>JAEOAD010000005.1:2400000-3000000 GCA_036365145.1 Orientallactaga sibirica
AAGTCTGTAGCTTATTCATGATTTTGTTTTTGAAATTGTCCTTTTAAAGTGAGACTTTCTCTGCTTGGTTTCTGTACAAATAATTTTTGTTGTCCTTTAAATTATAACAGTTTATTGGTGTTTGTTTTCGTAGTAATCTTCTCTAAGAATTACCTCTGTCCCCTACACCAAATTATTAAAGTACACAATAGACGGGGGATAATGTGGCTGGCCTCTGTTCATGCTCGTGCATTTTGGTAAGACAGTTCTTAGGCAAGTATGTATATTTGACACTACACAGAAGTAGTTCTTACCAGCCCATTGCTCTGTCAGAGGTCTGGCTACTGTCTATGTCTAGAGTGATGAGGGAAGCAGCATTCGCAAAAAGGCTGACATACCACATGGAGTCAAGCTGGGATGGCAAGTGCTTTACCAACGGATCCGTCTTTCCTCCCCCAATCTTCACTCTTGGCTACCAGGGAATCTACTTTTATTTGTTTATTTTTATTTATATTTAAAAATATTTTATTTATTTATTTGAGCGAGCGAGAGAGAGAGAGAGAGACAGAGACAGAGACAGAGGGAGAAAGAGAAAGAGGCAGATACAGAGAATGGGCACATCAGGGCCTCCAGCCACTGCAAACAAATTCCAGATGCGTGCACCACCTTGTGTATCTGGCTTACATGGGCACTGTGGAACTGAACCTGGGTCCTTAGGCTTCACAGGTGAGTGTCTTAACTACTAAGCCATCTCTCCAGCTATAAATTTATTCTTTTATGGTGTATTTTTGTGCTTACCCATAAGAGGTATTACTTGAATTTTCTAATTTGTGTCCTAACATTCAACATGGACTTGGAAATTCAATGGCCATAGTTCTTAAACATTGTCTAGCTTTCTGTCACATTGAGTTAAGTCTTCTATGCCCCTCTTCCACATTAGTAGTCTCTACTTTATTGATAATAGATAATTTAGCAAGTAAATGTTGAATAGGCACATGGGAGTAGAAATCACAGTGGAAAGAATTGTTCTGAACAAACACACATGTTTATGTGCTCACAACAGCATGATGTTATTTATTGCCAGAAAATACTGAGAATGGTAAGAATTCTCATTGGCACAATATAATCCAAAACAGGAAAGAATTGGAAAACATGAAAATAGTAAAAAAATATATACTATATATAATTTTCTAAATTCAAACTCCTAATTTTTCAGATATGTTTCATCAGCTTTTCCATTGACCAGGTGACCCCAGCATGCAGAGCATGGCACTTTCCATGCAGTGTTCAACACTGTAGCATGCAGAGTTGTGACGCTCCGCTAAAATCTACAGCTTGCTGTGCACTGCCAAACCCAGATGCTAAAAAGAAAATGGTTCTACCAAGAATCCTTTCTATCAACTTCATATTGTTTAAAAAAATATGCTTCAGGCTGGAGAAATGGCTTAGCAATTAAGAGACTTGTCTGCAAAGCCAAAGGACCCATGTTCGACTCCCCAGAACCCATGTAAGCCAGATGCACAAGGTGGCACATACATTTGGAGTTCATTTGCAGTGGCTAGAGGCTCTGGCATGCCCATTCTCTCTCTCTCTCTCTTCCCTCCCCTCCCCTCCTTCCCCGTCTCTTTCTCTCTCAAATAAATAAATAAATAACTTATTTAAATTAATAAATTTATCAATCAAGGAATCAACTAAAGGGTCATAAGAAATGACCATCTGAGGGAGGCCTGGTCTATCATATGTGCTCCTGACTTCTTAACGACACTGTAAGAATAAAAATGGACAGGTGTTTATACACAGAGCAAACTGTCATCCACAAGATAGGTGTGTAGATAGACGCTGCTTGCGCTAAGCGATGGTGTCTGAGCATTGTACTGACAAGCACAGACCAGCCAATGGAGCACAAAGGAGAAGTGGGTCATGGCTCTGCTCCTTAGAGCCTCACGGACCCAAGCTCTTCAGTAGCGCAGCAAGGCCTCGCAGCACGAGTGCATGGCTGGGCGGATGACTGACGCCACCGGTCATGGGTGGGGGGTTTAGATGCAGAGGAGGGCTTTGTATATTCAAAGTCTTTTTGCTTTGGCTGCTTTTAAGATTTTTCTCTTTAACTGATTTTGAGCACTCTGACTCTAATGCCCTTTGTATAATTTTCTCGTGGCTAAGGAAAAGGCATGTAGTGCGCCCCAACTGCAGCGCCAGAAACAAAGAAGGAGAGGAGGTGACAACAGGGTGGCACCGAAAGGAGAAGGAGCCGACGGGTGTCACTGCGCAGCAACGCCGAGGCAGGCAAGTGCACATCCCTTGCTCTCAGTTTCTGAAACCATCTGTGACTATGTGTCAAAATTAACATAATTTGAAGAGAACAAATGTGAAAGAAAAGTGATTAATGAATAACACAAATTCAGGCTTCAGCACGAAATGAATGGAACGTGATGTCAAAACTCCAAACTTTTTCATCCTCTTTCTTAGTATTTCCCCCCCACACACTCATTCTTCTAAGTGGGCATGCTGTTTTTATTCAACAAGACCAACTGGTGCTTCCTATTAATAACAACATTTAACTATTATTTTCTGATAATTCCTTTCTACCCAAAGTGAAGGTCAGGACACTTTCTTATGAAAATCAGTCAGGAGCAGTGTCAGTCTACAAAGACTTAGAGAATAAGGACCTCCTTCCTACTGTCCTTAAAAATCAAACCTTTGCTTTACATTTTTTTCTTTTCAAAAGATAACTAACAGTGCTAATGGCACGATCCCTTCATAATTTAAGATTTCAAGCCGTTCTTTCCTTTAGGGCTGAGGACTAGCACGACATTTTCATAATTCCCGTGAGTTTTTGTGACAGGGATTTAGAGATTAGCTCCTCTGGTAGTCAATGGCAAGGCTTTGAACATCAATATGTCACAACCACTCCTGAAAGAGAAGCAGATCAGCTCTCCATGTAGAAAGGCAAGCGTTTCACAGTGCTTTCGGTTGCTATACTCAGAGCTATTCCTCTGTGCTAGGGTCTTCAAGGGCCCTGGAGTCTTCAAGAACTTTTTTTATGGCGATTTTACGTCTAACAATTTTGATATAATTGGTTCTCCTCAGATATCGTAATTTTTGATAGAAATGCATTTCTCATAACTATACTTGTATCATTTCTAAGGCTTGCTCACAGTCCAGATTTCTTTTGTATGTAATGAACTAGCCATACCTTCCAGCTCCCTGCAGCCAAGTTCTGCAGGGCACCTGCCGCCCCCTCCAGCGTGTCTGGGTTTGAGCACTCAGAGAGCAGTGTGAGGTAGGGTTTGACTATGGACGGGTGCCACAGCATCTGGATCCCTTTTGGTGGTTCTGCACAGTCTGGAAGAGGTCCTACTCCATCCCACTGGTGGAAGAAAATGAGAGAGTAAACATCTTTAACATCATTACGCTTCCTGTGTTGACTTGCACGCACATTACAGATGAAAACAAAAGCAGGCGCCACAGCCTCCAGGGAATGCCAGGGGAGCAGAGGGGCAGCAGTCCAAGGACCACCAAACCAGGAGAGTCACTCTTGTGACGGAAAGTTCATGAACACGAGCGGAGGGGTGTAGAACAGGAGTGTGTACACGAGTGATTATGACTGACAGTACAAGAAGGTATACTCTCTCATAGCAATGCTACCACAATCGCTACAGCCAAAATGCAGCAGAGGGGAATACTTTTGGTTGGGTGGAAGAAGGGTTAGATCAAGGTGGTACAGCTAATAGCCAACATGCATCTGCCATCATACAGACTCCCTAACAGTCCAAGGCCTTCGCTTCTTTGCATGCCTACAACATGCATCTGCCATCATACAGACTCCCTAACAATCCAAGGCCTTCACTTCTTTGCATGCCTACAACTTATGCATAACTCTGATAAATTTCCACATAATTTCTAAAATCCACATTTGCGTAATGTGGGGCACCATCATTGCTTTCAAGAAGTGACAGAATGTATGAAAGAGAAATTGTTACAGATCCTTAGATGCATTGACATGTGCTTCTGGAAAATCTAGATCTAATAGCATCTTGATAGTTAAATCTGCTTTGAATTACATATTATGAATAGCAGGAATATATGTAATTAAAAAATTAACTACACATCACTTAAAATAATGCCTTATATTTACAGAGAAATGCCAGTTCTCCATTACAATGGACAGTTATGAAGACTATGGCTTCTCGGACAAATGGTAACAATAAAAGTTAAATGAAAAAGAAAGTACAAAGCAGTATTGGCGTCGTGTTTTGTTCCAAGTAAGTGCATCAAAGAACCTGTGATAATCATAAAATGCAGTAATAAAATGTTTGTCTCCCACTTTTTCTATATTTCCATATAAGAATATATGTCTATATTCTTATTCTCAAAAGTATTAAAATTAGAATGATTGTGATCTTTGATTACACAAAGCTATCTTTCATAAAAATAAAGGCAATGAATATAGTGAAGATAGAAATGGAATCTACTATACATTTAGAAAAAATATGCCCAAATTATACATAAAGTTATATATAAAGCAATTCATTTATAATTTTAGGGTGGAGATAATAAGTCATTTAGAGTATTACAATTACTAATAATTAAAATAAATAGAATGTAATTGACATATATTGTAATGTAATTGTCATATATTGTAATGTAATTGTCATATATTGTTTTATTTATTTATGTGTTTATATTTATTTATATTGTATTTATTTATTTATTTATTCATGTATTTATTCTTGTAGATGTTTTGGTTTTGGTTTTTCAAGATAAGGTTTCAATTCAGCCCAGGCTGACCTGGAATTCACTATGTACTGTCAAGGTTGCCTTGAACTCATGGCAATCTTCCTACCTGTGCCTCCCAAGTGCTGGAATTAAAGCTGTGTGCCACTGCACCTGGCTCTTGTAGATATTTTATGTACATGCATATATGCTCAAGTGTGTCTGTGTGAATAAGTATGAAAACTATCTTTAGAATTTATGTAAGTTCCTTAGTTTTAAAATTTTCACCAGAAGAAAGTATAGGCTTGCCTTGTAACCTTGAAACATAAATGTGGAAGTGCTAATAAAGACACTATAAAGTTTGGGGCATGCGGGTGCATGCCTTTAATTCCATACTCAGGAGGTAGGGGGATTGCTGTGAATTTGAGGACTACAGAATGCTGGGACTACAGAGTGTGTTCCAGGTCAGCCAGTGCTAGAATGAGACCCTACCTCAAAAACAAACAGAACAAAAAAGAAACACAAAATAGGGACTGGAAAGATGGCTGAACAATTAAAGGCACTTGCTTGCAAAGCCTGATGACCTAGGTTTGATTCCCCAGTACCCACATAAAGCCAGATGTACAAAGTGGCACATGTGTCTGGAGTTCAGTTGCAGTGGCAGTCAGTCCTGGAATGCCCTTACACTCTGGCTGCCTTTCTCTCTCTCAAATAAATAAAATATTCTTTAAAGATACCATAAAGTGATTTAACTGTCATATATAGCTGCACTGGAAAGATGGCTCAGTGTTTAAAGGCTCTTGCTTGCAACCTTGATGGCCAAGGTTTGATTCCCAAGGGCCCACATAAAGCAAGTTGCACAAAGTGACACGTGCATCTGGAGTTTGTTGGCAGTGGCAAGAGGCCCTGGTGTGTCTATTCCCTCTCTTTAATTCTGTCTCCTGTGCTTGAAAATAAATTTTAAAAAAGGGTAAATGTCATGTCTTCTTTCTCCCAGCTGGAGATGAATGACATTCTGTGGATGGATGTTGCCTCGTCTATTGAAGGTCATTTCCAATGAGCTCAACGCACAGTTTCAACCTTGTCCCAGGAAAACTCAATGTCTGGGAAGTCTCATTGTTATTTTCTCCAAAACTCATCTCAAGCATCCCATGTGAAGAGCCGACACGTGTAACGAGCACATCTCTGCAGGAGGGGAGGAGGGAGAGAGGGAAGAAGGGAAGAAGGGAAGAAAGAAAAAAAGAAAGCAGGAAAGGAAGAATGAACCTTGTCACTACATCTGAGGCTGGCTTTGCACGGAACAGAAACACGACATGGAGAAAGACAGCTCCTGTGAGCAGCACTGTCGGCTGTGACAACCCGGCAGTGGACACGCTGGCTTCTCACCAGGAAACAGTTTGGCATGGTGAGTCTGTCTGCTAGTGGAATACAAAATTTAAAAAAAAAATCTTTCTTTTTTGTTTCATGTTTTATTTTGTCATCTTTATGCATTTTAACCTATGACTCTCCTGTACAGATCTAATAAAATCCAGAAACATGTGCATATAAAATTGTGATTGAGCTTGGGCGAGTGCTTCTTCTCCTGTAAGAGCCAACAGGTATACAGAAGGAACACGTGCGCGTCCATCACAGGCTGTGACAGCGATGTGGAGAGCAGGGAAAAGCTGCTTCCTCCTGCATGTTCCCTCTCACTCTCTTTTCTCTACCTTCTGCTCAATGCAGCACGGTAAATGGTTAGATCAGTAGACAGCTATTTTCTGCTCTGACATGTCATTTATGTAACTCCCAAGTGCCTTCCATTACACTCATTTCTTAACAGTGGCAAAGAGAACCTGAAGAAATAAAAGAATAACTGTTGATGTGAACATAGGGGATCTTTGATGGTAAGGAGAGGTGGAGTTCAAAGGGGATTCTTTGCTACTCAGACATAATGACACTCTCACGTGTTCATACGGAAGAAAAAGAAGGATTTCAAAGCCAGTCAATGTACCTGACCTTTACCTGGATACTTTATTCAGACTCTCATTGGGTTAATAAAAAGAAAAATGTCAATTGTTTATTGTAAAACAAGCCATTTATCAATGCAAATGACTGCAAGGATTCTGTACTCGACATCATTTTGTCCAGCTTTCCGACATCAATAAGGTAATTCAGTGGTGGCGTTAGGGTTAGGGCTAGACTAAAGCAGGTGAGACCATTGTGCACATCACACTATTCATGTGCCTCTTTTCATGGGTAAAGAGTTAGAAGAAATCAAGGGAAATGCAACTCTTTTACCAAAATGGAAATATATCATCCATAAATGTAAGCAAGATGCTTTTAACACCACTATAAACCCAATACGTCAAGTGAAAGGAAGCAGTGGCTAAAACATTTTTGGTTGGCTGTTGTTATCTTGTTTTATTGAGGCAGTGTCTCCCTATGAAACGTAAGCTGACCCTAAACACCTTGCTTAGAACTAGCTGGTCTTGAACATACATTTCTCTTGCTTCCATCTTGCGAGGGATTATAGCCATCACAAATGGCCTATGGCTAAATTTTTAACAAGTTCAAAATTCAGACCATATAGCTATTTAGTCATGTAGAACATAGGAGTAAATTTATAAACTGTGTGTAAACTATGTTTGGTTTTGACTGTATTTGTAGGGCATGTAAGCAAAAATTCTTTAAGAGTTCAAAAAAATGAAAATTCATGAGAGAGAACTTCCTATATTATAAAGAAACCACCAAGGAAAGATACCAACAGGGGCAATGTTAGCAAAGGATTTTTTTTATTGTATAATCTGTATTATGGGTAAGTTGGTAAACATACATGGGCACCATTGTGCAGCTTAAGTGCAAAAATATCAAGCACAGTGAGTCATAAAGGGAAAGCAGAAGGGAGAAGAGTGGCGTTGTGGCTACTGAAGCTTTTCCTGGGAATAAGCTTGTTCCAGAGAGGGGAAACTTCAGGGCACATATCTCTTTTTCCTTGTGCTTTCATTCCTTAATCTTGAGAGTTAAATAAACATTCTATAATTTTGTGCAATATCTTTATTTTATGTTACATATTTTAATGTATTTATTTTCAGAAGGAGGAGGAAACAGAAAGAAGGAAGATGGGGAGATAGAAATAAATAAAAAGAGAGAGAGAGAAGAGGAAATGACATATAGAAGCTACTGGAAGAAATGTCTGCTTAGGAAGAAAGTAACCAAAGAGTTGCAATGTGTAGGTAGCTGGGTAAAGATACTCGTGAAGAGGGTGAGTAAGTCCCAAGGGTCTACAGCACAGTCCAGTAAGTGTCATTGACAACATCTGAGTGTCCACTTCAAACTAGGAAGTAGAGAGGATGGTGGATGTTTGCGACACAAAGAAATGATCAATATTTGAGGTGAGGATGAAATGTGCTGTAGTGCCAAAGTGTGGGCAATTATTATGTGCAATTAAAATTAACAAAGTAATTGTGATATCCTTGTAGGGCTCAGATGCCATTTAAAGTATTTCTACCACATTTGGTTTGAAGACTGAGACTAAACACAATGTGTTATTTCTATGCAGAGAAAGATATAACTGAGGGATAACAATCAGAAAGTCAATGATACCAGGTGGGGATGTCAGGAGACTTTGCGAAGAGACCTTGTGAACACAGAGGGTTCTTTCTGGAAGAAGACTCACAGGGAGCTCTCTGTGTCACACCTCATACAAGCCACTGGTTGAGTAAGAAGAACTAAAAGATGCTCTTGGCTCCCTCCTTTCTCTGCTTGTTTGCTGCATCGTCGGTCTCCAGGTTGCATGCCATGGGCATACAAACAAACAAACAAAAATGTACTAAGTGGAAGAGAAAGATTTCATTACTACAGAGTGCAAAAATGCTCGGTTCTTCTCCCCAAAGCATCCTAGCTTTAGCCCACATTTAAAGAAGAACGTTTCCTGTTGAGTTGTGTCTTTGGAACACAAAGGCTGCCCTTAATACCAGAATGCACTTCGATATCCTGGATTTCTCTACCAATTAGGGACAACGGCAGCCCAGACATATGCTCAGGCAAACTTTTAAGAAAGGAATCTCAGTGAAACAAACAGCAAGACTAGAAACGCAGCAGGACAAAGGGAGCAAATTTGCAGGAACAGAACACTCTCATCTTCAGATCCAATTCTTCCTCCCCAGGGGAAGCCGTAGGTGCACAATACTGTCAGCGGGGGTTTTCTTCAGCTGGGGTGGACTTAATCAGGCTACAGCCAGAACGAAGTATCTCAGAAAGCGGCCACCACATCTCAAGCTCATTTGCTGTCTGCCACTGTTGTCTGGCTCCTTCTTGGTTTCGTTGTGTGTCATGACCACGTCCAGCCTTTCAGAGGTGGAAGAGACAGGAGATGGACATCACAAACTCCAGTTAAGTGTAAAAAGCCAGAAGGGAAACAATTCTTTGTGTGGTCTCTTGGGCACTTCAAAAATAAGGGTAACTCAGGTGTAGGACTATCCCCAGCAATGCAGAAGCCACTGGGTATGGCTGAGGCTGCATCTGGGGAGAAAGAAGACGTATGGGGGGGAGGGAGGCGCTGTATTGTCTCCAGGGTGTGCGTAGGGAAGATGGGAGAGAGTTTGTGCTCGAGAGACCGGACACTTGCGTGAAGAACAAGGGAGGACAGGGGATTGTCTGGACAAAGCAGACAACAAAGACAGGGACAAAGTTCAGGGCCAGCTGTGCTGATCCGGAGTCCAGATGGGAGCGCATCTCCCAGGATGGGTGGCACGGAGGCTAGGCTGGCACATGTGCTGTGTCCACACAGGCTGGCTGCTAAGGCTGCTCCACATTTTTGGACTCATCCCTCTTCTGTCACTGGGTTGGAACAGTTGGAACAGAACGGTATTACTCTTCATGTAGAATCCCTCTGCTCCTGATTTCCCATTCTACTTTAGTGCAACCTGTGTGTTGCTTTCTAAAGGGGTTTTGTTCCTGACATCTTCAGAAAACCGTGTGGTCTCAGTTAATTGTTAGTGATTCCTCTTCTTCTTTTCCACACCCCATTCTCTTCCACCCTCCATCCATTCTTCCTTCCTCCTCCTCCTCTTCTTTCTTTCAATATTTTATATCTTTATTTATTTGAGATAGAGTAAGAAAGAGGAAAAGAGAGAGAAACAGGCACACCAGGGCCTCTAGCCACTGCAAATAAACTCCAGACGCATGCACCACCTTGTGCGTCTGGCTTACGAGAGTACTGGGGAATCAAACCTGGGTCCTTAGACTTCACAGGCAAGTGCTTAACCACTAAGCCAATCTCTCCAGCCCCCTCCCTTTCTTCTTCAGTTTATTTTTTGATGTAGTATCTCATGAAGCTTTCTGATTCTCCTGCCTCCATCTCCTTAGGGCTGGGATTTCAGGTATGCTCCACCATGCCTGGCTTTATGTGTGACTGGGGATCAAACCCAGGGCTTTATGCATGCTGGGCAAGCACCCTACCAACTGAGCTATAGCTCCAGTGGTGGTGAATCATTCTTCAAAAGACAAAGACTCAACTAAGGCAATTTTACCTTTCAAAGGGACAGCTGTCCATGTCTGGACTTTTGTTTGTTGTTGCTGGTGGCGGAGGCATTGCGGGCATCCATTAACAGAGCCCAGGCATGCTGGTAAGCACGCTCTGGCATAAGATGTTTCCATGGCAAAGGTGGAAACACTGGTCTCAGAGTCTATGGAGCAGAGTTGTCACGGCATAGGGCATTGAGTGGTAAGCTGTTGCAACTGAGCACACGCGTGAGATGGAGTGTTAAGTGTGTGAGCTCCCGCAAAGAGTGAGACGGAGTGTTAAGTGTGTGAACTCCCCGCAAAGAGTGAGACGGAGTTTTAAGTGTGTGAGCTCCTGCAAAGAGTGAGACGGAGTGTTAAGTGTGTGAGCTCCCCGCAAAGAGTGAGACGGAGTTTTAAGTGTGTGAGCTCCTGCAAAGAGTGAGACGGAGTGTTAAGTGTGTGAGCTCCCCGCAAAGAGTGAGACGGAGTTTTAAGTGTGTGAGCTCCCGCAAAGAGTGAGACGGAGTTTTAAGTGTGTGAGCTCCCGCAAAGAGACGGAGTTTTAAGTGTGTGAGCTCCTGCAAAGAGTGAGACGGAGTTTTAAGTGTGTGAGCTCCCGCAAAGAGACGGAGTTTTAAGTGTGTGAGCTCCCGCAAAGAGTGAGACGGAGTTTTAAGTGTGTGAGCTCCCGCAAAGAGTGAGACGGAGTTTTAAGTGTGTGAGCTCCTGCAAAGAGTGAGACGGAGTTTTAAGTGTGTGAGCTCCTGCAAAGAGTGAGACGGAGTTTTAAGTGTGTGAGCTCCCGCAAAGAGACGGAGTTTTAAGTGTGTGAGCTCCTGCAAAGAGTGAGACGGAGTTTTAAGTGTGTGAGCTCCCGCAAAGAGTGAGACGGAGTTTTAAGTGTGTGAGCTCCCGCAAAGAGTGAGACGGAGTTTTAAGTGTGTGAGCTCCCGCAAAGAGTGAGACGGAGTTTTAAGTGTGTGAGCTCCCGCAAAGAGACGGAGTTTTAAGTGTGTGAGCTCCCCGCAAAGAGTGAGACGTAGTGTTAAGTGTGTGAGCTCCCCGCAAAGAGTGAGACGGAGTGTTAAGTGTGTGAGCTCCCGCAAAGAGTGAGACGGAGTTTTAAGTGTGTGAGCTCCCGCAAAGAGTGAGACGGAGTTTTAAGTGTGTGAGCTCCCGCAAAGAGTGAGACGGAGTTTTAAGTGTGTGAGCTCCCGCAAAGAGTGAGACGAGTTTTAAGTGTGTGAGCTCCCAAAAGAGACGGAGTTTTAAGTGTGTGAGCTCCTGCAAAGAGTGAGACGGAGTGTTAAGTGTGTGAGCTCCTGCAAAGAGTGAGACGGAGTTTTAAGTGTGTGAGCTCCCGCAAAGAGACGGAGTTTTAAGTGTGTGAGCTCCTGCAAAGTGAGACAGAGTTTTAAGTGTGTGAGCTCCCGCAAAGAGTGAGACGGAGTTTTAAGTGTGTGAGCTCCCGCAAAGAGATGGAGTTTTAAGTGTGTGAGCTCCCGCAAAGAGTGAGACGGAGTGTTAAGTGTGTGAACTCCCGCAAAGAGTGAGACGGAGTTTTAAGTGTGTGAGCTCCCCGCAAAGAGTGAGACGGAGTTTTAAGTGTGTGAGCTCCCGCAAAGAGTGAGACGGAGTTTTAAGTGTGTGAGCTCCCGCAAAGAGTGAGACGGAGTTTTAAGTGTGTGAGCTCCCGCAAAGAGATGGAGTTTTAAGTGTGTGAGCTCCCGCAAAAGAGATGGAGTTTTAGTGTGTGAGCTCCCGCAAAGAGTGAGACGGAGTGTTAAGTGTGTGAACTCCCGCAAAGAGTGAGACGGAGTTTTAAGTGTGTGAGCTCCCCGCAAAGAGTGAGACGCAGTGTTAAGTGTGTGAGCTCCCCGCAAAGAGTGAGACGGAGTTTTAAGAGTGTGAACTCCCTGCAAAGAGAGAGTTTTAAGTGTGTGAGCTCCCCGCAAAGAGTGAGACGGAGTGTTAAGTGTGTGAACTCCCTGCAAAGAGATGGAGTTTTAAGAGTGTGAACTCCCCGCAAAGAGTGAGACGGAGTTTTAAGTGTGTGAGCTCCCGCAAAAGTGTGAGAGTGGAGTGTGAGCTCCCTGCAAAGAGACGGAGTTTTAAGTGTGTGAGCTCCCCGCAAAGAGTGAGACGGAGTGTTAAGTGTGTGAGCTCCCCGCAAAGAGTGAGACGGAGTGTTAAGTGTGTGAGCTCCCTGCAAAGAGACGGAGTTTTAAGTGTGTGAGCTCCCGCAAAGAGTGAGACGGAGTGTTAAGTGTGTGAGCTCCCGCAAAGAGTGAGACGGAGTGTTAAGTGTGTGAGCTCCCGCAAAGAGTGAGACGGAGTTTTAAGTGTGTGAGCTCCCGCAAAGAGTGAGACGGAGTTTTAAGTGTGTGAGCTCCCCGCAAAGAGTGAGACGGAGTTTTAAGTGTGTGAGCTCCCGCAAAGAGTGAGACGGAGTGTTAAGTGTGTGAGCTCCCCGCAAAGAGCACGTCTGGTGCCACTAACAGTGAGGAACAAGCAGCAGAGCCCCGTGCATGGCTGGAAGCAAATGAGCCAGTCACGGAGCAAAACTGCACAGCCGATCTTTGCAGGCATGCACTGTTTGTTGCTTCCAAGACTCTGCATATCATGTCTGGAATCAACAAGCTCCCAGCATATGGTGGGGTGAAAGCCGAGCGAGTCATGGCTAGAGCCAGCCGGGAGGAGTACACGGCAGCTGAAAGGAGCAGATGGCCACAGAGGAAGTGGTATTAGGCAGCGGCAGCAAAAGTGTGGGTACCAATTTATAAAAAGAAAAGACTCTCTGGGGAAAAAAGACAGAAACTATTAAGAAATAAACAAAATTGAGAGCCTCAGTAGTGTCATGATTGGCAAAGCCAAAAGGACGATGTTATTTATAGAAAAGCCACACCCACATATTTAAACTTGTAACTGATGGAATGATTAAGATACATATTGGTTTGTGTATCAAAACTCCTTTAACATTCTAAACATTCCTGTTGGAGAATAATATTTAAGCATGATTAAAGAGGTAGGTGATATTTAACTGTATGGATATTTCTTACAGTTTACATCAGTGAAATTTGAAAGCAACCCAATTTTCTACAAAGAATGCCCTGGGTCACCACAATGTGGCATGCCTCTGTAAAGTAATTGTTGCCTAAAGTAATTCCAGCTTAAAATGTGACTTGTTGTCAGGAAAATAGATCATAGCCGGCATGGTGGCACACACCTTCTGTCCCAACACTTGGGAGGCAGAAATAGGAGGATTATTGTGAGTTCAAGGCCAACCTGGGACTACAGAGTGAGTTTAAGGTCAGCCAGGGCTATAGTGAGATTCTAACTTGACCAAAACAAAACAAAACAAAAAAAAAACAAAAAAACAAAAGGAAGAGAGGTCATGATGTGTGTCAGGGGCTAAGTGGCCAAAGAACAGCTGACTTTCCCCACACCTGTTCTCCCTTTCTACGGTGACCGAGGCAGGCAGCGGAGTGGTCAACTGGGTGCCAGTAAGATGGGCTGCAGTCTTTGCAGAGACGTTACAATGAAATGAACGAAAGTTTATTAATGTCCTTATCTTGCGTAGTGATGCTCAACACTTTCAGTGATCACACTCCTGTCACAGGGACACCTCACTATGCCACTGAACTCCCTTTTTCGTCATTAAGTGCGATTCATTCAGGATCCTGTCTGTGCCAGGGAGTGACTATGCTTCCCAGCTTCCTTTGCAGCTCAGTGGCCACTGCGAGCCAGTGCGGGGCACGGGAAGCCCAGCAGCGGTGTGTGCAGCTCTCGGCAGGGTCTCTGAGGGAGGGAGACTGTCTTCTCCCCCTCGTTTCTGCCCAATAGCCTGTGAATGTGAAGAGCATCTTGGACCAGGAGGAGGGCGGCATCTAGAGAAGAGAGCCCCAGAAGATAGAAGGCACCTGCCTCTGACACTTGCAGGTTGATGGTCTGTATTAGTGGGAAATATTCATTATCTAATAGAAGACCCTAAGCATTAAATGTAATTGATGGAGTATAATTGTGTTCTGAAGGACTAAACAAAGCTATAAGTGAACGCAGAATGAAAAAGATCCACAAGGGTGTATGCCGGGTATGAAATGTAACTGAGGATTAAACAAAGCTATAAATGAATGCAGAATGAAAAAGATCCACAAGGGCGTATGCCGGGTATGAAATGTAACTGAGGATTAAACAAAGCTATAAGTGAACGCAGAATGAAAAAGATCCACAAGGGCGTGAAATGTAACTGAGGATTAAATGAAATGTAACTGAGAAAAAGATTAAACAAAGCTATAAGTGAACATCCCAAAGAATGGTTCCAAAAAGATCCCACTTTATGGGAGGGCAGTAGATCCCAGAGCGCCTTGACGGGATGGGTCCATGAAATGTAACTGAGGATTAAACAAAGCTATAAGTGAACAGGATCCTCAGTAGATCCCAGAGAATGAAAAAGATCCACAAGGGTAAGTTCCAGTTCCAGGAGCTGATCCTGAATTCCTGTGCACTAGGTGAGGAGTGTGTACTTGCACCCATCCCAAAGCACCTTTACGGGATGGGTTCCAGGATCCTCAGTAGATCCCAGAGCGCCTTTATGGGATGGGTTCCAGGATCCTCAGTAGATCCCAGAGCGCCTTGACGGGATGGGTTCCAGGATCCTCAGTAGATCCCAGAGCGCCTTGACGGGATGGGTTCCAGGATCCTCAGTAGATCCCAGAGCGCCTTGACGGGATGGGTTCCAGGATCCTCAGTAGATCCCAGAGCGCCTTGACGGGATGGGTTCCAGGATCCTCAGTAGATCCCAGAGCGCAGTAGATTGACGGGATGGGTTCCAGGATCCTCAGTAGATCCCAGAGCGCCTTGACGGGATGGGTTCCAGGATCCTCAGTAGATTTTGACGGGATGGGTTCCAGGATCCTCAGTAGATCCCAGAGCGCCTTGACGGGATGGGTTCCAGGATCCTCAGTAGATCCCAGAGCGCCTTGACGGGATGGGTTCCAGGATCCTCAGTAGATCCCAGAGCGCCTTGACGGGATGGGTTCCAGATCCTCAGTAGATCCCAGAGCGCCTTGACGGGATGGGTTCCAGATCCTCAGTAGATCCCAAAGCACCTTTACGGGATAGGTTCCAGGATCCTCAGTAGATCCCAAAGTTCACAGATACTCAAAATCTTTCACAAAAAAATGGTGTAGCATTCATATGTTATCTGTGCACAAATCTCTGGTTGCTTTAAATCCTATCTAGGTTATTATTGCATAACCAAATGTAAATTATTGGTAAACAGTATTATTTAGGGACTAAGAGTAGAAATGTCTGAACACGTTCAGTACACACATAACTCTCTGAATATTTTCTGTCTGTAGTTGGCTGCATCCATGGACGCAGGGCCCAGAAACGGAGGTCCAGCTGTACTTCATATTTATAATTAATTATTATCTACTTTGTCTGATAAAGAGAAATTGTCATGTGAGCTTCAAATCTCCATGTGGTATTTTGAAATAGTAATAAAACCCACATCTGTGCCTTGAGACATTTTTAGGCAGAAGCATCCACATGACTCAGCAGGCAGCACAAGAGGCTCCCGGAGGACTGGCGCTCAGCGCACACGTCCCAAACAGTGAAGGAAACTGGCAGGTGATGGTACTTCACACTACATAGCAGTATTCAGGAACGCCCCATGCTATCCCCTTTGTGAGAGAACATTTGTTTAATCTGGTGTGATAAACATGGCTTCTCCAGGGAGGCTTTGCGACACATACATGTCCACTTGGCATATGTGAATTCTAAGGTCTTTTATGATAATTATACTGTGACCATGTGTTAGGCTGTATGAGGATTCTGAACATAGACTAGCAATGTGGCACAGCGTGGCACTGTCATGAGTGTCTGTGGAAGGGTAGAAGCCTGGGATGCACTTTCTCACAGTGGCCTTGAGGGCAACGTCTCATGAAGAAAGACAGATGAGTCTGAATAAGACCCAGCTATGAGCACGCTCCTGCAATACCTCCTCAGAATGATCCTGTCCACCGGGCACCGTAGATTGATGGGCAGCCACTATATCTGGTGCTCGGGGTTGGGCTAGAAGTCGTTTGCTGTGGGGTTCATTGCTGTACCCAGCTCATGATATGACGAGGATAGGAGAGGAGTTTAAAGAAAATGATGGAAGAGTAGATTATGGAGTGGTGGATTTTTCATGTGGGGTTAGTTTGGAAGGGTGGGGGATGAGGTTTTATACAGTGAGGAATAATCACTCTCCAAATTGGAGCAGGTAAAGGAATCCTAGAGAGAGGGACAGTGCGGCTAGAGCTTGGGAGCGTGACCGTAGGACCTCAGCATAGGCCAGGAAAGAATACACAGAGAGCATCTTGGAGATGCTACCTCCAGGCATGTGACTTCCGTCGTGATAAAAGGTAAGAGGGCACTAAGGACTTTACACAGCAATGCACGCCTTTTGTGAGTGAGTGTTGATAAAACAGCATGCTAAGTATTACAGTGAGACTTCTCACTAACCTACGTAATTGACGTCACGGCTGAGGAAGACAGCATAAAAGTAGCAAAACTACTGTGTCTTAGGTTGACAGCGATGCACTAACTTGTGCAACAAAGATTATCATTAGAGAAAACCCATCTCACTCAAAATCCTCTTTGCATTACGAAGCTCTAAGCCCTCCCGCTTACTTGAACGCACATCTAGCTTTCTGCCCCTTTGCACAGAACAACTCCTTGGTGAGTGATATTGGGGAAAGGGAGGGTTTGTGCTCCAGGGAATCTCCGAGCTCGTGTTCTTCTCTGCTCATGGTCAGGCTCCCATTCAGTGAGACCCAGTCAGTGGGTGCTGTGACCTCTCAAGCATGATGGAGTGGTACCCACACAGGACACCATCACAGCATCCTTGGCCATGGGCCAGCTCAAAAATCAAAACCCCAATTGTTCATTTTTATCAAAGGCACACAAAGGAAACATGCCAATTTTGTCTCCTAATGTCCTGAGCCCGATTTTCAGGTTGTCCCATACCCTGAGATGACAGATTCCTGGTACAATGCTGTGCACATGGCAGGTGAAGCTGCCGCTTTGGCCTGAGATATGCAGCCTAGTTTAGGGAACTTTTGTACAAAAAGGGACTGGAGGAGCCACCAGCTTCTTATAATTCAGCAACAGGCTCTGAGCACAGAGGTAGAAAAGGATACTCATGCACAGTCTTCTAGACCAAGGTTCAATGCCTACAGTTGTCAGTCATATCTATACATGGGCTCACAGGCTGACTGAGGTTCAGCTGTGCTTCAGCAACAGGCATTCCTGTTTTATAAATGGTCATTTTAATTTATTTATTTGAGAGAGAGAGGGAGAGGGAGAGAGACAGAGAAAGGAAGGAAGGAACAAAGGAAAAAAGAAAGAAAATGGGCATGCAGGGGCCTTCAACTGCTGTAAACGAACTCCAGACACATTCACTACTTTGAGCATCTGGCTTACATGGGTCCTGGGGAATTGAACCTGGGTCTTTTAGCTTTGCAGGCAAGTGTCTTAACCATCAAACCATCTCTCCAGCCCAACAGCCATTTCTTGAAATAAGAGCAAGAATATTTTTTCCAATCAATTGTCCCTATCAAGGATTTAAAAGAAAATATATTTGAGATTTTCCTTATAACTAAAGCTGACTTGTAGAATGGTCCAGTCTTTTTCTAAAGTTCAGAATATGAATATAAAATGTAAGGTCAACTCCAGGGCCATCTCAAACCACTAATGTCTTTACTTTGTTTCCTGTGACAATATCTGACTATTTTGTCCAGGGGGGGGGTCTGTGTTGTTGCAGATACATAACCTATATTTGATGTATAGGCCCTTTTGCCTTGCTCTGAAGCATCTTAAGCATTCTTTCTAAATGATATTTTGAAAAGATTAAAAGTATAATCCATTATAGAAATTTGTAAAAGCATCAGTATAACTAGATGTATTTATCTTCTCTTTGCTATTGAACTTGTTCTAGGTGTGTGTGTGTGTGTGTGTGTGTGTGTGTGTGCATGTGAGTATGTTTGTGGTATAGCGTATGAATGTGTGTGCAGAGGTCAGAGGAAAACAAACATCAGGTGTCTTTTCCTCACCCATCTGTGTATTTCCTTGAGACAGGGTCTCTTCCTCAACGTGGAACTTCTCTCTGTCAGCGAGCCCTAGGCATTTGCTGGTCTTTAACCCCTGTGGACTGGGGTTATAACATGCACGGCCATACTCAGCGTTTTGTGCAGGTTCTGGGGCATTGAACTTGGAGTCTCTGGCCCATAATATCCTCATGCTTACGTGGCAGGTGCTTGTAACTGTTGAGCCATCTCCCCAGCCTCGATACATACTTTGATCAGGTTTTATCTATGTCTATTCCTGTATTTGTATACACAAATGTGTTTACAACACTCTTCAAGCTTGTGTTAGTTTTCCTAATCACTAAATAATCTTCAAAAGCCTGACTTTGAAGGGACTAGGCTATAGCTGAGGGGTGGGGCATCTGCGTACCCTGTGTTAAGACCCTGGGCCTGAGGCCCAGTCCTGCAACACAAACCCTAAGTCTGCCCACATTTGGGATATCAGGGGTCAGATGATACCAGAGCATCTTTAAAGTTATAAAGCTAGAGCTGCGCAGAAGCTTCTGGGAAAATTAAGTTCATTTTTCCAGGCAGAAGTTTGCCTGCTACTTGGGCATTGGTGAGCATCCACTGTGACACACCGTCCCGGGGGGGGGGGTGGATTTGGGGGCTTCTGCTGCTCACTGTGCTACAACCGGGCAGCAGTCAGGATTGAGGACCTGGCTCCTCCTGAGCCTGGGCGCCCCCTACCACAGCCAGCCTCTCCTTTCTGTACCCTTCTAACCTCCTGTGCTGCCAGGGTGGGTGCACACCCCATGCACATGCCCAGGGAAACCACAGATTATATCTCTGTGAACTCCTGCTGGCCCCACTGCCAACCTTCCCCAGAAGGTGGCACCACTTAGCCTCCGTTCTCACCCTCATGGTCAGTATGAAGGGCCCTGGTCACTGAACCTGGTGGCCTCCTTGGTTTGGTGGCATTTCTCACTCCTCCTTTATTGATCTCATATTCTTCCTTCATCCCTTCTCCATCTCTTAGACTGCTCTATTCTCTGCCTCCTTTCCATCAGTATTACACTTCATTTCAGATTTTACTCTTCACTGTTTTAAAATATATTGAGTTTGACAAAATACACTAAATGGTTTTCAAATGAGCATAATTCTTGTGTCTATCACCATTAAACTTGATATGTCCTTTTCTGGTGCTTTAAAAGTAGATTTTTATTTGTTTAAAGCATGTTAAAAAGCTTTTAAAAACTATTATTTTGATGAAATAGTAAGTTTGAAGTATCTTTGTAAATGACATTTTGCTACATTTTAACTTAGTTTCAGCAAAATTTTTTTCTCAAAGAAATACTTTTTCCTCAAAAAACTTGTGAGAAAAAAATGACCTTGAAAAACAGAAACAAAACAAAACAAAAAATTTGTAAGAAAAAATGGGACCAATGATCCATGTAGATTTTTACAATCACTTTTGGCAAAATGTATAAATTCTCTTAATAACTTTATCATACAAAACTTAGAAAACTCGCATCACTATCCCTGATCATCGTAGAGGTGGTTCTGTTAACAGTCCTGTCGGCCTCTACAGAAGTGCCGCTCCCCAGGGTTCCATGGCCAGGGCTTATGACAGGAGGGAAGCGTTAGGGAATGCTGGCCATGTGTCTCCTTCCCTTCGGATCGCTCACTTCTCTGAACCCCATCAACTCCAAACCCCTTGTGTCACTCCAAAGATTGAAATCTTTGTAAGGTCATCTGGGCAGGGGTGGGGAGGGGAATCTATGTCAGGGTTCAAGTTTTATGTCATGAGACGCCAGCATCATGCCAAGAGTCGGACGAGGCTGCAGCAGCTCCGACCTGGAGGTGAAACCTGGGGTCAGGGAAGACACAGGGTCTGTGGGAAGTGTCAAGCAAGGCTGGTGCGGCGTTCATCCAGTTCCCTGAGTTTGAGTTTTCAGAGGCCCATTCGGGAGATCCAGTCCTTGGGCTGTGATGAAACCCAGGGGCTTCCCAACGGGGCAGGCCAGGCAGCACGCTCTCCTGTCCAGATGTCTTTTCCTCCTGTGTTCTTGAGGGTGCAGCTCACATTTCCAGGGAATAAACGCAGCCCATGGTTCCAGAGCACAGCACACAATGAGGAGAACCCATTGTACATTTGTTGGCTGATGTTTTATTGTTTGCAAACCATGTGATCTTGCCACCTTATGTCTCGGCACAATACTGAAGGATGTGGCAGAGTCCAGCATGACCTGAGCACTCGGAGGTGTCCAGGACACACACGCCTGCTGGCCTCCTCTGCCTCCTCTGGTGGGAAGTTCTCAAAGATTCCATTCAGAGAGGGACAGGGGCAAGGTGGGACTGGGGGTTAGCTCCCTTAGTGGAAGCAGAGTTACCCTACATTCCAGGCGGATGTAAGCTGCTCGGGTCACTCACAGGGGTTGCAAACCTGAACTTGAATCTGCTGACACAGAGGCGTTCCAGGGAAACTCAGGAATTAGATTTAAGAAGGCATTCCCATTAATACTTACCCTAAATAGAACCACCTTTATTTCTATTCCTCATCATTAGAAAATATTGTGCTGTGATCTAAACATATATATTTGCATCCTTCAAACCTGGCTACAGGGAGGGCTGTGGACGCTGACTCTTATCAATGACAAACTTCCCCCAAGTCAGGCAGGTCCTTGGCTGACTCATCCCTCAGCATCTGGACAAATGACCACAGTGTCCAGGAAGAGCTGGCCATGTGACGGCAGTGAACAGGGGTGGACACCGGGTATGTGATGATGGTGCCCAGGAGGAGAATGTTCCAGTATGATAGACACGAGAGGGCAGTGTCCAGGGGAAGAAGGCTGGGTGTGAGCCCTTGGTGTCCAGTGTGTGGTGGACATGTTACTGCAATGTTAGGAAGAGGGGATCCTCGGCTGGAAGAAGATAAGCAACTCCTTCTTACCACTCCTTGTCCTGGGGGGCTTAGAGTTGAGGGGCTTCTTCTCCTAGAACCCTCTAGAACAGAGTGGGAGCTGTTGGGTTGTCAGCCCCAGGACAGCTCCCTCTTTGCTGCACTGCAGGGGAACCTTCTTGCCTATCTGTGCTGATCCTCCTTCTCCAGCTGCACAGTGCTCTGAATTCACCTAAATTGTCCCAGAAGCTGAGCTTCTGATGTCAACCGTTAGCAAATGTGACTTAGGTTCCTCCCACTTACAGGGGTCAATGCCAGTGCACAACCACCCTTTTCAGAACCTGCCGTAGACAGGCCTTGCTCTGCCCTCATCAGCTTCTCTTCTTACTTCCTTCTCCTGTCCTGTCCACTCTGCCCGCTGCACAGCAGCCAGTCTGGCCCCAAGCAGGACTCAGGGAATGTGTGACTCAATGCACAGACGGATCAGCACCTGGTTCTACCCACACTCCAAGAGCTAGGAGGATGCCAGCGCAGACCTGACACTTGGATGTTTCTTTATGTCCTTTGAAATGTCCTATTCTGGCTCAGCTGCACAATATGGGAGAAGTTATTTAACTTTCACCAGCTCAGCTGTGCAATTCTCAGAGGAGAACCGTTCAGGAGTATTAGAGATTTTACCAGACTCTGGAAAGGCAGCCCTGCCTGTGTCTATATAAGCAGATGTAGCATTAATGTCACAGCAAGGGTGGGGATAAGCGCATGCAGCTGTGAGCACCCAGCGTCACCTGATCCTGGGATTTCTTCTTCTTCTTCTTCTTGCCCCAGCACCCGGAGCTCTCTGTGTCCTTGCCGTTAGCCTCGCCGCACAGCAGCCCGTCCAGCTCGTCCGTGCCCACGTGCTGTCCCTGAGACGTTTCTGCTGCCAGCCGGTAGGAGAGGTTCCTCAAGATGCACACACAGTTTTCAACGGTCTAGAGCACCCCAAAAAGAAGAAAAGGGAAACAGGAGGGATGCGTTAAAATGAGTCACCTCTAGCGGACAGGCAGTCAGTTTTGGTGGACCCAGGCACCTCCAGAGGGTTTAGCTGCCGCTTCTGAAGCCTACTTCTCACCTGATGGAAACGACTCAGTAATGTCAGTCAGCGCTCCAAGCATGCACTGTTGATGGGAATTCACTTGTGGGAGGGGAAGAATTTATGACCACAGCATAGCAACCCATTGACAGATAATTCCTGCCCCAGGCTTAGAGGTCCAAGTCATTAAAAGCACAGATAGTGGACTTCACTTAGCCTCGGTGGGTGAACACTATCTGCCACGGAATGTTCTGGATATAAAAGTGAGCAAGAGGTGCAAACCAGGGCTGTCCCCGGCAACTCAGGACCTGTGGTCACTGGAGGCAGAAATGCTTGCCTCACACTGAAGGACACAGGAGAAAGCTAGCTTCTTTTAGGCAGTTTTAATTAGGGACAGGAACCTAAAGATGGAACCAGAAGATGTCCCACCACCCTGGCAGGAATGGAAGGATCCAGTTCCATCCACAATGGCTGAAGTGTCCCCTGCGGCCTCTGCTGTCTGGCATACCACCTAGGTGGGCTGGACCCAAGCTCCCTGATGCCAGGCATCAATCCCATTTTCCCCTAACCTAGCCCACTCTGTTGAAACAACTTCATTTTAAATTGACTTCAAAGGCTTGTTTGTGCTGATCTCTTGCTTTCGGCCCTGTGATCTCACCTGTGTGGATACATGTGAGTCCGGCTCCCCCGGAGAGCACGTGGTCTCACTTTCTGCTGGCCTTCCTTCTGTCTGTGTTGTGCTTTGCTGAACCTTCCCACTTTGATGACATTTATAGTTTTTCTCTGACCTCTGGGTCTACTACAGTGTATTTCCTCTAAACTTGGGGCCTGACACATGTATGATTTTTTTTTTTCAAGGTAGGATCTCACTCTTGCCCAGGCTGCCCTACATGTATAATTTCTATAACCTCAGAGTCATCCTGGGTGTAATAACGTTCTTGAATCCCTTTTCTGCTCATTTCTCATCTGAATTTCACTGTCTCTGCTTTGGTAATTTTCCTGTGCCACTTCTCCTTAAGCCATCACCACTTCCTCTTTTAACTGTCCTCCCTGTGGAGATCAGGGTGGAGATGGTGCCTCCACAGCAGTGTGAGCTTTTTCTAAATCTTTTTAATGGGCTTCTAGATTGTGCCTTCCATGTGCTTGTGAAGCTGCGCCAGCCTGTTCCTAGACTCCATTTCCCCTAAATAAACCTCATGGTTTGTTATTTCTCCCTAACCAAAATCAGTAATTCATCATTTATCCTTCTCAAGTCTGTTTTTATCAGTTCTTTGTTAACTAGGATAAGGACCCAAAATTGGGGTTCCCAAGTCTTGGAGTCTCCCCAAATTCTGCATCAATACTGACTTTTTTGAGATGGCTGACATTCTTATTTCTTCCAGCACAGGAGTTAAACCATGACGGAGGTGTACGCTGTAGAACTGGACACTCATGGAACCCCAAGGTGTTGCAATTGTCCTCTCATTGTTTGGACAAAACACCCAACCAAAAGCAGCTGATGGTAGGGCTTTATTTATTTATTTATTTATATTTTTTAGTTTTTTGGCTTACAATCTTCTCTAGGGGAAGCTCCAGGGTGGCAGGGGACAGCATGACATGAGCACAGGGTGGACATCACCTCTGCCACAACAGGTAGAAAACAGCAGCAGAGAGTGAGCCAAGTTCTGGCAAGGGGGAGCTGGGCTATCTCACCCCTAACCCTGCCCCAATAACAGCCCTCCTTCAGCAATGCTTCACACTGAGGAGAGATGCGGCACGTTGTCAGGAACTCAGCACCCACTGGGCCACTATTCTGTGACCCAAGTTCAGTGCTAGAAAAGTCAGGGGCCACAGGATCCACCTCCTGCCTCATTTCCTCATTGGCTAGAGTCTGGGAAAAGGCAGCTTGGAACATTTACGTGATTATGGGAGGTGTGAAAATCAATCAAGAAAATCAGCTCTCAGCTCTATCTGCAGGACCTTTGCCATTCTAGACCTTTCTTGTAGGCTTTTCAGGGTTTAATGGCTGCTAATCTCACAGGCTTTGAGTCAACTTGATTTTCTATTTCAAGCATCTCTTGGCATCAGAAAAGGAACCCGGCATGAAAGCAGGTAAACACAGGATGGTGTATGAAAGACAGAAAAGTCTCTTATTGAAAAGAAAATGTTATGGCATGAGGCACAACGATTTTCAAATCAGCTCAGACTGATTTTCCTCACATCAAAGACCTGGGAGAATCAACTTACTTCTCACCGCGCTGTTCACGGGCCCCAGGAGCTTTGATGTGCCTCCGTGTAAGAGAGGACTGCTGGAGACTAAATGTGCAGTTTTGAGAAATCCTTTATCCACCTGCTGCTGGGGAGATGAAACTTGGGGAAATGCTGAGATAAGGGGCAGGGAAGGGTGGCTCAAGACAGGGCTCAGACGCAGGACTCAAGTCTCTCCTTAAGCTTCCTGGACTGTCGTGGGCTGGTTGGCTGTAGGTAGGGAACCAGTTCAAGAGCTTTGCTTGAAAGGGATGGGTGGCAGGAAGAAGAAGAAAACACTTGGGACACCAGCAGAAGGCACGTGGCAGCTGGTGGCTCTCCTTGAGACTGCCATTGCTGTCAACAGCACTTTTAGCAGGTCCTCTTGGTCACAAGGGTCATTTTGACTCCTTATTTTCTATTAGAAAAGGCTAATTTGGAAGTCATGTCTGGAGTGCTCTACCATATGTTACTCATTCAACAAACTGTCCCAGTGACAGAAGCAGAGCCGGAAGCTTGCGCGGAAGCTGGACTCTCTTACTCATTAACTTCTTCGGCCTTAAAGAGAACGTGCACCGGGGTTCCCCTCTAAGTTGTCTTTGTAAAAGCTAAGAAGTGGCCGGGCTGAAGGCTGAGTGGAAAATTATGGCACAATAATAATCTGTTAAAACTCCATCGGGCAATCCAGCCGTGAAGCACGTAATTTATCTCTCACATGGGAGCCTGTTGGCCTCCGTGGCAGCCGCAGCCGCTCCTTCCTGCCACAGGGGGTGGGCATGTGGGTCCAACACGTGAGCCAGCGCGAGATGGCGAGGGCACAGAATAACGGCCCTGTAGGCATTCTCCGAACCAGCAGGGTTACCCCAAGTCTTCTGACTCCACATGGAGAACTCCCACATTCCAACCTCCTCTTAAAATAGATGCTCTCCAGGGTCTCCTAAGAGTAGTAATGCTCTGATTATCTGAGTCATCAGACAATGACGTATAGGCCATGGAGTGTGCTGCTGTGCGAACCACACTCCTAGGGGATGCCTTACCCTCCAGCGATGGCGACAGGGGCTACTTCAGCTGAGCCACGAGGCTCCCGATTCACCTTTGCAAGGTTCAGAGCCTAGCAAAGCTCTTTGGCATCCGTCTTGGCAAGAGACACAGCACAGTATCCGTTCTCCTTAGTCTCTCAGCACTGTGAGTATTAAAATGCTCAGCCCTGCTGGCTCAATGACTTACCTTCCATGTCTTACAGATTATTATCATGCTAACAAATCATTTACACATTGTTATGTCTATAGGTCTTGTAAATACTGAAGGCTTTCTAACTGGTCACTGTTTCAGGGATTTAATTTCCTATAATGTCAATCACATTAGCAGGTCTGAGATGGCCATCCAGAGCTGCTACAGAAAAGGACTGCTTAGGTCTTCATTGTTACAGTCCCTCTCTGAACTCAGCAGCACGTGGTGAATGAGTGGCTGGAGGCTGAGTGAACTGCAGGGAGGGGAAGCCAGCAGTGTTTACAGCTGGAGGGAACCAGTGCTCACAGGGTTACACTCAGAGTATCTTGTGCCTAACCTTTGTGGAGTCAGGCTCACACACCAGGGCCATCTTCTATCTTGGCTATGCCAAGTCATACCGCAAGCCAGTTAATGACCAAGCTAGCAGGATTGCTCTTCCTTGTCCTTTACCAACATCTTTCTCTGCATCACACTGTGCCCTGTTCCCACTCATCACACTGTGCCCTGTTCCCACTTAGTCACTTTGAACTCCAGGCACTCAGGCAGGTTCTTAACCCTTGATGTATCAAACCATTGCATTCATTTTGAACATTTGAGGCCAGAGTCAGACATTCAGATTCGGAGGTGGTAATGGGGCCAGAGCAGGTGTATCCTCAGAGTTCAAAGGCATTTCTGATGAAGAGTCAGTACTGAAAACCGTGCGATTGAGGCCACAGTTCATCGTCAGGGCCAGACTAGTTTCCCACAGGACAGACACGTGGCCATGTTTGGAAACGTTTTTGTTTGGTACCACATGGGTGGTAGGGGCAGGGATGGCAAGTGAGTAGAGGCCAGAGAGGTGCTCAGCATCCTGACTGCACAGATCCTGACAACAGTGTCACCAAGGGTGGGTCTCCAGAAGCCCTGCTTAAGGGGTGTTTGTCACATGCATCCTTTCAAAGCACCAGTGACATCTGGGTTTATGTTAAGATATCATGAGATTACTTTATAAATTTATATTTATTGTGAATTGAAACTTAGTAAAGGCAAAACAATTCAAACTAATTCAAACCTTGGAGAAGCCCACCCAGTTCAATTCTGGATTCCAAACTAAAACGGTGCATAGATATTCATGATTTTGCATGCTATCAGCTTCTTTGACTTAGCATTTTGAATAAAAAATGATTTTGCAGGACTGGAGAGATGGCTTAGCAGTTAAGGCACCTGCCTGCTAAGCCTAAGAACCCAGTTCCAATCTCCAGGTCCCACGTTTGGCCAGATGCAGTGACGCAAGGGTGCAATGCCGCACTTGTCCACAAGGGGCGCACGCGTCTGAATTTCGTTCACAGCATCTGAGAGACTGCTGGCATGCCCATTCTCTATCTGTCTCCCTCTCTGTCTGCCTCTCTCTCCAAAAATAAATAAATAAATAAATAAATAAATAAATAAATGAAAATAAAAAAATTAAAAAAGTGATTTTGCAAATATTTTCAAGAAGCATTTGTTACAGTTAGCTATTAATAATCTAATTTACATAATGGAGAATTATTCACATATCAGTGAGTTTTAATATCTTTTTCTTTGAAAATGAATATTATTTTTAAATAAGTAGAATTTGTGGGCAAGGTAGAGGTGAAAGTCTGCACATGCCTATGAAACACCTGTGGCTTAAGCAACTTATGACAATCTCAATCTTTACTCATTGCTAATTAATAATTCAAATGCTAGTTTCAAGAGAATCCTTGTCTTGCAACATTGGAGTTAAACAAGCAAATGAAGATAAGCTGAGAATGAAAGTATGAAATACTGTGAAAGCCATGGCTCAGTCCCTCAGCTGTCTTTAATCTCTAACAAGATAAATCTATGCAAATATCACCAACCTTGCTATCGATCTCACTGCTCCCCAGCGCAGACTGAATCACATAGAGCAAGGCATCTGTGAGCCCATCGCACTCCCGCATCCTTCGGCGGGCCTCCTCTCCGGCTGAACTTACATTCCTGCAAAGCAAACACACACATCAGTGCCCTTCACCATGGTCACCTGGACAGCACCCTTCCACACAAAAACTGTCTTCCTTGTAGAATGTTGAGTTGCTAATGAGAGGGCATGGCTTCAACACACAGTTCCTGCAAGTAAACCACAGGTGTTTACTGTAAAATGTAAATCAGAGAATGCAGAATTCCTGACACGGTCTGCTTGAGTCCCACGACCCTGAGAACCGGAGGCTTAAAAAGTCCTCAAGGTTCACGTCATTTACAATTGATGAGGGAATCAGGGGTTTTTGGGTTCAGAGGACTCTGTTTTGAAAAGTCTGGAACATTTTTAAAGACAGAGCTTCCAAAATGCTAAATATCTTAGAGGTCTAACTTTTTTTTTTTTTTTTCCTGCCTAAAAAATATGCCTGCTTTGGTCCTGCTGGAAGTAGACTTCTGGGCACTTACTGTAGGGACACAGGGTTTCTGCAACAACTTAGTTACTGGATGTTCACGATGACCACTAGGGAAGGCACGCCTTCCTATGCATTTAAGGCAATAGAAGGCACCCAGGGCTGTGAAGCAGACAGGTCGTCTGGCCCTGTAGATGACACAGGATGTCCCCCTGGGGGAAGAGTTTTCTATTCATCTTTGGAGTTGGGCTCTAGTGGGCAATTTCTGCAATGACTTTGCACAACATGGAAAGGATTCTGGAGGAGGGAAACAAGGGAAGATACAAAACCCTGGAAGAACTTGTGTGCTTGAGTGCGAGAGGGATGAGGAGAGGGGTTGATCCTGATGGCTCACTGGCCCTCAAACTTTGGGACGCTGACAATGACCTTCAAGAAGGGCTGGCCATGCTCCAGAGTCTGTCTCAGAAAGTCTGGAGAGAGCCAGGTGGTTTTCATTTCCTTGGCATTGCAGAACTTGAGCAGAGACTTCAGCTACCCGGGGATGGTTCTGTTAGCAATGGGCATTAATTACTCTTTGCTGACAACCAGGGACCCACAAGGCAAACCCCAAGAGTCTGTGACCTTGGACAGAGAGAAGTAGAACTGAGTCTCCATGCCTTTAGTGAGACTGGTGTGGGTATGTTTTCATTTCACTCAGTGTTTCTTTTTGCCATTCAGTGAGCTATTCCACAAATGAATGAATGGAGCCCTCAAAGCGGTTCTGCAAGGCCCTGTTTTCATCAGTGGTGGGGCTGCAAGAAA
Source organism: Orientallactaga sibirica (assembly GCA_036365145.1). Taxonomy (NCBI): domain Eukaryota; kingdom Metazoa; phylum Chordata; class Mammalia; order Rodentia; family Dipodidae; genus Orientallactaga; species Orientallactaga sibirica. The sequence goes on from JAEOAD010000005.1 coordinate 2,428,846, forward strand.
ACAAAGGCCTGTGAAGGAGAGAAAAGCAAGGGGTCCAGAATGGATAGAGAATATGGTGCATGGTTAAGATTTTCTTTGTACAATTAAAAAAAAAAAGGGCCTAGTGATGCTACAAGGTGATGGATAACCGTTTACTTTGGTGTCTAAAAAGTTTTACAGGAGAGGTTAAATAGGATCTGCCAGGACTTTCATGTAACACCACGAAAGGTTATTTAATTTAAATTAAGATTTTTGGCATTTGCTGATCTTAAAATATAAATAAAATATTTCAGTTTCTTATATAGCGTAACTAGGCAAATATTGAAAACATTTTAAGGTAAATTTTTATAAATTCAATTTTTCAGTAGTTGACCTTTGTTTCTGAGAAGATCTCTGGGAGTAGGAGGAATAACTTTCTGCTAGGAAAAAAAAATACGATGAGAGGCATTATAGTATTATTGCAAACTAGAAGGAAGGCCCTTATAAAAGAACATTCTAGACCATTCTCCCTTGAAACTGTTTTTACCAGGCTGAGTTTTGAAGCTGTTCGAATAACAGGTTTGTCAAAAACCCTAATGAGTCATTCCTGGGCAGAAGCGTGTAGAGCAGCACTATTGACTATTGACTCTTTACAGTTTGGGGGCAGTTTTTCCAAATGACAGACTATGAAATTCAAGATTAAAGGCACCTTAGAGGTAATTCGTGTACAAAATAGCCTGAAATATCTGATGCACTCTTCCCTGAGGGACAGCTGAGTCCTTCCGCGGACCATGCCCAGGATGGGCAGACTGCCCCTGTCACAGACAGACTTCATAATGACTGGCTTGATTGCACTGGTCGTCAATGCACATGCAGGAGCAGCTCAGGGAGCTTTATCAACAGTAGATGTTGTCAATAATAATTCCAACACTTTTCTTTCTTCTAGATTCTGTTCAATAGTAGCCCAGCCTCTTCCAATATTAGTGAATCACATACACACACACACACTAAGATATCATAGTAGAAGAAGGGCTGGGGGACAGGGAGAAGGTTCCGTGGGGGAAGAATGGGAATAATAGTAATGGGAGGGGTGTTTATTCAAAATATATTATATGCATGTATAAAAATCAATAAGACAATAATTAAAATAATTAATTTGCTAGTGTCTTGAAATGAGCAAGTTACTGAGAAATGATATATTTTAATAAGTGTAGCAGAGAAGGGGAAATGACTAACACACATTGTCTGCAGATACTTTGAGTTCAGGATAGTCTTTGAAATGGATACAAATGTGTGTATGTCTTTTTTTCTGTAGGTAATGGATTTATACAGACATCAGAGTTTGAATTTCCACGTGTGTGTGTGGAGGCCTGAGGACAATTTCTGGGGGTTGGTCCTCTCCTTCCACCTTGTCTGAGACAGGGTCTCTCTTGCTATGGCTGGCCTCTGCCAAGGCCACGCTAGCTAGACCCCAACTTTAGGATAGTCTTCACTCAGCCTCCCATTGCTGTAGGTGCACTGGGATTACAGGTACCTGTGTCACTTTGTGCTTGACTTTATGTGGGTGATAGGGATCTGTGAGTTTCCACGTTCAATCAACTGTACATGAACATGAACACATCGGAAAAGGATATTTGGCTTTTTCTTTTAACAGAAGGAGAGTTTGTTAATACCTTTTATCATTATGATGAAATACCTGATAAAAGCAACTTAGGACTGGGCATGCCTTTAAAAAAAAAAAGCAGATGGGCTGGAGAAATGGCTTAGTGGTTAAGGCATTTGCCTACAAAGCCAAAGGATCCCGGTTTGATTCTCCAGGACCCACGTGAGCCAGATGCACGAGGGGCACATGTATCTGGAGTTCGTTTGCAGTGGCTAGAGGCCCTGGTGTGCCCATTCTCTCTCTGCCTGCCTCTCTTCTATCTTTCTCTCTGATTGCAAATAAATAAATAAAAAAATTAAAAAAAAGCAGAAAGTAGAAGAAAGGCCTAACTCTACCCTCAAATCTCCATCCCCAGTGACCCGCCTCTGCCATCAAGACACCACCACCAGCTGAGAACCAAGCGTTCAAACACATGAACATGGAGGACAGTTCAGATTCAAACAGTTAACAGAGCTTCTTGTTCTTTCCTCTCCTTCTTACACATCAGACTTACACATCCTCTATGACACTCAGCTTTCATTGTTGCTGCTGTCGAAGACTCTTGGTCATTAGGTTAAGGTGGAGTCATGCCAGGTTATGGTTAAAATGTGATCATGTTAGCGCATCATAAACCTGTGAGCATCATATCAACTCAGCTTGAATTTGTGTTTCTACATATTTATTAGCAATGCTTCACTAGTCAAAATATTCAACCCTGTAGGCTTTCTGTTGATGAGGCAACGGCTACTTATAACCAGGGTATGAGTAAGTATTTGACAGTGAGCCAGAGCCTGACCTCACATGTTCCACTACCTACTGTACTTCTAGCATGTTCTGCCCAGGATGGGAGGGGCGATTTCCATGCCCGGCTAGAAATTGGTGCAGCAAAATTCTATATAAAATCACAGCATTAAAACACATACATGTTATGAGTTAAAGCACAAATATGTGTACAATATCTGCCTCCATCCTCAGAAATAATCTTTTTAACCTTGATAGAATTGACAGTTGGCATGTTATTTGGATGTTTTTATTTTTAGTGGATTCTATTTTATCTAAGAGATGAAAACAAAACTATTTCTGTATATTTCAATTAAAAGAATGATCTTTTATTTCAATAAAACCTCAAATCGCCTCTTTCCCCCGATCTGTAGTGCTCAGGACAGTTTTCTAGGCGTCTATGCCATTCACTGTGTTTATTTAAATTGAATAGACAGTACTCAGCTAGGATTTGCAGTGAAACTGTATAAATATAAGATGCTTGCTCCGCCATTAAAATTCGGATGCAGATCTTAGTACAGTTTGTGGTTGTAGTAATTATCCTGGATTGCTAAGGGAAGCCTCAATTTTCAAAGAAGCAAAATTTTTAATAAAAAAAAGAAAAGAAAAGACATTGCAAACACATATAGCATTGAGAGCAATATTCTTCAGTGTGAGATACGCACTTTCCTCTGGTTGTTCACATGAGTAATTGCATTCTGTGAGGACTGGGAAGGACTGAACTCCTTTGCAGCCTAGGGACAGCCAGACATCCCCGTTTCACATCCATCTCTAAGCCAGATGTCGGAGGAAAGCTTTCGAGTTTTTCTGTGCGATGCCTCCCTCCTCTTCCCCTCTCCCTCCCACTGGAGCTGAGCTTTGGCTGGTGCTGCAGCTTTCCTGGTGTCAGGGCCACCAGAGCAGTTCCCATTCCCTTGACACTCATGCTCCTCCAGTAGCCCAGGCCTTCACATCTCTGGGCTAATGCATCTCATCTCCCAGTTAACAACCCATGAAGCCTTCCATGGACTCTCTGGGGGTCCTGAGCTGGCTTCTTAAGATCATGTTCTGGTTCCCGGGGTGGAGACTGAGCTCCTGAAAGCATAGCAGAGAACCAAGCGAGGTGGTTTGCACAAACACAAAGAACCCTACAACAAGCAGCGATACGAAGACACATGCTTGATATGAACCCAATGAGGCAGGAAAGCGGGGAAGGATGCAAAATCCACCAGACAGTTGGCTTGTCCTTGGTGTAAGTATCTGAGAAAAAACGTAAGGAAGAGTCATTGTGGCTCACGGTCCCAGAGGCTTCCATCAAATACTGCCAGCTCCAGAGCTTTTATACTTGTGTGAAGGCAGTGTGTTAGGGCGAGTGAGCATGGCAGAGGAAGGCTGTTCACCTCGTAGCATCCAGGAAGCAGAGAGTCCAGCATTCACAAGTAAATAACGGGGCGGGGGGCTGGTAAAAGGCACTCACCAGTGAGTAGCAAAAGCACTTCCTCCAACCAGCTCCTACCTCCTAACAGTTCATTTAGCTATGAATTTATCAATGGATTGATCCAGGTTGTCACTCTCATTTTCTTCTTTTAAAAATTTATTTTAGTTGCAAGCAGAAAGAGAGATAGAGAGGAGACAGACAGAGGGAGACAGTATGTGCCAGGGCCTCTAGCCACTGCAAATGAACTCCAGACGCATGTGCCCCCTTGTGCATCTGGCTTACGCGGGTCCTGGGGAGCAGAATCTGGGTCCTTTGGCTTTTCAGGAAAGCGCCTTCACTGCTAAGCCATCTCTCCAGCCCCATCAGTCTCATTTTCTATCACTTGTCAATAGCACCAGTGGCTGTGGACCAAGCCTTCAATATATAAGCCTATTGGGGGGACTTTAGACTCAAACAATACTACTTCACTCAGCCCTCTGACTAGCTTAAGGTTTCCTTTAGAGCACCTGCAGTGCCTGATGTTCAGGCTGGTCCCTCATGATGTTGGGAGGCAGAAGGGGACCATGCTCTCATTTGGTTTTTATCCCTTGTTCCCTACCGCACAGTACAGTGTAGGAACTCACCGAATGACTGCTGAATCAGAACTCAGAGTACATGATAACTTTCAGGCTTGTGTCCTTCTAGACAAGTAGTCTTCCTTGGGGCAGTTTGAGCCAGGGAACATATGTCAGTGTCTGAGGACCGCAATTATGGTTGGGTGTCATAACTGGGTGAAAGCTGGGGGAGTGGCTGTCACCTGCTGGATGTCGGTGGTCACTGTGCAGTGCTTAGGACAGATCCCAGAACAGGTCTTGCAGTGTGCAGTTAAGGAGCATGCTCTCAACGGCTGGTATCTCCAAGGATCTTTAACACCTAAGTTGCACTTAGCCCAGTGGTTCTCAGACCTGTGTGGGGTCATGTTTGAACCTGATAAAAACACAGAGGCCAAGGCTCCTCTTTGGCCTAAAAAGACCTCTGTGTTCTGTTCAGCTTGAAGATCTGGCTGGAGCTAGCGGCTCAGCGGAAGGAAGGTATGAGAAATCCTGAGAGTGAGGATTCAACTCCTCATTGTTGGTCCAGCCTGGCCCCAGGTTGGAACAAACAACGATGGGAGAGGGAAAGTGAGATAGGATGGATGGGCAGCTTTCAACTGACAGCCACGCAGGAGACTTCGACACCACACACACAGGAACTGAATTCTGCTGAGAAGCTGAAGTGATCAATTACTGAGACAGATTCTTCTCTCCTGGAGGTTAGGAGCACAGCCCTCCCATCGTCTCGGGAACCTTAGCCCGTGAGCCCAGTGTCCAGACTTCCAGCCACAGATACTCCGAGACAATAAAGCTCTGTGGGTTAGACTCACCGAGTTTGTGGTAATTGTTTTTTAGCAGCAATGGGCAACAGCACCAGCCTGTAGTGTGCTTTCCTCCAGGGTGAACAGGAGGCATCACTGCCTCCCTGGGTAACGGCTTGTCAGAGATCGGCTCACGTGTTTCTAGATGGCCCAAGTAATTACACATTTTAATCACTTCTGTTGCTGTATCTACTCCTTTAGACTCTTACCTATATAAGAATCAAAGTTCTGGTGGGTTCAAAGTTATATCTTGGCAGACAGATGAATATAGCTGCGATGGAGGACTAGGGAGGCAGTGCAACTGCAGCCAGCTGCTCCCACAGACCTCCAGACTCACTCACTAATGTTTACCTGTGAACTTTGCTATGAACACACCCAGGCTTCCGGATGTGCACTTCCACCAGAGCCACGGACGCCACAGCCACCCTGCTGATCAGGGACGACTGTTGCCACCAATAAATTGCTCATAGGAGTCGTGGCCACACTTTCAACAAGAGAGGGCTGGGCTGGTAGAAAGCAACCACAGAGGGAACCCTGGAACAGGGCATGCATAAGAGTGCATAGCAGAATCTTGCCCAAGAAGCCTGGTTCTGAGACAGCTGGCCAGAGGAAACGACCGTCCCTCCCCCATCACTCTCAGAAAGGAGCTCCCCAGGCTCCCTGGCAGTGAGCTGTGCAGCCTGCAACGGCACTCACTCAACTCCCACACACTCAACTCCCACACACTCAACTCCCACACACTCAACTCCCACTCACTCAACTCCCACACACTCAACTCCCACACACTCAACTCCCACTCACTCAACTCCCACACACTCAACTCCCACACACTCAACTCCCACTCACTCAACTCCCACACACTCAACTCCCACACACTCAACTCCCACTCACTCAACTCCCCACACTCAACTCCCACACCCTCAAATCCCACACACTCAACTCCCACACACTCAACTCCCACTCACTCAACTCCCACACACTCAACTCCCACTCACTCAACTCCCACACACTCAACTCCCACACACTCAACTCCCACTCACTCAACTCCCACACACTCAACTCCCACTCACTCAACTCCCACACACTCAACTCCCACTCACTCAACTCCCACACACTCAACTCCCACACACTCAACTCCCACACACTCAACTCCCACTCACTCAACTCCCACACACTCAACTCCCACACACTGAACTCCCACACACTCAACTCCCACTCACTCAACTCCCACACACTCAACTCCCACTCACTCAACTCCCACACACTCAACTCCCACACACTCAACTCCCACACACTCAACTCCCACACACTCAACTCAACTCCCACACACTCAACTCCCACACACTCAACTCCCACACACTGAACTCCCACACACTGAACTCCCACTCACTCAACTCCCACACACTCAACTCCCACTCACTCAACTCCCACACACTCAACTCCCACACACTCAACTCCCACTCACTCAACTCCCACACACTCAACTCCCACACACTCAACTCCCACACACTCAACTCAACTCCCACACACTCAACTCCCACACACTGAACTCCCACACACTGAACTCCCACTCACTCAACTCCCACACACTCAACTCCCACTCACTCAACTCCCACACACTGAACTCCCACTCACTCGACTCCCACACACTCGACTCCCACTCACTCGACTCCCACTCACTCGACTCCCACACACTCGACTCCCACACACTCGACTCCCACACACTCGACTCCCACTCACTCGACTCCCACACACTCGACTCCCACACACTCGACTCCCACTCACTCGACTCCCACTCACTCGACTCCCACACACTCGACTCCCACACACTAGACTCCCACACACTCGACTCCCACACAAAACCTTCCCGGCGGGCTTTCCACCTTCCTTCCCAGACTGAGTCCCAGCAAGCTCTGCCTGTGGAAAGCTTGAAGCCCGATTCACTAGGGGCAAGACTGCAACGTGCTTGTGGTGGGGACAGGGGAAATCTGTGTATCTTGTTGAGTTACTGAGCTCAGGGCCACCTCCCCCACTGTGGAGACAAATGCAAACGACAACCGGAGAAGGCCCATAGCCCCAATAGGAGGAAAGAATGACCGAGGGCATACTGAGTTATGGCCCACGCTATTATCTATTCTACTTGTTTTTACTTTTTTACTAGTTTATGTTTTTGTATTTTAAAATTACATTATTTACAATCCTGTACTTTAATCGTTAAACGACTGTGTTTTACCTTACATCTTCTCAGAAAGAACTTCACAACTATTTTCTTTCTTTTCTAAACCATACATATCTTTTCTACATTTCTCTGTTTACAATAGTCTTTTCTATGACCTCTCATATGTCCGACTCAGACACTTTCCTTCTAATTTTGTGCCCTTGTCACACGTTCCCAACTCCTTCTTCATTACAGTATCAAAATATAGGACCAAGAAGAACAAATTTCAAAGATGTATGACAAAGTTGAGTCAATAATACATTCAGATATATATATCAAATTTTTCAAGACTCTGGGACACATTCAAGACATCAAACCAAAGAATTTACAGGGCAGAAAGAGTTGAGATTGAAGTCAAAACTCAAACAGATTCAATGAAATAACAGCAGGAAAAAAAACAATCCTCACACCGACAGGAAGAAACAGATATCCAAAGACTAGATACAGTTCTTCATGTTCTGTACGCCGTGGCCAGAGAAGTATGTCCACACAGCAGCTGTTCAGGATGTTGAAAACAAAGCACACAACAAAATATTAAAAGCTGCAAGGGAAATAAGCTAACCTACATACAAACGTAGAAACAGCAGAATAACATTAGATCTTTCATCAGAAACACTAAAGACCAAGCAACCATGCAATGATATACTTCAAGCTCTGAAAGTAAATAACTGTCAAACAAGGCTGCAATACCTAGAAAAGTTATCTCTTCAAACTGAAGAAGAAATAAGAACATTTTAAAACAAGCACAAATAAAGGTACTTCATGACAACCGAGCTAACACTGCAGAAAATTCTTAATAATAATAATTCTTAATACAGCCGACAGAAGAAGAAGAAAGAAAGAAAGGGTCCGTAGACCATGTATGAGAGTGTTTCTTCTTTCTATTTTGTCAGACAGTTTGAGAAGTACTACTGTTAGATTCCGTAAAGACAATAACAAAATCCATAGCTTTTCTATGTACCAATAAGGAACTTGCTGAGAAACAAACTGGGAAAAAATACCCTATTCACAACAGCTTCAAAAAATACCCAGGGATAACAATACAAAAGAGCTTGAAGTCTCCACAAAAAAATTTTAAGACACTGAAAAAATAAATGAAGAAAACATGAGATGACTGAACGACTTGCCATGCTCCTAGAATGGCAGGACAAATCCTGTGAAAATGGCTGTATTACCAAAAGTAGTCTGCCAATTTACTGCAACCTCAATGAAAATTTTAATGACATTCTTCATAGAAATAGAAAAAAAATTCTAAAATTCACACGGAAACGTGACAGAACATGAATAGCCAATGTAACCTTAGGCAGAAAGAACACTGTTGGCAGTATCACAATACCTGACTTCAGATTGTACTACAGAGCAATAGCAAAGAAGTCAACATCAACAGACATGTTTCAGGGGTATCCAATATGCATAAGTAATGGGGTGCCCATGGCCCCATGGAGCTGTGAATTCAGACACACACACACACACACACACACACACACACACACACACACACACACAGTAAGCTTACTTAAAAACATTATGAGCCGGGTGTGCTGGCACATGCCTTTAATCCCAGCACTTGGGAGGCAGAAGTAGGAGGCTCACCATGAGTTCCAGGTCAGCCTGGGCTAGAGTGAGACCCTACCTTGAAAAACACACACAAAAAAATTCATTCATTCATTCTTTTTCTTTCTTTCTTTCTTTCCTCCCTTCCTTCCTTCCTTCCTTCCTTCCTTCTTTCTTTCTTTCTTTCTTTCTTTCTTTCTTTCTTTCTTTCTTTTCTTTCTTTCTTTCAGAGAGAGAAAGAGAAAGAGAGAGAGAGAGGGAGGGAGGGAGAGTGGGTGCACCAGGATATCCAGCCACTGAAAACGAACTCCAGATGCACGTGCCCCCTTGGGCATCTGGCTTATGTGGGTCCTGAAGAATCGAACCAGAGTCCTTTGGCTTTGCAGGCAAGTGCCTTAACCATTAAGCCATCTCTCCAGCCCATCATGAGATTTCTTTTGTGACTCAACTGTGTAGTTCTCGAGGGTGAGCTTTGTGTCACAATATCACACAAAATAAATATATTTATGCTTTTGCAGCCTGTGGGTTGACACCACTAGTTGTACACAAATGGAACAGAATAGATGAACTAAAAGTACCCCACACAGCTCTGGTCACCAAATATTCAACAAAGGTATCAAAAATATATCCCAGAACAGAAAGCCCACTCAAGAAATGTTACTGGCAGGCTGAATATCCACATGCAGAAAAATAAAATTAGATCCAAATTTCTCACCTTGTACAAAAATCATTCCAAAATGGATCCAAGACCCAATTTAGAACCGGAAATGCTAAAACTTGTAGAGAAAAAACCAACACTTCAAGATACAAGCCCTGGCACGAACACTGTGTGGACAGGAAATGACCACCAGGAACTGGCAAACTGGGTACATGAACTGAGAAGCTGGTGACCGTGAGGAGAGCAGCAGAGGCCCAGACGGCCTACTGCACAAGAGACGGTCTTCTCAGACGTGGGGAGCATCGGGAGTGGACAAGCGGCCCCACCTCGAACCCCATCAACACAAACTGCCAATCAACCAACAGGACAGCACACGTAACAAACAGTTCTCAAAAGAAGAAACTCAGAGGGTCAGGAAATATCGAGAAGCGTGCTTAACATCATTGGCCATCAGGGAAAAGACAATTACACTGGTGCAACCATTATGGAAATTGGAATGGAGACATCTGAAAACTAAAAATGGAACCTCCGTCTGACCCAGGGATACCACTCCTGGGCTTGTGTTCACAGGATTGATCTCGGACTGCAGAGATACCTGCACGTGCTTGTTTGTTTCTGCTCTATTCACAGTGCCAGGGGAATGGAGCTGGCTTAGATGCCCTTAACTGATGAATTGGATTAATGAGTGTGTGTGTGTGTGTGTGTGTGTGTGTGTGTGTAATATAGACACGATGGGATTTTATTCAGCCTTAAAAAATGATGATGTGAATTTGCCAAGGGGTCAGGGGAGGAGGTGAGAAGAGCGACATCAAACAACTTATATATGAAAATGCCGTACTGAACCTACTTCAAATGCTAATAAAAAAAAAACAAAAACAGAGAATCAAAGGAGTGTGAATACAAAAGCCTTTAAGCCAAGGCTGCTGGATGCCACCCAGAGTGTGCCAAGGTCCTCTTCATATGCTAGATTGATGCACAAGGATAGCACTTCACTTGTGCTGTCCCACCCCTCAAGAATGCCAACAAGTTTGTGAGCTTTGGTCTGGTCTGGATTTCCCTCCTGCTTGGTTGGTATCTTCCACTTAATGGCAGAAGATGTCTGTGAAAGCCTGTCTTCATTGCTTCTGTGAGCAGAAAAGTGCTGTGGCCACATTCTGTATTTTCTTGGCAAATGAGTACACTGCATTATAAGTGAGAAAAATGAGTCAGTTTCCTATCCCTGCCTGAGTGATGTCTGTAGTGCAACCGTATTATTTTAAGTGAATTTGCTGAACATTATCTGAAATAGCAGCCTTAGGGCCCAAGAAGCATTAGCTGTGCTAGGATTAGCCAAACCTCTGTGTACTTTTCCCGGGAGGCAGAACAGACTCAAGGGCTCCTGACTCCTCTCGCTTCAGTTAGGTATGTGCTGCATCACACCTGAGTCTGAACTGTTTCTGGAGAAATAGATTTCTCTATTTTATTTTCTTAAGGACTAGCACAGTCTTGCTCGTTTGGATTCCTGTGCACCTGGCTGCCATCTTCTGAGGAAGGCAATTTCTTCCTAAGTGAGGATGATGAGGGCTTCATAATTGCTTGGCTGAGCTGCAGAGACAGAATGCTTCTGTGGCCAGAGACCAGCTACCTACTGGGGCGAGCAGCGAGTCCTGCTGTCACTCTGCACCCAGTGTTCCTTGCTGCATGGCTCCATCACGACCCTCAAGTGCCCTCATAAATGCAAAGCAATTTGAAGGAGCCAATTCAACACTGTCCCTTTTTAAAGACCGCCCGGGTCTGGGCCTTCGGGAGTCAGCCATACATCAGGGAACAGTGTTCCAGGGAAGCCCAAAGCAGAAGCAGAAAGGCCTGAGTTGAAAGACATCCTTTCCCTCCCAAGAACTCCCTGGGGCTTCAGTTACATGGTTGTAATTAAAATTGATGTTCACCACAGAGTTAACTGCTCTATGAAATGTCTGCTCAAAGTTTTCCATTGGGCTAAATTACAAGGGAACCAGAGGGATAAAATCCAGTGGATACTGTGTGACTGAAACCATTAGCTGTGAACCTAATATTCCATGTGGTCCTTTGTGCTCCCCAAGCACTCTTGCTGTTCACAGCTGTTCTCTAACTGGTAGAACTCAGTGGGGTGGGCTGCGCACGGGGCTGTGATCTTCTAGTGACCACTCTGGAGTGTGGAGTGGTGCCGCGTGGCCTAAGTCCCGGGCCAATGCCCACTGGCCGCCAGTGACCCTCAGACCCTGAGTTCTACTTTAATATATTTGTGATGGGCTCAGAAACTCAGGATGTATTACAAACGGAGATTCACCCCCTACCCCTGCCACCAGTCAACCTCAATTTGACACCTCCACTTTCTGTCAAGCACACCTACTAAGAGAAGGCCCTGCTGCTGTGATACAATTACACATGCAACATCAGCTGAAGAGGAAACAAGTGTTTTCTTCCTTTTCTGTTAATTCACATTATTCTTCATTAACCAACTGTGGTGTCATGAGTACTTGCAAAATCTAAGCTTATCTATCTAACATCTATCTATTTATCATCTATCTTTCTTCCTATCTATATCTATCTCTCATCTATATCTATCTATATGTCTGTTGTAGTCACTGCTTGTTTCTGGGTCAATCACTGGAACAGAAGCAGCTTCTGGGAGGAAAGAATTTATTGTGGTTCAGTTTCAAGGGGAAGTGCCATGAGTATAGCCTGGACATCACCTCCATGCCAACAGCAGGACAATGAGCCAAGTTCTGGCAAGGGGGAGCTGGCTATAATACCCCTAAGCCTGCCCCCATAACACACCTCCTCCAGGAAGACTCTGCCTCCCAAAATGCCATCGGCTGAGAACCAAGCATTCAAAACTCATGAGTTTACAGGACACACCTAATTCACCACAATATCTATCTGAATGCATACATGAGCAAGTAGCAAGAACAGCCAGGGGAAAGGCCCTGTGTTCTCTTCAAGCATCTTTATATATAGTTTATCACTCTCTCCATCAATCCTTCCTGGAAATTCTCTCACAACCCTGGCCAAGGGGTTGGTAACAGAAATTATACATACACACACACACACACACACACACATATGTGTGTGTGTGTGTGTGTGTGACAGAGAAAGAATCGGAGAGAAAGAGAGAGAGAGAGTGCAAGCCACGAGACAGAGAAAGGGGGAGAGAAAGAGAGAGAGAATGAGGGCCTCCAACCACTGCAAACAAACTCCAGACATGTGAGTCCCCTTGTGCATCTGGCTAACATGGGTCCTAGGGAATCAAACCTGGGTCCTTTGGCTTTGCAGGCAAAACTTTAACCGTTAAGTCATCCCTCCAGCCCCAATAACAGAATTTGACTGTATCATCTACCATCTATCTATCTATCTATCTATCTATCTATCTATCTTTCTATCTATCTATCTATCTATCTATCTATCTATCTATCTATCTATCTATCATCTATCTATCTATTGGGAAATGTAAACTAAGTTTTTCCAGAGGAAAGGTTATAAACCATACCTGTATTAAGATTCATAATGCTGAAAGAATGATTAGCACTTCCTCGTGGTGGAAATTTGGAATGTTGCAGAGGCCAAGCCAAACTATCTTAGCTTATTTTTAACTCCTTAATAGGCACTCATGGGCCCCACCATGCCCATGTCTGATCTAATATCTTTGTGACTGCCAGAACCTTCTTGAATGTATTAATTTAGCACATCTCAAGTGTCCATCAGCTCAAAAGCTCAGAATGTCATCACACAGGATCTGAGACCTACAGCAGAGATTCGCTGCTTTGTCATAACCTGCCTGCCTGTGGACAATGCTTTGATTTGTGAATTTATTTGGTTTCATAACTACAAAATCTTCACAAACCCACTTCTGTGCTAGAAAGTGTTATTTGAAGCTATGGTCAGTCTTACTTGAGATCTAAGGTATGTCTTTATTTACTTTGAGGTGAGAGCTGTGTTTTACATTGACAGAAACACTGCAAAATAGAAATGCAATATTCACTTCATCCAGCTTCTAGGAAGACAAGCCGTAAATAAGAGAGATAAGGTTGCAGCACACTTCCTGGCACTGTGAACGCTCCATCTTCTCAGAAGTAGGAGAACAATTCTGACTCAGAAGAGATTATTGGTAACTGGCTACCTGGCTTTTAGATGCCAGGCTGTGGGCTGAAGGCTGTAACGATTTGGCATCATGTTGCTCTTATTAAATCAAGCTTTCAAACTTTGATTAATTACCTAATTCCTCATATGTAGTCATGTAATCTTTTAATTTATTTACTTGTAGAAAAGTTTAACAAATCTCACTTCAAAGACTTATTAAAGCTGGAAATCCATTTGGTTTTAAAAGCACCCTTATCTAGATGGAATGTTATCCTTGAGGCACATTTCTTGTTTGTTTCTGACTCCTTTGATCCCTTAGCTTGCTGGGTAGCAATAACATGCGCCACAAGTCTGCACATTTCCTCAGAGCTGTGCTCCTGCAGTCAGCCTCCAAGCCTACTGTTCGAATCAAATATGAATCTAGGGGCTGCTGTTGTGGGGCCTTGCAGGGGTTATTAAGACTGTCATCAGCTGGCCTGAAGGTCTTTGCTGACCTTGCTAAGCTCAGTGTAATCACGTGGACCCTCCAAGCAGAAGACAGAAGTATCACACAGCGGCTGCAAAAGGAAGGTGAGGGGTCACGAGGGAGGGAAAAATGAACGGAGAACAAATGTCTTCTAAGATCAGAGGAAAAGTGACTCTAGCTGTCAGGACCTGAATTTGGCTAAGTCTTAGCTGTTCACGTACATAGGATCTTCCCGTGGTTTTGCAGGAAGAGTCCCGTGGCCAACCTCTTAATGTCAGACCTGGAAGACTCCAAGCTGAGAAACCAACCAAGGACTTTGTACTTCGGGTCTTCAGAACTCTAAGGTTATAAAATTGTACTGTTATAAGCCACTAGCTCGTAACAATTTGTTATGGAAGTACCTATGCCCAAAACATCTCACCTTGCTATTTTTCATAAAGGTCCATTTTAACCTTTCTGCTCAAGTACTTAACAAACGCTAGGTCAGCTTCCCACTTCTTCCCATGGAGACATTTTAGCTACCCTGAGTAAGAAGCTGGGAGGTAGTCACCAGGAAATTCAGATGTTGCAAGAATGGCGAAATAAGCTTCTGTTTCTCACCGACTCCAGGCGACACCTAAGAGTAACTTTCCTGGTTTACTGCCACCAGATGGCTTCACTCGGCGTGAGTGTAGGATAACGGCACCACCGGGTGTAAGTTTTCGTTTTACTGCTGTAGTTATGGAGGGAGAAATGCTTCAAAAATCCAAGGGCGATAAAACCACATAGAAGGTCAAACTGCAAAGACCCGAGTGGCCACAAAGCATCATTAAAACCAGGTCATAAGACGGATCCGAAGAGTTCTGCTGTCATCTACCCACTGCCCACAAGGCCAGGGCTATAGTCAGTGTGTAGCACTTGTGTTACACTTGGCTTTGAGAAGTGTAAAGACTTTGTTTAAAACTTGTGTGCTCAACCAGTGTGTTCCTCCTCACCCAGAATCACCAGTAAGCAAGGCAGAAGATGAACATCTAACTTCTCTCGGAGGCCTGCTACTGCGATCTCCCCATTCCCTGTAGATGGTTCGGGTTCTCAGAACTCCCGCACAAACTGCATAAGATGACTTCATGGGAACTGTATAAAGGCGTCAATGTCTTGTAGAAATAATCTCAAGACAGAAGCTAGAAACTCAAGATTTCCCCGAAGCTTCTCTTAATAGAATTACCCTTATGACACATCCTTTTCTGTAGTGGACAACAGACAGAGAGTGCCCAGTTAGCTCAGCCAGCAGAGCACGAGACTCGTAAAATGGACAGAAAGGTTTACAGCTATGTTGATCAGCAAAGTAAACAGATACAGAGAAGACAGAGTAGATTCAATTTTTTGGTCTAAAATATATACTGTGAGGATCTTTTTATGTCATAAAAATGTCTAAGCTAGGCAGGAGAGATGGCTCAGCTGTTAAGTGTGCTTTCTGAGCAAGTATGAGGGCCTAAAGAGCCTGAAATTGGCCCAGTTTGGATCTCCAGATCTCATGTAAACAGATGGTATAAGCATGCACACCTATAATCCCAGTCCCGTAAAGGGGAACCCAGACCAGGGAATATCCTGGACTCAAACAAAACAAAACCAAACAAAACCAAACCAGCAAGCCCTGGAATCAGTATGAGACTCTGGCTCAAAATGAGAAGGGGTGAAAAAGTGAAGTAGCAAGGGACTCGAGGGTCTGCTCCAGCTACCTTAGGTGAGCACCCTCAGGCACGGGTAAGCTCGTGAGGGTCCTGCCAGGGCACATATGTGTGCATGTATCATACCATACAACCACAACCAAGATCATGGGGTCCTGCAAGGCACATACATACATGTGCATACACTGAACCACACACACATTACATGTACCCATAAGCCCAAGGGGGAAAAAAAATGGAAACTACTAGATTGTTAGACCTAGGGATTGAATCTGCTAATTTGCTAAAATTTTCCAAGAAATGCTATTTTTAATTTCAATCACAAGTATTCACCATGGAGTATTTTTACAGTGTACAAAGCCTCAAGTATACAATGTTCAGTTATTCCAAGCTCAAAGAAATGTAGAATTGAGGCAATCTCAGAGCAAGGATTCCCAGCCTTTTGCTCATATGAACATACATACAGGCGTGTGCTGTTGGACCTGAACACTCACTGTGAGGTGAGCTATGTAAGGTGGACTGTGGGCTATCCTTTTTGAGACAGGCCCTCTCATTGGCCTGGAACTTTCCAGCTAGGCTGCGCTGGGTGCCGAGTGCATTCCGGGGAGCATCGTGTCCCCACTTCTGCAGCGCCAGGCTTACACAACCAGCATTTTACACAGATGCAGGGGATGGAACCCAGGTCCTCACACTTGCCATGAAAGCACGTTACTTGCAGAGCCATCGCTCAGCTTCTTGAATTTATTTTTAAGAAATAAAACGTAAAGACGAAGTAAAGGAAATGCCCATGAGAGGAATCGTGATCGAACCAAAACAAAGAGTACCCAGTAGGTCGAGGTTCTCATCTTTCTGTTGGTCAGAGTCCCTCAAGCCTGGTTGACCGGATGCCCAGGGTTCATTGCGCTCCTTGGATTTTGACTTCTAATAAATTAAAGTCTTCACAACTCAGCAAATTTCTGAAGAAAGAGGAGGAATCCTGGAATGGGAGAAGTCCACCAGCACCCTGCCCCAGGGGAGCCATGTCGTTGCCCTTTGGAGCTGCCGAACCCTCGGGAGCTTTATGGGAAGTGCTCGGACCAACTGTCTTCTGAAGGCCTCCCTCCTGTAAGGCTGCAGAGCTTCCCTCATGACTGCTCCAGGGAAAGCACGGGGTAATCGGTCTCAGTGATCTCCTCTGGAGAATAAATGAGCCCTGGGAAATCCCAATTAATGCCCACATCCATCGCTCTAAGCTTGTTCTTGCCGGGCTGGCTGGGGACTTCCTGTTCATCTGATTTGGGGAGCACCATCCTCTTCAGCTGCTTAGGAGTGACGGGGGCGAAGGACAAATGACTTTGATCATGTCTGTGCGCCGGGACGATGTGCTTCCACAGAGGAGAAGGAAGGAAAGTTCTCTCTAGGCCGAGAAAGGTGTTCCTCAGTGCCGCATTCACACACGCTAAGGGAGCACCTGCCCTTCAGGTGTTTCCAGATTTGGAGCAAAGCACTGACGCCAGTCCCGGGCCCTGAGCACTCACCGGGTGACAGACCAGTGGCATGCCGTGCCTCCCGCAGGCCTTGAAAGGACATGGTTCTTTTCCTTCCTGGTAATAATTACCTCTGGCGGGAAATTCCATTTGCTCTCACCACTTGACCTGTCCTTGTGCAAAACAGAGTTATAAGCACACAGAGTACTATTCTGGTGACAATACTTTCATTTGGCAGGACCTTCTTTTGTTTAAATTAAATTAGCCTGCAATTAGTAATTACACTGTTGGTCAAATAGAAGGTCAGGCCAAATGAAACCCCAGAAAGAACAATGGTCTGGACATGGAAAGTCTGGAGAGATCCGTTCGTCATGGGGAATTATGGGCGATGGTCAATCTGCTGGCCTCGTCCTGGGCTTGCTGTCCTCACAGACAATCTTTGTGCTGGCACAGCTTCTTTCTGGTAATAAGTTACCTTAACAGAAATGTAATTAGTTGCAGGAATTCATTAGCTTCAGTCGGTGCTTCACCGGCACATCTTCCTTGCTGGGGCAGAGCTCGTTAATGGGGACTGATGTTCTGAACCTCACAGAACAACAGTGAAGGACACGGGCTAATCGGAAGTCCTGGCGTGGCGTCCTTACTCAGCACACCGAGTGACTGAGAAATGAATCCACGACACAGGCAGAAAAGCCAAAGTGCAGTGTCTTGACAACACGGTGTTGAAGGCTGCCAACGCGTTTGCAAGCATTACTCCTCCATGTTGCTTCTTTGCTCGACTCTTTCAGAGACTAGACCAGGCACCGGATGGTGAGTCCTGGACGAGGCTGTCTTCCTTTGGTTTTCTTCTAAATTATAAGGACTTTTCAATTGGCACTTCTGGAAGCTTTTTGGTTGTTAGTTCAGAGCTCCCCAATTCTGTCTCCGGAATGAGCCACTTTCTGAGATGATGACGGTCTCCTCCCACAGCTGCAACCAAGGGCTCTGCTTGCAGCGCGGGAACCTCCCTGTATGCCTCGCCTCTCCCTCCCACGAACCTCCACGGTTCCATCAGGACGTCATGCTCAGAGACCCTGTGCCACACTCCTCGTAGCAAAGCTCCTAAGTATGATAGATAGGATCCAAGGAACTCTGTCCCCGACCAGCTGTTGTGTACAGCTGTTGGCCAAATGCCCTGGGTAACTCGCCTGAACTTCTCCATATGTCCGTGCTGTGAAAGGAGAAGTCACTTGGGCAGGAAAGGGGCCCGTGAGGACGGAACAGTACCCGGGGCTTTCCTCTTTAGATTCTCAATGTCCTTTGTCAACTGAAGGAAGACGTTTATTTCCAACAGCCCTGGCGCGCTGACTACGAAGGAGAACAGGAAGGGCAGCAGCGTTACGAAGACCCATGTGCAGCGCCCACTCGGGCCTCCAGCTCTTCCCTCTGCGTTCCCAAGACAGTGGGCACCAGGCACGCCCTCGGAGGGTGCATGTTGAGTGGGTTTGAGGACTCCTTTTGTGTTGTATGTCTCTTCCTCTAAAAGGAACCAGTCAGGTCAACTGAGCATGTTTATTTCACCTGCATGCTGCTCTTGTGTAAGCGACACTCACCTTATTGGTTTGTTGTGTCCCGACTCTGATCACACTGATGGTACTTACTTTAAAATCACATCACTTGGATAAAGCCAAAGAGAAGCAGTGTGCAAGTGGCAGTGCTGAGGCACTGCAAAGGCTTAGCACATAAGCCTTAACTGAAAGTGGCTCGGTCACTTTCTTCTTTGTTTCTGGGTTAACAGGCTTGTTTCTCTGTTTTTCTCTAGAGAAAGTTTCTTTAAAAAAAACTGAATAATTTTTTAAATTATTAATTTGCAAGCAAAGAGAGTGAGAGAGAGAGAGAGAGAGAGAGATAAAAGAGAGACAGACAGAGAATGGGTGCATCAGGGCCTCTGTCTGCTGCAAAGAAACTCCAGATGCCTGCACCACTTTGTGCATCTGGTTTTATGTTGGTACTAGGGATTCGAACCCTGGTCTTTAGGCTTTACAGGCAAACACCTTAACCACTGAGCCATCTCTCCAGCCTCAAAGAAACTTTCTATGAAGTATAGTATAATTGGAAGTCAGCAGGAAGAAAAGTTATATTTTTAATATCAAGAAGTTATGAAGAATTTTAAGAATGAACCATCTCATTTATCTATGAGGGAGTTACCATACTGTAAACCAATGCTTAATAGTAATAAATATTAACCATTATGTAATACTAGTTGGAAATCAACTAGATTTATGCATTGAGCTTTTCATCTTCAGAATGAAGTAATTTGTTTATCAATGGAAAGATCTGGATCTTTTTTTTTTTTTTTTTTTTCGAGGTAGGGTTTCACTCTAGTCCAGGCTGACCTGGAATTCACTCTGTATTCTCAGGGTGGCCTTGAACTCACAGCGATCCTCCTACCTCTGCCTCCCGAGTGCTGGGATTAAAGGCGTGCGCCACCACGCCCATCTAAGATCTGGATCTTGATACACTGTTAAGAAGAATGGTTTTTGGGAGGAGTTGGGAGACAGGATCTTACTCTATAGTTCAGTGTGGCCTGGAACAATTGACATAGCCCACGCTCGCCTTTAACTTGCAATCCCCCGTGTCTACCTACAAAGTGCTAGAATTACAGGGACACAGCATCATGTCCAGGAAGGAAGAATTCACACTGAAAAGACAAATCTCATATGTGTTTATCCTGTAAGAAGAAGCCAAAAATTAGAACCAAATTAAAAATCTTTTTAAAAAATTACAGCAAGCTTAGTTCCTGTAAGATGGACAAGCACAGTGCAGTGTTTGCTTTTCAATCGTGATGGTGACATCACTGCACTACCTTCTTTTCTAACTAAGGGAAGCAATGCCATGTTTGGGAAGAAATGATCCCCATTACTATTTCATGAAACATAAATGCCAGGAAGAACTTTCATGAAACATAAATGCCAGGGAGAACTTTCCATAATTACAGCTAGTCCCCTTGTGAACAAAAGCATCTTCTGAAATAATTGGAAAATAGTTTTCAGAATTTTCTTGACAGGCGTTGCAGAGAAAGAATGTTAGTAAGAGGGAGTTGATCATGCATGGAAATATATTTTTTTAAACAGAGTATTGTCTTCCTAGGTGTCTATTAGAGAAAATATCCACCTGTGAATTCCAGGGCTGCCTGGCATAGCTGGATGAATTAGGCTATTATAGCTTCATGACATCATATAAGGTTTTCAGCTGCAAAGACCGTGGGTACTGTTTGCTTCCAGCATAGTTATAGCACCCGCACTTTGGCCTGGCACCTGGGAGGGTTCAGAGACTATTTGCAGAAACAGGGTTTTAGTTTAGTTTACTTACGCTTCTTATTTGGATTTCATGAAGCAACGTTCTTCTAAAGTGGACTTTGTGAGGTTGGTCTATAGAGAATGAAATGTCTGGCAGAGGTCAGGATTACGAGTGACCCGTGAGAATGCACCACTGGCTCACTGATTGTAGGAGTGTCACTGGCGGC
Organism: Orientallactaga sibirica; assembly: GCA_036365145.1. NCBI lineage: Eukaryota > Metazoa > Chordata > Mammalia > Rodentia > Dipodidae > Orientallactaga > Orientallactaga sibirica. The sequence goes on from JAEOAD010000005.1 coordinate 2,449,665, forward strand.
TGTGCGCTCACATCCATCACCGTGTCTGCCTTCACGTCCAGGCTTCATTTCCTATATGTGCTCCAGCCAGTGAGCCGAGAGCTTAGCAGCAGGGATAAGGCAAACTTGTTGCTGGCAGATATGAGTGCCTGTGAAGGATCACTGTGTTCAAGAACTCCCGGGCAGTCTTGCTAAATCCTGATAGAGTCGAAGACAACCCACCACATATTTACCATCCTTTCCTCTTTCCATCCCTTCTCTTCTTCACTTTGGGTCAAACAGGAAAACTGTTTCCATGTCTTTTCTAACCCCCATGTCCCTCTCTCTTTTTCTCAGAGGCATCACCCTAAGTAAACATCGTGTATAGATTGTGAATTTCCTGTAGGCATCTCCTCCTCTGCAGATGGGGACTAAGGCAGCAATACCTACCCTCACTGTGAGTAAACTCACCTGCACTGGGGGGGGGGTGGCCCTTGTACCTGTTGTAAATGGCAGAATTAGGAACCTAGTTGTCTCATCTTGCAATGTGAACATGAGCTAGCTGTATGACTGGGAGAGGTCACATTTTGTGCATCAGCTTCAGGATAAAACAGAATGGGATGAGAATTCTTGTATTGTACTGCCACTATGCTAACCCTCAGCTCTCCAGGGGTATCTCCTGAAGTTCCATCTCTTCTGGAGTTAAGAAAATGAGTGTGTCAGACTGCACATAGAGCATTTTTCAGGGTATGTTTATGATTACTTCCACTTGGGAACAGATTAATAGCTAATGTTAGCTCTTTTTTCCATATATATATATATATATATATATATATATATATATCCACAAATCTTCACACTGGTTAACATAATCTTGCCATATAATTTAAAAAAATTTATTAAAAATTATTTCCCAGTATTTTAGTCTTCTAAGTAAGGTTAAAGATTAGAAGATGTATTTGTACAAGTGGTGAAAAACATTGCAGTGAAAACTCAACAGCTTCTACCCAAGTAAATGAACAAGCTAAAGAAAACAAATAAACCGATATGGAAATTTCTCCACAAAGAAGGAACCACATTGCCAGCTCTTGGCCACACTATACCACTCCCACTGGCCACGGTCAGCTATAGCAGCCAGCAATGTGCTTCATGGGTGGACAATGCAATAGCCAGGTTCTACAGTGCAATGGAGGCTGGATGAGGCATACATGAAGAGCAGGTAGCAGCAGAGCCAGGCTTGGAGAGGGAAGCCAGAGTGGGTCTTGGAAGCCTACAGCTGAGTCAGGAGATATTTTTTCAGAGACGTAAACCAAAAATCCATGGGATAGGAAAAGGAGCTGAGATTCAGGCAAAAAGGTATAGGTGATTTATTCAATGACATTATGACAATACTTTACCAAAACTAGAGAAAGAAAGGAATATCCAAACCAAGATACATTCAGAAACTCAAACAGAAGCGATTAAAGATAAACTTCTCTACAACATATCATAGTCACGATGTCAAAAATACAAAGCATACCAAGCATATGAAAAGGCAGAAACAACAGAATAACATAAGATCTGTCAGCATCCCCAAAAGTCAGGAAAACATGCAATGATACATTTCAAGCCCTGAAAGTAAATAACTGTCAACCAAGATGGCTATTCCCGGGAAAGTTATCTCTTAAGATTGGAAGAGAAATAAGAACATTTTAAACAAAGCACAAATTAAGGCAATTCAGGATAAGCAAGCCAGCATTACAGAAAATTCTTAAAGGAATCCTATATATAGGAGAAGAAAGACAGTCTCCTCCATTAGGATGCAGCAGAGGAACTCTCATTCCATGGAAAAAGGAACATATGAAGCAATCAGTCATACACACCCTACCGAAGAATCAGGAAAACCCTGATACTAACCGGGGAGGAGAGAGAGAAATATCATAGTGTAAGCAACCAGGAGCACCAACAAAGAAAGCCACAGGCAACCGCAGTGCCTTCTCCTAGCAACCCAAGGAATACAGCCTCTCCTCAGCACTCAAAAGACACAGACCAACACTGGATGTGAAAACAAGGTCCAACTATCTGTTGTCAAGAAACACACCGAGCTAGCAGAGATGACCAAACACTGGGAGTCAAAGGATGCAGGTCAACCCACCAGACACACAGAAGCTGTAAATAGGCAGGGATGGTTGTGCTCACGTTTGAGAAAGCAGACTTCAAACCAAAATAAGTCAGAACAGACGAAGAAGGCAGCTACGTGTTAATAAAGAAATGATTCATTAATAAGGTATGATAATAGTAAATATCTACGGATCAAGTGATGGGGTTTCCAACTTCATAAAACAAATACTAAAAGGCATTAAAGATCAGGTAGGTCATGATATAATGAAACTGGGAGACTTCAATATCCCACTCTCATCTTTATACAGGTCTTCCAAAATAAGCAAAAAAATTTGCATAACTAACTTATACTATAGGTCTATTATATTTATCAGCTACAGAATATTCGATTCCATGGATAGAAAATATACATTCAGCTCAGTGGCACATAAACCCTCTAAATTACATAGCATTATAAGCCACAAAACAAGCTTTAACAAATACAAAAATGGAACTAGTCCCTTATATTTTATTGGCTCAATCTGGAATAAAACTAGAAATCGACAGAAAGAGAAACTTCAAGAACTATACAAAAATTTGGAGACTGAGTGACATACATTTGAACCAACAGTAAAAGTATGTTAAAGAAACCAGGGAAGAAGTCAAAAGATTCCTAGTAGAAGAACAACTCCAGTACTTCTCAAAATACTCAACAAAATCAAAAGGGAACACTACCAGACTTGTTCTATAAAGCCAGCCTTACCTGCATACCAAAATGGAAAAAGATCCAAGCAAAAAGAATGCTATAGGCTATCTTCCTTTATGATCATATGTTGGGCCCTGCCTGGTGTGAGGCCTAGAGGTTCTGAGCCCAGCCAGAGTTTACCTGTACTTGGCTCCTGGTGAGGCCTAGTCGAACTTCTGGAGCCTGAGTAGAGTTTCACAACCTGTCCTTGGAGTGACTCAGCACCTAAGCTGAAACTGCCTCCGCCCAGCTGCTGCTGACGTGGTGAAATAATATTGGCCCTTATACTTTTCTCTCATCCTCTCTTCCCACCCTCTTCCTCAAAATATATAAATACCTCCCCATGACAATAAAGGAGAGATTTCCACCAGACGGACTTCCGGCTCAATGTGGTTTTCTTTTTCCCGGTGGCTTGGGGAGGTTTTTTGAGTTGCCGACACCTGCCTTCCTGCTCAGCCTTGAGAGAAGCGGCTGGCCCGGCTCTCTCTCTCTTCTGCTCTATCTGCCGGTGGTGAAGGAAAAGAACCGGCAACGGGTGCCCAACGTGGGGCACAACAACCATAGGTAAAAAATTTTTCATAATACATTTTCAAACTGAATTCAAGAAAAGCATATGAAAACCTGGTATTATGAACAAGCTTGTTTTATCCCATGGATGCAATATTGGTTCACCATACCCAAATCAATAAGTATAATATTCCATATAGCTGACCTTAAGGACTGAAATAATATGATCATCTTAGTAATGGTAGAAAAGTTATGTGACAGGTTTCAGTATCCCTTCATGATAAACATTCTGAAAAAAAAACCAAGGGATAGAAGGAACATATCTCAATATAATAAAGGTCATACATGACAAACCTGTAGCCAACTTTATACTTAATAGGGAGACTTTGAAGTCTGTCTTCTAGAGCATGTATTGAGGCAAAGATGTTCATTCTGTCTACCTGTTTCCAATACAGTGCTCAGAGCCTTAGCTGGAGGGACAAGACATGAGATAAAAAGTGAAAAAATAAGGAAGAAATCAAATTAGTCTGCTTTCAGACAATATTCTTCTATATTTAAAAGAATGATCAGACCCTGCCAGAAAATTCATATACCTGAGACTTTCAGCAAACTGCAGAATACAAATTCAACATATGAAAATCAGCAGATTTTCAATGTGTCAATAATGAACTTTCTAAGAAAGAATTAAAAATCTCATTCACAATGGCTTCCAAATATAGAGATGGCTAAGTTGGTAAGGTGCTTGATCCCTAGAACCTATGTTTTAAAAAAGCAGGGGGTGGTGATTTATAATCCCAACACAGTGATGGTGACTTATAATCCCAACAACAATGATTGAAGGTGACTTATAATCCCAACAACAGTGATTGATGGTGATTTACAATCCCAACAACAGTGACTGATGGTGATTTATAATCCCAACAACAATGAGTGACAGTGATGATGGTGATTTATAATCCAGTGATTGATGTTGATTTATAACAGTGACTGATGTTGATTTATAATCCCAACAACAGTGATTGATGTTGATTTATAATCCCAACAACAGTGATTGATGGTGATTTACAATCCCAACAACAGTGACTGATGGTGATTTACAATCCCAACAACAGTGATGGTGATTTATAATCCCAACAACAGTGACTGATGGTGATTTATAATCCCAACAACAGTGACTGATGTTGATTTATAATCCCAACAACAGTGATTGATGTTGATTTACAATCCCAACAACAGTGACTGATGGTGATTTACAATCCCAACAACTGTGATTGATGTTGATTTACAATCCCAACAACAGTGATTGATGGTGATTTACAATCCCAACAACAGTGATTGATGGTGATTTATAATCCCAACAACAGTGATTGATGGTGATTTATAATCCCAACAACAGTGATTGATGGTGATTTATAATCCCAACAACAGTGATTGATGGTGATTTACAATCCCAACAACAGTGATTGATGGTGATTTACAATCCCAACAGCAGTGACTGATGGTGATTTACAATCCCAACAACAGTGATTGATGGTGATTTACAATCTCAACAACTGTGATTGATGGTGATTTATAATCCCAACAACAGTGACTGATGGTGATTTACAATCCCAACAACAGTGACTGATGGTGATTTATAATCCCAACAACAGTGACTGATGGTGATTTACAATCCCAACAACAGTGATTGATGTTGATTTATAATCCCAACAACAGTGACTGATGGTGATTTACAATCCCAACAACAGTGATTGATGGTGATTTACAATCCCAACAACAGTGATTGATGGTGATTTATAATCCCAACAACAGTGATGTTGATTTACAATCCCAACAACAGTGATTGATGGTGATTTACAATCCCAACAACAGTGATTGATGGTGATTTACAATCCCAACAACAGTGATTGATGGTGATTTACAATCCCAACAACAGTGATTGATGGTGATTTACAATCCCAGCAACAGTGATTGATGGTGATTTACAATCCCAACAACAGTGATTGATGGTGATTTACAATCCCAACAGTGATTGAGTGATTATAATTGATGATGTGATTTATAATCCCAACAACAGTGACTGATGGTGATTTATAATCCCAACAACAGTGATTGATGGTGATTTACAATCCCAACAACAGTGATTGATGGTGATTTACAATCCCAACAACAGTGATTGATGGTGATTTGTAATCCCAACAACAGTGATTGATGTGATTTACAATGTGTGATGATTTACAATCCCAACAACAGTGATTGATGGTGATTTACAATCCCAACAACAGTGACTGATGGTGATTTACAATCCCCAACAACTGAGTGATTGATGGTGATTTATAATCCCAACAATGAGTGATTGATGGTGATTTGACAATCCCAACAACAGTGATTGATGGTGATTTACAATCCCCAACAGTGATTGATGGTGACAGTGATGATGGTGATTTATAATCCCAACAATGACTGATGGTGATTTGATTGATGGTGATTTATAATCCCAACAACAGTGACTGATGGTGATTTGTAATCCCAACAACAGTGACTGATGGTGATTTGTAATCCCAACAACAGTGACTGATGGTGATTTATAATCCCAACAACAGTGACTGATGGTGATTTACAATCCCAACAACAGTGATTGATCCCAACAACAGTGATTGTTTTATAATCCCAACAACAGTGATTGATGGTGATTTACAATCCCAACAACAGTGATTGATGGTGATTTACAATCCCAACAACAGTGATTGTGATTGATGATGGTGATTTATAATCCCAACACAGTGATTGATGGTGATTTGTAATCCCAACAACAGTGATTGATGGTGATTTATAACAGTGATTGATGGTGATTTACAATCCCAACAACAGTGATTGATGGTGATTTATAATGGTGATTTGATTTATAATCCCAACAACAGTGATTGATGGTGATTTATAATAGTGATTGATGGTGATTTATAATCCCAACAACAGTGATTGATGGTGAGTGATTGATGGTGATTTATAATCCCAACAACAGTGAATGATGGTGACTTATAATCCCAACAACAGTGATTGATGGTGATTTATAATCCCAACAACAGTGATTGATGGTGATTTATAATAATCCCAATCCCAACCCAACAACAGTGACTGATGGTGTGACTGATGGTGATTTATAATCCCAACAACAGTGACTGATGGTGATTTATAATCCCAACAATAGTGATTGATGGTGATTTATAATCCCAACAACAGTGATTGATGGTGATTTATAATCCCAACAACAGTGATTGATGGTGATTTATAATCCCAACAACAGTGATTGATGGTGATTTACAATCCCAACAACAGTGATTGATGGTGATTTATAATCCCAACAACAGTGATTGATGGTGATTTATAATCCCAACAATAGTGATTGAGGGTCAACAACAGTGATTGATGTTGATTTACAATCCCAACAACAACAACAATCCCAACAACAGTGACTGAGTGATGTTGATTTACAATCCCAACAACAGTGATTGATTTACAATCCCAACAACAGTGATTGATGGTGACTTCTAATCCCAACAACAGTGATGGTGATTTACAATCCCAACAACAGTGATTGATGGTGACTTATAATTCCAACAGTGGAGGCAGTAACAGGTGAAGCTCACTGGTCAGCCTGTTTACTACCTTCTTAGTGAATTACAGGCCACTGAGAAACCCAGTCTCAAAGAAGGTGACTGGCACATGAAGTATGATACCAAAAGTTTTCCTTGGGCATGTGTTCATGCACACACACACACACATGCACACACGTGCATGTGTGCTTGTGTGTATATATTGGAATAAATGTACCCAACAAGCTCAAAGACCCATATAATGAAAACTTTAAAACACTGGAGGAAATAAATTGAAGAAGACATTGGATAACAGAAAGACTTCTTGTGCATATAATTGGTAGCATTAATACTGTAGAACTGACTTCCTTACCACAGAGCAACCTACTAGCCAAATTATTGCAATCCCAAGCAGAAAGAACAGTGTTTAAGATATTATAATGCCCATCCTCAAATTACATGAACAACTACACTGCAAAGCCCCGGTGACAATGGCAGTATAGTTCTAGCATAAAACACGTGTTGACCAACAGAGAGAAGAACAGAGCAGAATGAATATCATAGAGGATCCAGAACTAAACTCATACAGCTACAGCCACATAATTCCCAACACCAGTCTCTTATTAACCATGTGATGGAAAAAAGAGAGTGTTGTCAACACATGGTGCTAGGAAATCTGGATATTCAAATGTAGAAGAATGAAAAGAGATCTGTATCTTGTACACTGTGAAAAACTCAACTCCAAAGAGGTTGTGAAATGCTGGTAGTACTAGAGGAAAATACCCAAGATAGAGACATAGGCCAGGACTTTATCTCTCTCTCTCTCCCTTTGAGGCAGGGTTTCATTCTAGTCCAAGCTGACCTGGAACTTGCACTGTAGCTCAGGTTGGACTCGAACTTCTGGCAATCCTCCCCCTCAGGCTCGTGAAAACTGGGATTAATGGCATGATCCATCATTCTTGGTTTGCAAGAACTTTCTGAAAAGGACTCCATAAATAACTCTAAGGTTTGACAAATGGGATTAAATAAAAATTTAAAAGATTTTCCATAGCACAGGAACAAGCAGCCTGAAGAGACAGCCTGTACCATGGGAGAAGAGAGTTGGCAGCTGTATTTTGGAAGATGGTAAATGCCTGGAGCAGATCAAAAACTGCACACAGTAAGCACCAGAAAACCAACACCTTGCAATCCATAAACTGGCTGCTGAACTGAATAGTTCTCAAAGTAAGAGATACAAATTCCCAGTTAGTATTTCACCATCATTAAATTTAATATATATATATTAATATATAATATATAATAATATATTATATATTAATATATATGTATTCCATCTTATCCCAGTCAGAATGAATAATATCAAGAAAGCAAATAACAACAAATGCTAATGAGTATATGAGAGGAAAGAGAGAACTGCTTCTACTACTGGTGGACTATGACCTTGCACAGCCACTATGGAAATCAATATGGAGGTGCCTTAAAAATCTAAAGTAGAATAAAATAAAATATGACTCAGCTATACCATGCCTGGGCATATATCTAAGAACTCGAAATCCCACCACAGAGATACGAACACATGCCTGTTTATTGGGGAAATGAGGGTAAAAGAATACATGTGGGATGAAGGTGGAATGGAGGCTACTGTGGGAAGAGAGGGACTAGCAGCAGGTGGTGGGGAAGACGATGAAGGAGGAGAGTAGAAAAGAAGATTCCAGGAAAACATGGATGGATGATAATGTCATAATAAAACCCATTTCTTTATATGCAATTTAAAATTTTGTTTTACACAGTGAACCAAACATTGAGAACCAACCATTATAGAACACCACTGGCTGATGTGATCTGTCTGAACTTCACACAGTGAGGTTCTCTCACAGAACCCTTCAGAATGTGGCCATATTTGAATACAGGGCTTTTAAAGAGAATTTTAAATACATTGTAGCCTACTCATGTCCTTGTAGGAAGAGAAAATTCAGGTGCAGATGGAAACCTGATGGCTCAGTATCTCAGAGAAATCACTCCACTGACACTTTGATCTCAGACTTCCAGCTTCCACAGCTGCACAGACTCTGGTGTGGGCCACACAGCACTATGGCAGCTGAGCAGGCATAAGCCACTTTCCCGAGCTGGGGAGAGATGGGCTGCGAGCATTGGTGTGCACCACAGTAGGTTTGAGCCCTGCGGCCCGAGTAGCAATCACTCAGTCCAGTGAACTTCTCAGACCTCCACTCCTGCCTGACTGAACTCCATGCTGTCATGTTGGAGGGCCTTCAGTGCCAAGGCACAGCCCTGTCACACCCACATCACGCTCCCTGGTCAGGAGTGGCGCTGCCAGGGAGGAGGCACAAGTGCTTTAGTTGCTGCTGTGGACATAAGGGAGCAGGAACTACCCAGAGATGGGGTCTTCCCCTTCTGCAAACACTCAGTGTGCTCCACGCTCAGGGCACATTCGGCCCTTCCCCTGGTGGAGATCACAAGCCAGCCCAGAGTTCATTATCATACATGTCAAAACTATTGTGTAAAACAGGTTCTTCTGACTAGATGAATCATACTGGCATGACCTTAACGCGGAAATATTAATATTTCTTCTTCTTACCTGTAGCTCATGCAGGAACAAAACAGACAAAATAAATGTCCTTGGAGCTTCCCAGCTGCAGTGTGATTATCACTAGCGTTACTTTGTGGCGGGTTTTCCCAAGGTCACTCTGGAATTAGCGGCACTGTGGGACCAAGCGCTCATCCATTATATGGGTTAAGATGACTAATCGAGGGTCTGAGTTTAATTACATTCATCAGCACAGGCGGTGCAGTGCCTTTGACAGGCTTAGTAACATTCTGTGTACACAAAGATAGATGGAAAAAATTAAGGCTGTGCGTTGTTGTCCTTCAGGATAAGATGCTCAAGTGGGAATAGAATAATAAAAATAAATAAGCAACTTGACGGCACCAGGAAAGGAGCTGTGGAAGTTTGCAAAGCCAGTCCTTGTGCGCACGCTTCAGCTACTGATAAAAGTTCTGAACAGCCCTGACCCAGTGCATCGGGGCCCTGCCGCCACACCCCTGGAGGGGTCACACTGAGCTGGTTGTTACATTAGATGGAAGACAGGATCTGAGCAGCTCATTCTGAAATGATGACTCTGGCCATGCCAGGGATCTTTAGGATATTGATTTGTGATTTTGTTTTTAAATGGGAAATCCAGGAAGCATTCACTCTGCACGCAGCTGCTAAAGTCGACTTGGAAATGAAACACGTATCGTGTCCTCGTAGGCACCCGGGGTAACTTCTGGATGCCCCAAACGTTGCATAAATCAAAGCCAGCTTCAGAAGCTGCAGGGACAGTGAAGTTTGGCTTACAAGCAAGGGCAGAGCCCGCAGCAATCACCTCTGCACCTGGGAGGCCTTGTTGCATGCTGCTCCCGTGAAGAGGTGGGAGCGGAACCATGTTGGCTGAGACAGTCACATCTGAGCTTGAATACCTCGATCCTGTGCAGAGAGTGCTTTGTTTACTCACGGAGCCATCGGGATAACTATCCTTGGATGCAGACAAAATGAACAAACATCTGGTTGTCAGTTCCAGTTTTCTGCAGGATTTGGGGGGAGAAACAGCCTCTCAGAGGGTTGCTCAGTTTTTCCTGCTGTGTCGTCAGATGGCTTCCTAACTTTGCAAGTAGTTCCACTTCCTGTTAGGGTGAATGTACTTGCATTCCATGTCAGCCAGAACAAAGTATTTTAAAATTCCTGAATGACAACAACAGGAACGTACTATCTTGCAGCTGTGGATTTATTATTATTATTTATTTTAAATAAATCCTTTCCTCCTATAAGCTGCTTCTGGTCAAGTGTTGGTCACAGAACGAGAAGGAGCTACAAGACAGGGCCAGAAACTCAAAATCCAGGTATCAGCAGGGCCTGCTTCCTCTCAAAGCTCTGGGGCTGGAAACCTTTCCTACCCCAATGTCTGCAAAACCTCAGGGCTCCTTGGCTTGCAGCTGAATCTCTCCAGTCAAGGCCCTCTTCCCTGTATTTCTTGGTTTGCTTTCTTTTTATAGGGATGACATTCATTGGATATAGGCCTTCCCTAATCTTATAAGATCTGATCTTAACTAATTAGATCTTTAAAGACCCTATTTCCAAATAAGGTCACATTCTGAGGTCATGAATTTTGTAAGCACATTTATTTAAGCTACCATGCTAACTTCAGTCAGCAAGAGCCTGTCCCCAAGCAGAGCTGATCCGTCACTGGTCAGTCTTCAGTTATAACAATGCAATACACATTTTCAGTTGGAGGAGACGGTTATATTGGCCAAAGGTGAAGAGCCATTGATTAGACAATGTGTAACACAACCACCATCAGTGCAAAGATGAATCTGTTTCCAGGTCTGCCTTTGGGCTGCATGAACTCATTTCCCCAGAGGGGCTCTTAATCATAAAACGAGAAAGAAAAAGACTAACAGAACAGTCTCATCAGATTTATGCCCTAAGCCTTTCTAACATTTTGCAACATTCATTTTGAACCTTATCTTGAAATTGTTAGCATTAAAAAATAAAGCTTAGATGTGGTCAAATTGGAACAAAAGATATGGTCATAAGAAGAAGAAATGAGGAAGAATGAGAATGTGCATGTGTGTGCGTGCCTGTGCATGTGCATACGTGTGTGAGCGCATGTGTGCGTGTGTGTGTGTCTGAGGTGGGGAAGAGAGGGAGCGTGGAAGCAGAGCATAGAGATGTGGCCTTGCTGTCACTATGTCTTGATCACTCAGGCCTCCAAGGCAAGCTGTCCCATCCTGCAATCCGGGCACCACCATTCTTATCAATTTACTCCTTCAATAAAATTTCAGATTCCCCCGTCCCGCCCCTTTTCAATCCTCTTTCACCCAGGACAAGCATTTCAGGAACAAGTAGATAGATGTGCTTGAGAAAAAATTCCATTTCCTACCCCAAAAATGAATTTTAAATGGAAAAGGACTTAGGGCATTAACTTTTCATTTCATATTTCCTCTGCGCTTAACTTCTTTCTTGCTGTGTCAACATGCTATGAAGATTCCCATGTCTCTCTAGGAAGGCAGAGGCCAGGGGCTTCCTCTTCCTGTGTGCCCCCCTCAGCCAGGATGAAGGGGGACTGCCATGGATCCCACATGACCTCCACTGCTAAGGGAAGCACAGAAAACTGCAGAGAGGCAACTCAGGCTGTGAACTCTCTAACGATAGGATGAGGCTGGGGGCTGGAGAGATAGTTCAGAGTTTAAAGGCTCTTTTGTACAAAGCCTGCTGACCTAGGTTTGAGTCTCCAGTACCCATGTACAGCTACATGCACAAAGTGCTGCATGTGACTGGAGTTCATATGCAGTAGCAGGAAGCCCTGGTGCCCATTCTTCTCTCCCTCTTCCCCTCTGCTCTCATGTGCACATGCAAACAAATGAACAAAAAAATTTATAAAAAGCTACTATGAAGATGGATGCTCATATTTGGGTTTCTTAAGGCATAGACTTATTTTACTCAAATTCTTGTCTGCTGAGCTTTTGGACATTTTTGAGAGTATGACTTTTTATCCATAAAATTGTATATATTGGTGAAAAATGTAAAGGTAATCTCTTCTAAAACAGTAATTGCTTAAATTCTTAACTTTGTCTTCTTACCCTGAAATGATATAAACAAATCTGTTATGCTAAAAATAAAATCAAGAGTAATGATTTCTAAGAGTGATCTGATAAGTTTATTTTTACCTCCTGTTTGATATCATTGGTTATGGAATAATGTCACAGAAAATAGTTTTTTTCTTTCATATTAAATTTTATTTAATTTAGACCTTCAGCTGTGGTTTCATAAACAAGCCAAAGAGCCGGGTGTGGTGGCACACGCCTTTAATCCCAGCATTCGGGAGGCAGAGGTCGGAGGATCGCCGTGAGTTCGAGGCCACCCTGAGATTACATAGCGAATTCCAGGTCAGCCTGGGCTAGAGTGAGACCCTACCTCGAAAAACTGAAAAAAAAATAAAAAATAAAAAAAAAAGAAACAAGCCAAAGATATCAAGCCATATTAAAATGATCAGTTGAAGATAGATGATTTTGACATGATTCACTATGGTATTTCTTAAAAAATCTTCCTATCTTTTAAAAAACATTGTATTTTATTTATTTATTTGAGAGAGAAAGAGGCACAGAGAGAGAATCGGCGCACCAGAGCTCCAGCTGCTGAAAACGAACTCCAGACGTGTGCACCATCTTGTGCCTCTGGCTGTTGTGGGTCCTGGGGAATGAAACTTTTGTCCTTTGGCTTTGCAGGCAAGTCCCTTAACTGCTAAGCCAACTATCCAGTCAATATTCATATCTTTAACAAAACATTCATGGTTCTAATTGAGTACATGAAGAATGACGACGGTGCTAATTGAGTATTTCTTGCCCAACCACACTTCAGTCTGTTTTCCTGTATTGCTCTGTCACAGTATCTGATTTTGAGTACTTATAAAGAAAAGAGAATTATGCAAGACACTCATCTGGAGACTCATGTCTAAAACCTCGCAGCCCCACTGGCTTGGTTTGCACTGAGGGCTTCAAGGCACATCCATGACAAAGGCAGGGTGTGGGATACTCAGGACCAGTGCTCCAGTTACTTGGTCACAGTCAGCATTGCTCCAGGACTCCAGTGTCCCTGCTGCACACAAAGCCCCTGGGAATCAACCACTTCCCACCAGGCCCCACCTCTAAGGGCCTCAACATCTCTTTACATCTCCACTCTGTGAACTAAACTTCTGGAATATGAACTTTTACGGGATGGCCCACATTAAAACACAGCAAGGCCTCAGAACAGGAGGATGGAGCATTAGGAAGTGGGGAGAGGAAGAAAATAACTCATTTACAGGGGAAAAAAAAGGACATTGGAAAAGTGGATGCCACTGAGTTAATGTGAAGAAGGAAATGAAGGTCTGGTGTGGTGGTCCATGTGTATAATCCAACATTCAGAGAGCAGATGCAAAAGTATTGCCACAATAATGGTATGCCTAGAAGCTATAGAGTGTTATTAGAAAAACTTCAGTGCCAGAGTGGAACACCTTCCAGTGTGAATTGCTGGCCAGGGAGGTATCTGATGCCCCCAAACATTACAGACCATTGCAAAGGCTCTTGGTTGCCCACAAGAACTAGATGGCAAGACCCTGTTGCTGGACATTCCACCTGACCTGCAGCTGAGCAGGAAACCTCCTCTCTATTGACCATAGAATGCTGGAAAGAGCTGTGCAGCATGCAGCCTGTTGGGAAGTAAGTTACTCATGGTGTTTAATAACAGTGGACCCTCCAAGCCTTATGGCTGGCCAGCTAGGCCAAATGTGCCAACTTGTGCAACAATGGCATGTCTGTTACAGGGGGGAAACCAACTGCTATTTGATTGGAGGCCCACTCCACAGGAGGGAATACATGCCTGTACTAAAAACCTAGTCAAAAGCCTATGGCTGGGGAGGTCATAAGCCCCAGGGGAGCAACAACTACAGTTGTCTGGCTAAATGCACATGTTATACCCACCAAACTGCCCCCTAAACACTTATTTGATGCATATATTATTTCTCATTTCTGGTCAGAGAAGTTTCTCTTTTCAGATGGTGGTGACCACTGAGGTGACACAAAAGTCACCACAGTGATTAGAAGGGACAGTGGAGTGTCCCGCACTAAGGAAGACACCTTTATCACACCCTGCAAGGCTCAGGGACCACTGCATAAGAGGTGGAAAAAGAAGGTAGGATCCAAAGGAAGGGAGAACTATTTACAATGCTGTCTTTCACTCAAAAAGTGGCCTTGATATTAATGACTTTACATTGCCTGTCACTACCTACACAAGACCTGCATAGGATGAAAAAAAAAAAGTGATGGCATCAAAATAGAAGAGAAGGGCTGGAGAGATGGCTGAGTGGTTAAGGTGCTTGCCTGCAAAGCCTAAGGACCCAGGTTTGATTCTCCAGGACCCATAAGAAGCCAGATGCACAAGGTGGTGCATGTGTCTGGAGTTAGTTTGCAGTGGCCACAGGTCTTGGCACACCCATATCATATCTCTCTCTCTCTCTTATATATATATATATATATATATATATATATATCTATATATATTCTCTCTGTCTCTTATACATACATACACACATACATACATGCATAAATTGAAAAATTGAAGAGAGATTAATTGGAGAGAAGAAGGGCTTCAGTGGAGGGTGGTTGGGAGGGAAAGGAAAGATGGTCAGAAGTAGATTATGATCATGGTGTATTGTCTATATTTATGGAGGTTGTCAATAAATAGTTTAAAAAAGCACTGCTGTAAGTTCAAGTCTAGCCTGGTCTGCAAGTATGATGCTGGCCTGAGAGAAAGAGAAAGACCTCAAGAGAGGAAGGAAGGAACGTTAGAAGGAAGTGAGGGAAAGAGGGACACTGGCCCATGTACTGGCTCGGGGCTTGCTGTCTGCTGCTTTCAGAAAAGCTCTGTGAACAATTTTGCTGCATGTACCTATACACACCCTGTCTGTGTGGAGGCATAAAATGGTCTGGACCAAGAACCAAGACGTGATTCAAAAGCCATGTTGTGGTGTGGTGTCATGACTTCACAAAATCAGGGTTTATGGTACTTCTAACATGAAAAAGAGTCCTTCAGGTTTGGTGATATAGCTCAGTGACAGAGTACCTGCCGAGCGTGTTCATGGCCCTGAGAATGGAATGTGAAATTCCAGGAGGAGCTCGTGTGATTGGACACTTGGTCGCCAGGTGCAGGTGCTGATTGGGAAGGTGGTGCATCTTTAGAAGGAAGCACCTCACTGGAGGGGGTGCGTCACTGGAGGGGGTGCGTCACTGGTGGGGGTGCGTCACTGGAGGGGGTGCGTCACTGGAGGGGGTGAGTCACTGGAGGGGGTGAGTCACTGGAGGGGGTGAGTCACTGGAGGGGGTGAGTCACTGGTGGGGGTGCATCACTGGTGTGGGTGAGTCACTGGAGGGGGTGTGTCACTGGTGGGGTGAATCACTGGAGGGGGTGCATCACTGGTGGGGGTGCATCACTGGAGGGGGCGCGTCGCTGGTGGGGGTGTGTCACTGGAGGAGGTATGTGACTGGAAGAGGTCCTTGAAATTTTATAGCCTGTCCCCACTTCCTGTTTTTGCTCTTTTCCTTCACTTTGGATGCAATATAACCTTCCCACTTCTGCTACCATGGACTATATACACTGTAAGCTGAAATAAACCTTTCCTTTCCTTTTTTTTAAAAAGTATTTTATTTATTTAAGAGAGAGAGAGAGAAAGTGGCAGACACAGAGAAAGAATGGGCATGTCAGGGCCTCCAACCACTGCAAAGGAACTCCAGATATATGTACCACCTTGTGCATCTGGCTTACGTGGGTCCTGGAGTGATGAACCTGGGTTCTTAGGTTTCACAGATAAGCACCTTAACCACAAAGCCATCGCTCCAGCTCTTCTTTCTTTCTTTCTTTCTTTCTTTCTTTCTTTCTTTCTTTCTTCTTTCTTTCTTTCTTTCTTTTTTGGTTTTGTGAGGTAGGGTCTCACTCTGGTCCAGGCTGACCTGGAATTCACTATGTAGTCTCAGGGTGGCCTTGAACTCTCAGCAATCCTCCTACCTCTGCCTCCCAAATGCTGGGATTAAAGGCGTGTGCCACCACGCCCGGCTCAGCTCTCCTTTCTTAATCAACTCTTTGTCAAGTATTTGGTCATAGTGAGGAGTAATCAATTAACACAAGCCGTATTTTACCATTCCTGGCCGAGTCAGTGATTCTCTTTCCAGTTTTCTTGTACTGTACTCATGGCACCGACGTGAGAGTAGGCTATTACCCCAGGGCTAACTGAATGGGTGCCTCTCCCTTTCCCTGGTGTGGTGGTTTGATCCAGGTGTTCCCCATAAACTTAGGTGGTCTGGCTGCTGGGTTCCAGCTGATGGAGATTTGGGAATTAAGGCCTCCTGCAGGCAGTGTATTGTTGGGGATGGGTTTATGGGTATTATAGCCAGTGTACAGCACACTCTCCTGTTCTTGTCCACCTTTTGTTGGCCAGGAAAGTGATGCCCACCCTCTGCTCATGCCATCAATTTCTCCTCCCATCTTGAAGCTTGCCCTCGCGTTTGTAAGCCAAAATAAATGCCCTTTTCCCCCCCAAAGCTGCTCTTTTTGGATGTTTTCTGCCAGCAATGTGAATCTGACTGCAACACCTGTGTGTTAGTTTGAATATATGGCCCCTAACATATTCAGTGCTTTATTAGTTTATAGTTTGCACCTGCAGCCACCTGGCTGGAGGCAGTGTCACTGGGCCAATCTTAAGGTGTGGCGGTGGGTTTGAGATTTCAATCTAAACATATGCAAAATGTGCCTAGCTGGAGTTCCTGTGGTGTGCTGTGCTGTGATTTGTTGATTTTGGCTTGTGGCTTTCTCTCTCTTTGTCTGGTCCTATAAGAGCAAGCCAGCTTCTTCTGCCATTATGGAACTTCCCCTGGATCTGTAAACTTTAATAAATATCCCTTCTTCCATACCTGTGCCTGGTATGTAAGTTCATCTCAGGGAACCTGAAACGGTCTGCTACAACCTGGATGATGAGTTTCTGGAAGGCTGGAGCTGCGGAATGGATCTCTGTCTCCAGGATCCCTCCCTGGCACACAGCTGGCACTCAGCTTAAAAGCAAAAGCAACATAAGAAGTAATTTCTGGGGCTGGAGATATGGCTTAGTCGTTAAGGTACTTGACTGTGAAGCCTAAGGTTCAACTCTCCAGGTCCCAGGTGAGCCAGATGCACAAGGGGGCACATGCATCTGGAGCTTGTTTGCAGTGGCTGGAGGTCCTGGCGCGCCCATTCTCCCTCTCCGTCTCTGTCTTTCCCTCTCTCTGTCTCTAATAAATAAATAAGTAAAAATAAAATGTTTAAAAAAAGAAGTAATTTCTTTAAAATGTTAGTAAAGATCTAGGGGCTGCTGGAAAAATCAAGAATGTAATTAAACTCATATACAAAAACGTGAATCTTCTGCATGATGCAGACACCTATGGCTGTTTTGGTGTACTGCCTACACTGTTTCATAGCAAAATGGGCCCAAATGGGAATTCTTTGAAGTTTGTGTCCACGGAGCTTTCATGTGGTGAGTTCATTTTAGATCTTTCAAGGGCGATTTCCTTCCTCTACCCACTCCAACCTACCCATCAACATGGAATAATGCGCAAAAACACTCAAACAAGAGAGATTTTGTGTATTTATCTGTTAGGAAGTTAGGAGTTTAATTAAATAAAAGAAGTTGGCTTCACTATATATTGATGGGATTTGCTTTGTCACTCATATCATACATTTATAAATGTTACATCTTGGCTAAGCAAACAAATTCTTCGGGTACCAAGCATCCCCCATCTTTCTGGCCTCTTATGACAGGTTGTGCCTGTCTACAGGGACAAGTCCCGGGGCTTGAGCCTCTGTGACTGGAGAAGCTTGAGGAGTCATGCTGGTCTGAGCTCACCTTGTTCTGCATCATGTCCCAAGTCGGAAACTCAGGTTGGGGCTTTACCAAAGGGACCCATGACATGCAATGGTCCAGCTTCTTCACCTGCTTTATCCACACAGATGCTGACATGATGCCCAATGGCTGTTGCCCTCTTCCTTGACTCAAACATCATGGAGACACTAAGTCACTCAGAAAGGATTTCATCTGGCACGGCTGACCAAGTCTGTACTGACCCCATTCTGCAAGTGAGTTTGAGGCACCTGCTTCCACACTGTGTTAAGGAACTTAACAGGCTTTGTGAATGCAGGGCGCTTTGAAGCAGGGGGTCGGGGATTGGACCACTTGTAATACATGCAGATAACTAAAGTGGGAAACTGAGGCACAGAAGGTCAGAAGTGCCTGTACTTTTAGCTTTGGGTGAGTTGTACTTCCTTAAGTAGCGAGAGTCATCTAAAGAGCACTGAATTAAGAACTCATAGAGTGTTTGCCATGACAGGGGAAGTTATGGAGAACTGTGAATCAGGCTTCCGGTAGAGACGATCCATGGAAATCATATCAAAGGTTCACGTGCTGAGAGCTTGTGGAACAGCCTACGAGTATGCAGAGAGTCTCGTGGAGGCTGCCTGCGTACACACTCTATACACACACCCATGCAGGGCCAGACGTCCTCCCTCAGCCAAGGACTGAGAGCATTGCCAGGGATACTGACAAGAGGATTGTTAGTGCCACTGAGTAATTCTGTTCCTTTCCAGCACGGGCTGCTTTTACACCCAGAGACTGATCAACTTTAGAAGAAATAGAAGCTGTGAGACAACTGGGCCCAAACAATTCTGGATATTCTAGTTTGGAAATGTAGATTATTTGATTAGGTGTTTTAACAACCCCTCTTTGCTTCCATCCTATAATTACCTTCATCCAGTAGAGCTTTCCAACTTTGATAATAAATAGAACTTCCCTGGGATCTCAGATCCTAGAATTTAGAACTACATCTTGCTTATTATTTTCCCCTAAGAATCACAGTTAATCAAGACATAAAAGTTACCCTAAGAAGCCCATAGATTTCTGTGTGAGGATTCTTATAAAAATGCATTAGAATTATCACATGCTTATAACTTCTATTATTTAATAAAAGCATTTAATAAAGTGAGCCTTACTAAGGAGCTACTTCTAAGATTCTACAGATCCTTGCAATCACACAGAGGGAAAAAAAGAACAGAATAAAAGTAGCTGCTGATGGCATTTAAACTGTACCCTAGATATGTTTTAGATGCTCACTAAATTAGTGACCTGCTTGGCTATTTTGCATGCATAATATCATGTCAAATTATTATAAACTAATCTCTGCAATGAATGAAAGTGGCTTGTTTTGAATGAATGTTTGTTTTGTTTTAGAGTAGACCTAAGAACTGTTCATTAAGCAAGCCCAACACTAGTGTAACACCAGCATTGTGGGAAATGTCTATACCTCTAAAGTAAGTGATTACAATTGCTTTTGATAAGCTGCTTATATGCCACATCAGCACTCACCTTTGAAGAACAATCTGATCTTGAGGCAAACAGTGAATAAAGTTTCAGGAAAACAATGTCTGCCTCCAGGGACTGAGTGGGGGAGGACTCACCTTAGGCACCCAGTGGCATTGCGCAGCACCTGTGATGAATGCAGCTGTATCTTCCGATCGTCCTGAAGAGGTGAATTTTCCCAGCCTGAGTGGGGAATAATCACTGCATTGGTCAACACGGCCAGGGCATCCTGGATGATCGGCATTTTCAGCGCATCACACGACGAGAGGTTCCAAAGGACTCCTGCAAGAGACACAGAGAACCGTGGCATGGTCACCATTTTTTCACATTCCAGTATGTTTTCTATCCTGGATTTACCATCACTGGCAAGAAGGAATAAGGCAATTACAGTTTTTTCACAATGAGCCACTGGGAGATGAAGAGGACATCCGAGACTGTTTCTCACAGAGCAATGACTCTGTCCCTGTGCTACAGAGTTTCAGGGCTTGGACTCTCAGATTGTATTTCCCTCTTCAAGCATCTAAACATCCACATGGACTTTGGCAATGCTGAGTGACGCTGATCTTCAATTAAATCAGCCATTAAGTACTCCAAGTAATAAACATCTCTAACTCTGTAGATTTACTATTTTACAAATGTTAGGAAATAAGTAATTAAAGACTGTCAGAAGCCCTATGATTTATTCAATCTCTGACAACTTCAATGTAATTTAAATTTCATTTTACTATTAGAGCTACCCAGAGATTTGGGTTAACTCTTCAAATCCAAATTATACAAAAGACATCAATCTTGAATAATAACAACATGAATGGCGTTTTATAACTTGAGCTGATATGTGTTATGTCAATATTTAAGGTGTCCTATTACACAGTTAATTGAGATCAACAGTGACTTCCATTAGAGTCTCATTTCCTTTTCTGGCTCTAAAATAATAAATAAGATTTAGTTATGTCCACCAAGCCTACAAATCCTAACTGTAACAGATCTGACTTTTCATTTCTATTTTACTCACTAAAATATCTGGTTCAAAAAATTGTTAAAGGATTTTGTATTGTTATCTGTTTTCCTTTGTTATTGACTGTCCATTTAATTCCCCACATGGGTTCTGGTACAATACTAATAATACCAATCAAGTTATTATCTATAAACAAGAATTGTAATATTTTGTATGTTACAAACCAATTTCTCCTAAAATTAGAGCTGGCCACTTCACAAAGGTTCATAGACATAAAAACAAGCTGACCAAAAGAAAAATTAGAATTAAAAGATAATAAATTATTTTAAGCATGATACACTTCAAATCAAATAAAATATTTCATAAAATACAAATAACTGTAAACACAGGGGGAACATATAGTCAGTCTAATTTTAAATATATCATGTAATGTTAGGTAAAAATGTCTACTTTCCTCATCTGCTGCCTTAAGTTTGTTAGGCCAGACTTATTATTGATCATATTTAACTTTCAATATAACATTTCCCATTAAATATCAGGTGGACATGTTAAATCAGACACAGAGGAAAGAAAAAAAAAAAAAAAACTAAGAATACCTGGATCATGGTGGCTAATAGATTTAACATGATCCAAGGGTTTCTTCCTTAATGGAAAGACAAAAAAAAAAAAAAAAATGAATATACCTGGATCATGATGGCTAACAGATTTAACATGATCCAAGGGTTTCTTCCTTAATGGAAAGACAAGAAAAAAAATGAATATACCTGGATCATGATGGCTAATAGATTTAACATGATAGATTAATGGAAAGACAAGAAAAAAAATGAATATTCCTGGATCATGATGGCTAATAGATTTAACATGATCCAAGGCTTTCTTCCTTAATGGCTTCAGCAGCAACTCCTCTTTCCTGAAGAAGGCTTTCCTGCCTGCTACTCAGCGTTTTCTGTACTAGATCCTAGGAAGGAGCCTTCCTAGCTACGTGGGACATAATAAACATGTGGCCTCAGCATGCACAAAATGTGATGCTTGGCTAACGGGAAACTGTGAACCAAAGTTCCCAGAAAACAGCTTTATCTGCTGCACCTACTTTCAGCAAGGCTGAATGGACTGATAATGCTCCTGAGATCTGTGAGAGATGGAATGTTGCTAGTCAGAGCCAAATCACCTTGGGCTGCCTTTAGCCCCTTAACACCCATTATTGCCCACCTCTGTGCCTGAACTAGCATCCTGGTGACTATCAGTTGGTCAGGTGTGATCCTTTTTGAAATGCAAGAACAGACCCAGCTTCCACCAATCCAAGGGCTAAGAAAGTCATCAGATAGCTTCTGAGGTCTGTGGTGGAGATTTCCCTGCTTTACTATAACCACCCTACCTGATGGTCAGCCAAGGTATTTGAAAAGTGCCTTGATTTATGACTTTCTTTTGTTCTGTAACTATAAAACCTTCATGAAATTGTCAACATGTTGGAACATGGAATTTGGGGTAACCCAAATCTGTTCCTGGGCCATGGTCACTTATATTTAGCTCCAGGAAAAAAACAAACAAAAACAAACAAAAAAAAAAAAAAAAACTACCTCTTATCTCCTTTGAGGTGAGAGCTGTGTCTTTTGCATCAACACTGGGCTATTCTGTCTCCTTAGCCTTTCTTGTTAATTTATTAATTGCTGCACCCTAAGTGTGAGACTTGTGCATGGAGAGACGTTTCTAAGTTCATTATTCATCCTCCTTTCCAGACTGGCTCCATCTGTGAACTCATCCCAGCCTTGACCCTCTCATCTCTGAGCCTTCTATCTTCCCGTATATCATAAAGGTTTCCTGAACTTCCTGGAACAAGAGTGACTCTACCAGGGAGAGCTAACACCTCCAGATGAAGAGTTGGCAGGGTGGCTGCAATATGGTGCAAGTCTTTTGTGGGGAATTCAGTCAGTCATTTGAGGGGTGTTCTCAATACTTTGAGTTTGGATAGATTATCTCAACACGCAGACAAACTTGAACCAGAAATTTCTGCAAACATTTGAGACAAGGTTGATGTGTCTGACAGAAGTCAAAACTGGGCAACAGCTGAGTGCTCCACCTCTGTCCTGCTACACACACACACACACACACACAC
Organism: Orientallactaga sibirica; assembly: GCA_036365145.1. NCBI lineage: Eukaryota > Metazoa > Chordata > Mammalia > Rodentia > Dipodidae > Orientallactaga > Orientallactaga sibirica. The sequence goes on from JAEOAD010000005.1 coordinate 2,472,583, forward strand.
ACACACACACACACACACACACCCTACTTAAGGGAAGAAATGAGTATAGAAAACTTAACATAAGCGGGCATCTCTTTGAAACAAATGGAGAGTGGATTTTGCTCAAAATTTTCACTCCTTCTCTCTTTCTTTCTTCTGTGGTGATTTAGGCTACATTCACAAATTCCTTGTTAGTTCCTTAAACAGGGAAGCCTACCCCTTCTCCCCATGAGTGAAGACTGGATTTAGTGACTTCTGGCCAAGAGAGCATGGGGGCGGTCTGAGAGTGACTTCATGCAAGCTCATAACAACACTGTGGTTTCCGCCACATCCCATCCCCTGGAATTGCTTGCTTGTAGGGAAGTCTACTATAATGCTAAGGGATGCCCAGCAGCTCAGTGGACAGGCCACTGAGGTGAAGACAGACCTTCTGTGAACAGTTCCATGAACGTGCCCATGTAGAAGTGGCCTTCCAGCTCTACCCGAGCCTTTGTGTGACTTCAGCCTCACAAAAGATTGCCAGAACTATCCAACTGATGCTCCTGGATTCCCGATGCTTAGACATTGGATGAGATGGACACTTGCTATTTCTGCCTGTTAATTCTCATGCAGCAAGAGTGAACATTCCCTCCCGTCTCCTCCCGCCCTGCTCTTGCTTTGTTCTTGCCATTCTCCAGTGAGCTTACTTCCACTTTGACTTTCTACAACCCTTTCCCATATGAATGCTTATCCTTTCCGAGGTGAGGTCCACGTGCTCTCTCCTTCCTACCACCTCCTCTATTCTCTTCCTAAGTTCCTCTGTGAGACCACAAAAGATAAACAAGGATCCAGCACAGGTTAGTAACCCAGTTTACAATGCAACTTAATTTCAATGACAAGTATTTATGGTTTTTAATATTTTTACTTATTTATATGAGAGACAGATATAATTAGAGAGATACACAGAGAAAGATACAAGAGTGAGTATGGACATGTCAGGGCCTCCTGCCACTGCAAATGAACTCCAGACACATGTGCCACTTTGCACATCTGGGCTTTACATGGATACTGGAGAAGTGAACCCAGGCTACAGGCTTTTCTAGCAATCACCTTTAACCACTGACCAATCTCTGCAGCCCCCAAATATGTAGTTTTTTTTTTTTTTTTTTTTTAGGTATCATTTCCTATGTTTATAACATTTTAAAAGGCCCAAATTTGGGAAAACCCTGCCTTAGTTTCCTACCTTTAAGGAACTAGCACCTCATGGCTGACACACACACATTTGTGTTTGCCCGTTTGGGAGCTCTGCAGACTCACAAGGCTTCCCTGGGTTGCATCCTAAAGGAGCCAGGGAGGAGGATCTCCTTGTCTTGCCAGGCTTCTGGAGGTGTCCTGTGTCCCTTGCTTTGAGGTCTTGGACCCTTCGGCCCTCTGTTCCACGGTCACATCACCTCACTTCTCACACTGACTCATAAGGACTTGTGGGATTATAGTGAGCAGTAATGCAGGTGCCACGTCATCCGCCTTTCTTTGAGACAGGGTAACTCAAGGGCCCAGAGCTTCTCGGGTAGGCTGGACTGGCTGACCAGCATGCTCCTCGGCTTTGTTTCTGGTTCCTCAGCATTAAGGATGCTGGGCATTTTTACCTGGGTTCTGAAGATCAAAGGCAGGTTGTCACCTTAGCACCCACCACAGCACTTCACTGATGGAGTGCTCTCTCTCTCTCTCTCTCTCTCTCTCCCCCCTCTCTATCCCCAGGACACGGGTACTTCGGGGAGCCATTATTTAGTTGAATACAAATTTCCTTAAAATACCCTTCTGGCAGCTTTCCCCAAAACTCTCAATTCTTCTTGAATCAGCTTCCCTTGTTCATTCATTTACCTGCTCCATTCATATCTCAGAGCTATTGTGTGCCAGGTTCTGTTTGGTCTGAAGTGAATGCTCTGGAGACACTTCCTCCCCGCCCTGGCCCACACACATGACAGTCAACTCTAGTCATCAGGCCCTAGCCATGGTGGCCTTATTCCTTCCCGGGACGCATAGCTAGTTTGACTGCAGATCCGTTGAACATGCTGAGACTCATTCTGAAACACTCTTGCCCAGACCTCGCCAGGGCTAATCCTGCCTGCCACTCACCAGTCACCTTAATTGTACTAAGCGCAGAGAGCCTTTTTGGGGATCATTTTCAATCACCTTCCCAGACACTTGCTGTCAGCAATCCTAATTTTCAGTTGATACTTTATCCCCAACTAGTATTTTTCATTACTTGTTGATTTCCCGTCATTAATCACTGCTTCTCCCCAGGACAGGTCTGGTGAGAGGAAGGCAGACGCTGTCTCACATGTGTTCACAGCATGCAGAAGCCAGCTCTTCACATCCGAAGCACCCAGAATAGCCTCTGACACCCCTGAGTGGCTCACTGGGTAGGGACGGCCTATGAGCAGGAATTAAGGACTGCAGGACATGGCCTTTGCAGAACGCCATGTTCTCCGAGCACCATGCACCTTCCCAGTGCTACAGTGCTAGCAAAATGATGCAATGACTTGAGGGACTGAAAGAGCAGATGAAGATGTAATTTTACAAAAGAAAAAAAAAGCTACATTCAGGCGAGAATATAAAAATGCTATTGGAATGGGATTCTATACGCTGTGTCTACAGATATTCTACTTGAGCTAGCAGAGAAGCATTTATATTGTCACTGAAAGCCATTCATCAATACAGCACTGGGAGGCTTGTCTGTAGTCCTTCACTTGGATGCTTTCATTATATTAACTTTCCAAGAATTCTAAATTTGTCAAGGTACCACCAATATTCCAACTCATTTAAAAATTGTGGAATAAGTTGACTTTGCAAAGCATTAAGCATTACTTCATTCTTACTTAAAGGTAACATAAATATGTTTTAGTCCTTTGGTTGACAGTCACTAGAAAATTTTAATTTACATGATGATGATATGCTAATTTGTTTCAGATAATAATTTGTACTAAAATTGCTTTACAGCATCTTTCCTTTAATTACATGCATCCAATAGCTTCTCTTTATTGGTGTAAGAAAAGTCCTATTCCAAGTATAATTTTGGTGGTATGTTTAGTTGAGAAGACACTTAAATAACTAATGATGTATACTAAATATATTTCAGAGGTAGTTTATTTTTTATTTCAGGCATAGGATGGATCTTTTCCTTGAGAATATCCATATTCATGAAGAGTAATTGGTTTATTAAAAATTCTTTAATAAAGTCTTAATTACTTCCATTTGACCCTTTATTTTGTTTTAGTAGGGGATAATTGTGGTTTCTTTATCCAGAAGATAACTATCTCTGTATACAAAAAGGTGAACACAAAACACACTTTAATAATGGTGAGTCCTACATTATAGCAAAATCAAACACTGCCTCAGGGCTATGCTAGACTTTATTACTAGCCCCTATTTACTTTCTGTCATTCTTTCTTCTATTGTAAAACTTAGAGCAGAATGGGATAAATCTCAAACCAAAGTCCAAAGGAAGGTTGCACTTAATTCATTTTAAATATCATCTAATGAGCAATTAGCTTAATGTATACATTAGTGAAGATTTAGCTTAAGAAGACTGAGCATTTATTAATTTTGAGAATGACAGTCTGTATACCTGGGGAAAAGAAAGGAAAAGATACATGGAGGGAAAAATCGTTTTATACTAAAATCATAGTTAGGTGTAGTGGAGGTGATATGAGGGGCACAGGGGTCCCCTGACCCCATGGTGCTTTGTGTTCGTAGGCGTGTGTGCTGTGCACAGGGGTATTTGCTATTTACTTGTTCTCAGCAAGAATCTGAGACGCGAAGCCCTCAAGGTGTGGCTGTGTCTTCAGAATCTTTCTTGAGCTCAAGGACTCACTGGAGAGGGTGATGAGCTGAAAGGGTTTTGGAGGTTTGGCGAGTGTGGGAGATGGAGAGGCAACAGAAGTGAAGTGTCTTCACTGTGACCAGACTCTCAGCGTGTCCTTGCCAACTACTTGTGATCCAAACACAGGGTTGTTGGCAAATGATCACATACACACTGATCCACATTGAAACCTAAACAGAATTGTTTTATCTAAGATATATGAAGAGAAAGAGAGGGAGGGAGAGTCTTTAACTGACTAATGGATAAGTAAAGTTTTGTTTTTCAAGATTTAAAATTTTAATTTTTGACATTTTCATACTTGTATACAATGTATTTAAACATATTTTATTTATTTATTTATTTGCAAGGGGGGGAAGGAGAGGGATAGAGATAGATAGAGAAAGAAGAGAGAGAGAGAATGGGCACATCAAGGCCTCTCTAGCCATTGCAAACAAACTCCAGATGCATGTCCAATTTGTGCGTCAGACTTTGTGTAGGTGCTGGGAATCGAACCCAGACTGCTAGGCTTTTGCAGTCTAACACCTTAACTGCTGAGCCATCTCTCCAGCCCCACAATGCATTTTTATCCTACTTTACCCCAACTACCCTCTATAATCCTCCCTTACCTCCCACTAAAACTTTCTTTGTATTTAAGTCCCGTCTTACTATCATATGGTAGTCATTTGAATGTATGTTTCCCAATAGACTCAGGTGTTTGGTTAAAGCTTGTCTCCAGCTGCCTGACTGGAGGAGGTGTCGCTGGGGGCTGATCCTGGGGTCCAGCCCTAAGGCGTCCCTGGGGGTGGATGGATCTGATTTCCAGTACAAAAGTATGCCAAGAGAATCTGAGCTCTGCAGGGGTTTCTGCTGCTTGTTGCCTGATTCCCTGCTGTTTGCTGCAGGTTTTGTTCTTGTTTGTGGCGCTGTTTGTTTTGTGATGTCTCTCTGTTTGTATTTATGAATAGGATCCAGATTCTTCTACCATCGATGGAACTTCTCCTTGGATCTGTAACCTGAAATAAACCCTTCCTCCTGTAAACCATGTCTGGTTTGGAAGTTCATCCCCCAACATGGAGCTGACTGTAACACATATCTTGTTGTTTTTTTTCCCATAAATTTTTTGACCCATTGACTTAAGATTGTATGGTGGGAGAATGGGCAACTCGCCCATGGCTAGACCACTCCTCTCTCCAAGCAATTATTACTATTTTTTTGAGAGAGACAGAGAGGCAGAGAGACAGAGAGAATGGGTGCGCCAGTGGCCTCTCAGCAGCTGTGAACAAACTCCAGACGCGTGTGCCTCCTTGTGGACAAGTGTGGCATTGCATGCTTGCATCACTTGTGTCTCACTAAACGTGGGACCTGGAGAATCCAACGGGTGTTCTTAGGCTTGGTACGCAGGTACCATCTTTCCAGCCCCAAGAAATCATATTTAAGTTGTGTGTGTGTGTGTGTGTGTGTGTGAATGAGGGTGGGCATAGCCACAGTGCTGTGGAGGTCAGAGGGTAACTTGCTGCCCGCCGTGGCCTTCCACTTTACTTTAAAGCAGGGTTTCTCCTTTCAGTGTTCACTGCTGGGTTCACCAGGCTGGCTGGCCTGTGAGCTTTTCTGGGTGGTTCTCCTGTGCACACCTCCCTTCGCACCCTAGGCCCAGTCTTAGTATGGATGTACTTCTGCTTCCAGCTCTGTGTGGGTGCTGGGGATCCAAGCTTAGGTACATAGACTGGTGCAGTAAGTGCTTTATCCACTGAGCTCCAGCCCTAGAGTGAATCGTTCTTTACTTTTGAAAGTGATCCCGACCTTTGCTGGTGTACATTCTCACCACGCTGACTAACCTGACTCCCATGAACACCTTAATTGCTGAGGTTATAAAGCAACTTTATGGAGAGATACAGGCATCAATATTGAGTCCCAGCAACACTCTTATATCCAAATTTCTGCACCAACAACATATATTAAAACTTTAGACCAAGCTCGTGTAAGAATAATATAGGCAAGAGACCCATATGCAACTGAATTTTTGATTAGTGCTTTAGACAACCATCTTCATTATTGTTTTTAGAGCCTGAATTAGCTTAATTTAAAATGAAGTAATTTCACAGGCAAGAATGCAACTTTTTTTTCTAATGAAGGATTTAAGATTGAAGTATGTCTGTGGTCACATATACTAGTTTCATTAGCAATCTGCCATTAATTTTTTGTAATAAAGCAGTAGCAGGACAGAGTGCATTCAAAGAAGATGCTGCTTGTCTTCACTTGAGGACGGAAGAGTCAGGTAGATAAGAAGGCCACAGCTCTCCTTGGGGACGGAAGAGTCAGGAAGATCTTCACTTGGGGACGGAAGAGTCAGGTAGATAAGAAGGCCACAGCTCTCCTTGGGGACGGAAGAGTCAGGTAGATAAGAAGGCCACAGCTCTCCTTGGGGACGGAAGAGTCAGGTAGATAAGAAGGCCACAGCTCTCCTTGGGGACGGAAGAGTCATCTGTGAAGGTCACAGACTCATCATTGATCACAGAATCTTATAAATGAACCAGAGAATTTCGTATTTCTTAATCCTCAAGAGGTCAGTGGTCAGGAATATATAATTAGGTTTCCTTAGCATATGGTCTTCTTTAATGACCTTGATTCAGTCAGAAGTCTGAAAAAAATGTCACCAAAGCGCCCACATTGAGTTTTGTATTTTCTTGAAAGTAATCATGGGACCCTTTTCCTAAAAGTGACAACAATGAGAGAGTATATCCATTTATCTGACAATTTTTATATTCACATATGGGCTGGCAAAAGTGTGCTATTATACGTTTATACTTTAGTTATATATTTGGTTAGTTTTTTCACACCAAAACACCAAAATTAAACAAAATAACTCATTTGACTCTTTCATAAGTTCCATAATTGATGGAGAGCAAGCATGTGAGAGTAATATTCAAAAAGAAACACCCTCATGAACAGATGACTAAAAAATTAGCATAGAAGGTGAAGACGCAATAATTGGAGCAGAAATAATTTTCCACACCAACGCTGAACAAATCTGCTTAGGGGAACCCCTAATTAGGGAGGTGTAGGCCATGGTACCCAGGGGGCTTCGCAAGAGTACAAGTGCCATCAGGACTCTCCCTGACTGCCACCAGGGGCAATTCGGCCTCTCCCAGGGCAATATCTATAGGCCTCCAACCCAGAATGCTACCAGGACCCTACACCAATGTAGTCTTGGACACTGCCTCTTGCAGGACTGAGACCACCAGCCATATGGATGTAGCTTTAACAAACTTGGCTTTGTGGATAGTTTTTACCTGCTGTTTGGAACTGTGGCAACACTTAAGAATGGCTGAAGTGTGGACTGTTAACTCTGGATAACATGGACCCTGCTACATCCCTGAATGCTCAGGGGGATCCTTCAAGCATAAAGTGGAGGTCTTATGTGAATGCAGAGTGATGGGTATTAAATTTTCTTGCCTAGAGGGAGCAAGATTATGAAATTATACAAAACTGGAATGGCTACAGCTTTGGGAGATTTTGGCTAGACCACACCTGGCTTATTTGTCCTATTGTGTGGACATACTATTTTGAGCTGAGTTTGTTAGCTAAGTACCTGGACTATGGTTCAGATATAGTTTGTCTATATCTAAAGAATACTGGATGAATAAATGAATGAATGAAGACAGTCATTGGACTCGGAATGCTGTAGTATAAATTATCACAGAGGATGGCTCAGTCAGGTGTCCAAATTAAAGTTATAGTGACAAGCATGTTTTTTTTTAAATCACCCCAAATCTCACATTTTTATTTTTGGGAGAGAGAGAGAACCAGAGGGAGAGAGAAGAGAGAGAGAGAGAGAGGAAATGGGTGCACCAGGGCCATTTCAGCTGCTGTGAATGAACTCCAGGTGTGTGCACCCCCTTGTGGGCAAGCATGGCATTGTGTGCTTGTGTCACTTGTCTCTGGCTAAACATGGAACCTGGAGATCAAATGGGCATTCTTAGGCTTGGCAGGCAGGCACTTAACTGCTAAGTCATCTCTCCAGCCCAAATCTCACATTTTGAAGTTTTTTGCTAATCACCTTGCAAAGATGTCAACTAATTGCCACGGATGGATGAGGGCACCTACACACGGAGGAGGTGGGCTTCCGGTCCAAAGTACTTCTACTTGCAGGTGAGAATGAAGAATGTTACCACGACGCCCATGCACAACCGGACAAAAGCCAAGCACATACACTGGCTACTTGAAGTTGGGGAGGGAAGCTGTGGGGCTGCCCTCTGAAGCGGACTGCATGGACACAGGGAGTGTTCTCCATTTCATCTTTTCCAGTTTCTTTTTAGCCTCAGGGCATGTACCTTGAGAACCCTGAAGAAGTCACTGGAGTTCACAAAATGAAGAACATTCAGCTGTGAACCTAGTTTTACAAATAATTCCTCTTACACTGAATTCTGCTTAACTCTATTAAAATAAAGCAAAACAACAACACAGTTCTAATCTTGGTAGGACATAACTGAACAAGAGTAAGATTTCATGGGAAATAATTTTTAAAACTAACGCCTTTCTCTGTGCACTAGTTTTTGGTAAAATCAAAACGATCTGATGCTTGGTGCTCCGTCACTTCAGTACCAAGGGCGATCATGGCCCTCATTTCCAGAGCCATTGTCGTAACACCAGAAGGACTGCGCCACAGTGGCCACAGCCCTCGGAGACAGGCACTGCAAGAGGCTTCGTTCTATAGATGTGTAACGAGAGACTGAAGAGTTTACAAGTTTCCCAAGGACAGGTTACAAACTAGAGAAACAGGGAGATATAAATGCAGGTGTCCCCACTCCAGACTGCACTGAACTTAGGGACACTTTTGGATGTGATTTTGAGGAAAGTCAAGGACGAAAGCATTTGAGAACATGGAAACAACGGCAGCCTCTGCTGCTCACCCGGAAATGAGCATTTCCGCGTCTCAACCCACAAGTCCAAACGGGAACATCTCTCATTACAAATTTTCTTCCTTTCAGGTTGTTCTATAAGCCAACTAACTACTCAAATATGAAATCTGGGGACACGTGTTCTTGGTGGCATTTCCTATGGCTTTAATTTTTCAGCAGATAACTTGTGAATTTCTACCAAAATGTGCTATTGCTATTCATTTTGAAGATACTGAATAGAGACTACCTGAGGATATTTTTTTAAAATGTAAGTATACTGATCCAGTGGGAAGTGAAACTGAGTCTATAGGGTTGTATATAATAAAATGCAGGAACTGTCAGATATGACATGTCATGAATATATAGGTAAGATGGTCTGTAAGGGAGGGGGTTTCAGAAGGTTCTGCTGTAAGGAGTGGACCTGAGCTGCTCCTTGAAAGATGAGCAGAATAATCAAGGGAAGAAGAAAGGCATTCAGCTTTAAAGGAAAGGACAACACAGTATTTCGGACAAGACTGGCCAACAAACAATAGTTTTACTGCCTATGGGCTTAATTGAAGGGACAGTGTCAACTAAAATGTTGAGTTAAAACACACATCTCTCAGCAACCAAAAAGATACCTACCGTTTTGGCAATCAGAGTCTTACACTAGAACAGTGGTTGACCTGTCTGCTGAATTAGGATCTCCAGCCCCACGTAAAAGCCAGATGTGGTGGTGTGTGCATGAAATCCCAGCACTGGCAGTGCAAGGACCAGAGAATCATCAGCGCTGGCTGGCTGGTGAGACTAGCCAAACTGGTGACTACCATGTTCAGTGACAGACCCTTCTGGAAGAATGATGTGGAGAGCAATTGAAGAAATTCTCCAACATTGATGACCTCTGGTTTCCACATCATGTGTGCACGTACGTACACACACACACACACACACACACACCAGCACATACATAAATGCATGTATATCATACAAATTTACACTTGGTAGGAGATATTTCATGATCCCATGGAAGAAATGCTTGGGTTGGCAGAGAAGAGGTGGAGATCCACCCGTGTGTCTGACTGGTGGCAGGACTGAGGAAGGGAGGAAGGGAATTAAGAGAGGAGGACAGGAAGACAGAAGCATAGGCTTGGCAGGAAGCTTTGGGTTCCATGCAGGGCTGTGTTAAACTGAGAAGCCAATGAGTGGTACTAAAAGGCAGCTGAAGCCCAGAGCTAAAGGTAGCCATGCTGAGCCCTCGACATTTAGATGACATCCAGAGCTGCAGGACTGGATGAAGTCACAGGGGAAGAGTCGAGAGCCCAGGGCTGGTCTTGAACATTCTGCCCTTCAGAGTCTGATGGAGAAGGCAGTTTGGCACCGGCAGAATGCAGAATAAAAGTTTCTAGGTTCACGAATTGTTAACACTAGGATGGTACTCAGCTCTCACTGATGCCTCCTCTGCTTGTTACTCAGAATTTATCTCAATATCAGGGTAATCTTATATTAAAGAATAAGTGTTCTTTTAACACACACACACACACACACACACACACACACACACACACACAGATCTGCAGTTTTCGTCTCAAAGCCTCTGTTGTAGGACCATCAGTGGGTTCCAAGTTAGAAGGCTGATCATTATGTCAGGCATTCAGTGATTGTAGGCAGAACAAATGAGAGCAGGGGATAAAATCACCTATTTTGGGCATTTCCCAAATGTAAGCTGTAGCAACATAACCGGAGCATGGCACAGGATGCATAATGACGAAGTCTATTATGACTGGAATGTGAAGTGTAATAGGATTTTCAGAAAACAATTTAGAAAAAGTGACAATCTTGCTTATTTAAATGCTGTGTGACATTCAGTATAACTCCTCCAGGTAAATCACAAAATTGATAAAATGACTTTTAGAGAGATTGTTGAATATGCTGAACACATGTAATACATTTATCTGTTGACTAACCCTTAGGTGAGTATAAAAACCACATTGTTCCCCAAGATTCAAAGGCAGCATTTACTGAGCCATTATGCTAAAAATTTTAAAGTACTATGCTTTGACTATTTCAAACCAAATTTTACATTGCTTCTATTTTTTGCTATTAGTGATTTCCCTATTGGGAAACATAGAATATAAAATAAATTCCATATTACATTATAATCAATCTCAAATTAAGTTCACCGAAAGTCCATGTTTTGATATATATTTTGATATATATTTTAAAATTAAAAATAACAAGTATAATTTTTCTCTGATTATAAGTTTGATACAAAATCCCCAGTCTATTAAAAACTAGGTACATAATAACGTGAACAAGAAATATAGCCAGAAATATTCATCTGACGTAGGCTGTCCTGTGTGTCTCTGCTTCACACATACTCAAAGCAGTTTCCACAGAGAATCACAGAGTGCACGCTGCTGCTAACTTGCTTTTGCACTCAGTTCATCATTGATGAATTATGGAATTGACACATTGACAGCTGCATGATAACTTTTTATGCCTCACTGTCATCTGGTGGGTGGACCGTTTCAATCCAATCAGGTCTTGATGGCACTGATGCCCTTTCTACTCTCTTTTTTCTGACACTGTCTCTTTCCATGCATCATAGTGTTTCATTTTTTTTGTAAGTTTTTAAAATTTATTTGATTGTGTGTGTGTGAGAGAGATAGAGGTAGATAGATGATTAGATAGATAGATAGATAGATAGATAGATAGATAGAGAGAGAGAGAATGATCATGCCAGGGCCTCTGGCTGCTGTAAACGAATTTCAGACACATGTGGCAGTTTGTGTGGGTTCAGCATTATGTGGGTACTAGGGAACTGAACCCTAGCCAACAGGCTATTGCAAACAAGTTCCTTTAAACACTGAGCTGTCTCCTTAGCCCCCAAAGTGTTTTAATATATTCATATGTAATTCACCTACTTGGAAGATTATTCCTAATCATTACTGAGTTTGGACTCCTACAGCTTAAATAACTGGGTAAAGAGCATGGATATTTTAAATATGGTTGTATATTATCAAACTGTAACCAAAATGACAGCTTTCAAGACATTTTCACACTAAAATGTGAGTGGCTGCTTTCTCTCACACCATGGGCCAAGCAATCCTTTTCCTTTGGCATCTCATCTCCACTGGCATTCCTTCTAATTCAACTTCTTGTTCTGAGTATGTTAGCCACTGTTAGGTGAGGTTTTAGAATGCCAGTTCCTAATCTTCTGTTATTTTATTTCCCAACTGGTACTGCATTGGGAATGAACGTGTGGCACTAGAACCGTGGAGCTCCAAAGAGAAGGGAAAGTGCCAGAACTAGTTTTGATGCTCCTGGTCATAACGTTTCCTTTTCATAATTTTCATCTTGATGGGTCATTTAGTCCATTGATACCTACATTGCAGAGTCATTGAATTCATCTGTCTCCTACCATTAATCTTACTTAAAAAAAAATCTGGGGGTCTTACATCTTTTCTATTTCTCACTGCCACGATTCTTCTATCTTGTGTCCTGGTGAGAACATGTTTACGTAATTATAAATACTATGTTGCCCTGGCAACATGTAAACACTTATATGGGCTTATATGTACACTGTTGGCAGTAGGTATTGGTAGGTATAGTCTCAATCACAAACTCTTCTCTGTCACAGTCTGTGTGGAAAATTTTAGGTTGTGAGCTTTTTTAAAAAAAAAATTATTTATTTATTTATTTATGAGAGACAGAGAGAGGGGGAGAGAAAGAGAGTAAGAATGGGCATTCCAGGGCCTCTAGCCACTGCAAACGAACTCCAGAAGCATGGGCCACCATTGCATCTGGCTTATGTGGGACCTGGAGAATCAAACTGGGATCCTTAGGCTTCAAAGGCAAACACATTAACCACTAAGCCATATCTCCAGCCCGGTTGTGAGCTTTTAAAAAAGTATTTTATTTATTTATTTGAGAGAGAGAGAGAGAGCGAGAGAGAGAGAGAGATCAGGCACACCAGGGCCTCCAGCCCCTGCAAACTAACTCCAGCTACATGTGCCCCCTTGTGCATCTGGCTTATGTGGGTTCTGGGGAATCAAACTGGGATCCTTTGGCTTTGCAAGCAAACACTTTAACCACTAAGCCATCTCTCCAGCCCAGGGCTGTGAGCTTTCGTCAGGGCACACCTTAGCTTGTGTTTGCAGGCTGAGGAAGGCAGCATTTGCAGGGGTGGAAATAGGATGAGGTCTCATGCAGCGAAGTCTTGAGATGTCCAATTGCTTCTGTTTGTCTCCTCTTACTATGACACCCTGTGAAGACCTGTTTCCTTGTCCTAACTTGCAATGATGGAAACTCATGATCTGGAACGAACCTAATCAAACCCTATTGTCATGACTCTGAGTCATCATCTCTAGCTTGAAATATCACTGTTCCCACCACCTGGAGTTATCTCAAGGCAGACCATTTGCTCCAATCCATCATGCCATCACTGCCAGATTAATGGTCCTTGTCACTGTCCTACTAAATACTCACCTTATTTCTCCTCTTCACCCACATATGTAAGAACAAGTGGCATTACAGCATGTATAAAATCAAGTGTGCTGATATGTTGTCATACAACTTCTTATGTAAACTCCTAATTATAGTAACGTCACTAACACTAACATATAATTTCTCTCAGGTCTGAGCTAATAAAGTCTACATGCAAGCTCGTGACTAAAAGCGTCATAAACACATGGAATGCATGGACACCTTCGAAGATGTATGAGCATTTAGTCTCTCAGCTAACCACAACAAACCCCAGTGCACCTCAGGTTCAAGCAAAGACTATGTAAGTTCAAGTTGTGTCTAAGAAGAGAACAGAATGTAGACATACTATGCTAGACACACACGGAAATTCTGGAGCACTCACCTCTAGGAATGTAGGTAGAAAAAAAAAGTTCAATCATAAAACCCCAGGCAATTTGGTGTTTGCCTTCCTGTGTACCACATTACCCACAATGTCTAACCATAACTAGATTCAGAATTCCATTCTTCTTTAAAAAATAAAACAGTAGAAAAAACAGTCCTCACTCTATTCACAGATGAGAGGCATTACTTGAGATGACAGAGCTCATTTATCACAGAGAAAACAGAAATGTATGTGCAAAATACAAACACCATGAAACTTTAAGAGGAGTTTTTGCCTAGCACCCTGTGGACATTTAAAAATAGTCAAGGGAAATGAGATTTTTGAAAAGTATTTTCTGGTCTTACCCAGTGCTAATTAGATCTATAATATCTCTCAATACACTGCGTAGAATTAACATCAGAAGAAACTGTTCATATTATTCATTTAAATTCTGAGCAGTATCTTGCAGAAATAACCTCTATGATCCATGAGGCTGGTAGTTCCTTGTGGCAATAATTGCACAACAGAGCCAATTACTTAGCCAGGTGAGTTATGGCTTCTGATGACAAAAGCCACATAATCAGATGAAAAAATACAGTCAATTTCATGATGGGAACACATACAGCCATTCATTTAAAAACTATGCTAATTAGTTTATAAGAGACAAATGGAAACAAATACCTGGATGATCCCTGGCGTCTAGGGGGTTGATGGTGAAAGTACAGGACCAGATGTACAAAGAAGAAAAGAAAAAAGAAGAAAAAGAAAAGGAAGACAGAGGGTTGCCCAAGGGTTCAGGAGGGATTTTTTATGTTTGAGATGGAAAGGGGTCCTGTCATTCCCCATTGCAATGCCTACAACACCACCAAGGCGTTCTCCAGAGAAGCGCTTGCACACTGCCACCTGCAACTCACGCAGCAAACAGAGTCTCATCATGAAATCTAAGATGGTGAGCGGAGCGCCCAGTGAGTACAGACAAGCCTATAAACAAACTTAGCCTTCCTCAGTGAACCAGAAGCAGAACACAATGGTGATGATTAGCTGAAACCACTTTGAAACCAAGCTTTGAAGGGAAGCTTACAAAGGAAGACTGGAACACAGTTTTCAACTGGTTACCCCAAGAGCATCATAGAGTCAGAGGTGATGGGGAAGAACTGCTGCCCTTAAGGAGCTTGTAGATTAATGTTCATGACAGAGATGGAATTGAGTATCTCTGCAGTAAATCCTAAATAAACATCTGTCCTACTAGTCTTGCAGTGGACAGGGAAGACTGTACTAGCAAAATGAAGGCAAGCAGAGTTGAAAGAGCCTGGAATATTTAAGACGACAGAATTCCATAAAGCCTCATGAAACTGTTATTTGAAAAGTGCATATTAAATTTCCAAATTTCAGATGATGAACTTTTGGGTGTTATAATAAATTAAGCCAAGAGGGAGAAGAACATTAGATCACTTCAAGCTGGACAAAACATGAAAATTGATATTTATTGCAACAAGAAGACAAACAATAAGTTCTTGATCTTATATTTAAAGGTAAATGCTAGGCTGGAGAGATTGCTCAACTGTGAGCACACTTGCTTACAAAGCTTGAGGGCCAGGGCTCGATTCCCCAGGACC
Source organism: Orientallactaga sibirica (assembly GCA_036365145.1). Classification (NCBI taxonomy): domain Eukaryota; kingdom Metazoa; phylum Chordata; class Mammalia; order Rodentia; family Dipodidae; genus Orientallactaga; species Orientallactaga sibirica. Next base: position 2,487,742 of record JAEOAD010000005.1, read on the forward strand.
TATGCGAAGCCAGATGCACAAAGTGGTACGTGGGTTTGGAGCTTGCTGTCACTGCAAGCAGTCCTGGTAGCCATTCTCTCCCTCCTTTCCTCTCTCCCTCTCTCTCATAAACAAATAAATATTAAAAAATAAAAATAAGGGATGGAGAGATGGCTTACTGGTTAAGGTGCTTGCCTGCACAACCTATGGACTCATGTTTGACTCTCTAGGTCCCATGTAAGCCAGATGCACAGTGATGCAAGTGTGCAATATCACACATACACACGAGGGGCACATGTGTCCGAGTTTGATTGCAGTGGCTGGAGGCCCTGGTGCACCAATTTTCTTCCTTTTTTTCTCTCTCCTGCTCGCTAACTTGCATAAAAAATATTTTTAAAAAGGCCAGTCTGTTGGGCTTGCCTCAAAAAAAAAATACAAATAAAACAAGATGCTAGAAAACTGTCTTACTGATGTTTGGGGAACTACAGAACTTTGATATATCATAACTGGAATATTATTATTACTATTATTATTATTTTTGGTTTTTCAAGGTAGGGTCTCACTCTGGCCCAGGCTGACCTGGAATTAACTATGTAGTCTCAGGGTGGCCTCGAACTCTCGGCGATCCTTCTACCTCTGCCTCCCAAGTGCTGGGATTAAAGGCGTGCGCCACCACACCTGGCTGGAATATTATTTTTTAATATTTTACTTTTATCTATTTATTTGAGAGAGAGAAAGAGAGAGAGAGAGAGAGAGAGAGAGAGAGAGAGAAAAAGGGAGGGAGAATGGGTGTGCCAGGGCCTCTAGTCACTGTAATGGAACTTTAGATGCATGTGCCACCAATGTGCATCTGGCTTACGTAGGTATTAGGGGATTGAAACTGGGTCCTTAGGCTTCACAGGCAAGTGCTTTAACTGCTGAGCCATCTCTCCAGTCCCAAGTGCAATATTCTTACTTAAAATTACCCTACTTCAAAGACAACTCATATATGTCATAGCTATTGACCACAGAGTGGTATGTATAGGAATAAAGGTGCAATTTTTCATAGCTTGATTCAATTCTTTCATTTCCAGATAGCTGTCTTCTTCTTCATGTCAACATTAATTCTTAGAGATAAAATAGCATTTTACTATGTTTACTAAAACAAGGCTACCACTTAAAGTATAGACTGTCCTTTCAGTGTGCATATTTAACTATATATAACAATGACATCTATAATATATCCAATTTAAATTCTTTTCACAAAGGGTAGTTTTTTTAATACAGTAAATGTGATGTTAAGAACCATATTCTGACCTCTATTTGTAAAAGTTAGAAAGCATGAGGTCTCAGAACAGATCTAATTTGCACATGCTATCAACAGCTTAAATTGCTCCTACAATGGTGAACCTGTGGTACTATCTGACATCTAAAAATGTTGCTGATTTGCTTGGATAATGTATTTATATTCTAAAATGGTTCTGTGTAAGCAAGGAGGAACCTTTAGTTTGGTCCAGATAACATGAACGTTTTACTGCCTTTTCATCTCAACACAGAATGAAGCCATCATAATGCTTTCGACTTGGGAGGGTTGATGAACCAATTTGAGAAAATTAATTCAGCATTAATAGTCACTGAAGTAAGGTTGAATATATAACAACTAATTCTGCAAGCAGCAAAGAATGTGGGCTGTGTGGTGCTAAAAAATATTTAAACAATTGAAGTAGTATTGGGAGTTCATATTTGAGACTTTAAAAGAAAAACATCCATACTACTGATTGGTTAAGAGCTCACCCTTAAATTGCACACACTCAAATGTGAGTGCTGTGTCTCACATACTGCAGAATTCTAGCCAGAAAGGAGACAGGATGCTCTGTTCATGTTACAGCCTCACAGGAGCCTAAGGACTCAGGTTCAGTTCCCTAGTGCACACACAAAGCCAGATGTACAAGGTGGCACATGCCTCTGGCGTTCATTTGCAGTGGCTTGAGGCCCTGGTATATCCATTCTCTCTAACTTTCTCTCTCTGCTTGCAAATAAATAAAAACATTTTAAAAATTACACATCTGACATCATGTGACATGGTTCCAGGTAGACACAGACCCTGTCAGTCCCATTGGCTTCATTGCGCAGACTTTGCCAAGTTCCCACGAAAGAACAGGAACGGCACCCACCCTGCTCACGGCCACGAAAGAACAGGAACGGCACCCACCCTGCTCACGGCCACGAGGAATGCAGGACGCAGGGGAACACTCACTCTCTCCATTCCTGGCCAGACACCCCAAAATGAAACCAGAATTTTGGGGTTCCTTGTCAATGCACCGAATATACTCTCATGCACAGATACAACATAAAAATTTTGAGGTGCCTCTGGGTTCTTGTTTTATGAGTTAAAAAAATTGAAATCCACAGACCGGAGGGCGTGGTTTAGAGAGACTTGATCAGATGAAGAGAAGGAACGAGGAGAGAGGATGAAGCACTCCTGTCACGAGAAGGCAGGCGGGTGTAAAGCCTCACTAACTCCTTTTCATGTACAAAATCATTATAAGTATCGTATAACAGAATCTTCACATAGTATGTCTAAGAGTAATATGAAATCAATTAAATCCATGTTTAATGTGGGTCCTGATACAAAGGTAATTCATCATATGTATGATTAATATACTCTAAAATATGAAAAAAAAATCACAACCCAAAACACTTCTGGTTCCAGGCATTTCAGGTAAGGAGCACTAACCTGAGTCATGGGGACCCAGAGGTTCTCAGCAAGTATACAATTGTGGGGATCTGAACCTCTTTGTGCCCCAGGTGTGGCCTGACTGGTGGGTCAGAGGAGAACTGATCTGAATAGAACCCAGTCACTGGTAGTAGAGCAGAATGCAGTCATGGGAGGACGGACTGAAGTACTGGAACCCAAACTGTCCCCGAGCAGTGAGCAGAAACACGCGTCTCCATCTCAGGGTGACAGGTGAACATGCCAAGCCCCGTTTCTATAACGCACTCCTCAGAGTCATTGCATTCTCAATGGGCAGCAAACCATTCTTTCTGGGTCACGTGGTAACATGCAGCTACAGCCCTCTGGGGGCTTGGAACAGACACTTGTGGAGCACTGCGCCTGGAGACCAGCAAAGGACACTGTGACAACCAACAGAGCAGGACGCACCATGTCCCGGGGGCATGACAACAGGAGGGAGAGCAACAGCTCTCCAGGACAGCTGTAGGGAATGTGCCAGGCCTGGTGGACAAGACACATGCGTGACTCAAGCATGGCAGAGCAGATGTTCCAATCCAGAACTTCACCTGTGGAGGGGCACAGGAGCATCCTAAGTGGGGTGTGTGTGTGTGTGTGTGTCTGCACATACATGCCTGTGTGAGCAGCCCTATATTGTACAACCGTGGCTGGATGAGTGTTTGACCCCTGCAGAGACAGCCCTGCATGCACATGATTGTGTGAAGCCAGGGGCTCATGGATTTGGAAGAGAGGGACAGCGGAAGACAGCTGCTTGACGTGCACCTGCTTTCACTTCCGCCCCACTGCTCTCCTCAAGGCGTCTGCATAGGTGCTGGCTCTCAATTTCCTGTCTCCTCCAAGGATTCAGTAGTAAGTATTGTCTCTTTATGAAACACACAGCAAATGTAACCAAGGACAGATAACGGGGAAAGGCCATGTCATGGGCTGGAATGCTTATAAACTTCATATGCCACAATAGCCCTCTGGGTGCCTATGCCTTTGTGCAAAGGAATGCGTACAGTTTGGGCTATTTCCATGGCAACACTGCTTCCTCAGGTGGTATTGCATTACACTGCAATCCTAATCGAAGCTCCAGGGAGGAAACTTATTTCAGGTAAGGGGACTTCTATCATTTGGAGGCTCACTGGCAACGTCCAGAGGCGTCCCTGTTATTCACTGGCTGTGTGGTTTTTGTCAAACTTAGTGATGGCTTTTAGGTGTGCTCCCCTTCAGGGATCACATGATCTTTTCTTTTCAATCACATTCCCATTAGATTCAAGTAATAAATAGCTTTCCATGCTCAACGTGAAGCTTTTCCATGACAATAACATTTCACATCTGTGTTTACACACTCCAATAACTAAGTTAATAGCAAGGACAGTTTGGCAGAAAGTTATTAAATTGATTAATTGCCTGAAAAGCTTAAATGCTCCATGCTTATCTCAAAAGCACAAAACTGTGCTATATACAAATCTCTACTTCCTGTTAATGCAACCAAGCCTCGGGATCTCCTGAAGACCACACAGAAGGCAAAGCCCGTGAATACCAGTCTGCGTACACGGGTCCCTCGGGAAGGCGGGTGTGATTAGCTGTCTATTGTGACTAGGCATCTCAGAAAATGCCCCCAGGATCAAGATCATGAGCAGAAAGAGTGTAGACTGAACAGTTAGCTGAGACAGCTACCTGGAGCTGGGGTCTTTTACCAAGAAGCAAATAGATTCATATTGCCTGTGTGTGTGTGGGGGGGGGGTTCTTTTCTTCTCATTTTTCAACTCTGCTTTCATTACCCTGAGCATGCCTGGAACCAATACAAAATTAAACATCGGCTTTATCAAGACCATAAAATCACTTAACAAGTGCAAATAGATGACATAAAAGTAAAAAAAAAAAAAAAAAGAAAAATAACTTGCTGAAGCTCATGCCCACAACCTCTTTTTATTAATAAAGAACTGTTTGTTAAAAAAAAAAAAAAACAGACAAAAACCCTCAAAAAACAAAACAAAACAAAAAAAGGAAATAAAGCAAAAAACAATGTTTTCTAAACGCTTTGGGATTTCTGTTTCTCAGTCTCCGACATCCAAACACATTATTGCCTCTCATTAACTTCAGAGGGAAAGAATTCTGAGTAAGGCATAAAAGGATATAGGATCATTTATTTTAATTAAAAAATAGCTCTTGACATAAATTGTGAGGAATAGAAACAGCCTGCTTTACTAGTGATGCCTGTCAGTGAAAAATGTGGTTCACTGTTTAGTGAGTCTGGAATGCATGTTAGAGTACTCTTCCATTTGCTTTAAATTAAGTGACTGTGCAGAGGAGCTGGGGAAGCTATTTTGGTAAACAGAGTAGATGTGCCACTTGAAAATAAAGTTGAACTCATGAATTAAATTTTACTTTAAAATATCCAAATTGCTTAAAAGGTAAAATGTAGAGCCAATGTTTTTTTTTTTTTTTTTTTTTTTTTTTTTTTTTTTTTTTTTGCTCATGTGCATCATTTTTCATACTAAACATGTTAATTATAAAATGCTGTTATTTGAAGTTCTGTATACATTTACACTGCAAGGTTCCATATTTTTTGTTTTGTTTTATTTTGTGCTTGACTCTGACCCAGGTTGATCTGGAACTCTGCAACCTCAGGCTGGCCTCCAGCTCACTGTGATCCTCCTACCTCAGCCTCCCAAGGGCTGGGGCCAATGGCGTGTACCACCCTGACTAGTTCAGTTACGTGTTTTTAAATTACTTGAGAACTGTTATTTATATAGTAGGTATCGTCCTTTACTAATTCACAGAGCTGTGAGGTAATCCTATGTGTACTTTTTCTCATCAAAAAGGGCACTGCTGAGTCAAGGAGTCCCTTAGCAATATTCGTGTAGCACGTGCCAAGATGTAGAGAGTAGTCTACAGTAGCTTCCTCATCATTTCGTCCACACAAAAGTGCAGGAACAGAATCAAATTTAGAGCCAAGAGTGATGGAGGCAGATGATGAGATTGGTGGAAGCCTGCAGTGCTGGATCTTGTTGCAAGGAGTGAGGTAGGAGAAGACATGCAGAAGGTTCTGATGGACTGGGGAGGCATGTATGTGTTTGAGTGTGTGTGTGTGTGTGTGTGTGTGTGTGTGTGTGTGTGTGTGTTACACATGCACACCAAAGCAAGTTGAAGGATGATTCAGCTTAAATTCATTCTTGTCAAAGGACGAAGCCTAAGGGAGTTTTACACCCACAACTTCTATGACTCATATTTCATTTCCACTATTATTACCCATGTCCGTCTTTAAATCCTTTTCTAAGTACTGCTTTCCTCATGCACTTTCTGATCTTTGTATTGGATATTAGACCTGTGGGGAGGCATACTTCTTCCTACTCATTGGACAGGTGTTAAACGTTGTTGAAACTTGAAATCTGGTAATGTCGGTGCTGTTGTCAAAGATAACTTCTGTGAGTTATATTGTAAGTATTTATTCTGCTGTTCATTTTCCTATAAATAAGCAAGCATATGGGGAGGGAAGTACCAAGTTAGCAGCTGTGGGACTGTCTCTTGCTGCTGAGGCTGCCTACAAGCAAATGGACTGTCAGTCTTACGTTCATCCAGAACATTCTTGTGCCTGGACATCCATTCTGAACATTCCATGGATGCCTTGATCCAGGCACAGGAAAGTGTGGCCGGCTGCCCTGGCTTCTGAGGGTAGAGCTCTAGGCAGGACCTGTTCAACAACTTGGACCCGAGTGTCACTGCAGCAGTGATGAGCCATTTCACCTTGGCCAGAGGGGAGCGCTTCCCTCCACCAGAGACTCCTGTGACTAGCACCAAGACCAGGGTTTGTCTAAAACACAAATCAAAATGACCATAATTGACCCCAAATGAATAGCTGTGATGGGTCAAACAAATGGCTAGAATTTGTCTCCACATCCCGTCTCAGGCTGTGTAGGAGGAGGCTGTTCAGGCTCCTTTGGTGAGCCAGCTCGGTGACCCTCCTGTGTTATTTCCCGTGGCGTTCGCCCATCAGGTCCAGTGAAGACTTCTTTCAACTGGCTGTGCGTGGTCTTTTCTTCCTAGTCTGCAGAACCTATGAGAAGGTAGGTGTGGCTCCACCTCAGTTCGGCCCTGACATCAATGTGTACTCACTAGCACTGGGCATTATTCCTCCATACAGCTTGACAGCTGACAGTCCTGTGGTGCTGTGTGAACATGAGACACTGCCCAGCACTCCCTCTACTTCTGATACCGCCTCTCATCTCAAACAGTGTAGCGTGTGCTTCTGTGCCTCGGATGTGTGACGGTTCCAATGAGCCCAGAGGCCTCAGACGTAGTCCTAGCAGCTGATCCCCATTTCCAATACCCAGAACGAGGCTCCAGAACAGCCCTGCTTGTAGTCAGTGCCCAGTTCCTAAGCCCCGGTCCTGGCTTCCCAGTGTGAACCATTGACAACTGCCACTGGGCAGCTGAAGAAGCAACCGCCCTTGCAGGCCTCAGGCCTGATTCCTCTTGGTAGTTCCCTTGTGATGCTGCAGATCCCACCTGTGGATCTCAGCGCCTGCGAGAACCCCACCCAGAGGGAGGGGAGGCTGTCCTGAGTGATCCCAGCGGCACCAGCTCCCACATGCTTTTCTGAAAAGCAGGTAGCCCAAATCAAGCTGGTGACAGCCGCTGACAATGGGAGGATCAACTGAACAGTTTGAGAGTGGTCAAGGCAGAAAGAAGAAGCAAAAGTAAAACGATGAAGTGGGAGTTAGAATGGACAGCTGGTGAAAGCTGCATGGGCAGAGGAGAGAACCTGCATGCTGCACACAGCAGACAAATTCCAGAGGGTTCTCTAGTCTACACAGGGTCCCGGGTCTCAGACTGAGAACCGTAATACCAGCCACTTCCACGGGCCAACAGTCTCCATGTTTGAGGCTGGTGCAGACATGACAAAGTGAGAGCTGGCGCTCGTTGCTGCTTCCACCTGCCTCCTGCCATTGCTCTCTGCCTTCACACGGGGCCGGGGTGGGGGCATAGACAGAAGCTGGTAGACACCAGCATTTGCAGAGATTCTCATGTACCCATGATTTATATGAAGAAAGATCCAAATACCCTCACCCAGCTCGTAGGTGACATTTCCTTTTCTAAGCTCCCCTGGGGTTCTCTCTGTGTTCCTCTCATGGAGCCCTTATCCATCCTGCCCCATCCTAAACTGACCACGCCTTGAGGGCAGAGCCTGCACCTCCATCTTTTCTTTATTTAGCACCGCACTTTGGCTAAGGCTGTGTCAGGAACACCAACTGTGAGTCATACTTTCCAGACTCTGCTGGCTTCCTGGGACAGGGTTTCTGTGCTAAGAAGTCATTTCCCAGAGATCCTTCTCCTGGGCATGCCCTTGGGAGGGCAGACAGTCACTGCTCCTGTGTTGGCAAGTACAACATCAGGGAGAAGGTGGCCGGGCGCCTGGAAGAGCTGGGAGAGCGCAGTAGTGCGCAGAGCTTCTGTGTCAGGCTGGGTTCCTCCTCTGAGACACAAGCAACTATGACAGGAGTTTGTTCTGGATACTTTTCTGGGGAGTACCTACTGGAAACTTCTGCTGGGAAGGAAACCAGGTGCCAGGCAAGAGATGTCAACTTTGTATAATTTGTCCCTCATCGTCTGGATCCAGTGGGCATTTCTATGCTACGTTGTTAATGCTAGTTAATGTAATTTTTGTGATAATTGTAGAGCAAATAGAGTGCACTCTCAAATATAATTATGGAAAAGTGTTTCCAGTTAACGTATAGCTCCTGAGTTGCAAAGCGGAGCCACAGATCAGTGATGCAGTTGTCAGGCCTAACAAGCACAGATGCCTTGCTCGTTTCCATCTTGGCACATGCACAAGAAGCCTCAGCACTGACGTCTTCATGTGACCCCCCTAGGTCCCAGCACATGCCCTGAGAGGCAGGTTCATCTACGTCTGCAGCACTCGGGATCACCGAGACAGCCAATCCCGAGCCAGCATTTTGCCAGTGTGACCACAGCGGCATGTGAGATGGAGAGGACGACAAAACGTGTCCTCATGGACATGCAGGGGATTTTTATTCAATTCCATGGTTTTGTGGGCAAGCTGAGGACCATGATCATTGTAAGCCTTATCCTTAATTATAGTAGCATTGATAACAACTTTTTAATCAAATTATTTTATCAGTATACATAGAATTAGGTTTCATCATATCATATTTCAAATAAATTTTGTTTTTGTTAATATGCCATGCCCTAAAGCAGTTAATAAAGAAGATATATAAGATTGACTTATTTACATATAAATATCAACAGTCTAATCTTATAAATTTCAACTCTTTGGAAAATAAATTATAACAGAATGCTTGGCTCACTGGGGCAGAATTTTGGCCATTAATGAGAGGTATTCTGTAGGGGGGGTGTGACTAAGCTGGAAGGAACCCGGCTTCTGAAGACGCTGGGATAGAGTTGTGCTACCTTGTAGAGCACGCCTCCAACCTGGGAGAAAAAGGCCCCATCTCCTTAAACACATCGCAGTGAAGCCTCCCTCCTTCATTTGTGGGAGAGAGCAAGTCTCACCCTCTCTGACACACCATTACAGAAAGTCCTCATTTCTTCAAGCAGAGCTTCACTTACGTAATAACTTCTCTCCATGCAAGCTCAGAAAAGCAGCCAAATTGACTTTTCTTCAGAGAACTAGCCAGATTTCTTGATTTATTGTCTGTTTTGTCTAAAACAACATGAGCTCCATGAAGGCAGGTCTCCAGGTTTTAAGATTAAAAACACCAACAGAAGTTTTATGAATTGATCATGAAAGTTCCATTTATGTTCTCAATACAGTCCATGCTAAATGACTCAACTGAAATGCCAAGACTCCTCTTTCTCGGCTCCCTTTTGTTCCCAGTCTCCATTTGGCTCCCGGAGAGGAAAACACCATGATTTCGGCTGTTAAGAAGGAGTCCACAGCCTAGGGCAGACTTGTTTGTGGCCAGAGGTACCTGGGATTCCCTTCGTGTACCCTTATGATGACCGACCTTCATTGTCAACTGGCCAAGAATTGAAATCACTGAGGAGACAAGTCTCTAGGGATGTGTGTGAAGAAGTTTCTAGGTTATGTTACAAGGTGGGAAGACCTACCCTGAATGTGGACAGTACGGTTTGATGGATTGACTTGTTCTGGACAGCATAGAAGGTAGAAAAAAGGCCGATTGCCAGTATTCACCACCCCATTGCTTACTGTAGATACACTTTGACCAGCTGCTGGCCTCTCCACTGGAAATGGTATCACATCAAAGGGGAGGCCAAAACAAGCTGCTCATTACATTGCTTAGAGAAGAATATGCAGTCCCATAGTACAAACTCATGGACCTTATAGCTGGATATACAGTCCTACAATACACACTCGTGCATCTTATAGCTGGATATGCAGTCCTATAGTACACACTCATGCACCTTATGGTTGGATATGCAGTCCTATAGTACACACCCGTGCATCTTATAGCTGGATATGCAGGCCTATAGTACACACTCATGCACCTTATAGTTGGATATGCAGTCCTATAGTACACACTCATGCACCTTATAGTTGGATATGCAGTCCTATAGTACACACTCATGCACCTTATAGCTGGATATGCAGTCCTATAGTACACACTCGTGCACCTTATAGCTGGATATGCAGTCCTACAGTACACACCCATGCACCTTATAGCTGGATATGCAGTCCTATAGTACACACTCATGCATCTTATAGCTGGATATGCAGTCCTATGGTACACACTCGTGGACCTTATAGCTGGATATGCAGTCCTATAGTACACACTCGTGCACCTTATAGCTGGATATGCAGTCCTATAGTACACACTCGTGCACCTTATAGCTGGATATGCAGTCCTATAGTACACACCCCTGCACCTTATAGCTGGATATGCAGTCCTACACTCAGTATCTTATAGCTGGATATGCAGTCCTATAGTACACGCCGTGCACCTTATAGCTGGATATGCAGTCCTATAGTACACACTCATGCACCTTATAGCTGGATATGCAGTCCTACAGTACACACTCGTGCACCTTATAGCTGGATATGCAGTCCTACAGTACACACTCGTGCACCTTATAGCTGGATATGCAGTCCTATAGTACACACTCGTGCACCTTATAGCTGGATATGCAGTCCTATAGTACACACTCGTGCACCTTATAGCTGGATATGCAGTCCTATAGTACACACTCATGCACCTTATAGCTGGATATGCAGTCCTACAGTACACACTCGTGCACCTTATAGCTGGATATGCAGTCCTACAGTACACACTCGTGCACCTTATAGCTGGATATGCAGTCCTACAGTACACACCCATGCACCTTATAGCTGGATATGCAGTCCTACAGTACACACTAATGCACTTTATAGCTGGATATGCAGTCCTATAGTACACACCCATGCACCTTATAGCTGGATATGCAGTCCTACAGTACACACCCGTGCACCTTATAGCTGGATATGCAGTCCTATAGTACACACCCATGCACCTTATAGCTGGATATGCAGTCCTACAGTACACCTTATAGCTGGATGCACCTTATAGCTGGATATGCAGTCCTATAGTACACACCCATGCACCTTATAGCTGGATATGCAGTCCTACAGTACACACCCATGCACCTTATAGCTGGATATGCAGTCCAGTACACAGTACACCTTATAGCTGGATATGCAGTCCTATAGTGCACCTTATAGCTGGATATGCAGTCCTATAGTACACACTCATACACCTTATAGCTGGATATGCAGTCCTATACCACACACCCGTGCACCTTATAGCTGGATATGCAGTCCTATAGTACACACCCGTGCACCTTATAGCTGGATATGCAGTCCTATAGTACACACCCATGCACCTTATAGCTGGATATGCAGTCCTATAGTACACACCCATGCACCTTATAGCTGGATATGCAGTCCTATAGTACACACTCATGCACCTTATAGCTGGATATGCAGTCCTATAGTACACACTCGTGCACCTTATAGCTGGATATGCAGTCCTATAGTACACAACCATGCACCTTATACCTTGATATGCAGTCCTATAGTACACACCCGTGCACCTTATAGCTGGATATGCAGTCCTATAGTACACACCCATGCACCTTATAGCTGGATATGCAGTCCTATAGTACACACCCATGCACCTTATGCACCTTATAGCTGGATATGCAGTCCTATAGTACACACTCGTGCACCTTATAGCTGGATATGCAGTCCTATAGTACACACCCATGCACCTTATAGCTGGATATGCAGTCCTATAGTACACACCCATGCACCTTATAGCTGGATATGCAGTCCTACAGTACACACTCATGCACCTTATAGCTGGATATGCAGTCCTACAGTACACACTCATGCACCTTATAGCTGGATATGCAGTCCTACAGTACACACTCATGCACCTTATAGCTGGATATGCAGTCCTACAGTACACACCCATGCACCTTATAGCTGGATATGCAGTCCTACAGTACACACCCGTGCACCTTATAGCTGGATATTCAGTCCTACAGTACACACTCGTGCACCTTATATCTGGATATGCACTCCTACAGTACACACTCGTGCACCTTATAGCAGGATATGCAGTCCTATAGTACACACTCGTGCACCTTATAGCTGGATATGCAGTCCTATAGTACACACCCGTGCACCTTATAGCTGGATATGCAGTCCTATAGTACACACTCATGCACCTTATAGCTGGATATGCAGTCCTATAGTACACACCCGTGCACCTTATAGCTGGATATGCAGTCCTATAGTACACACCCATGCACCTTATAGCTGGATATGCAGTCCTACAGTACACACCAATGCACCTTATAGCTGGATATGCAGTCCTACAGTACACACTCGTGCACCTTATAGCTGGATATTCAGTCCTACAGTACACACTCGTGCACCTTATAGCTGGATATGCAGTCCTATAGTACACACTCATGCACCTTATAGCTGGATATGCAGTCCTACAGTACACACTCGTGCACCTTATAGCTGGATATGCAGTCCTACAGTACACACTCATGCACCTTATAGCTGGATATGCAGTCCTACAGTACACACTCGTGCACCTTATAGCTGGATATTCAGTCCTACAGTACACACTCGTGCACCTTATAGCTGGATATGCAGTCCTATAGTACACACTCATGCACCATAGCCTTATAGCTGGATATGCAGTCCTACAGTACACACTCATGCACCTTATAGCTGGATATGCAGTCCAGTACACTCATGCACTTTATAGCTGGATATGCAGTACACACTCATGCACCTTATAGCTGGATATGCAGTCCTATAGTACACACTCATGCACCTTATAGCTGGATATGCAGTCCTACACACACACTCATGCACCTTACACACTCATGCACCAGCTGGATATGCAGTCCTTAGTACAGCTGCACCTTATAGCTGGATATGCAGTCCTACAGTACACACTCATGCATCTTATAGCTGGATATGCAGTCCTATAGTACACACTCGTGCACCTTATAGCTGGATATGCAGTCCTATAGTACACACTCATGCACCTTATAGCTGGATATGCAGTCCTATAATACACACTCATGCACCTTATAGCTGGATATGCAGTCCTATAGTACACACTCATGCACGTTATAGCTGGATATGCAGTCCTATAGTACACACCATGCACCTTATAGCTGGATATGCAGTCCTATAGTACACAGCTGGATATGCCATGCACCTTATAGCTGGATATGCAGTCCTATAGTACCATGCACCTTATAGCTGGATATGCAGTCCTATAGTACACACGTGCACCTTATAGCTGGATATGCAGTCCTATAGTACACACCCATGCACCTTATAGCTGGATATGCAGTCCTATAGTACACACCCATGCACCTTATAGCTGGATATGCAGTCCTATAGTACACACCCATGCACCTTATAGCTTATAGCTGGATATGCAGTCCTACAGTACACACCCATGCACCTTATAGCTGGATATGCAGTCCTACAGTACACACTCATGCACCTTATAGCTGGATATGCAGTCCTACAGTACACACTCATGCACCTTATAGCTGGATATGCAGTCCTACAGTACACACTCATGCACCTTATAGCTGGATATACAGTAGTCCATGCACCTTATAGCTGGATATGCAGTCCTACAGTACACTCATGCACCTTATAGCTGGATATGCAGTCCTACAGTACACACCCATGCACCTTATAGCTGGATATGCAGTCCTATAGTACACACTCATGCACCTTATAGCTGGATATGCAGTCCTACAGTACACACCCATGCACCTTATAGCTGGATATGCAGTCCTACAGTACACACTCATGCACCTTATAGCTGGATATGCAGTCCTATAGTACACACTCATGCACCTTATAGCTGGATATGCAGTCCTATAGTACACACCCATGCACCTTATAGCTGGATATGCAGTCCTACAGTACACACACACTCATGCACCTTATAGCTGGATATGCACACTCATGCACCTTATAGCTGGATATGCAGTCCTATAGTACACACCCATGCACCTTATAGCTGGATATGCAGTCCTACAGTACACACTCATGCACCTTATAGCTGGATATGCAGTCCTATAGTACACACTCATGCACCTTATAGCTGGATATGCAGTCCTACAGTACACACTCATGCACCTTATAGCTGGCAGTCCTATGCAGTACACACCATGCACCTTATAGCTGGATATGCAGTCCTATAGTACACACTCATGCACCTTATAGCTGGATATGCAGTCCTACAGTACACACTCATGCACCTTATAGCTGGATATGCAGTCCTATAGTACACACTCATGCACCTTATAGCTGGATATGCAGTCCTATAGCAGTCATGCACCTTATAGCTGGATATGCAGTCCTATAGTACACACTCATGCACCTTATAGCTGGATATGCAGTCCTATAGTACACACTCATGCACCTTATAGCTGGATATGCAGTCCTATAGTACACACTCATGCACCTTATAGCTGGATATGCAGTCCTATAGTACACACCCGTGCACCTTATAGCTGGATATGCAGTCCTATAGTACACACTCATGCACCTTATAGCTGGATATGCAGTCCTATAGTACACACTCATGCACCTTATAGCTGGATATGCAGTCCTACAGTACACACTCATGCACCTTTATACACAGTCCTATAGTACACTGTGCACCTTAGCTGGATATGCAGTCCTACAGTGCACCTTATAGCTGGATATGCAGTCCTACAGTACACACTCATGCACCTTATAGCTGGATATGCAGTCCTATAGTACACACTCATGCACCTTATAGCTGGATATGCAGTAGTACACACAGTGCACCTTATAGCTGGATATGCAGTCCTATAGTACATGCACCTTTATAGCTGGATATGCAGTCCTACAGTACACACTCATGCACCTTATAGCTGGATATGCAGTCCTACAGTACACACTCATGCACCTTATAGCTGGATATGCAGTCCTACAGTACACACTTGTGCACTTTATAGCTGGATATGCAGTCCTATAGTACACAGTCGTGCACCTTATAGGTGGATATGCAGTCCTACAGTACACACTCATGCACCTTATAGCTGGATATGCAGTCCTATAGTACACACTCATGCACCTTATAGCTGGATATGCAGTCCTACAGTACACACTTGTGCACTTTATAGCTGGATATGCAGATAGTGCAGTCACTTTATAGCTGGATATGCAGTCCTATAGTACACACTCGTGCACCTTATAGCTGGATATGCAGTCCTACAGTACACACTCATGCACCTTATAGCTGGATATGCAGTCCTATAGTACACACTCGTGCACCTTATAGCTGGATATGCAGTCCTATAGTACACAGTCGTGCACCTTATAGGTGGATATGCAGTCCTACAGTACACACTCATGCACCTTATAGCTGGATATGCAGTCCTATAGTACACACTCATGCACCTTATAGCTGGATATGCAGTCCTATAGTACACACCCATGCACCTTATAGCTGGATATGCAGTCCTATAGTACACACCCATGCACCTTATAGCTGGATATGCAGTCCTATAGTACACACCCGTGCACCTTATAGCTGGATATGCAGTCCTATAGTACACACCCGTGCACCTTATAGCTGGATATGCAGTCCTATAGTACACACTCGTGCACCTTATAGCTGGATATGCAGTCTATAGTAGTACACTTTATAGCTGGATATGCAGTCCTATAGTACACACTAATGCACCTTATAGCTGGATATGCAGTCCTATAGTACACACTAATGCACCTTATAGCTGGATATGCAGTCCTATAGTACACACTCATGCACCTTATAGCTGGATATGCAGTCCTATAGTACACACCCATACACCTTATAGCTGGATATGCAGTCCTATAGTACACACTCATGCACCTTATAGCTGGATATGCAGTCCTATAGTACACACTCATGCACCTTATAGCTGGATATGCAGTCCTATAGTACACACCCATGCACCTTATAGCTGGATATGCAGTCCTATAGTACACACTCATGCACCTTATAGCTGGATATGCAGTCCTATAGTACACACTCATGCACTTTATAGCTGGATATGCAGTGCAGTACACACTCACAGTTTATAGCTGGATATGCAGTCCTATAGTACACACCATGCACCTTATAGCTGGATATGCAGTCCTTTATAGTATGCACTATAGTACACACTCGTGCACCTTATAGCTAGCTGGATATGCAGCACCTTATAGCTGGATATGCAGTCCTATAGTACACACTCGTGCACCTTATAGCTGGATATGCAGTCCTATAGTACACACCCATGCACCTTATAGCTGGATATGCAGTCCTATAGTACACACCCATGCACCTTATAGCTGGATATGCAGTCCTATAGTACACACTCATGCACCTTATAGCTGGATATGCAGTCCTACAGTACACACTCATGCACCTTATAGCTGGATATGCAGTCCCCTTATAGCTGGATATGCAGTAGTACACACCCATGCACCTTATAGCTGGATATGCAGTCCTACAGTACACACTCGTGCACCTTATAGCTGGATATGCATACAGTACACACTCATGCACCTTATAGCTGGATATGCAGTCCTATAGCACACACCCATGCACCTTATAGCTGGATATGCAGTCCTATAGTACACACCCATGCACCCTAGCCTCACTTCTGTGCAGTTAATTCTCAATATGTTAATGAATGAATAAATGAACAAATGATGCCCACAACATATGGACATGCTTCTGCTACTAGTATCGAGATTGGTGTGGGTTTGAATTTGATGATGTTCACTTTCTAATATGATTAGAATCAGCATGGCTGGAAAGGAAAGTATGAGTCAGAATAATGCTGAGTGTTGCTTTCATTTCTCCTGTGCATGTGGATATAAAGGCTGGGCACTGTAGAGAGGAAAATGGTGACAATGACAGGAGATAAGAATAGGTGATGTCTCTATAAGGAACTGGAGGATCTGGTCAGATGCCTCATAGTTGATAGCAAACTAAACATGAACACTTATATTGTGTCCTCATCAGCAATGCACTCTTAACAGCCATTAACAGCCATACGTTAGAGGGAAAGGATTCCTTCGCAGTCATGTTTGCTTCTTGCACTTGCACCACACTGAACACAACACAAGCCTCTCCCTGCCCTGCTCTCCCTCTTCCTGTGATAGGTGAAGGAGTGTACCCAAGTCACCCACTGTCTTACTTCATTAGGCCTAGCTCCTCCCTTCTTCCTCTGGCAAATCAGAATCTACAGGGAACTCTGTCCATGGCAGGTGCTCTACTATCTTATGGAGGAGGAGGAAGAAGAAGAGGAGGAGGAAGACGTGGGAAGGAGGAGGTTGTTGCTGTTTTTGGGCCCAGGAGGGATTTTTTTACAATGACACATAAAAGTCTACCTAATTCTAGGGACAGTGTGAGCAAACCTGCTTGGCTGGACACCCTAGAGCCATCAGACCTGAAGCAGAAATGAGCTAATCAGTACCCTCCCCATTCATTTAATCAGGCCTTGGTTGTGGAAGAGAGTGTATAATTGAAGATTCTTAACCTGTAACCTGCGAGATGGCCCCTGTGACTATAATGGACGCTATGCTGACACACAGGGATACCTGTGCATCTTTGTATACCCGCGTCTGCATTCCCTAGACGGGTAGACTGAGTAGCTCTAACAGACTCATGAGTCTGAAAGCTAAAATACTTCCTTTCTGTCCCAACTTCTTTTCAAAAATCTGAAAGAACATGTTAGAAATGTTTATTGCTTTAACAGCAATGGTTTCAGATTTAGGAGCAAGGGAAAAGTACAATGTGAGGAGGAATCTTTAATGGGGTGCTGGGGGTTCAGGAAAATCCTTGAACCCTAAACCCTGGGTCTACTTCTACTTTTAATCAAAGAATTGAATAAAAAGGCTGAGAAAGATAATTGTTAAATTATTATATTTATTGAGGGAAGTACAGAGCCAAGGAAAGGCACCCATATGGCTACAGATCCCACATGGAAAGCCTAGGAAAACCGTGGAAAGAAATGAGAGAAAAGAAAGTTCAAAGAGTTCCTGTCATGTGGGGAGCTGGAGGGGATAAAGAGCCCATGTGGAGCACAGGGCTAATGATGGGCCTGGGCTGCCTAGGGGAATCTCACAAGCAGCTGGAAGTTCCCAAGTGTTCGCAGCTCAGAGAATATGCCTTCCTCTCGCAAATGTATTTATAACCTGCTGCTGAAGGATCCAGCCCCAGGAAGGCAAGAGCACCCCAGCCGCTGAGACTACAGACCAGAAAGAAAGTTGGCGAGGATGGTTTCTACATTTAGTTAGCTCAAGACTTTGAACTCGAACATACAATGGCAAGACATATTGATTTTTTTCTTTAATTCCTTTGAACTTTAATGTCTTTGGACTTCAACATGAAAGGAGATTTAAACTTTGATTTTTAATTTTTCCCTGGAATGTGATATCTGGTTGGTTTATATTAACATTCAGAAAGTCTCTACATTGCCGGCATTTCGGTATTGGAATGTCTGTCTTCACCTTTGTGATGTTGCCTCATCTTACTGCATAATCTTTCATGTGCTATGTTACACAACATGGCAACATTTTGGGTAAGAAATTAACTTGGGATTTGATTTTAAAGCCATGGAACAAAGTGACCTAGATTTTGATTGAAATTATTTGCTCTTCAGATCCATTTCTGTGACTTTTGGAGTAAGATACGAACTGCCTGCACCAAGTTCAATGTACTGCTCCCAAAGTCCCAGAAATAGAAGAAAAGACTATCTGGACAAATTCCTTAGCTTCTGCTTCTGCCTGAGTAAAAAGAAAACAGATTTGGGGCTGGGATGTGGCTCCACAGAGAGTGCTGGTCTAATATGCATAAGACTCTGGGTTTGATCCACAGCAACACCACAAATAAAAGGTCTCAAGATGAAAACAGCCAGGAAGCTATTGGTAGGAAAATCCTTCTGTGTTCCAGTGACCCTTACTGCGCAACTTGCTTAATTAATTTCCTACACATACATACATCTCTGGAATTAGCAAACACACTTGGATGTTGGGCCTAAAGTAATGCCCCCAATCAGGTTTCCATCAGGACAAGAGTTAACATTTATTAATATAAATATTACTAATAGTTTGCTTTAGCTATTAAACTGTTCAGAACTGACTTGGGGCACATGATGCTATTTTTTAAATTTTTTTATTATTTTATTCATTTTTTGGAGAGAGACACAGAGAGAGACAGACAGAGAGAGAGAGGGAGACCAATAGAGATGGGCACACCAGCAGTCTCTCAGCTGCTGTGAACGAAATCCCGATGTGTGCGCCCCCTTGTGGTCCAGTGCGGCATTGCGCCCTTGCGTTACCTTGCATCTGGCTAAATGTGGGACCTGGAGATTGGAACCAGGTTCTTAGGCTCAGCAGGCAGGCGCCTTAACTGCTAAACCATCTCTTCAGCCTGATGCTATTTTTTTTTTTTTTTTTTGGTTTTCAAGGTAGGATCTCACTCTGGCCCAGGCTGACCTGGAATTAACTATGTAGTCTCAGGATGGCCTTGAACTCATGGCGATCTTCCTACCTCTGCCTCCCGAGTGTTGGGATTAAAGGTGTGCGCCACCACGCATGGCTCGATGGTATTTTTTTTAAGAAGCCAATGGAGTAATGAAGAAGGAGGATGTAATTCAGCAGATGGGAAACTATATTCCATTTCTGCAACATTCCAAAACATGGAGGTGTGTGAACTGGTGAAGCATCAGGGCAACTAAGTTGGCTTGAGGGATGCACAGACAGAGTTCCATTCAGTGAGGTGGTGGGCTGTCCGGATAGACCATCAGAAAGATTCTGACCCAGAGACAGTGTGAAAATAAGAAGAAAAGCCAGAAGCTACAAATGTTTTGAACAGAAACAGTGACCCATTGTTTCTGCATTGCCATGTAAGTACGAAGAACACCTGTAGTCTGAAAGTGCTGGCCTCATTCTGAATGCCAGACAAATAAACAGAACTAAACAACTCAGAAGAACTTCCAAATAACAGAAATCATTAAAAAAAAAAAAACCCTCCTAAGATATTGAAAGGATTCTCTACCCCAAACTGCACCATACCTACCCACACACAGGTAAAGATCTATTCAATTCAGTTAGCAGGCTATGCTGGTATACACAGGGCTCAAAAAAAAAAAAAAATCCCACATTCCACACTTTAGTTATATATAGTATTTTCAGAGAAATTAATGGATAGTATATATTCATAAAACAAAAAATGGGGCTTGAGAGGTGGCTTAGAAGTTTGGGATCTTGCCTAAAATGCCTAAAGATCCAGGTTTGATTCCTCAGTACCCATGTAAACCAGATGCACATTGCATCTGGACTTTGTTTGCAGTGGCTGAAGGTTCTGGCACATCCATTCTCTATTTCTATCTGCCTCTATGTATTTTTCTCTCTCAAGTTGACAAAGTAAATAAGTAAAATATTTAAAAAAACAATAAAAAATACAAGTTATAAAAGTTATAGGAAAGAGTACTCAGAATTAAAAAAACAAAAACAAAAACAAAACACCACAACAATAGCCTACTCGCTGGACCCCTGCTTCCCAGTTACTTCTCATAAATACAATTGGGAAATAATTGTTACAATAAATGATAGGTATTGGAAATTGTTCAGAGATTATTTTATGTGCTATCAAAAGTAGCACAGGTCTCAGAGTTTATATAATAGAACAAGCAAAGGGCATCTAATTATATAAGACGAGATAAGAGGAAAAGCTCAAAATCTAAGTAACTACAGAGGAGAGAGAAAAGTGAACCATGGACACATTGTTGTTGTTGTTGTTGTTTTAACAAAGATAATTTTATGGCAGTAAAGCAAGTTGAGTTTCTGGGGGGTGCAGCAGGCCAGAGCTCCTAGTTCCTTCTCCACCTCCCAGTTTCCTGTCCCAGGTACACCTGCTGCTGGCTTGGGGCTGCCTGGATCCTGCCAGCATACCACTTTCCTGACTGAACTGCCCCTGAGTCCATGACTCCCAGATCCCCTGCTCTGGAGGATGCATGCTTGGAGTGAGTAGGCCAGAGATCCTGGTTCCTTCCCCATTTCCCAGTTCACTGGTACTGGTACCACTGCTGCTGGCTTGGGGCTGCCTGTTCCTTACGTGTGTGCTGCAGAAGAAGGCCTTTTACTCTGGATTCCTGATTGGCCAGAACCTGGATCCCCAAATCCCTTTTCCCCTGAGTCAGAGAGTACATGGACCACTGTGCGAGCTGGTCTCTTGCTCCTGGCTCCATAGCTTCCCAGATCCAATTCCCCAACCCCTAGTTCCCTGTGGGAGGAGTGCATGCAAGTGGAGTGAGTACGCCAGAGTTTCCCGTTCCACACCTCCTAGTTCCCCAGGTACCTTTTGTGTACTTGCATTCTCCACAATCTGCACATCTTGGGGTTATAACCCAAGCCTACATGATATAATTCACATTTAAAACAGAACACTCAATGAAGATCCCACAAGGACAAATACTTGCTTCTTCCTCAATAAAATAGGACATTTCTCCAAGGTGGGTGAGCCAAAATGCAAAAAACTAATGAAAGTCAGAAAACTGAGAGATCTCCACCAAGGGTGCCTAGTCCCACAATGGAAGCTTCTAATGAAATCACAGAGAAAACAACAGAAATTGAATCTCAAAATGGAAGCACACAAGTGACCCTGATCTAAAGAATTGCTGATCCAGAAGCAAGCAATCAAAACAGCAATAATTACATAAATGAAACTGAGCAGAATCATCTCTTAGAGCACTCAGCTTATGTCACTAGGCTTAACTTAATTGAAGAAAACCAGGGAAGCCTCAAAGAGATATAAATGAATTGAAGGTGAGTCAACAAATAAGATCTCAATAACCAGCTGATTAAGCTTAATGAAGACTTGATCAAATGCAAGAATGAATTCCAGGAAGCATCAAAGAAATCAGACCTAGAACTGAAATTATACCTCAAAAAGGAGATGACATGATGGAAAATGAGACAACAGAAAAAAAAAAAAAAAACATCAAATAGAGCTTTTAAAAACCTCTCTAGAACCTGTCTCTAACAGAGTGACTCATGTGGAAGACAGAACCTCTGAGATGGAGGACAAGACAAGAAATTGATCAGGAGTCCAAAAACTTTCTAAGTTAAAATAAAATCATGTGAGAACTGTGGGATACCCCAAAATGACCAAACATCTGAATCATGAGGATATCAGAAGGGGGAGAAATCAAGGCCAGAGGCATAGAGAACATATTCAACAAAATTATTAAAGAAAACTTCCCCAATCTTGCAAGAAAGCAGCCCATCCAGATTCAAGAACCTCACAAAACACCAAACAGACAGGACCAAAGAAGAAAGTCCTCAAGGCACATCATATTTAAAACTCTTAACAATGAAGAGAGAGAGAGAGAGAGAGAGAGAGGACTAAAAACAGCAAGAGAGAAAAAAACTCACTGCATATAAAGACACTCCCATCAGAATCACCTCAGAGAATTTCCATTGAGAATTTCCTAACAGAAACCCTGAAAGTCAGAAGGTCTGGAACACTTCACAGTTTAAAAAATGATGGCTTCCAACCTACACTACTGTACCCAGTGAAAGTATTCCTCAAGATAGATGGTGAGAGGAAAACTTTCCATGAAAAATGACAGCTCTATGATTACATAAACACAAAGCCAAAACCACAGTAAATACTTCAGGGAATACTCCACCCAGAAGAGTCAACCACCCAACCTCAAGAGCCTTCAAGAAGAAGACCACCATAACCAAAACCAGAGTTGGCTCCAAAGAGCACAAAGCCCAAGAAAGCACCAAACCCCATGAAGCACCCCGTCATGGCAGGGATTCAATTGAACCCCCCAGTTCTAACCTTCACATTAATGGTTTAACTCACCCAGCAGAAGACACAAGTTAACAGGGTGGATCAGAAAAAAGGACGCTTCTATTTTCTGTCTTCAGGAAACCCACCTGACTACTAAAGACAGATATCTCCTCAAAGTGAAAAGATGGAAAATGATGTTCCAACCAAATGGAAATGAGAAACAAGCAGGTGTTGCTATATTAATAACTGCTAAAATAGACTTCAAACCAAAAGTAATCAAAAAGGACAAAGAAGGCCACTTCTTACTCATCAAGGGTACAATGTGACATGAGGACAACAGAGTCATGTATACAATGGAATTCTATTCAGCAGTAAGAAAAAAATGACACAACAAAATTTGTAGGAAAATAGATGGACTTGGAACAGATCATCTTCAGCAAACATAAAATCACAGAAAGACAAGCACTGCATGTTTTCACTTATCTGTGGTTCCTAACCTGGCACCCTGGATATGCAATTTGAGGCCCAGACAATAGAGATGGAAGGGTTTGGGGGAGATGGGAAGGTGAGGTTTTGGGGAATAAACACAAACGTAAACCCAAAATGAACAGGAACCATAGAAACCCATCTCCTTGAAGGTAGACTAAAAGATATAATCCTCAAAAGGAGATTAGGGGGCGTGCCCCAAAAGGAGAGCCCTGGAGAGGGTAGGATGAAGCCTAACCTTAAAAAGCTGTGGTTCTAACTTGTAACTCCCAGTACCAGAAGTAGTTGCTATCCACATCGGGCTGTCAATTGGAGAGACCTATGAGGTCCCCAAACAAGACAGGCGTCTGTCAAAGCACTTGATTACCCATCTGAGGTAAAAGGTAATATCCTATTGCTGAAGACACCATATGCTGCTGGCACAGATCATGGATAGACCTGGCTGGAATCCAGAAGGGAGCCAGTCTACAGACAATTAGCCCATGTAGTGCTGAAAATCGCTACATGAGCTACTGGGGAAAGGTGCCAACAACAGTGTGAGCAAGCAGGGATCTAAGCTACTCAGAAACAACTAGCCTGACAAGAAGTACACACCAGTGCAGTGGTGGCACACAGCCTTGTTTGGTAATCAATAGCTTTGTGATTGGCTACGAGATCCATTCAGTGGAAAGGAACCCATATTGTTGGAACCCGAGCTGAAACTGGGCTTAAGGAGGTAGCTGCCCTGAGAACAATGCGACTTTGTTGCTAACCATGCATGTGGAACGATAAACACCTGTAACTGTTAAATGTATAACCTACATTCCAAGAATGACTGCAAAATGTTGTAACTGTAGAATGTTCCAGGAATTTACCCAAGACTTGGTCCCCCACCCAGTTTACCCAAGACTTGGTCTCCCACCCAGTGCCTCCCCTTACCCAAGACCTGGTCCCCCGCCCAGTGCCTCCTTTTTACTTCCTCGTTCTGTTTGCTTAAAAAACTGTGCTTGGAGTCTAATAAACCAGACCTTGACAACTCTTTGCTTGGTCTCGTTCCTTCTTTCTCGCCCATCTCTCCTCAGGCCTGGTCCCCCTCGCGTTCCCCGAATAACTGAGTCCTGCTGGACGGGACACCATATCTGGAACTGGGAACCAGGTCTGAACCCTACAGAGACAGAGATGCTCTCCAATGTCAAGGCCACTAGTCTGTAGCTAAAAGAGAGGCTGCATCCATCTAACTCTCCCCACATTAATGACATGTATCCAATCTGACTTGGTGACTTTACTCTCCTTTGGAGAATCTTTTTTTCTTTTTCAGAAGGTAGTGATACCTGAGGAGATAAACTACCCCTTGCATCTCAGCCAAGGCCCAGGTAAACCCACATAGGATGTAGGGAGATGAACAAGAGTGCTCCTTCCATGGTGAGCCTGACAATCAGTGCCAGGGTGAAGGAGACAGGTGCTGAGGATACCCAACATGTAGCAAAGCAGAAATCCTGAGGCTCCTAAGAGCTCATCACTGAAGTACGCTTAAAACACACCTACCAGCTGGGTGTGTGGTGGTGCACACCTTTAGTCCCAGCACTCAGGAGGCTGAGGTATGAGGATCACTGTGTATTTAAGGCCACCCTGAGACTACATAGTAAATTCCAGGTCAGCCTGGGATAGAGTGAAACCCAACTTCAAAAAAAGCAAACAAACAAACAAAAACAAAAAACAACAACAACAAAAAAACCACCCTCAAGGAATTTTGTGGAGGAGAGGAATGGAAAGATTTTAAGAGTCATAAGTTGGGATGCCATGCCCAGAGGCACTGCCTCCCCCCAATAACTTCTGCTCCCACAATGCATGACCAACCCACTGAGGACAGCCCCCTACAGAATAGGGGCAGGGAGGAGGAAAAGATGGTACCAATACATGATGTATCCATACAAAATATGTTCTTAAATTGGAAGTACTCAATACGTTTGGAATTTATTTTGGGGGCTCATATCTCTAAAATATATTGCTACATGTCATCATAAAATTGTATTATATAAAAATACAATCAAATTTTAAAAATAGTCCCAGGCTCAATTCTTGTTGCTCTTGCTTATGTGTGTGTGAAGACGATGTGATGTGGTTATCTGTTCCTACTGTGCTTTCTCAGCCATAATGGACATTTCTTTTGAAATTACAGGCAAACATAAACCTTTCATTCTATATGCTGATTCTGGTTGGATATTTTGTTCATGCAATATGTAAGAAGGGAGGACTGTTTGTAGGGAGGAAGGGAAGCAGCAAGAGAAAGGTGGAGTAATGAGGGTCAGGGAGCAGCAGGAGGCATTTAAGCAAAGTACAGTGGAACTTATGTATTAAATTCCATAAGAAAGCCCAGTAAAAACCTATTCAAACTGTGAGCTGAGAGGGTGTGGTAGGAGACATATTCTGCAGTGGCTTAACCACTTGCAGGTTTTATGTGTTCTGGCAAAGGTTCCCCCACTTGCATTTATGCAGGCAATCATCATGAAATTCACGAGTTTTTCTTGCTCTTTCTTCCTCCCCCCACCCACGTGCACACACAGTATCAGTGGAAGGGGAA
Source organism: Orientallactaga sibirica (assembly GCA_036365145.1). Classification (NCBI taxonomy): domain Eukaryota; kingdom Metazoa; phylum Chordata; class Mammalia; order Rodentia; family Dipodidae; genus Orientallactaga; species Orientallactaga sibirica. Next base: position 2,513,822 of record JAEOAD010000005.1, read on the forward strand.
TGGAGGTCTCAAGAAAAGATAATGGAAGAGGATTATGATCAAAATACCTTATACACATGTAAAAACTGCCAATATGAAAAAAACAAAAAACAATTTAAAAATACACTGAAAGGCTGGAGAGTTGGCTTAGTGAATGAGGTGCTTGCCTGCAAAGCCAAAGGACCCACATAAGCCAGCCACAAGGGGGCACATGCATCTGGAGTTTGTTCAGAGTGGCTGGGGATCCTAGCACACCCATTCTCTCCTTCTCTTTCTCTCTTTACCTGCCCATTTCTCTCTCTTTCAAATTTATAAATAAAAAGAAATAAAATATATTTTTAAAAATAAACTGAGGGTAAGGTAGTGTGGGGGACGGATTTCCTTAACAAACAGGAAGGACCAGGTGGACACACTGACCACAGAAGCAAGAAGATCCACCTGGAGGAGTGAAGTCTTCAAGTGCACTTGCTTTAAACAGTATAAAACTTGCTCACCAGTCCTTACGCTCTCATGAAAACTGTTTATTATTATTTGAAAGGCATTCTGAACTCTCTAGCTGGGCATTCAAAATTTAGGTTGATTATTTCCTTATTTAGAAAGAGAGGAAATTATATTAGTCTAGTCCATAGGACATGCACCATTTATAATCGGTTCATTTTCTTAAGAGCATTTCGAGTAATGGCTAGCTCAGAAAAGCTCCAACTGGATTAAGTAAAAGTCTGATCATCATCTCACAGCAATTGTTGCATAGGAAGAAAATCATTTATTGTGAAGCCTGCCAGGCAGTGCGAAGGTACTGCTGCTGTGAGGAGATATCACAATGCCAACAGGCAGCTGGTCTTTTCCCATGTGTATGGTTACTTATCGAATGCAAATTCATATAAGTACCTCAATCTAACTTTTTATTATTGTTCAAACATTTTGCCAAGAGCCATTCCATAAATAATTTACAGCTCTGCAAGATCGTTTCTTTATTTTAGTCATCTATTATTGATATTTTCTCCATATCTTTTTTAAATTGACCTATAGTCATTATACATAGTCTTGAGCTTCATGGACCATTTCTGCCTTTTTATTTGTTTCTGTTTATTTCTTCACTTCTTTCTTCTTCCTTTCTTTTCCTTCCTTCTTTTCCTTCCTCCGTGTGTTTCTCCTTTCCATCCTTCTTCCCTTTCTCCTTGTTCCAGTTCTTTTGTTCTACTCTCTCTTCCTTTTTTCTCTTCTTCCCTTCCTCCCTCTCTTTCCCATCCTTCTTCCCTCCCTTCCTCCCACCTCCCTTCCACTTTCCCTTCCCTCCCCTTCCTTCCTTTCTTCCTTCTTTCCTTCAACAGAATCTCATGTAGTGCAGACCAACCTCTAACTCACTGTGCAGCTAAGGATGACCTGGGCTTTCTGAGTCTCCTGCCTCCATCTTCTGAGTGCTGGGATTACAGGTTTGTGCCACCATAGTTGGTTTTATGTGGTTTTGGGAATAAACTTCAAGCTTTATGCATGCTAGGCAAACACTCAACTAAGACACATCCCAGACCACCGTGAAGGCATTCTCATATAAGTAGATAATGTTGACCATGTTCCCTCCGCACCCCCACTCCTCTTTTTATCCCCCATCAGTCCCCTTTGTTCTCAAGACAGTTTGCTTCTACTTCTCTACATGTCATGTCTACATATATGAGCTTATGTGATTATATAAATCTACTTCCATGTCATGTCTACGTGTATGAGCTCATGTGATTATATAAATCTACTTCCATGTCATGTCTATGTGTATGAGCTCATGTGATTATATACATCTACTTCCATGTCATGTCTACGTGTATGAGTTCATGTGATTATATAAATCTACTTCCATGTCATGTCTACGTGTATGAGCTCACGTGATTATATATACCTACTTCCATGTCATGTCTACGTGTATGAGTTCATGTGATTATATAAATCTACTTCCATGTCATGTCTACGTGTATGAGCTCATGTGATTATATACACCTACTTCCATGTCATGTCTACGTGTATGAGCTCATGTGATTATATACATCTACATCTACTTCCATGTCATGTCTACATGTATGAGCTCATGTGATTATATACATCTATTTCCATGTCATGTCTACGTGTATGAGTTCATGTGATTATATAAATCTACTTCCATGTCATGTCTACGTGTATGAGCTCATGTGATTATATAAATCTACTTCCATGTCATGTCTACGTGTATGAGCTCATGTGATTATATACATCTACATCTACTTCCATGTCATGTCTACATGTATGAGCTCATGTGATTATATACATCTACTTCCATGTCATGTCTACATGTATGAGCTTATTGATTATATAAATCTGGGATCCACCCATGAGAGAAAATATCTGATATTTGTCTTGCAGTGTCTGTTTAATTCACTTAATATAATATCTTCCAGTTGAATTAATTTTGCTACTAATTACATAATTTTTTTTCATGGTTCATAAAATTCCATTATATATGTATATTATAAATCACATTTTGTTTATCCATTCCTTTGCATATGGACACCTAAGTTGATTCCAAAACTGAGTTTTTATCTAAAATCTTGTTTATACAACATACTTTGGCTTAAATATCATTCAATTCATTGCTTCAAATTTGTTTCCAACACATAAATATATAGGGAATAACTCAAAGGAGTCCTTTACTCTCTGTTTCAATATTTTTCCCAATGACTATTTATTCTTATGCATGAGCTAAGAGGCTGGAAAGAGGATTTAACAGAAATAATTCTCCTGACCTAGTCAGGCTCCTGTAATTCACCGAGTCATTATTCCTTACTGAATTTTGAATTAGGTGTGCTGGAGAACTGCCGAGAAGGAACTGAAATAACTGTTACACTTAAGGCACAGTTTTATTGAATTCATGCATAGATACCTAACCTCATTCCCAAAAGGGGTTGTGGTTGCTTGTGGCGGGAGACATGAGGCCAATTCCACTGCCGTTATGTTGCCCGTCTACCCTCCAGAGCCACTGGCTCCTCTGCTGCTCAGTCAGTAAGTTCATGAAACATGGACACGTCTGTGACAGATGCCTGTTTAATAGTGTTGAGAACAGGGCCCTAACCGTGCCAGCGAGCTCTGGACTCAGCTTTGACACGGTTAAGCAGGGCACATGCCACCTGAAAACTCCACAGTGTGTGAGAGATGAATGGCATGAATGGAGTGCTCAGACTCACACAGGAAGGCTCTGACACTATACCAGAGTCCACTGGACTTGGGTAGAGATACGTGTCTCAGAAGAGAAGTGGTGAAAAGAGAACAGAAGATAAGAGAAATTGAAGAGCTGATGACCTTGAGGTCAAACCGGGTTAGCAGAACTACAGTTCTGAAGTCCCTGAAGAGGTGTGCAGGAGCAGGCGGCATTCAAGCTTCAAAAGTCACTTTGGTGGATGACCACAGGCTAGTGCTGAAGAGGAAAATGCCTCTTGAAGGCTCTGCAGACATATTTGCTTTGTCTTGCTTTCCTTGAGCTGATGGCAGAGGGATCAGCCTCAGGTGGATTTGCCGTGATGTGATGTCCACACAAACCACAAAGCTTTGCTGGCACTTGCAGGGTTCGGCCAGGGTGGAACCTTGAAAGGCTTGTTACTAGACTGGCTCCCAGCTCCATCCTCTCTGCACGAGCATGCCCTCCCAGGTGACCTCTGCCTATTTCCTTCTCAAGGGGGTGCCAGGGCCAAGGGGCATGCTGCTTGTCCACCATCCATAAGGGCACCTCCAGATACCGTGACAGCATGGTGAGATTCTGCCACTGGAAACGCGGAGAACACCTACTGAAGAACCAGCTTGGTTACTCTCACCAGATTCACCATCACTGACGAAGACAGCTCTCCCTCAGGAGAGAGGAGATGGAGAAAGCCGTGGCCACAGCATAGAGTGATGGGAAACCACACAAGTGACACTTGCTCTATTCGTCTCAAAGGAAGCAGAGTGAGGGGGAGCACCCAGCTCTGTCCACTGAGCACCATCACGGTTTCTACAGCCCAAGCCTCACCAGAAGAGGGATCCACTGACAAGGGTGTTTTTCTTTGATAAATCTAAGTGGGGATCACACAAAATCTCTTTCCATTTGCCGGGTGGAATGGGTGGCCTCTCGGATCTGTGAAGAGCACCTCTGGAGTGACACAGAGCTACTATGTCCATGTCAGTCTCTCTCTCAACTGTCAGAGCGGCTCATGTGCTGTGTGACTGCATCTCCTTCCTCTAAGCCCTCAGTCGTCACAAGCTTTTGCTCACAGCTGAGTTTCTTTGAGAATGGGATGAACGACCACAGGGTGGGCTCCCAGACCATGGTTTGGAATTGCAGCCAATACAAAGTTTAGAAAGGCTAGCTCTGTTCTGGTCATGAGGTGGATGCACATGGAATATGCAGAAGGCGTCCAGCTCTGTTCTGGTCATGAGGTGGATGCACATGGAATATGCAGAAGGTGTTCTGCTGGCTTCCTGTGCTAAGGGTCAAGGCCCTCACACACAGAAGCATCTTGTCTCCATCACACATCAACTCCGTTCTCTCCCAGACAGGTCCAACTCACATGCGCCCACGGAAACAAAATGAGGCTTATTACCATAATGGCAGGGAGCAACTGTTGGGACATAGCCACTTCAGAATGACCCTGGACATCACATATCCACACAAAGTTCATCTTCTCTTGCCTGACCCACGAGAGCTCGGTGGAAAGCTTCACTTCAATGTACTGTAACACTTAATAGTTATTTTTTTCCACAAGGACATATGAAAGAAGGAAGGAAGGAAGGAAGGAAGGAAGGAAGGAAGGAAGGAAGAAAGGAGGGAAGGAGGGAGGGAAGGAGGGAGGGAAGGAAAGAAGGAAGGAAGGAAGGAAAGATGACAGACGTGAAAGAGAAATGGGAAAGAAAAGGAAAGAGAAGAGTGTGCCTTTGGGTCTAGTTCTAGGTTTAAAGGAGGAAAGAAAAGCATTGATAGTTGAAACTGATGAAAACAAAGAAAATGTCTGGGCTGGAGTCTCAACCCAGAATTGCATAAATATTTACCATCCTCTAGCTTGAGTAACAGATTTCCTTAAGTAATTTTTCACATATTTGATCAGTACAGATCAAAAGAACTTTGGACTTGAGACAGAAGGTCAGTAGGAGGGAGTAATTAAAAGGCCTTTTATAGAGTCATATTTACAGCTCACTTGTCAAAAACTTGCTTAGAGGGAAAGTTTGCTGAACCAGAAACCAAATGCCATTGGGACAAAAGTGAGAAAAAGGAAGAGGACACGTCACGGCTGGGGACGTGTGTCATTAGCACCCGACCAGCAAGCACGCGCACTTCAACAGTGAGGAGCGGCTCCTTGCCCACTTATCCCAGGAAGGTGTGCGCTGAGTGCTTCCAGTGTCCTCGTTCCTTAAAGCCTCACTCCTCTAGGCGGTGGGAGTATCGTCTCCAGTTTAGAGAAAACCAGACGTTCCAAGAACATGGAAAGGCTTGATTTCATATTAACTTTCAAAAGGTCTTTAGAGGTTTTAAGATTGATTGTGAACTTTACTATATGAAAATGCTGTATAATCATTATATTCCCATTGGATTATTCTCTCCCATGCTCCCTCTTCCCACCCCCCTCCAGTCAGTCTTAATATGCAGTAGTAGAACTTTATTGCTTAGAGCAGGCACACTTTCTATTCGATTCTACTCAGTAAGTTAACTGTGGCAGTTTGGGTAGAGGCCCACTAACAGGTTCAGGAGTTTATTGAAACTTCTTGGATTTCCAGCCACTTGGTTGGAGACAGTGCACTGGGCTGATCTAAGGGTCCAGCCCTAAGGTGCGGTGGTGGATTTGAAATTCCAATCTAAAGATATGCAAAGTGCTGAGTTCCTCCTGGATTCCCTGAAGTGGGCTATGTCTGTGGCTTTTGGGGTTTGGTGTGGGGCTTTTTCTCTCTCTGCTTGGACCTGTGAAAGCGGGCCAGCTTCTTCTGCCATTTTGGAACTTCCTCTGATCCGTAAACTTCCATAAAGTATCCCTTCCTGCACAACTGTGCCTGGTTTGGAAGTTTTTCTCAGTGGCCTGAAGCTGTCTGCGACATTAACTGATAAGCACAATAAACCAGAACAAATACCTTTACCAGTAATCTAAATTCTTTTTCCATTGATGAATTACTTTTAATGACATACCAGTGATGGCCTGTGGGCATCATAAGATAGTCAATTTCACGTCCATCAGTTGATAAGGATTGAAATATGATCACAGAATTTTAATGAAAGCTACATTTACCAGATTCTAATTATTTCATATGGTCAACCCATCTGTGTTACCTTCAGTGCTATTTTATTCACTTGTTTATTTATTTGAAAATAAAAGTGCAGCAAATCTCCTTTGTTGGCACTCTGAGAGGCCCTATATCATCCTATGTGGTTCACACATTTACAGCCGGCTGGAATGGAACACACATCGTCAGACAACACCCAACCACTTAGTTATGGGTCTAACCTGTGACACATTTACAGCCGGCTGGAATGGAACACACATCGTCAGACAACACACAACCGTTTAGTTATGGGTCTAACCTGTGACACACTTACAGCTGGCTGGAATGGAACACACATCGTCAGACAACACACAACCATTTAGTTATGGGTCTAACCTGTGACACATTTACAGCCGGCTGGAATGGAGCACCCATCGTCAGACAACACACAACCATTTAGTTATGGGTCTAACCTGTGACACATTTACAGCCGGCTGGAATGGAACACACATCGTCAGACAGTACACAACCATTTAGTTATGAGTCTAACCTGTGACACATTTACAGCCGGCTGGAATGGAACACACATCGTCAGACAACACACAACCGTTTAGTTATGGGTCTAACCTGTGACACATTTACAGCCGGCTGGAATGGAACACACATTGTCAGACAGTACACAACCGTTTAGTTATGGGTCTAACCTGTGACACATTTACAGCCGGCTGGAATGGAACACACACCGTCAGACAGTACACAACTGTTTAGTTATGGGTCTAACCTGTGACACACAGCCAGCTGGAATGGAACTCACATCGTCAGACAACACACAACCGTTTAGTTATGGGTCTAACCTGTGACACACTTATAGCCGGCTGGAATGGAACACACATCGTCAGACAACACACAACCGTTTAGTTATGGGTCTAACCTGTGACACACTTACAGCCGGCTGGAATGGAACACACATCGTCAGACAACACACAACCATTTAGTTATGGGTCTAACCTGTGACCAGCTCCCGAATCTCCAGGTCCGTGGTTTTGCGGAGTAACCTCACCAGCGCTGGGATGCCACCACAGTTTTTCAGGGCAATCTTGTTATCATCATTGGCCTTCCCATATACCAAGTTCCTCAGGGCCCCGCAGGCACTCCGGTGGACTTCTGTCATCCGGTGATCCAGCAGGTCCACCAGGAGCTGTATGCCTCCTTGTCTCCTTATCTGAAACAAAACAAAGGACACAGCTTCAGCCTTGGAGATTAAGGAGTCCAAATATGCTTTTTCTGTGACACATCTGTTGCAAAGACTTGTGCTAACCTGAAATTAGAGCTTACATAGAGAAGAGAAAGCAATTAAGTGTTCTTCTTGGGTTTCTTTAATATGCTACAAATAAAACAAGCTATAGAATTTTGTAAAGATGATTTTAGTTTCATAATGAGTGTCTCAGACTTTTCTTCCTTCCCTTCCTTCCTTCCTTCCTTCCTTCCTTCCTTCCTTCCTTCCTTCCTTCCTTCCTTCCTTTCTTTCCTTCCTTCCATCTATCTTTCTTTCTTTCTTTCTTTCTTTCTTTCTTTCTTTCTTTCTTTCTTTCTCTCTCTCTCTCTTCTCTCTCTTTCTTTCTTTCTTTCTTTCTTTCTTTCTTTCTTTCTTTCTTTCTTTCTTTCTTTCATTGTGAGGCAAAGTTTTATTGGGTAAAAAAGAAAGAAAAGAAAGAGAGTAAAAGCTGGTGTCACCAGGTCTACACCCAGAGTTTGGGGTCTCAAGAGGTAGTCCATTCCTCTCTTTAAACAATGTGGCACAGGCTCATAGCACAAAGCAGATGGAGGTACAGAACACAATAGAACAGTCCCCATTCCTATGACTTACTGAATTTAACCCCAATCTTAAAGGGCAGCAGGACTTATGGATAAAATGTTAAAGTTATTCTACTTAAATAGGCAAACACTGTAAACACTTTGAAGGCATCAGAAGCTAACTGAGAAGCTGAAAGATAAGGCATAAGGAGTTTTATCTCAGAGGATCTGGTAACACAAGATTGTCACAGTGAGGTGCAACCTGTTGGACCAAGGCGTATTATACTTAGAGGTTTGTCCTCTTTCTTTTGGCACATGTGTATGACTGTATCAGGCATGTATGTGTTCATGTGTGTGTGGGGGGGGCTATATGTGTGCCACAGATTACAGTATAAAGGTGTTGGTCTTTGCCTTCCACCTTTTTGGAGGTATGGGCCACCAGCATGCTGGGATTACAGAAACGTGCCATAGCTTCTGGGATTTTTTTTTTGGAGAGAGACACAGAGAGAGATAGAGAGAGAGGGGGAGAGGGAGACAGATAGAGAATGGGCGTGCCAAAAGCCTCTCAGCTGCTGTGAATGAGCTCCAGACGTGTGCGCCCCCTTGTGGGCTAGTGTGTCTGGCTAAACGTGGGACCTGGAGATTGGAACCAGCTTTCTTAGGCTTAGCAGGCAGGCGCCTTAACCACTAAGCCATCTCTCCAGCCCACTTCTGGGATTTTTCTGTGAGGACTGGGGATCTGAACTTGGGTACTCATGGGGTGGGTAGAGTTAGGGTGACTGGACCGCTGAAGGTGAAAAGGGCAGCAAAGCTTTATCTCTTGCCTAGTTTCAAAGAACTGTTTTTCCACAGTCAGGACCCCTCCCGGGAGGGGGTCTGTCATAGCATTTCAACATTATGGCTGGTCAAGTTAAGCTAATCTCTCTCTCTCTCTTTTTTTTTTTTTTTTTTTTTTTTTTTGAGGTAGGGTCTTACTCTAGCCCAGGCTGACCTGGAATTCACTATATAATCTCAGGGTGGCCTTGCACTCACGGTGATCCCCCTACCTCTGCCTCCTGAGTGCTGGGATTGAAGGCATGCACCACCCGCCCGGCTCTTACCTCTTTTTGAGACAGCCCTAGTCCTAACAAACCAGCTGGCCCTCTGGTTCACCTGGGCCCAAAGACAGGCCACCACCCCAAGGTTATAAATACCTTTGCAAGGGGAGGCAGGCTCTCTGATCACTTCCAGCTGTGGGTGAGTTTTTCCCCCAGCTGGGCCTGGGTTGGCTCAGCCCTAGCCTAGGCCCAGCTGGGAGGAGCATGACCTAGGCCCTAGCCCAGGCCCAGCCAAGAGAGCCCCTGGCCCTTACTCTCTGCATGGGTTCGTTATCCCCTCTAGCTCTCCAAATGGCAGGAGCTCCTTGAACTTTCTTTTCTCTTTTCTTTTCATGCTCCCCCCCACCCCAGATCCCTATCTGGTCACATGACTCCTGAGCTACACGTGGCCCACATGGGCTTTTGGGCTCTACATGGTATACTTCTCCCCACTTCATCTCCCCTTAGTTCCCAGCCTTCCCCTTTCTGAACTCCTTTGTACAATCTGAATAAAATATGGTATTTTAAAAAGCATTCTCTTGAATCTGGAATTGCCAATTCTTTGGTTAGTCTGCAGATATGAAATCAGGGTGTGGAGTACCAGGAAGCACCCAGAACCCCAATTTCCCCATTACACTCAGAACTGAGCAGCAAGCAGACACTTTATCCACTGAGTCACATCCTGAACCTTACACTAAGGTTTTTGATTAGAAGTAAAACAATGAAAACCACATGATATTTATTTATTTATTTATTTATTTTATTTATTTATTTTATTTTTGGAGAGAGACAGACAGAGAGAGAGGGAGAGGGAGACAGATAGGGATGGGCGCACCAGCAGTCTTTCAGTTGCTGTGAACAAAATCCGGATGCGTCCGCCCCCTTGTGGTCAAGTGTAGCATTGCACCCTTGCATCTGGCTAAATGTGGGACCTGGAGATTGGAACTGGTAGGCTTAGCAGGCAGGCGCCTTATCCGCTAAGCCATCTCTCCAGCCCCACATGATATTTTTGACTGAAGAAAACAATTTTTGCAGCATGCTCCAGATGTATGTGCTCCTTGTTGCCCTTCGACGTGGGGAACGATTTTGAATCTGAAACTAAAACCAGTGGCTAGCTAAGACAAAGACCGCTTTGTGGAGGTGATTGAAAGCTTCTGCGTTTATGTGGGAAAGAAACCGACTTTGTTCAGTAAGGTTTTCCTCATCTTTCTTTAAGCTTCAGTGTTCCCAGGGGCTGAAGAACTGCTACTTTTTCTACTTGATTTTCTAATTACAGAAAGCCTTTTCATCTCATGATGGGCCAGGAGAGATCATGAGGGCCCCCCACTCTCTCACTGGTGGTCCACATTGCTTAACACTGTAACCCGTCCATACTCCCCAGTGTGTTCTCGTCTTTAGCCCAAGGGCAATCTCAAATGTTACATATTCACATCTCAGCTGCTGAATGAATCGGGAGGGCTGATCAACATATTACTGGCCGCTTTAAGGACCTGTAGATTTTCTGTGAAGATGGCAGGGGGCTTTTATGAACAGCCAAGGATGTACACAAGGATCTTCAGTGGTAACTCCTATGTCTGCTGACAAACCGAAGGGCCATGCTTCACACACGCAGGGAGGACCATTGATGATGCATTATATGCACATAGGAATCTTTTTATTCATCAGCAGAATCAAAGAATTGAAAAGAGAAGGAATCCTTGCAAAACTCCCAGAGCCTAAATTCTTAAATTTGGAAGTAATGAATATAGTGTTTTTCTTTTTCTTTCACCATTCCTCCCCCATAAGAAAGCACCAGGGAAAGACACAGAACTCAAGACACAGTGGTGCAGAGCAGCAGGTGGAAGAGTCACGTTCTCATGCTGTCTGCACAGCCTGCAGGTAGTCAGGGACCTGGGGAAGCTATGTCAGTGACTGCTAAATCGATTTTAAAAAGAGCCAGAAATAACCGTGTCCACGATTAGGATTTGACCAGGGCTTGCTTGGCAACCACTTAAGAGAGACGGGATCTGAATGGTTTTATATGTGACACAAGCTAAACACATGTGCATTATAGCCACAGCCACGTGATTATTATACCTCGGAAGGGGTATTCTATATGAATGAAAAGGTTAAACTATGAATACCATTTTTTTCTCTATACATATTTTCACATGTGTGCTTCATTTTAAAATTCTCTGGGTATAGGACTGAAGGGATGGCTTAGTGGTTAAGGCATTTGCCTGCAAAGCCAAAGGACCCACGTTAGCCAGATGCACAAGGAGGTGCATGTGTCTGCAGTTGGTTTGCAGAGGCTGGAGGCCCTGGCATGCCCTCTCTCTCTCTCTCTCTCTCTCTCCCTCTTTCTCTGTCAAATAAATAAATTAATTTTAAAAAAATTCTCTGGGTTTAATTTTTGAATAGTGATGAAGCCACTAGTTAAGAAGTAGTAAGTGCATTCTTACAGTCTGTTTATCTACTGATCAAAAGCAAGCGTCACCTCATTAATGTTTTTAGTCCATGTCTATGTATTCTATCTCTACTAGATATTATAATTAAAAAATCTCACTTTATGACATAAGATATTTATATGTTAAAATATTACTTGAACACATTATTAGAAAAAACAATTTAGTGGATACAATGTAAATAATAGCATTCAGGAGTATTTTTAGTTTGATCCTAATTAATGTCATCTACCCAAACATAAGGATATTTTCATCTATTTAAAGAAATACAAATCAGATGACAACTATTCTCTCTTGCTGTTATTTGGAGTCACCAGATCATCTAAATGAAAAACTTGTTATCTTGAGATGAGACCACCACTTCACCTTTTCTGAAACCCAACGTTAGTCAGAGTTCTATTCACATTTGTGAGAAGTCCAGGCCCTTGCTCCTCCTCCTCAGTTTCCTCCCGCCTGTCCTCTCCCTCCCAGACCAGAAGGGAAGTCGGGACCTGGACCCGCCACCCCTTCCTCCCAGAGACATTTCCTCCACGATCCTTTGGCTTCTCTCCTGGACCCTGACTCTCTCTGACCTCTCGTACCAAACCTTCTTGTACTTAGCTTGAAACCCATGAAGTGTCCAACACGCCTCTGTCCAACACTAACAAGGTGCAGCTCTCTTTAAGAAACTATTCGCGCTTTTTGAAACACCAGCTTTATCTCCTCTCCCATTACGTGGTGAATGTCTCATTGCTGGGATGAAGCACCTGACCAAAAGCAGCTGATGGAACAAAAGGTTTTTGGTTTTTTGTTATTTTTATTTTGGCTTACAGTCTCACGAAGAAGTTTCATAGTGGCAGGGGAAGCATGGCATGAGCAGAGGCTGGACACCACCTCTGCCCCAGCAGGTGGAAAACAGCAGCAGGAGAGTGAGCCCACTAGCACCGACAAGCTAGAGGCTAATCCATGTCAAGGTCAACCTCAGCAACACGTCTCCTCCAAGCAAGGCTCCACCTCCTGAGTTGCTACCAGCTGGGGACCAAGCATGCAGAGCACATGAGTTTATGGGAACATCTGATTCAGACCACTGCAGTGAGCAATACATTTTTCAATTGATTGATTTTTTTTTTGAATAAAAAGGGTGCACACATAGAAACCCTCTCCCCTGCAACAATTCTGCAAGGGTCTTTGGTGGCGTTATTGGTGGCTCATTCAGTCTTTGCAGGGATGGGGGAACACTGTCTCAGGCTATCCTGACCCACCCCGAGGCCTGTATAGTCTTTCCGTCCCTTCTTCGGCAATGCTCCCTGGTCATCGGCAGGCAAGCTAGAGATCCGATTTAGTGTTGCTTTCTCTGTCGACTCTGGATCTCTGTGTTGATGAGGTTTAGGTGGCTACAGTGTCTGTCACCATCTCCCTGGAGCTGATTGTCAGGCTAGCCGTGACAGCAATAGTTGTGTCACTGCTTCTCCTGTACTGACTTCTGGGCCATGACCTATGAGTTGCAGGTGACCCGTCTCACGGTAGACAGTTGGCTCTCTCTTCTTGATGTACTGATGGGTACTTGTTCTCTCCTGAATTCTCCTCCATGCCTCGAGTCTAATTTTTAATCGAAGAATTGAATTTTAAAAAGACTGAGAAGGATGATTCTTAAAGAGTTATATTTATTGAGGGAAGCACAGAGGCAAGGAAAGATATCCACATGGCTAGAGTTACCACATGGAGGGCCTGGGAAAACCGCGGAAAGAAAAGAAAGTTTAACCTTATGGTGGTGGCTCTATCTCCACTCAGGTGAACCAAAGGTACAGCTGGTTGGTCTGACTAGGGGCTGTCTCAGGAAGAGGCTAGCCCTGGCACCATGTTCCTGGGGAGGAGGCTGAACTTGACCTACCATAATGTTTAAATTCTAAGAAAGGCCTCCCTTCCCGGAGGGGTCCAGGTTGTTTGTGGTAAAACAAGTCTAGGGAACTAGGCAAGAGATAAGAAGTCAGAGCATCTTTTATTTCTAGCAAGTGCAGACTTTCTTGCCTCTTTTTATTTTTTACTTTCAGGAACCCAGTCACCCTAACTAACCTCAGCTCCATAGCATGTTGTATCATTTTGCTAAGTATGTTTCCAAGATCACTAAAATGAATCAATTGATGTTTTAAAAAGGAGTGGAATGTTTGCTCTTCTTGTGGTGGTAACTTAATTGACTACAAGAGGCAGGTAAAACAATAATTGTGACATATTCCCAGTTCTTAGAAAAAGAAGAAGCACTTTCCTGAAATATTTAGAGTACCATTAGGCTAAATAGGGACCATTTTTTATTTTATTAACAAAATAGCTTCTAATCAGCCGATAAGGAAACAAAACTAGTAGCAACCAATGCTATCAATACGAGTAATATGGCCTAGAAAGTTCTGCCCTTGTGCAGATGTCCCCAGGGGCGACTCAGCTATCCTGTTGCAGGACATATAGCCATTTGGGTTTCTTCTCTGTTTATGTCTTGTGCAAAGCTTTTGGGCTTTTGAAATCTGTGTTTCTGTCTACCTACCTCAAGGAACTGTTAGCAAGAACAAACGAAACATATTAGAAAGCCCATGGAGTGGAAAAAGAAGTCTACAAATCCATTAGCATGGTAATTTTATTTCTCTTATTATTTTCATGTAAATATCTAAAGTCCCCCCCAATTCCTAGAACCGTTGTCACTCGGGATAGGTTTCAAAGACTGCTCCAACTCCATCAGACTTTCTCCCTCAGCTGGCGTTCTTCAGGACCTGGCCTTCCCGCCCCCCTCTTGCTGACAATGACCACAAGCACTGAGACTTTCGAGCCATTCACCTTGTGTCAGAGTGAGGTGTCGCCAGGTGTGAGTGTATGAAGAGCGAGCGGCCAGACTCTGCATTCAGATTTGAATCCTGCTAAGGAGACAGACCTGAGGATAAAAAGCCGCTGAAAGCTGTCATCCCTGGGCTTGGGATCCGGTGACCTCCCAGAACGCACTCGCCAGTGCTCAGAACTGCTGAATCCCGAGGACAGCTTCAGCTTTACTCTGTAAATGCACTCAGGAAAAACCCTTCTTTTTTCTTTAAAGAAGGAAGAATTTCAAGTGATTCCCTAACATCCTTTCCCAATGACAGCATCCAGGATATGAGATGTGTGTACATATTATGGCTTCTGTTGTCTGGAATAAGATTTGTGCTGTCCTTGAAGATACGGAATGGAATATCACAAAGCAGTGATAATTACAAGAATGCCTCGAGGAAGTCTCTCTACCGTGTCCCACACTGACTTCAAATACCAATGTTGTATTTCTACTTTTGACATTGTGTGATGTTAAAATTCCATTGGTATCAAGTGTTGGTAAAACGAGTCATTCCAGGGTTTTAGCTACAGCTTTTCTCGGATACATTTGGAGCATCAACAGTAAGATATTGTGTGTGAGTGGGGAGCGGACTTTTCCTCCCTCGGCTTTGCTGCTAGGCACAAAGCTACCCTCAATTTCTCTTTCCTCAACTCCACCCTGTCTCTGTGGACCTGCCCAAGCACTATGCAGCAAGCACACGCTCTATTTCACAGCAGCAGATGTCATCTTTTGGACATTTCATAACACAGTAGGCAAGGCAGCACGTTATTTAAGCCACTTATGAGAAATGCAGTCAGTAGCGAATCACAACCCCGTGTTCAGTGTCTGTGAAGGTGGGTACTATTTAAAATGAGAGGGTGATCAGGCTGACACTGTCTCTCCTAGTTTGAGCTCTGGGGTTCTGGTGGGCAGGACTTGTTCTACCCAACAAATTACACAGAACTTTCTCTTCTGGAGCCTTGATTATATTCCTTATGTATGCCCTAAATCCGTGACTTCCCCCTTGAGTGTTAGCCAAAATTGAAAACCCTTGCTCTGCAGCTCACTGAAGAGACTCTTTACTAAACTGGAACCACAGTAAATGTGTCACTCTATGACAATTTCACAAGTGAACACAAGAATGGGCTTCATTTCAGATCCACCATAAAGCATGGCACCAGCTACCCACTTTATTCTTATTTTTAATTTTTTATTTATTTTTATTTATTTATTTGAGAGTGACAGACAAAGAGGCAGAATGAGAGAGACGGGGGGGAGAGAATGGGTGCACCAGGGCCTCCAGCCACTGCAAATGAACTCTAGATGCATGTGCTACCTTGTACATCTGGCTTATGTGGGTCCTGGGGAATTGAGCCTTGAACCAGGGTCCTTAGACTTCACAGGCAAACGCTTAACTGCTAAGCCATCTCTCTAGCCCCCAACTTTATTATTTAGCTTTGCTATTGATGCGATGGAAAACAGCGAAAAACAGCAATGGGGGAGTCTTACTCAAAAAAAGGTTTCACAATCATCAAAACCAACTGAAAATGATTTTGGAATTAATAAGGATTTTCAGTAAAATATGTTAAAAGGGTTAATGATAAAGTTTCCATATCATAGTTAAACACACACACACACACACACACACACACACACACACACACACACTAATCTGGAGCTGGAAAGATGTCAGGAGGTCAAGTGCTTGGCAGGCACGCATGGGAATCTGAGTTTGTATCACCAGCACCCACGTAATGCCAGGCAAGCATGGTGGAAACACCTCGAATCCCAGAGCTGAGGAGGCAGAGAAAGGAGGATCTAGACGCTTGCTGAACGGGCGACTCTTGAGTTCAGCTAGAGATTCTATCTCAGAAAAAGACTAAAGTGGAAGAGTAGTGGAGGAAGAGAACTAACTGATGTCAACCACTCACGTTTCTATAGACACGTGTGTGAACATGCACGTACACACATGTGAACACACAAACACATATACACACACAAACACAAGCACACACGCCACATAAAGATGTAAAATAGTCAGGATTTTGACAGAAAAAATATTTTGAAAACAACATGATACATACAGTATTTGGAAAATAAACATGAGAACTGAAAGCTTCATTTATGAATACAGATCCCTGAGGTAGGAGAGCAGATGTAAATAGATGTGGACAGGAAATAACATTCCTTCACTATTGTAATATTTCTTTTAGGGCCCGGACAAAGTTTAAAATTGAATCTGTTATAATCTTAAACCCAGTTATGTTTTAAACTTCTTAAGGTTATAATGGCATTAAATGTCATGTAGGAGAACTAACAGAGAAGAAAAACATAAGAAAAATAAAGAACTTTGGAAGGATGGGACAAAACATCGATGGACAGCAATGAGAGAGGGAAACAGGAAAGTGAAAAAGATGCGCGTGCTCAAAGCATCTTAGGATGTGCTCATAAATCAGCAGCTTTCAACTGCTAGAACGAACGAGAACAGACTCATTCGAGAAGGTAAGGATGACATTCGATTTCTTCCCAATAGCTCACAGGAAACTCCAGATGGATTACAAATTAAAACCTGAAACATGAAGCAGAAAAGGGCTGGGAAGATGAAGGACTGGATTACATATCTTACTGGGGGGAATGTATGGATGAGTTACATATCTTACTGGGAGGATGTATGTATGGGTAACATATCTTACTGGGAGGGTGTATGGATGGATTACATATCTTACTGGGAGGATGTATGGATGGGTTACATATCTTACTGGGAGGATGTATGGATGGGTCACGTATCTTACTGGGAGGGGGTATGGATGGGTTACATATCTTACTGGGAGGATGTATGGATGGGTCACATATCTTACTGGGGGGATGTATGGATGGGTCACATATCTTACTGGGAGGATGTATGGATAGGTCACGTATCTTACTGGGAGGATGTATGGATGGGTCATGTATCTTACTGGGAGCATGTATGGATGGGTTACATATCTTACTGGGAGGATGTATGGATGGGTTACATATCTTACTGGGAGGGTGTATGGATGGGTCACGTATCTTACTGGGAGGATGTATGGATGGGTCACGTATCTTACTGGGAGGATGTATGGATGGGTTACATATCTTACTGGGAGGGTGTATGGATGGGTCACGTATCTTACTGGGAGGATGTATGGATGGGTCACGTATCTTACTGGGAGGATGTATGGATGGGTCACGTATCTTACTGGGAGCATGTATGGATGGGTTACGTATCTTACTGGGAGGATGCATGGATGGGTTACATATCTTACTGGGAGGATGTATGGATGGGTTACATATCTTACTGGGAAGGTGTATGGATGGGTTACATATCTTACTGGGAGGATGTATGGATGGGTTACATATCTTACTGGGAGGATGTATGCATGGATTACATATCTTACTGGGAGGATGTATGGATGGGTTACATATCTTACTGGAAGGATGTATGGATGGGTCACGTATCTTACTGGGAGGGTGTATGGATGGATCACGTATCTCACTGGGAGGATGTATGGATGGGTCACGTATCTTACTGGGAGGGTGTATGGATGGGTTACATATCTTACTGGGAGGATGTATGGATGGGTCACATATCTTACTGGGGGGATGTATGGATGGGTCACGTATCTCACTGGGAGGATGTATGGATGGGTCACGTATCTCACTGGGGGGACATATGGATGGGTCACGTATCTCACTGTGAGGACGTATGTATGGGTCACATATCTTACTGGGAGGATATATGGATGGGTCACATATCTTATTGGGAGGATGTATGGATGGGTCACGTATCTTACTGGGAGGATGTATGGATGGGTCACATATCTTACTGGGAGGATGTATGGATGGGTCACATATCTTACTGGGAGGATGTATGGATGGGTCACATATCTTACTGGGAGGATGTATGGATGGGTCACATATCTTACTGGGAGGATGTATGGATGGGTCACATATCTTACTGGGAGGATGTATGGATGGGTCACATATCTTACTGGGAGGATGTATGGATGGGTTACATATCTTACTGGGAGGATGTATGGATGGGTTACATATCTTACTGGGAGGGTGTATGCATGGGTTGCATATCTTACTGGGAGGGTATATGGATGGGTTACATATCTTACTGGGAGGATGTATGGATGGGTCACAGATCTTACTGGGAGGATGTATGGATGGGTCACGTATCTTACTGGGGGGATGTATGGATGGGTCACGTATCTTACTGGGAGGATGTATGGATGGGTTACATATCTTACTGGGAGGGTGTATGGATGGGTTACATATCTTACTGGGAGGATGTATGGATGGGTCACGTATCTTACTGGGGGGATGTATGGATGGGTCACGTATCTTACTGGGAGGATGTATGGATGGGTTACATATCTTACTGGGAGGGTGTATGGATGGTTTACATATCTTACTGGGAGGATGTATGCATGGGTCATGTATCTTACTGGGAGGGTATATGGATGGGTCACATATCTTACTGGGAGGATGTATGGATGGGTCACGTATCTTACTGGGAGGGTTATGGATGGGTCACGTATCTTACTGGGAGGGTGTATGGATGGGTCACGTATCTTGCTGGGAGGGTGTATGGATGGATCACGTATCTCACTGGGAGGATGTATGGATGGGTCACGTATCTTACTGGGAGGGTGTATGGATGGGTTACATATCTTACTGGGAGGATGTATGGATGGGTCACATATCTTACTGGGGGGATGTATGGATGGGTCACGTATCTCACTGGGAGGATGTATGGATGGGTCACGCATCTCACTGGGGGGACATATGGATGGGTCACGTATCTCACTGTGAGGATGTATGGATGGGTCACATATCTTACTGGGAGGATATATGGATGGGTCACATATCTTATTGGGAGGATGTATGGATGGGTCACGTATCTTACTGGGAGGATGTATGGATGGGTTACATATCTTACTGGGAGGATGTATGGATGGGTCACATATCTTACTGGGAGGATGTATGGATGGGTCACATATCTTACTGGGAGGATGTATGGATGGGTCACATATCTTACTGGGAGGATGTATGGATGGGTTACATATCTTACTGGGAGGATGTATGGATGGGTTACATATCTTACTGGGAGGGTGTATGCATGGGTTGCATATCTTACTGGGAGGGTATATGGATGGGTTACATATCTTACTGGGAGGGTGTATGGATGGGTCACATATCTTACTGGGAGGATGTATGGATGTGTCACGTATCTTACTGGGAGGATGTATGGATGGGTTACGTATATTACTGGGAGGATGTATGGATGGGTCACATATCTTACTGGGAGGATGTATGGATGGGTCACATATCTTACTGGGAGGGTATATGGATGGGTTACATATCTTACTGGGAGGGTGTATGGATGTGTCACATATCTTACTGGGAGGATGTATGGATGGGTTACATATCTTACTGGGAGGATGTACGGATGGGTCACATATCTTACTGGGAACATGTATGGATGGGTTACATATCTTATTGGGAGGGTGTATGGATGGGTCACGTATCTCACTGGGAGGATGTATGGATGGGTTACATATCTTACTGGGAGGATGTATGGATAGATTACCTATCTTACTGGGAGCATGTATGGATGGGTTACATATCTTACTGGGAGGGTGTATGGATGGGTTACATATCTTACTGGGAGGATGTATGGATGGGTTACATATCTTACTGGGAGGGTGTATGGATGGGTCACATATCTTATTGGGAGGGTGTATGGATGGGTCACGTATCTTACTGGGAGGATGTATGGATGGGTTACCTATCTTACTGGGAGGATGTATGGATGGGTTACATATCTTACTGGGAGGATGTATGGATGGGTTACATATCTTACTGGGAGCATATATGGATGGGTTACATATCTTACTGGGAGCATGTGTGGATGGATTACATATCTTACTGGGAGGGTGTATGGATGGGTCACATATCTTACTGGGAGGATGTATGGATGGGTCACATATCTTACTGGGAGGACCTAAGGTGGACAAAAGCCAGAGTACACAGAGGAAAAGACTGATGTGATACAGGCACAGTGTGAAGCTTACCGGCCATGAGGATGATGAATAAAAGCTAATAGCTTTACTTTAGACTTGGGGAAACTGAGGCAAGACAGCAAGCCAAGATGTGAATTGGGGTTTATTAAAAACCATAATTAGTCATCTCCCTTGAGGTTTTCAGATTTGTTTTTGTCTTTAGATAAATAATTACTGATGTAGTATTTCATTTCTTCATCTGGAAAAGATATAATCTCATGTTCACATAGCAAATGGAAATTCACAGGTGGTTCAACATTTAACAGAGTTCTTCAGGTGCACTCATCTACATTTCAAAACACAAACCCTGCCCTATAGGATAGGTACACAATGAATGATCTGAAAATTATGAAATCATTGCAGAAAATGAACAGGAAAAGCTCACACATATCTCTAAAGCCTTTCATTTCTGAAAATCTTAGGCAGCTGCCCATTTCACAAATGTGTCTCTCTTGCCATTAGATTAGGGTGAGTAGAGTGGGATGGGGTGGCCAAGATTCTCCTCTGAGGAGCAAACATACCGATGCAGGATCAGGTATTTAATAAAAAAAGTAGCAAAGAAGGAGCTATGAGTGAGCATTCAATAGTGAATACCACAGGCAACTATCTCAAAGAAGACGGTCCATTTTCTAGTTAGCGTTTTGTACTCTTGCCTTTGCAGAAACCAGGCCAGCTGTGTGCATCCTTTGGGTTCTGGGTGGTAAGAACCACGAACAGAGAAAGACACCTGGACAGGCCAGCTTGCGACAGGCTGGGTGAGAGGAGGCTGGAGCAGAGACTCAGTGAGCATCTCTGGGAGGAGGCGGGAGGCTGGGGCGTTACAGAGAGGGGTGAACAGGAGAGGGCGGAAGGGGAGAAGGGGCAGGGCTGGGTCTGAGGACTGCACTCATGCCTTGGCCATTTGTTCCACGCTGAAAGAACCAGAGTGGCCCCATCCCTCTAGCTTCCAGGCTTCTGAACTTGCTTTGCAGAAGACAGGCAACACCTGTAGGGGCCACAGAGATAGTCCGGGTGAGGGAACTATATGGCAGCTTCTGCCTGACTGCCTGGAAGATTAGTGAACCTGCGCCCACACTCTGGATCTGCCTGGCAGGTAAGGCCCTAAATATGGGGTCTGGCCCAGAGAAGGGAATCACCAGTGAATGTGAAGATGGTGAGGTTTGGCCTTTCATTTTTAATAACTATATGTTGATAATCATCACAATAGTTTTTGGTTGACTGACAGTTTGCAAAGCATTTATGAAAGACACAGCCTCTCATTTAAATTCATTTTGCTTGACATTACAAAAGCACATATTTAAAAATTTGCTATTCCCTTGTTCATGAAAAGTGGAAAAACCTTTCAAAAATACAATAGAGACATTGTTTGTGTCTCTGATAGTCCACGGTTATAACAAATGATGAATATTAAAGTAAAAGCCACTACAGGGAGTTATGTGCAGAGGACATTTCTCTTTATTTCAAAACTACATAACTTCACAATCTCACTCCAAGTGAGATGTTCAAAGTAAGATGTTCATTAAACCTACCAAAAAGTACATAATATAAAATATGTCCGTTACCTAATGTATGATTGAAATTGTCTTTTTTTTGAAATTGTCTTTTTGTTTGATATCTATTATTTGAGACATATATTTACCTTTTCTTTCTGTTTTAGATTTTGAAGCATCTTATTTGTTCTGAAGAACTATTCTCTTTACTTGTCATAATAGCCAATACCCAAGGGACTAAATTCTGATGGATAAAAGAATGTTCATTAAGCATTGGTCAAAATCTGGAAGATTTCATGGTTTAATGACAAGAGAAATGGGTACAGTAAAGCCCTTTTCAAGAGCATCAGCCTCCTTAGGGAATGGAGTGGGATTATTTCTTCCAGAAAGAATGACAACTGCACTAACTTCTTAGAAGTCTCAGCAGTGTAGTATGCATCAGGACTTTAAAATGATTGGGGTGCAGTAGGTCCACCCATGTGGTAGGGTTGGAAAAAATGCTTGAGCGCAAGGCAATGGGGCATCTTCTTGGTCTTTAAATTTCGTTGAAGCTTGGGAAGGGGTTCTAATCAGAGCTGGATGCATTGTGGAGTAGAATACAAGACTTGAGGAAAATTTAAAGGAACAGCAGTCCTGTTTCTTCAGTCTGCAGGGGAGCACAGAGCACAGAGGTGGTGTGACACATGTAGGAGCGTGCCCAGAGTTGGGTGCTGGTACTACAAAGACCCTGAAAACCATAGCAATGAGGCAGTCTTGGAGGTGGTAGGATGTGGGGCCCACCAATGGCTTCTCAGCCGAGGAATAGGAAACATCGTGGCATCAGAGGCAAGAGAATCAACGTGAGAGAAGGTTCAAAGATGGATTGTGGAATGTATACGTTAGAAAGTAATTTTCCCTTTTCCTTGACATCCAGAGTTTATAAAGATTGTAACATGAATGTAGAGTTGGACATGCCTCTCCACTCTTGGTGCAAACTGTGTTTTTAAAATTCTGCTGGTGCTGTTTCCTGGGCTCCAGAAGGTACAGCACAAACTGTCTTTGCCTGATGCTCCCTGAGCTCAGGCCCTGGACTCAGAGGGCAAGCCTGCAGGGAATGCCCGAGGCTGAGAACGAGGGATCCCGGAGTGCCAACCACCCAGAGTGTCCCCAAGCTCCGCCCAGAAGGCTGTCAGCCTCAACCACTATGGCTAGCTCGCTCTATTAGGAATTCACACAGCAGAACACTTCACCCTTATTTTCTCCCATGTTTCTCTTGAACACAAAGAAAACTGTGATCAGGAAAATCTGTCTGCAACTTGGCATCTTGAAATATGTCCTTTTGATGACGCTGCTCAGCTGAGTCAGTATTCATTGACTCCTCACTGTGTCTGTCAACCCAAGCACAACATTTATCTGACACTGCATTTTAGTACAATAAGAAAATATACTTGTTTGGTGCATCTGTGGCCTTTGAAATAAAAAAAAATGCACGCGTCTTATCAGGTGTGCTTTGGTGGTGCAGCCGACACTATTTATCATCCTTTAGTGAAGGAGAAGATGTTATCAAGTTGTCACATGAAGTCTGGTGCCTAGCAACTTTCCAAGCCACTTCAAAGAAAACAGTACTAAATTATACATTCCTTCGGTTCTATATATGTTCAAAAATGTTATGTATAATGTATAGCACGTATCTATAAATGTATGTTGAGTGTATATAGTAATATAGTGAGTCAATGTCAGTATGTAGAGTGGATATATATGTACATGTAAGAACAACCAAGGTCTGTGTCTTCTTTTGTCTTCAGAATGTGAATCGTTCAGTTCTTAATTTCATTCCAATTTAAATTAGTAGCAATAATACTCTTTGATCCTGTAACCTAGCACTGGTGGAGTCACAGGTCCTTCCTGAAAGTATGCTGCTTTCCAAGAACTAATACAGCCATGCAGGTTGAGAAAATGACTATTATCTTAAGTTGACGAGCTCAGTTCAAAGACATTTAGTTCCAGGGTTTGGCAGATTTGATGTTTGCAAACCTACATTATATAAATAATAAAATGCTCAGATTTTACTGTTTTCAGACATTATCTCTTGACATAGCTTATCAATAGCACTTTTAAAAATCTTCAATATTTTAATCCCAGTTTTCATTTAAACCAATTTCCCTTTGCTTATTTTCTAATTACATGTTTAAAGGAACATTGTATATGTGACTATGTTTATGATTTTAATATTTTTACTCATATCTTTGCAAGCAGAGAGAAATAGACGAGAGACAAAGAAAATGGGCACACCAGGGCCTTCAGCTGTTGTAAACGGACTGCAGATATATGCACCCTGTTGGGCATCTGGCTTTATGTGGGTACTGGGGAATTGAACTCAGGTCATTAGGCTGTGCACACAAGCACCTTAACTGCTGATCTATCTCTTTAGCCCAGTTTTATGTTCTATATACTTTAAGAAACTTCCAGGGAGGTGATGCATAAGATTTCTCTTCAAAATGGAAGGCAGACAGTATTTACATCCCCAGCTCTTCACAGGCTGGTAGACACTGAGGGCCCTTAACAAGGCAGACTGGTGAAGAAGATTGTTTCTAATTTTAAATTATGCACACATACTATTTAGATTTGTGGGATTTTTTCAAACCACATCATTGGACCATGTCAATCTCTGCTCAGAATCGTTTACCACGGCCCAGTTTACCACAGCCCACTTCCCGGAGTTCATTAACCTGGACCTGCGCTTCTGCCCAACGTGCTCCTGACCCCTTCTGCCTTCATCTGGCGAGCTTCTCTGAGGCTTGGCTGGGTTTCTACGGCTCTGGGTGAATGCAAGCTGCTGAGAAGCCTGGCCTGCGCTCCTGAGTCTGCGAAATGGCTTCTTTTCCATCACTGAGCCTAGTTAGTCATCAAAGGGGCATGCCCACCCCACACCCTTTCGCTCTGCTCTTGATCCACTTCCATCTCCCACTCATTTTCTGATACAGTTCATGTATTTTCCAACCCTACCATGTGAGCATTGAGAGAGCAGAGATCTTGCGTGATGAACTCCACACGGAAGCTCCATGGCTAGAGGAGTTCCCGCCAGGCAGCAGGCAATCCCTGCCACGTGTCTATGTGTGTAATTTGCATGCATGGTTGCATGTGTGTGGGCATAGCTGTGTATCTGGGTGTACTTGTACATGAAAGCATACGTGAGTGGCTAGAGGTTGTTGGGGGGGGTTGTTTTCCTCAATACCCTTCACCTTATTTATTTGGATGACGTCTCTCAGTTGATCCCAATGATCACCACCTTGGCTGTTCTGACTCACCATCTTCCCAGACCCCGTTATCTTGGGATGAATGTAGTTTTGACTCTGTAGTTGGTAATTTTACATTAAGGCCAGATGGTAAAGTCCACCTTTCATGGAAAATGCCATATACCAAGCAAATCAGAAACAGAACAAACATTCGGGTGCCCAAGAAGATATCTTGTGGCCTTTGAATAATATGCAACCACGAATGTAATGACAGTGGCCCTGGAAAACATTGAGCATGTTCAGAAAATGCTTTTCATGGAATCTGTTTTCCTTTTATGAAACCACAGTAATGTCTCCCACATGTAAAAGCCACTGCTGCATTAGGAGATGTTCCTGCCCTATGCACACCTGCATCCTGTTTATAGAAGCAGATGCTGAATACATCAGCTAACTATAGACATGCAGATGTCTTATTTTCCTTAATGCAGAAATGTATAAAATCATGTGGAACAGTGAAGCAGCCAGGCCTTTGGTGGAATATCCAATTTCCATCAGGTATACTTGGGTTAAAAGGTAAAGAGACAGATAAAAGTCAGAACAATGGGAGATTATTCATAATTCAAAACATTCACATTTTTGCTGTCACTTTTCCACGCAGAAGACATTAAAATAGAAGAATTTTGAATTGCAAAACAAATTTTAATCTGTTGGCTCATTTCCTAGGATATTTGTTGCAGAATATTTAAATCTAAAGCCTAAATCTGAAGCCTAAAAGATCCACAGAAGGGAGAAATGTAAGTTTTGGATTTTCTAAGAGATAATGTGAAAAGCTGTGTGGCATCTGTGATTCAGTGATTCACAATGAAATATTTGAAGTATTGAACATGGCAGCTTGCTCAGATATGACCATGCATTTATTTATTTTCAAAAACATGTGACCATCAAGGAAGGTCTTGTTACAGAACCCAGTCAACTCAGTCAAGGACCACTACGGTGGTGGCATCCAGGCATCCAGGCCCTCATCTGAGAGAAGATGGCTCCACGGAGCACAGGAGCAGCGGCATCCTTTCGTGATCTGAGCAGATTCCCTGCCTTCCTACTCTTGAGAGAAAGACTTCTGATCTAATGAACTGTCTCCCAACCCCAATTCCATAAAAATTCCATGCCCTAATTTCTGGAGGCTGGGAATACATATGTTGACATGAAGTGGAGGCTTCATACCATAGACGGAATGAAGCTGCTAATCAGATGACCTTCACGATTTATACTAGACTGCTTTGAGGAGCCCAATGGAATCACAGGTTTCCTGTTAATACGAAGGAGGGGGGAAAGGAGTGAGAATTGGAAAGACTGCAGTGTGGGGAAGCTTTCACATAGAGATTGCCGGCTTGGAAGCCCGAGGGGCCCATGAACTTGTGAGTACAGGAAACCACAGGAAGCTGAGGAAGTTTGAGTACATGGATGCTACCTTAGAACTTCCACAAAGCAACACAATCCTCTTTAACCCCTGGATTCTAGCCCAGATAGACCGACTTTGTACTTGTGAGCTCCAGAGCTATGAGAAGGTGGATTTATTTGTTATGGCAGTAGGAAGCCACCATCCAGCCACATGAGCTACAGTCTGGGTATGCATTCAAGAGAACACTCACGTGCACTGGCCTTTGCTAGATAACAAGGTGGCAGCATTAATTTGCACATGTGTGGATGTGCGTGAGTGTGTGTGTGTGCACGTGGGGGGAGAGGACAGCCTTGACTTGCTTCTACCTTGTGTTTGGGACAAGGTCTCTCTTGCTGTTTGCCGCTGTATTGGTCAGGCTAGCTGGTCCACAAGCTTTGTCATTCTCCTGTCTCCACATCTCTTCTTTGTCACAGCAATTCTGGGATGACAGACACTCTTCATCCATGGATTCTGAGGATCCTAACTCTGCTTGCTGGGCTTGGTCAGCTAGCACTTGACCCGCCAAGCCATTTCTCCCTTCCTGGAAACTGCTTCTATCAGCGCGCTAGTGCACAAGAGGCTGCTGTGTCGACCTGTTCTGATGCCTCCGTTCAGGTTTCCGTGGCGATGACCTATGAATGAACTTACCCTGCTCTAACTAGTGGAATTTATTTGGTGGCCAGCTGAGGTACACCGCCAAATGACATGGCCACACTCATGTCTGAGAGGGCCAAGGCAATGCCAACATCTGGTCTAGATGAAAATGGGAAAGGGCAGGGCAGTCCTTACTTTGTTCACTTTCTTAACTTAATGGCCAATACGCTGACCACCTCCCAAGGTCAATGACTCTCTTGTCAAATAAATTAAAAAAAGATACAAAGTCTGCCCAAGAAGGCACTTTTCTCCCTGGATAGCGGACCCTGGTTCTCTACACTGTCTCTGCAGACAATCACTGCAAACGCATCTGGTCACTGAGGGAACTGTGCTCTGGTGACTGGAATCTGTCTTTTGTCTGGTTGCCTTTAGCTCTTCCTTGGAGTAGGACGTGGTCTTCAAAGCAGCCCTTCTCTGTCTCCTCGTGTCTACAAGGACAGCTCTGGTTCTGAAGAAGGCGCATAGCCTGGGACTATGCCCTCCCTTAAGAGGACACGGCACCAGAAAGGATGCAGGGCGGCTTGGGGGCTGAGACTTCCTGTTTGTGAGGATCATGGACATCTCTGGTATGGACAAATGTAGAGAGTTCTTGAACTCTTATATTTAATGAGAGAGATTGGGACCAGATCTTATATGGGCCAATGTTTTCTGATCTTCTCCAGAGACAGACAGGAATTCCAGACCATCAGGCTTTGGAAGCAAACACCTTCAATCACTGAGCCATCTTTCCACCGCCACAAACCACCGTTCATAAAGCCAATGGCTAATGGAAAGTATGTATTATATATATATATGTGTGTGTGTGTGTGTATAATTTTATGCATATGAGTTCTAGAGCTATGAGAGAGTGAATATATAGAGAGATATGACGAGATAGATAGATAGATAGACAGACAGACAGACATGGTATGTGTGTTTATAAAACTTTAAAGCTACCACCCTGTTGCCGTTACTGGATTTTTCAAGTTTATGCCAGTATCTTTGGATATCTGTTGCTGTTTAGGTAAAGGAACTTGTGGGTCTTAGGCATGTGACTGATATTTTATGCACCGAAGACCTTAAGATCTTCTTGTGGTCAGAACCATCTGCAACCATGATCTTCCTACCTCCTTACTGGCTTGGGTTCCTGCATCTCTTCCTCCTTTTTCCCTCTATCTTTTGTCTTTCTTTTTCCTTTTACTTTCTTTTCTTTTTTTTTTCTAGTAGGTCTTAGTCCTCTCAAATATGCACTATAATTTTTGTAGAACCCAAGGAATTGGATTAATTACTATATGTTACTTATTCACTGCATTCTTCCTAATTTTTCATCCACTGAGACATAGTTTGGATTCTTCAAGTTTTCCTAGTAGGTTCTATATAGTTCTACAGAGTTGACCAGCCATCCTCAGCTTATCAACAAAGTCAGATTAATTCTGTTCTGTCAGCCTTTCTTGTAAAGCCAAATAATTAGGATATCATCAGAGACAAACACTGGAATATTTTTATTGTTAGTATGTTTGGGTCCGTTCACAGGAGTTCTGGCTGTGGGTGAAGGGAAGTAACAAATCCTTGTGTGAAAATCATTCGAATATACTGTGTGGTCTCTTAGGTAAAAATCAAATTAGGACTGGATTTTTCTCAGAAATGAATTGAAAAATCAAAAGGAAGCTTCCAGGTTGACAAGAGTCCTATAAATTCTCCCTGCCTTTTGAGCATCTGTATTGGCCTGGATTCTACTGGAGACTCTCAGAGCCACAGGGAGTTCCACCTATCAGACCTTACTCACCTGTGAAGTGGAGGCAGAGAGTAGATTAGTCTGCTCAGACAGGTTGTTTGTGTAGAGGAATGCTGTGGGAGGGGTGCAGCTTTTTCTGCCTCTTTCATCAACAGAGATGTTGCCAAGGAGCTTCCCAAGAAGAGTGTGTTGTGATTATTTCGAGACGGTTGGATCTTGGCCAACAAAGTGCTCTCCCTTTAGTGTGCATAACTGCCTTATGCTACTGTACTTTTAACACAACCCTTCCCTGTGTATCAATACACCACGGCCAGTTGGATATGAAAAAATCTTCCTTTTTTGGCACATGTGTACGTGGGGTGTGTGTATGTACATGTGTGCCTGTAGGTACACACATATGTGGAGACCAGAGGCCAAAATCAGAGGTCTTTCTCATCCATTCTCCAAGTTACATTTTGAGACAAGGGCTCTCCCTGGACCTGAGGCTCACCACTTTAGCTAGGCTGGCGAGCCCAATCTAGCTCTCCTCACCCCATCCCCGGAGTTGGGGTTACGGGTACGTGTTGCTTTTACGAAGGTGTTGGGGAGTTAAACTCAGGGTCTCCTGCTTGCATCACAAGCACTGTATAGACTGAGCCATCCCCCAGCTCCAGAAACACCTTTCATTTTAAAGAGCTTCATTCCTATTTTATCATTGTAGAAACTCACAATTCCGTGGTATAATGACCAAATATAATTACATGATTCATCTCATGCAATGGAGCTTTTCCACTAATTGCTATAAAAGTGACTTCACATACAACGTCACCTTTCTTAGAGGGGATGACAGGAATGTGATGCGATGACCTATAAGTGTAGGGTCACCTGGATGCCTCTGCTTGACCCTGGTACACTACACCAAATTGCTCCTTCTACCGTACGAATAAATCAGAATTTGTCTCCAAGATAGCCAGGTTTCATTTCTTTCTGAGCTTCTTTCAGATTTTTTTTAAAATTGCAAAGTTGCATGCAAATTATTCAAACTTCCTAAGACTCTTGTAGCTGAGGGAAGACTATTAATTCTTATTTTTCTCCATTAAGGTATCTGAATTCCTTTTGCCAGTGGACAAGATCTCATGTTCAAGTTCTCCTTCCTCCAAGTTATTCACAACCTACTTCCTGATACCTGTGAATACGTTGCCATAAAAAGCAAAAGGAGGCATGAGAGATGGCTCAGCAGTTAAGGCACTTGCTTGAAAGGCTTGACTGAGTTCGATTCCCCAATACCCACTTAAAACCAGATGCACAAAGTGGTATGTGAGTCTGAAGTTTGTTTGTAGTGGCAAGAGGCCCTGGTACACTCATTCTCTGTGTGTGTGTGTGTGCATGTGTCACTGTTTCTCTTTGTCTCTGTTCCTCTCTCTCTTCCTGCTTACAAATAAATAAATAAATAAATATAATATTTAAAAAATAAAAAAGCAAAAGGGACTTTGCCATTATGATTAAGTTAAAGAACTTTGAGATGGGGCCTGGAGAGATGGCTTAGCAGTTAAGCACTTGCCAGTGAAGCCGAAGGACTCTGGTTCAAGGCTTGATTCTCCAGGATCCACATAAGCCAGATGCACAAGGTGGTGCATGCACCTAGAGTTCATTTGCAGTGGCTAGAGGCCCTGGCGCACCCATTCTCTCTGTACCTATCTGCCTCTTTCTCTCTCTGTCTGTTGCTCTCAAATAAATAAATAATAAACAAAAAAATTTTAAGAACTTTGAGATGAGAGAGCTATGTAGATCATCTAGGCGGAGTCACGGGACTCCTTGGAAGAAGGAGGAAGAAGGTGGTAGTGGGAACTGAGGTTGCAGCAATGAACTGTTCACCTGAAGAGAGATGCCATGAGTCACCAAGGAATGTGGGCCACTTCTAGAAGCTAGAAGAGTCAGAGGAAGCGATTGCAGCCGAGGGAACAGCTTCCCCTCCAGCCTCCATCAGGGACAACCTTCCTGACTCCTTAACTTTAGCCCAGACTGACTTTCAGATGGGTAAGTAAATTTGTGTCCATAGGCAGCCATATTTTAGGATAAGTTATCACAGCACCGATAGGAAATTAGTGAAACCCATTCCTGCTGTCTTCTGATCCCATGATTTTCCTTTTCATTTATTTATTTAGTTAGTTTTGGGTTTTTGAGGTAGGGTCACGCTCTATCCCAGGCTGACCTGGCATTTACCATGTAGTCTCAGGGTGGCCTTGAACTCATGGCAATCCTTCTATGTCAGTCTCCACACCCAGGTTCCATTTCCTTCTTTAGTAACCTAACAAAAACCTCCTAACCTTCTTTCAGTTTAAACCATACTGGGCTTTTATGAGAAAGAGAGAGCGAGAAAGAGAGAGAAAGAGAGAGAGAGAGAGAGAGAGAGAGAGAGAATTTTGCCTGATAGCTTTTTTTTTTTTTTTTTGGTTGTTGTTTTGTTTTTACTGCCAGTGGTTTCTCAGAGGTGCTTAATGCCAGCAGGGAATGGTGATGTGCACACATGAGACGCTGTGGTCTGGCATCATCATTCTAGCTCCTTCTTCCTGGTCTGGACTTACTCTCAATCAGGGCATCTCAGCAAGGCCTTGACAAGCCTGTGCTCATTCCTACAGGATACTCTCATCTCCTTCTATCAAAAATGAGTCATGCACCCATTTTTCAAACCCTAAATCATTCCGAAAGTGGTGAGGCTGTCTCTGTGCACCACTTCTCATTTCTGGCCTAGGCTACTGGATCCAGCTGCCCAGCAGTCTCTTCTCTCCATTCCTCCCACAAACGTCTTTATGACACCTAGACCTCCAACCTTGTCAGCATGCCGAGATATGGCCAAGAAAGAGCCATCACGTAGTTAGCTCCAAAGACCTTGCCATATAAATGACATTGAAGGGGAACGTGATTCTACAATCCCGTAGACTATGTACCTCATGTGACTGGTGTTTGTTGCCTAAGTTTCTTCTTGAATCCTTCATGGATCACACACTACAAATACCATGCATGGAGGTGTACAAGGTCGGGTTGGTATACAGACACCAACCACTTTGTGGAGTCGGTCTGGGCAAACGTGGAGAAGTTGAAAGGAGTGGAGATGAGTCTGTGACAGTATCATGGTGTCCAGACCATTCTGATCTGAGACTATATAACTTCACACGACTATAGTAGGAAGAATTTCATTGGAAAATGTTCATGGTCACTTCATTCTGGGTGAATTGAAACACTCTATGGTGTAGAAATTATAATCCAAAGAGAAAGACTTTCTCCTGTAAGTGGAAACCTGGAGAAATACCTTAGTCCTTGGAAACCTTCCTGTAGAACATCCTTCTAGACAAAGAATGCAGTAGGGAGCAGAGAAGGGATTAAGTAACATTTTAATGAAATGAAAGTCAAACGTAATGCGTAACCCCAAAGAGACAGTGGCAGGCCAACCTAAGAACCGAGCAGCAGTGAGAGAGTGTGGGCTTGGTGTGTCTATAGGAAGTCTGGGTTTATATTCCTGAAGGGGGTGGGTGGCTTGTATATGAGGCTGGTGACCCTTCCAACTCCTCATAAATCATGGAAGTCCCTGTCTTTCTTTTAGAGTATTTCTTCCCATGATGCTCTTGTAACAGGTCACAGGAGGGTTATAATTGCAGTGTTAATGACACTATAAACCAGCTGAGTGCATCCGAGGACCCCGTTTTTCCCGTGTGCATGGTCACGGCTTTGACTCGCTACCCCACCCCCATCCTCCACCCTCATTTCTGATACATTCCAAGAATCTACCTGGCAGGTTCAGCACGTTTCACCACGCAGGGGATTCATAAAAGCTGGAGTTGACCACAAGACGGGTCACGGGCATTCCAGGCTATGCCCAGGACTGCCCTCATGCTTGCACAGAAAGTGCTCTTGCCCACCGAGCAATCTCCCTCATCAGTATTTGGAGAACAGATTCTCTTAGGCTGTGTGTCAGAGACATCTGGAGAAGCTTTAGATGAATCACAAGAAATACAGATCAACAAGATGACTCCCGCCTGGTTCAATGCTTTAGGTATTTTTCACTTGGGAACAAAGCCTAAGGTAGGGAGCCGGCACCACTAGGAACCTACATGATGTCAGGAAGTGGAAAAGGGAGGAGCGGGGAGAAGCCAAGGTTTTCCTGCTGCCCTTCCCAAAGTGTAAAGAAAAGGAATGAGTAAAGCTTGTTGAAGTTTAGGTAGTATCTAAATCATTTGTTTCTGTTGTTTACCATTGCAAAGACTACAAGCCATTCAGGAGGTGGGAAGATAAGAAGAAGATATGCTAAAAGAGAAGAAAACATGACTCAAGAAAGGAATCAAAATATTCTAAAGAAAAAATTAGCAAACTTCACCAAGCTTACGAAGAAGCCTACTCTAATACTGTTCCTGAGTCACGCCTAGTGTGCCAGTGGGTGAGGTGGATCTCCGACTCCTGCCTGTCTTGCAAAGAGCACCTTGAGCTCCCGGTGGTGGTTTAAAACAGCGTCTTGCCTTGACAGGGGATGGCTGAATTCCATCACAGCTCACTTCTTGACATCGATTCACTTCCCAAGAACATCTCCTTCTTATGACACAGGATTAAGCGTGGCTGTGTTGCTCCTTGGGTCTTCACCCTCTGTCTCCAATATTCCAATTTCCAATATTCCAATTTGATCTTTCTTTTCTTACTCTCCTTTTTCTTTTTCTTTTGGAGATGGAGAGAGGAGAAGGTTTTGTTGTATTCAAAGGCAGGCCATGAGGCTACCATCTCTTTTCTGTGGATCATGTCTGCTGGGTGGCTTGCGGGTTCAGCAGAGTGCAGCTGAGGGGCTGGGGCTACGGGTGCCCGGCAGTAGGCCACTTTACACTGTGTCTTCTGGTGTTGGCATCTAGTTTCAGCCCTTGCTGTGGTGATCTTGCAGAAACATGTCTGAATCTCTTTTGCCCTTATTCTTTTGTTTTCTCCATGACCCAGCCCTGGTCCACCTGGAGGGGACCTTAAACATGAAGGGTGACAGTCCTTGATCTTTCAGTCTGACTGGACCCTGTGTTGCTTCTACTGTGATCTGGTAGCACAAGGTAAGTGGCAGCTCTGAAGCTGAACCAAAGCAGCTGGGAAGGGAGACACGAGGCTTCCCTGTCTGCAGCATGCTGCAAACCAAGGGACTCTTCCATCCTTCCGCCCACTTTTCCTCCTGTGTGTTTCGGTGTCTCTGCTGATTCTCCAATTAAATTTCCCCATGCAAGCCTCAACCTAGTGAAATCATATTGCCCCTTGAGAGGCTACAAAGAGATAGCTTTTGTATAAAGAACTTTTTCTGAACTTGGTCCTGGTAATCATGGATTTTTTCAGATGGGTACTACCACAGCTGATATCTCAATTCAGTGACCTCTCGGCCAAGAGGTGCGTTCATTTGGCTCCTCACGCAGAACTGTCACACTGGTAAAGGGCACTTCCCTGACACGAGGAGGAGGGCCTTAGTCAGCTCCTTGGCTCTTTAACTCTTCAGGGAGCTTGTCCAGTCCAGGGAAGCTTGCCAGTTGCTAAGGAATGTTGTGAATGACTCAGATCAAGGACCAGAAGGGTCGGGATACAGAAATCTAAGGGCAGAGGGGACCAGCGAGCAGTGTGAAGGGGACACATGTGGCAGAGAGCTGCACAGTCACCATGCCTCACACAAGTTTCCTTTAAGTGAAAAGGGGTGCTGTACCTCACCAGCTCCTGCTGTTTCTGGATGTCTGTCTTCACCTCTGCTTTTTCTCCATCTTCTAAGTGATCAGGGTCTGACTTGTCCTCACTTTGATGTATGCTGTGGTGGAACACACGTTCCCCTCCTTCGTTGTAATTCTGTCCCTGGCTGTTAGCAATATTGCCTTCCTGCTGTCTCCTCTGCTGAGGGTGACTCGTGGTCTTTTTTGCTTGAGGTACCAGCCCCATAATTCTTGTTCTAACTCCTCCATCATCCTTCATGTGTGAAGGACCTACCTTCCAGGAAAATTTTCGAAAAATGTATTAGGTCATCTTCTTCATTCGCTTCCAGTTAGCTCGGCTGCTCGGCATTCAGGGAGCCACACATCACGCCCCTCTTGTGTCCACGGTGGCACGATGCTTGAGAGCCTTCAGGTGCTCCACATGCCGGCTCCTTCACTGCGACCCGGCTCCGGCCCTCACTCCATTCCGAGCTCTTCTTCCTCCTGCTCGGACAGGCTGCAAGCGCACCGAGCTCTGAGCCTCCTTCTAAACAGGCCCCCGTGCCGTCCATGCAGCGCCGCCTTGCTGTCCGCAGCCCCTTCCTGAAAGCGGCGGATCTCGAAAGGCTAGCGCCCAAGTAAAGCAGAACACTCACGAATATCTGGTCAATGAAACCAGAAAACCAGTTTCCTTTGAAACGCAGAAAGGTCTCCCTGGTTCATCTTTGGAGGACATCCTAATAATGACTCACATCCATTAACCACTCGATTCTGTATTTCCAGTCCTCCTCTGTTCTCGCCCACTGCACAGGCCAGGAGGCTGAGACTCACAGAGGTCAAGCATTTAGCTCAAGGTCATGAAACTGTAGAACAACAGCCACGGTTCCAATGCAGGCAGCCTGGCTCTACAGACCTGCCACAAGCTCATTGGCATTCTGTCTGCTGATAGCTAGCAACTAAACATAGGCCCCTTCAAAAAAAAAAAAAAAAAAGCGGAACAATTCACAATGAAGGAAGATAAGAAATCACTCAAAGGCAATCAAGTGCAAAGATGGATAGCATCTACCTTTCTGTGAACTATATGAGGTAGAACGAGGATAAAATAGGAATTATGAAGCACTTTAAGTGCAGGAGGCAGGAACAAGTCTCAATTTTTTTAACATATGAAGTGCTCTAAATTGATCTGAATAAAACCTAAATTATGGGGGAGGGGAAACATATGCATACTTTTAGACACAGGAATCAATTTCAAGTTAAAGAAAAATAATTCCAGTTGGGAGAAATATAAATGATAGTAATATGTTAATGTTATGCAGACACACACACACACACACACACACACACACACACACACACACACTGATAGCTAGGTGTGGTGGCACATACTGGGGAGACCAAGGCTAGCCTTGGCTATAAAATGAAACCCTGTCACAGGGAGAAAGGAGAAGCAGCAGTTGTAAGTGGGTATGTTTTCTACTCTTTTTTTTCTGGTAAAACCTGATTTTTAAAAACTCAGGGTATTCATCATTGCAGGAAGCAAATAGGTTCCCTGTCCAGATTTTAAGCATTTCCCAAGTAGTCTCAGGCTATGGGCTTACCTTTGCATGAGCCTGCCTGGTAGGTTGCATGGATGGATGCATTCAAGGCAGGCTCTCTATATTAGTAACACTGGGATCTCCCTATAAATGCAAACAAGGCCATCAAAACTACTTTTCCATTTTCACTCGATCTGAAAGTTGCATTTCTTTAAAAATAAAAATACATTTTTCTTCAAATTTCATTGTGTCATTTTTCCTTACTGCTGTGTAGAATTCCATCGTGTAGATACATCACATCTTGGTTATCCATTTGTCTAATGATGGACATCTGGGTTGATTCCAGCTCTTAGCTATTATGAATTGAGCTATAAACATGGTTGAGCAAATATCTCTGAACCGAGGCTTGGAGCTTTTAGGTAAATGCCCAGTACGGGAATAACTGGGTCTGTTGGTAACTCTAGAGTCATTCTCAGCAAACTCACCCAATCACAGAAAGGTAATCGTCACATGATCTCACTCATCTGTGGCTCCTAGCCTGAATCTGCCCGAGATGCTGACCTACCTAATAAGCATCTTGAGGACTGGACAATATGGAGGATGGGACAGGAGCAGGGCACACAAAATGGGACCCAAATGGAACTGTTACCATAAAATCCTATATCCTGAAAGACAGACTAAAAGGTTGAATCTTCATCAGGTGCTTGGGGGGAACACCTGAATCACAGGGCCTTGGAGAGGGTATGATGAAGACCAACCTTAATCTTCTCCTGTTTCTCTCTCTCTCTCTCTCTCTCCCTCTTCTCTCTGTTCTCTCTTTCTCTTTTATATTACCTATCTTTTTTCTTCTTTCTTTTTCCTTGGAGCTGGCCTGTAACTCCCAGTACCACAATGCAGTTAACTTCCACAATGAGCTGTTGATCAGAGAGACCAACAAGATTTCCCAAAAGAAAGACAGATTTCTGTCAGAGCACTTGATGACCCACCAAAGGTTAATGGTAAGACCCTACTGCTGAAGACACCATATGCTGTTGGGATGGAACATGGAGTGACCTGGCTGGAATCTGGAAGAGAGTCAGTCCCCAGACAGTTAGCTTGTCTAGTGCCACAAGGTGCTACATGAGTGACTGGGGGAAAATGACCAAAATCTGTTCAAGCAACTCGTGGTCTAAGCTACTCAGCAGCAATCAACCTGATGTGATGCTCACACAAGTGGCACACAGCCATGGTGGGTAACCAACTGCTCTAGATTTGGCTAATGGATCTGCTCAATGTAATGGAACCCATAGCTGGAACTGGGGAACAAGTCAGAACCATATCCAAAAATAAGCTCTCTCTCCAATATCAAGCTCCCACTAATTGTGGGCTACAAGAGTGCCTACACCTATTAAATTCTCTCTAAAATAATAATGGTTATTCCATTTATCCAGTGCTGACTTCTCTCTCTGTTGGAGGATTTGCTTCTGTTTTTCAGATGGACACAGAACCTGAGGAGAGAATCAGCCCATCGCACCTCACCAGGGCCCCAGCTGAAACCACAGAGTAATGGGGGAAATAAGCAAGACTGCTGATTTCTTGGTGAACCTGGTATCAGCACAAGAGTGAAGAAGATAGACACAGAGAACACTCAACTCCTACTAAACCAGATATCCAGAGACACAGAGGTTCCCATGACCTCATCACTGAAATAGACCTAAAACGAACCCAACACGGCTCAGGGAAATTCACGGAAGGGGGGACAGAAAGATTGTTAGAGGCACAAGCTGGGTCATTATGCACAGAGACATTGCCTCTTCCCCATAACTGATGGCCACCCCCACAATGCACAATCCACATTCCCCAGCGATGAGGGTCCCTGCGGAGGGGGGAGGACAGAGAGGAGGCTATCGATGGCACCAACATGGATGTATTCATATTATGTGCATAACTAATAAAAAATAAAAAATAAAAATACATTCTAAGAATTGCAATGATATAGTAATGGTGAAGAGGTTTTCTGAGGTGGAAAAATAAGCAGGACTGTTTTATTTTTTATTTTTATTTTTTTGGAAAAATGGTCCTTTTTTTGGACTGCTCTAAGTTTACTCTATAAAATCTTCAAACACTTCAGTTGCAGATTTGGTAGTAAAGTCAATATTCCATATAACAAGAAGTGATCTGGTCAAAATCTTAATTACATCTTCATCATAGGTGGTGTCTGGCCATGTCTGTCTCAAATCCATCCTTCTACCTGTAATGTCACATAACAAAGTGCATTTTTGAAAGAAAAAAGTATGTTAAATGAGCAGTCCTATTCTTAAATGAAATTTATCTTTAAATATTTAACTTTCAACTAATTTAATTCACATTTTTTCACTTGATGTAATTGACTTTCTAACATCCAATAAAATAAAATATTTTAAAATTAAAAATAATCCCTTGCTGTCGGTAGAAAATATGGAATTACCTTTTCATCTCTAGGACACTTGTTAAGATGAATGTCACCACACAGTGCACAAATGCATATATGTTCCTACTGTGCACAACTCTGCAGTGTGAATACGAGACTGTCTACTTGCCTATGACAGGCTGGGCCTATGAAGACATGAGGAAGGACTGGTATACTTAAACAGGAATTCCTATAACCCACAAAAGGCTCTTAGTATTATCCCCCCAATCAGTGAGGTGCTAACCAAGGAGGAGCATCCAGAAATAATGGAGAAAGGATGATGAAAAATGCTCAAAAGTTATCAGTGTTGACACCCCTCCCCAAGTCCATGCTCGTAAGAAGTTTCCATGTCCATTAATCCTTCTGATTAAACATCTACTTACGTGACATCCCTGCCAGTTTATCAGTGATGGCACACATCCTTCATATATTCCTGACATCGGGCCACACTCCTCATGCCTCTGCCCATTAAAGCACGGCCCATTTAGAGACCAGATATCCATTGTCTTGAGAATGACCTGCACAAATGCAGTGCATCTGGGGCCATCTCCAGACCCTCTCTCTAGCTCTTTGTCTTCCTCTACCCTCTCTGGATCATTCTTTGGCTGCTTTTCTTCTGACCCTTGTCCCCTCTGTCTGGCTCTGAACTTGCTAACCTTAAGTATGTATGTGTCCTTAAATGTCCAACCATGTCTGCATTACACAGTGCCATGCAAAACTCTGTCAAGGTGACCTTGACCTGCCCTGTTTGAAGAAACTCTCAAACTCAAGTCCACTAGGTTGTTAGGGAATGCTGGAGGCCAGGCTTTTGTCAGCTGATTCATGAAAGTGAGTTTTTGACTTTATACCTATGAGATCCAACATCATTTTGATGAAAACTGAATTTCTTGGCTTTGCTATATGAGAACTGTACAATGCTCTGCGATAAGAAGTGAGTGAGGTATGATTTATCACCCTCTACATATAGGAGATTTAATTTTGCCTTTTGCTCAATGGCCAATCCATTGTGTGAGCAAAGTCAATACCAATAATGAAATGTAGACTGAAAGGCTAAATCAATTCAATAAAATGCAATAGAAAGACTAGAGGACTGAGTAAACTTGGAAAGACTCGAGCCTGCAAGATGAGTATTTAGACAACAGGTAATTACAAAAATCAATAGCTATGTATAACAGCATGACGGGCAGCCATCCATCACCAAGGGAGGACCAATTCCTAACAGCGTGGGCTCTGAAGAAGGATGAAGGAACAAAACATCTGTGCATGCTCCTTATCCGCATGTATACATTTGTGCATGTGTGTGTGTGTGTGTGTGTGTGTGTGTGTGATCACATGCATTATATACACATACATTATATATATACCATTGCCTGTGACTGTAGGAAGGAGGACTAACTTCCATCTCATGTTCCCTGTTTAGTTTCAAGGCATGCTCACAGGACTACACCACCTAGTCTTTCTTCTCAGTCCAACTGAGAGATACCAGAGGACCATTCATCACAGTTTGCAGGACTCTAGGAGTGGGGGGAGTAGAAATATCATTGATGATATAAACTCAGTCAAGTATTAGCTGCTGGAGGACCCTGAAAACAGTGAGAGGTGATACAGACAACCTCAAGGGTACCCACAACAACACACACACACACACACACACACACATTAATATATATAAACATACACACACATATATAGTATGCATGCTCATACATATAGGTATACTTGCATGTACTTACACACAGTGACATATAAACCAGTAACTTTAATGTCTTATCTGTGTTCCTATGCAAAAAGAATGGGTGAGAGCTATCCCACCATTTAGCTGTCTGCATATATTGGCTGCCTTCATCTCACAAAGACTCCAGATAAGGTTTCAGCATTTCTGTTTTCAAGATAAGAACAGTGTCTGAGGCAGACAGTGGTTTTGTTCCAGGTGATGAGCAGGCAAGCCAGCAATGGGAAGCTGCATCTGTCTAGCTTGATGGATGTATTGGTCACTCCTTCACTGCATAGCCTCTGTCCACCACAAGGAATCCTTAGAGAGCCACAACAAAGTGTAAGAGGCCTCAGGGCCAGCCCACAAGAGCATGTGTTCAGAGCCAGCCAGACAAACGAGCTCAGCCTGCCCTGGGCCATTTCTGACAGTTTTTCCTTTCTGACCCTCCTCTGAGTAAGTCTGTAGAAATTCAGGCGCTTCTTCTCAGACAGCAGCAGGAGAGTCCACCCACACAAGACCCTGTCTGCGGACGAGAACACACTCCTTAGCAACTGCAGAATCCTTAACCAGTCTCCTTTCCAAACCATTTTTGGGGTGCTTGGGTGTCGACTTGCTCATTCCTGAGAACCTCACTATGTGTTCCACCTGTTCTGAGGTGTGGGTGATGTCAGAAATCTCAACATCAGCATCAATCCAGCTATTTTGGCTGAGGTTCTAAAATGCCTCTGAATCCATTTTATGACCACAATAGGCTGAAGTGCTTTCAAGATCTTGGAGGAAACCCTGAAGATAGACACCTCACATTATTGTCTAATGGCCTCTGATCCTCTAATCTGAAATCTGTCCTTTGCTTTTCATGGCCATTTTATTCTCTATCAAAATCAGAGAATTCCTGAGATGATTTCCACCTGGGACAAGGTCACATGATTTTAATGTGTTTTAGGTAATTTGAACAGGAGGAACTCTTCCCATTTTGTATTTATCTCTATTGGATGGGCTCCTTTATCTCAACATTGTTAACCCCGGTGTTTGAGACTGGGTAATTCTATATAGTGCAGGTTGCCCTGCCCATTCCAGGATGCTTTGTAGTGTCCTCAGACTTTACTCACCAGGTACCTACAACAATTCAAAGTGTCTCCTTACTTCAAATGTAACTTAGGAACAAAATCACACCTGGTTGAGAGCCATAAATAAATAGTGCTTTTCTAACAAAGAGGGGTATAAACCAAGTTCTGTGTAGTTCCAGTGTAAGATAAAGAGGAAAAAAGGATGAAAACTTGTGAGGCTATATCCACTCTCATGCAAGCCAGCAAAATCTATAATAAACTGTAATCACATCTTCAAATCATTCCTTTCCACTCTTTAACTGATTTGGACTCATCTGCAAAGTTGCTTGCATGATATGGAGATGACTCGGTATAGTCTATAAAATCTTTTTTAAAATTTTGATTACTCAGCTGCTTGCATGCAAATGCTTATCACTTATCTAAAAAGACTCTGAGTTTTCAGTGACCATGGAGAATTTCCAGAAATAACACACAGCACAACATGCTGTGTCCTTGACAGTATAAAAAAGCACAGACCACGTTCCCCATCATTGTTTTACATGGTGGATGGACATAGACAAGAGCATCTTCTACATCCTTATTACGTCACTTAGAAACCTCTGCAAGTAGCCCTCACTGCTTAGCTGTAAGACAAAGTCAGTTCACTGCCCACGGCACCCATCATGTCAAAGAGTTGTCCAAGTAGGGCAAGCCATCATTTATGCTGCATATAATTTGAGGAGATAACAATTGGTGAATTTTCTTATTACTATTCTTGTTTAGGAACAGAGATGGTTCCCAGAGATGGAAGTGGGAAAGGGAGGACGAGTCATACCCCAATTCTCACTCAGCTTCTGTGAGATGCCACGCATACCTGGTTCTCTAGTGCTCAGCATTCAAATATAAAAGAAGGACGGATGCATAGACATGCCAGTTAATCATGAAAAGTGCTGGATCTCGTTCTAGAAGAGAGGTCTACATGTTGACAATGTAACGTCAAGTTTCCTGTATCTTTTGTCCTTCAACATGATGGAAAACATCTAAGTGCATATTGATCTGCTGTCACTCATCTGATAATCCATGCAGCACTTACCTCCGCTTTAATTTTATTGTCTCCAAAACAGAGGTGCTGTAAGTAGGCTGCAGCATTCGACTGGACAGAAGGAAACTGATGTTGCAACATCTGTATCACTTCAGGCAGTTCTGGGTCTCTCCATCCAAACTCTCTGAATAAAGGAAAGAAAAAGAACGTGAGGGATGAGTGGACGTGCCGTTCTCGCGATCATGGAGCTCAGCCCACAGTTTAGAAGGGACCGCCTCGCAACTGCTCTGCTTTCCCTATATACAAACACACTGAAGAGAAGGGTTTTTAAAAATATATCTTATTGAATAAGTAGCTTTTAAGTGTTTACCTGTGTAAATGGATACACTAGTAAGATTACATGTACGTAATCATCAATGTTTCAATTAAATGTTGATGAAGAGTTAGGAAAAAGTCAGAAAATGGCCACAATTTTGTTAATGCATAAAATTTTCATTTAGGCTTAAATGGATAATTTTTAGAGGTTGTATTCTTTTCACTTTTTATTGACAATTTTCATCCAGGTATCTCATGTATTTTGATCACAGTCCCTTCCCATTGCATCCTCTTCAACACCCCTTCATTGAGCTCCTTTCCAACTACTCAAGAGTTCACGTTTTTATTACATATAAACTCAGTAGACTAGTTGAGTTAAAGCATTTATCTAAGTTATCACACCAAAAATACTCATGGAAAGGAGCAACACAAATTATTACAACAGCAGGTGATGCTAATATTGTTATTTTATTATTATTGTTATATTCATAATGTCTGTAAAAATACAACTATTCAGCACCCCAAAATAAAATAATTTAAACAAATTTACAAAAATTTAAAAAAAAACCTGAAGAGAAAATAGATTCCATAAGTGATTTCCTACAGATAGAAGTATGTTGATAAGATGATGTCATCAAGGGAAATTATTTAAAGAGCAAGGTTTTGTCAC
Organism: Orientallactaga sibirica; assembly: GCA_036365145.1. Taxonomy (NCBI): domain Eukaryota; kingdom Metazoa; phylum Chordata; class Mammalia; order Rodentia; family Dipodidae; genus Orientallactaga; species Orientallactaga sibirica. The sequence goes on from JAEOAD010000005.1 coordinate 2,557,180, forward strand.
AGAATGTTAACAAATTACGCATTTTACATTCCTTTCTGTATGCTCTGGTTTTACATCTGATCTACTCCAAAAAGCAGGTTGTTTATTTCATCTTAACAAATGGGTTCTAAAATATTTGCAACTATTCAAAGACTGAAGTTGGGCTGTGCTCTTATACACAGAAGTGTTCTGTGGGAACTTTCAGCCTCGCTGGGAGACTCTGGGGCTGACAGGATGAACCCAAGGGGCTGCTCTTGTATCAGGGAACCAATGTTTAACAGAGAAATGAAAAAGGAACCTTTAAGACCACAGATAAAGTCCTGATCTCACAAGCCACAAAAGGGGACGATTTATCTAAGAGATGGGCTAGAGAAGAAATGAGAAAATGCAACAGCCACTCCCACTTTCCGTGAAGTAACCCAAAAGCATCCATCCTCCTGCCTCAGGTCAAAGCTGTCATCCGGGCAGAGCAGCCATGAGAAACGGAGCAGAGCGGGCAGAGACAGAGGTTAAAAGTTTCCTGGCAGGTTCTAACCTGTTCTCTTTATCTTTTCTTTGTCACGATTGTGGAGTTGTCAAGCAAATCCTGAAACATGCTGGCGCTTCCCTTATAACAACTGAAGACAGTACAAAATGGGAGCGCTTCTGAAGAGTCTTTGTTTTCACTGGAGGGTGAAAGCTTCTGATTCCTTGTGAAGCATGTAGTTAATGCATTTGCATGCCCCCCCAGGCACTTCCCAAAGGCACACAGACATAGTCACTGAGAAGTGTGCTCAAGTGATCGTTGATACTCAGGACTTCTTGCCTGTGTGATCACAGTAGAAAATAATAATCCTGGACTGGGAAATAAGGAACAGGCTTCTCTGCTTAATTTCGTTTTGTTTTCTGTCATGATTCCAAGCTACCTCTGTAACACAGACATAGTCTAGTCCTCATGTAGTAGACCTCTAGAATTACAGTCCAAATACAAATTAAGCCAAATCTATAGAGTGCCTGGAAACTAACTTTGGAAGTTCTACGCAAAGACACTGGACGATGCAGGTCAATTCAGGTAAGCGCAGGCTTTTGGAAAGCAATTAAGGAGAGAACTCATTTCCATCTACTTTATTAGCCAGGTACTCACTGCTCGGTTAGCACTGGCTGATAGGGCACATATCAAAGTGCATATTTTAAACAAGAGCTCAAGGGGATAAATCTTAGGGACTTTTGAATATATATATGTACACACATGCACCTCCAAACTCTTATGGGGCAAGTGACATTCCAAAGAATTATGATTCCAGAAGTCTTCATTGACAAGTCAAAATAAAGGCTGTTGCCAGATCCACCCTGCCCCATCCACAAGCCTCTGTAATGCCCCATCCCTGCCACTGCTCCCAGAGACCAAGTCCCTCATCGTTCACTCCATGCACTGACTGCCAGGAAGCCAACTCCCACCTCAGTTCTCTTCCCACCTAAGTCATCTAGGCAGAATAGCACAGACTCAAATGACAGGTCACTGCTTCTAACCCTCGTTTGGAAGGGAGACCAGAATATCCTGTTCCTTTCTCTGTCCTGGTGGACCTGCTCACGTCTGCCTCGTGGATGCTCCCTGACACCGTCTGTTGGGATGAGATAGTAATTCCTACCTTGCAGAACTGGCTTGACGCTTAGCAATAAGAGATAGAGCGGGCACACCGTGTGGGCCCTCTGGAAATGTCAGGTGTTCCATCTAACTAGACGAAGACGAGAAGAGTAGAAACTCAGAACCATCTATTACGTCCTAGGAGGTGAACTCATAACTCTCACTTGTGACTGGGTTTCACTTTAGAAATGTTAATGAAACTGGAGAATATGCAAATGTAACCTTTTCTCCATTAAGACTTGTCACACAGACCAACAATATTGTGACTAAATCCTCACTCATATATGGACTGTCTGAGCTAAAACTTGCGGCTTACTTAGTGCAAAGCTAAATAGCAAACAGTTTGAAAGTTCGTTCTCTGTTATGCTGGCATGGAAACCTAAGAGTTGGTGGGATGTCACAACATGTCGTCAAGTTTCCCTAAGGAAAAGAGCCCCCGGACACACAGGGTCCTCACTAATTCAAATTTCGTTTTCGGCAAAGCTTCCACACGATTCACTTGAATTGCAGCCTGAATGACTTACATTGGGTGAGCTATATAGACATCTTAGTCATTATAAAGTTTCCAACTCCAGGAGTTTTAAAGACAGCAACAGCAATGGTTTTACCGTTTTATGTTCAGAACCACAAAGTAGGCTTTTTTTTTTTTTTTTGGAGAGAATCAGAGACAGAGAGAGTGAGCAAGGGAGAAAGGGGAGAGAGAGAGAGAGAGCAAATGGGCACGCCAGAGGCCTCTCAGCCACTGTGAACGAACTCCAGATGCATGCTCCCCCTTGTCAGAAAGTGCAGCATTGTGCCCTTGCATCACTTTTTGCGTCTGGCTAAACATGGGACCTGGAGAATTTAACAGGCATTCTTAGGTTTTGCAGGCAGGCGCCTTTACCGCTAAGCCATCTCTCCAGCCCCAAAGAAGGCCATTTTGTCTTCTTATTTCACTTCACCTCCTTAAGTTAAGGTGGAAAAGTTATAGAATATGAAATTAGATAGAAGGTTTTTAAATTAATAATGCAAATGAGGTATTTCTGCTTTGAATGACCAAAGAGAACTTATTTAATGACGCACAATGAAAGGTTGTTACCAATCCAAAACAAAAAGTTACCCCAAATCATTAATCATGGTTGTAAAAGCCTTTGCTTTTATATAAATATGTACCTAGAATTATGTCCATCTAAAGGCCAAGCTCATGTAGAGCTTTCTTTAAGCTTTACATTCTGAGCAAAGTGGAATTCCCTAAACAATGTCATAAGCAGGAATTCACCCCGTTATGACTTCTGGGTGAAATGTAAAAGCAGCCATGCCAATAGGAAGTAAATTAACAACAACAAAAAATGGGATCTTCCTGTTAGTTAAGTCAAAGGACCAAATCCCATGGAGAAATCAAGAGAGAATGCTCTGGAACCCTGTCTCAATATCTGAGGGTTAGCCCATATGGAAAGTTGCCGGTTCTTCTCCGCTGGCAGGTAGAGCGGAAGAGAGAGCCGGTCCAGCCGGATCCTCTTGAGGCTGAGCGGGAAAAGGGGTGTCGGCGGCTCAAACCCCTCCCCCCGTAAAACACCAGGGAGAAAAAACCACACTGAGCCAGGAGCCGTATCGAAGCAGGGACTCAACTTTTATTGTAATGAGAGGGTATATATATTTTGAGAAAGAGGGTGGGAAAAAGGATGAGAGAAAGGTGTAAGGGCCAATAGTATTTCACCACATCAGCAGTAGCTGGGCGGAGGCAGTTTCGGCTTAGGCCTTGCTGAGTCACTCCAAGGACAGGTCGCTAAAGTCTAGTCAGGCTCATAAAGTTCCACTAGGCCTCACAAGCGGGAGTAGGCCAAGGACAGGTCGCTAAACTCTAGCTAGGCTCAGAACCACTAGGCCTCACACCGGGGCCTCTTAGGGCCCAACAGAAAGTCAAATACTAACACCCAACATCATGGAGGCCCTAATTCCTAGAACCTGCCAATGCTGCCTCATCTGGCAAAACGCACTTTCCCAACGGGAATAAGAGAGCATCCCAAGAGGGGAGAATATTCCGAATTAACAGTGTGTCCCAGATGCCAGGGCCATCCTTAAGAGTGCGATACCTGTCATAGAAGAAGGAATGGCACCCGAGCTAAGACGGTGGCTGAATCAGATGATGGAGGAAGACGCCACGCCGTAGCCGTGAGTCACGGAATGTCCGTCTGCAGCTACAGGACGCAGCAAATGCAGTGAGATGGGCTCTTCTCCAGAAGCTCGGGAGCAAAGACAGCACTAGTGACCTCTTGTTGCGACAGGGTACACCTAATTTTGGATTTCTGGGAAACGAAGTGTGTTTTAAGCTACAGTGTCACGTTGATTAGTAGCAGCAGCAGCGGATGCAGAAGCCCAGTGCTGTCAAGTCGCTGCTCGCTGAAGCGCAGGGGAGACAGCTCTGTAGTGAGGAGGCAGGTGAAGCTGCCTGGAAGTGCCAAGACGTCTCCTCTCCAATCCCACATTTGATAAAACTTCTCAAAGGCCTTGATTCCTTCAGAATGTTTTATTATACACAAACACCTGTGCGTATGTGGTTATATATGCACATGCCGTATACTGTATACCTACATACTATGTGTATGTGTTCATATACACACATTTATATAATGTGTACATATATTTAAAGGAAAATTAATTTTGAATAATAAACTAAAAATTCCCATGCATAAATCTTAGAACACAGCACACTTTCTTGTAAATTAGGTAACTACATCATCTTACTGTTCACCGTAAAAATTGTGCATTTGACAAAACTTTGATCCTTCCCTTAGAGGTCACAATGACGTGCCTAGACGCATTCTGACTATAACACGCACGTCTCAGTACCCCCGCTTCGTATGTCTGGTAGGATTCTCCTTGTGCTACTTTTCCCTTTACCATCGGGAGCTAGCTGCTCCCAGACTCGTCTCGTCTACTGCATTATTTAACAATATGGACTGCTCACTTTAGCCTCAAAAGTGCTTGCAGCGTGTTGTACACATGATTTCATCTTCATCGTCTTACTTGAGTTCTCCAAAGAATGCCAACTCTATTTAAAGGTAACCTTGATGTTTTGGAGAGATGGCTCCATAAGTAGAATACTTGCTGCATAAGTGTGAGTACCTGAGTGTGAATCCCCAGAACCCATGTAGAAGCTAGATACAATAGTGAGCATACAAAGTCCAAGCATGCTCATGGTGACGAGGGAGGCAGGAGAATCTGTCAGAAGCTTGCAAGCCAATTACAACTTAGAGATGGTGCCTCAAATGAGATGGAAGGTAAGAATCAATGTCTAAAAATTGTTCTCTGACTTATATGTGTACTGTGGTACTTCACACACATCTACCGAGAGAGAGAGAGAGAGAGAGAGAGAGAGAGAGAGAGAGAGAAAGAGAGAGAGAGAACATGGAGAAGAGCTAATATCGTTAAAGAAAATCTTAACAAGCCAGGCATGGTGGTGCACGCCTTTAATCCCACACTCAGGAGGCAGAGGTAGGAGGATCATCATGAGTTTGGGGCCACCCTGAGACTACATAGTGAATTCCAGGTCAGCCTGGGCTAGAGTGAGACCCTACCTTGGAAAAACAAAACCAAAAACAAACAAACAAACAAATCTTAAAAGAATCTAACCAGATGCGGTTTGAAATTTGGTCACTTTGCTCTCCAAGGCTCTCCGTATCCAGTGCGAAAAATCTGGTTCTTGCTTTTGGATTGTAATATGCAACAGAATAGGAGTAGAATGATCCAGTAGAAAAGCGTGCACTCCGAGAAGGAGGAGGGCGTTTGTCAGTGTTGGTTTATTGGTTAACCCCCTGGTGGACATAGCTTATGTGAGGTGCTTTTCAGGAAGTGCAAACTTCATAAACAAGTCGCTGCCAGTCAGGTCAATGCCACATCAATGCATCTAACCACGACCACCAGATCACACAGTGGTTGAACAAAGCTGGGCTCCATACTCCATTACAAGATTCTGAGAGAGCATGGAGCGTGTTACCCTGGTCCTGGAAAAGAATGGCAGGATCTGCCTGTTAGGAGCCCTGGGGCCGATTCTAGGGGCAAGCATTATGTTCGAGATTGGCTGCTCCCTGGACTTGCAAGGAAACTGCATTTTAAAGAATGTTATTTTGTGGAGGGACATGTTAGTTACTCGCTGCTGGGACAAAACAACCAAACAGAAGCAATTCAAAGAATGAACAGGATTACTTTCGGCTTATAATTTCAAGAGGAGGTCCAACATGGCAGGGAAGCAAGACAGGAGCAGCAGGAAGGCAGAGTCCACAGGGAGGAAGCAGAGCCAAAGCCGGGCCGGCTGTGGATCGTCAAGGACCTCCTGCAGCACAGTGGCTCGCTTCCTTTGAGGTCCACATCTCCAACAGCACCACCAAACTCGGATTAAGTATTCAAACAAACATTTTATGTCCAAACCACCACAAGGGGGAAACAGCACCTCACCATGTGACTGGCGTAGGAACAGCAGAAATCAACCAGTTCAGGGGGTGGGGGGCCACTTTTTGTGTTTTGGACAGTATTCCTGCTTTGTCTGTGTTCAGAGATGATTATGGAAGTTCTTGCTTATGTCAGCCCCAGGCTTCTTGCCTGAGGTGGATGAGCCAGGAGTGAGCAATGACCGTGTTCACACTCAACAGGAGAACCCCAAGACCTGCCTGTGGTGTCTGGGGCCCTGCACTGCCTGGCCATTCCTCCCATGATGTGAAGTCAGCTGGGCTGGGGCTGCTGAGTCTCAGAAGGGAAGGGAAAATGTCACCGAGAGCGCATCGCTCTGCTACTCCCTGCACTGCTTAAGTACTGTTCCAGGGATGAAATCACACTCTGAACATCTGCACGTGATCGCAAAAGCACTTTTGAAAAGAAGTGAAGGAAAGCAACCAGTTGCTTGTGTCACCAAGAAGCCATGTTTCTTGTCTGACTCTCTTTTCCCCCATGCTATTGTTGTATTTTGAAATCTTGCACACAGCAAGTCTGACACTCGGCTGTAACTTCTAAAGAATGAGTCACACTAAGACTGACAGGAAAGGTTTTTAAGTGCCGGTGATGTTCAGCCCTTGGAATAGGAAAACAGCAAACCTGCATCCACTTAGTCTGTGGTTCCCAGTGACCCTGTTAAACAACAACCAGAACACACCTGCCCTTAAAGGAATCTGAGGAAGGTGAGAATTCTTCATATTTACTCTTAATATGAGGGAAAAGCATGGTAGAGCCATGAAGGCATTCACAATTACTTATCATCCTTGACTTTAAATACGAAGGAATTCCACAGGCACTTTCTTTGATCCAATTTCATGGTGTTTTTGCTATAGAACTATTAATTTATCTCCATCCCCAATGTCTGGTTTTTCTAATTTTATTTTATTTATGAAAGCCATCTCTCCAGCCCTGGGTTTTTCTAAATATAAAGTAAGGAGTATATTTTCACCTTTTGGTTTCTTTTAATGACGCAGCATGTATGTATTACGTGTTGTGTGATTTGTGTGTGGTATATGCATATATGTGTACATCCCATTTGTTCATGTGTGTAGAGGCTAGGGAACATTGGGAACATTTTTGAAGCACAGTTTTTCTTTGTAAGAAGTGACGACACAGCACGTACTTAGCGTTCTAGAGCTCAGTCAGTTCCCAGTCTTGATTGCTTGCTGGGCTTCTCGACTGTGCTCTGTGTGTCCCTGCATCAGGACAGGCCGGACCGTTTCGTTGGTTAAGAGGTCAGGTCCCGATACCTAAATCATTGCTTAGGACCTAGGGCATCAATGGTTTTGGGTGCGACACAGCTTTCTAACCCTTGCAGATTTGCCACCTTCATTTTCTCTCCATTACTATTGATTGACATGGATCTTTTTAAACCAAGCAAACCACTAGACATCCAAATTTGAGAAACTTCAGCATGATCCAAAAAGATGCACAATCAGGGCTAGAGAGATGGCTCAGTGGTTAAGGCACTTGCCTGCAAAGCCAAAGGACCCATGTAAGCCAGATGCACAAGGGGGCACATGCATCTGGAGTTCATTTGCAATGGCCAGAGTCCCTGGTACACCCATTCTCTCTCTCTCTCTGCCTCTTTTTCTCTCTCTCAAATAAGTATAAAAATTTTTAAAAGGAAGCATAATCAGAGCCGGGTGTGGTGCCACACACTTTTAATCCCAGCACTCAGGAATATTTGAGACCACCCTGAGACTACATTGTGAATTCCAGGGCAGCCTGGACTAGAGTGAGACCTTATGTTGAAAAAAAACAAAAAAAAAAGAAAGAAAGAAAGAAAGAAAGAAAGAAAGAAAGAAAGAAAGAAAGGGAAGCATAATCAAATTTTGAAATTGAACTAACTTCAGCCCACACTTCACTGGGCATTTGACCGTCATATTTTTCTCTAAAAGTTTGAAATCCCCCACTGCCCCCCTGAGCTTACTATGTGGCTTTCAAAAACATGGACACCATTGAGTAGATTTCGGGAACAATAATATCCTTATAGCTGTGACGTAAATCTTAGCAAAACCATTAGCAGTATGAGAGGAAGGATATATTGTTGATATGTGAATGGAAGTTTGTCTTGAAAGGCTTAAATTGAGAATTTCAATTAAATGACTCAGTATATAAGCCAGCCAAATATAAACATTTATCATTTGGAAAAATGGGTTCTCACTCATTTCCAAGATTTTTTTTTCTGCAAATGTTTTTAAATGTGCCATTTTATGATTGTGAAAGACCTAAATCATAGCCTTCCTTAGTGGTAATAGAATTCTCTCTCTTTCTCTCTCTCTTTCTGTGAGGGTACAGTCCAGTGGGATCATACAAAACTCAAAACTAAATCATGATGAAAGCACCAACTTCATACCAGGCATTACTGAAAACACTTTTTTTTTTGGTTTTAATATTCACCATGCTGCTCACGGTAAGAAACTCTTCTTAACACCTTCCACTATGTTTGATCTTAAGGGCCATCCTGCCTCCCCAGTTCTTGCTCTTTCTCCAGAGCCTTTGTCGGGCTCCTGGAACTTAAGACTGCAGAAGAAGAAATCACGCTAGACACACGAGAGTCACAGAAAGCAAACAAATGAGTGATGTGAAAACTCTCCTCTGGGGAAATGCGACCAGCAGTTTGTTTTGGACTTGACTGTACTGCAGGGGTTAGAAATGGGAAGCAGAGCCTAGTCTGTCCATCACCTGTAGATATAATTATTGATTAACTATTCAATATATTCTCTGCTTTATGTAACACTCAACTACAACAAGCACCAAGAACTCTTCCTTAGGTAGAAATCAAGTGATTAGGAAATAGGAGTTTGCGTCCTTTGAGTCTTTTTTGTACTGTTAGGATATGCACGTATGCCTTACCCACTTATTGTTCAACTTACTCCCTTTAGGAAGGTACCATGCCCATTTTTTACACATAGCTACAGATCCATTCAGCAACTTCTCTGAGACACAGAGGTAACATGAAGATGGGGCAGAACAGACATTCAGACAGGCATTCCTCAGAGACAGTAAAACCAGATGCACAAGGTGGCACAAGCACCTGGACTTCATTAGCAGTGGCTGGAGGCCCTGGTGCACCCATTCTTTCTTTTCAATCTGTCTTTCTCTTTCTCAAATAAATAAAATTAAATACTAAAACAAACAAAAATAAACCACTAGACTTAGAACTAACCCCAAGTCTATTAATAAGTAACTTTGCTTTCTCATTTTAGATTAATATGTGTAATTAATATGAGAAAGAACAATATTGTACAGGATAACATTTTATGCCACTGACTTTTATATTACAACACTACCCACAAACCAACATCTCTGCGGTGATTTCTCCTTTAAATTCTAGTTATTTGACTCGAAGGATTCTGGGGCCCAGAGTCATGTAATGGAACAGAGAATAATGTTCCTTCTTGGAGAAAGATCCGTGTTCTCCACCAGTGCTGAGACCCAGTGTTTCCTTCTTGCTTGTGATCTCATTTCTGGTACAAGATCTTCCCATGTTCTTTATCTGTTTGGGTTTACAAGTCACCTGTTATTCTTTTAACATATCACTTTGGGGTTTGGAGAAAATGGACTGTTCATATGGCTACTTCCAATTATGAGTTATGCTATTTTTGGTTCAATTAGTAATGTCTTCCAGATAAAATACCTCTTCCTAATTTACATTGTAATTTTGTTGTTGTTATTTTTTAGAGTTAGGACCTCGCTCTAGCCCAGGCTGACCTGACACTCACTCCGTCATGTCAGGGTGGTCTTGAACTCACAGCAACCCTCCTACCGTAGCCTCCCAAGTGCTTGGATTAAAGGCATGTACCACCATGCCCAGCTTTAATTTGCATCATTCTACTAATCATAGTATTCTCTGATCTTTAAGTCTTCCAAAAGGAACAGGTCAAACCAATCACATTTTGCTGGCTGGAATTAAAACTGTGCATTTTGTTTCAGCATAGTGTGATAGAAAACACCTATCTCAGAATTCAGTTACTGCTGTTCACTCACCTGCTAGAATAGATTACCTGGTCCTAAAATATTCTATTAAAATCTACTATGATGACCTGAAGATAGTTTTATATGGAATGGCCATTCATAAAAATGATGACTGTCTAGTCATAAAGTCAGGCAAGCTCAAACCATAATTGAATTTTTAAAAATACTCAAACCACTCCAACTTCAATATTGTTGGTCTTAGTAGTTGCTACAACTATAAGAGTTGGTAGTTAATTCACTCATCATCTAACCGCTCTATGAGGCAGGCTCTGTGAAGGTGAAGATGCTGAGCATTAGTGGGGAGCTTAAGTGACTTGTTCAAAGGTGGCACAGAAGCTTCCAGAACCCCTAGTGCCACAAGGCAGGTCTCACTAAATCCATGACCTCTGTTAACTGCATGAAGCACAGCCCACCCCACACCATCCAAGGGTTTCAGGAATGGTTGAAGGAAGTGGGATCTAAAGCCAGAGTCTGTCCAGATACAATGGAGGTGTTTAATCAGAGGACATGCAGAGAAGAGAACCTTGTTCCTGTGATATACAAGAATCTGAATACATTCCACTTTTTTTTTTTCTTTGAGGTAGGGTCTCGCTATAGCCCAGGCTGACCTGGAACTAACTATGTAGTCTCAGGGTGGCCTCGAATTCACAGCGATCCTCCTACCTCTGCCTTCCAAGTGCTGGGATTAAAGGCGTGTGCCACCACGCCCGGCTACATACCACTTTTGTGGGGAACTTTAACAAGTATTTTGACTCCATTTGTTAAGCACCAGAGGTACAGACTGCACTAAGAGACAAGATGTCAAAGAAGTGTTTGTTCCAGTAGGTCAGAGAAAAGGCACGATTCTCAGACTTAGGAGAGCTCTCACATTCATTCCATCACATTCATTCGATCACATTCATTCGATGCCGACGGAGGTAAAAATCAGAAAGCAGAAGAGCCAATCCAGCTGTTTTGTTTTAGCTGCAGTGAGAAGTGTGGGCTGTATTTATCTAGTGAGAAGCAATTACTATTTGCATTTGCAAAAGAAAATATTGTCATTGATTAAAATATCATGCATACTTTGACAGCCTGGAATACAAACTATAAAAGGTACATTATGATAAACTCACTGTTAATTCCACCCAACATCTTTATTTCTCTGAGTACCAAGTAGTTTTAGATGTTGTTATTTTTTCTTTATAATTTCTATTCTAAGCAATGCCAGAGCTAAAGCTTGGGGCAACATTTTAAGATGTCTTCCCTTCCTCTCTCCTATGTATATGTCATCTGAGTTTCTTTTTCTAAATATCCCTTGACCTATTTATGTTTAAGCCTTTGAATATTTGAGATTTTGTGGTTACTGTTTATTGTGTGGCTTAATGCTTCCTTTGTAGTGAAATAAAAGAAAGGAAAGAGGTTAACATTAACTCACAAGGGGAAAAGCAGGAAACCTCACTTTAAGATAAGTGTCTGTGCACTGGGGTTTCAGTGGGGCTGGTCAGGTCTGAGCTCTGTTGGGAATCAGAAGATGTCATCCCGAAGGAAAGACCTCAGAGGCAGCTCTGACCTTCCTCTACCCTCCAGTAACTCGCCTTTCTCTTTTCCAGCTCAAACAAGGAACTAGAATGTCATTCCCAATGGCAGATCCTGAATCCTAGAATCACCTGCAGGACACACCTTTGGGAGTGCCTGTGATGGTGTCTCAGAGAGATTTAACTGAGAAGTGAAGACCCACTTTGGATGTGTGCAACACCATGCCATGGGCCAGATCCCTATACTGGATAAAAAGAAGAAAGCAAATTGAACACCACACCTTTTCCCTCTGCTTCTTGAGTGTGGAGTTATGCGGCCAGCCTCCACAGACTCGTCTGCCATGATGGACAATTGTATTACGTCAAATTGTGAACCACCTCTTTTTTCTTCCTGTGTAAATTCTCATTGTACCTTGTTGTACTGTAGGTCATAAAAATAAGACCCCACAACCCATTTCAGAAGGGGTCGGAACACCGCACAGACCAAGAGGAATCAAACAGACAAGCCTGGCTCGTATTCCCCACTCAGTCTGTCACATTAGCTTGTGCCCTTTGTACCCAACCATGTTTGTGCCCAGCTGTCCCCGTTTCACTGAACCTGAGGATCAAATGGTCTTCCTCCCAAATCTTTGAACCCCTAGTGTCTCTTAAATCTATTAACAAATAATCGCACTTTGCTTTGCTCTGGACAGGTGACAGCCATACCTCTTAAATGGTGGGCTGGAAGGGGACTGCCCACTCACTGGCCCCACGGCTAACAGCTGTGATAGTTGAGCCCCTGGCTATTTCTAGAAATCATTCTCAGAGACCAGATGCTGTCATGCTGGCTTTACACAGAGCCAAGCAGACCTTTAGATGGGTGAATGTGTGGCACAGATGCACACGAGAATCCTAATATTTCTTCTGTTCATTTAGCAGCAAGGAAAGTTTCAAATATATTTGTGTGTGTGTGTGTGTGTGTGTGTGTTTGTGTGTGTGTGCGTGCATGTGAGAAACAACTTCTTAGAACTAAAATCATCAGAATATTGTAACATTAAGCAAAAATCAATCATATCTGTTTTCTCCTTTTCTTTTAAAATACAAAACCCACAACATTGCCATTACTGCAAATGGACACCAATGACATTGATGGAGAGGCATGTTAATCTTGGAGCAACCCAAGTAGTTCTTTTTAAATAACTGTTGAGGAACAATAGTGGGAATTAAGCAATGGTTTTTAACTCCTTTCTAGCACCCAAGGACCCTAAGTTCACTTTCTTTAACATTCCCATTGCTGGAGCCAGGGCCAAGGCTTCCTTGCCTTGAAGCATTGTGCACTTTTCTGTCAGACTCTGTACCTTGCACAGCGAGGCTACACAGGCCCACAGAGGCAAGCCTCAGCTTGCCACTGGCCTTCCAGCAGCGCTGGCCCTCAGCCTGTCACTATAAGGGTTTTGCTCCAGAATAGCCTAAGTCTCAGGCGGCTGCCTCCTCTTCTGGTGGCCTTGCTGCTTGTCTTCCTGTAGGAGCCATGCCCTCACATGCACACCACCCAAGTCTTCCTCCAGCTTCATTGATCTGCTTGTCCCTGTATTGTGGCTTGAATGTGAAATGTCCCCCACAGCCTCAAGTGACTGTGCCACATATTCAATCCCTAGCTGCTAGCAAATTGGGAAGGTGGACCCTTGTTGAAGGAGGTTGTTGCTGGGGGCAGGATCTGGGGTAATAATAATTATTATTATAGCCCAGTTCCAACTACAAGAGAAAGGCTACCTCCATCCAGATGGGTAACAATATTCTGCTCATGCTATGTCTTCTCCACCATAATGAAGCTTCTGCTCAAAACTGCAAGTCTGAAATAAACCCTAACCCTCCCATGAGCGGCTTCTGGTTGAGTGTTTTATTCAAGAAATGAAAACGTGACTGAAATATTCATTGAGAGCTATGTGCTCAGACCCCTGCCTTCAAGTCTTGTCACCAACTCTGATAACTTTCCCATAACCCGACAGCCCTACCATGACCTGTAAAAGGCCTTTACCAAACCACAAAGAAGTTGGCACTATTCCTGAATCATGTTACTATGCTTACAAAGGTTTAAAATACTACTTGTGAGCCGGGCGTGGTGGCGCACGCCTTTAATCCCAGCACTCGGGAGGCAGAGGTAGGAGGATCGCCGAGAGTTCGAGGCCACCCTGAGACTACATAGTTAATTCCAGGTCAGCCTGGACCAGAGTGAGACCCTACCTTTATAAAAAAAAAAATAAAAAAAAAATAAAAATAAAATACTACTTGGGGGCCAGGCCACTGGAGAAACAACGCTTACTTCCGGACACCATGGAACCTTCCCTGGTCTTTCCTTGAACAATGGAAGCCTATCTATAGTTCCTCCAGCATTTCTATTTCTCATCACATTGAAACTGTTTTCATACTGAGTCACTGTGCACGGGGTTCATGCCAATTATAACTCATGTCTATTTTCCCAAAACCCAACACATGGCTATGTATGTAGACAGTGGTTCATAAGCAAAGAACAACTATTCTGCTACAGACACCTCAGAGTCAGAAACAATAATGATGGCAGGTGCTATCTGAATGGCTTATGCAATGCCTGGCCAACAGCCCGCTCTCTTGTGTCCCCTACCTCCATGAACCCCTTTAGTCAGCAAGCATTTATGGAATGCCAACGAAAGCTAGTGAGTAAAAAAGGTCACTCTTCTCCCAGGAGTTAGGGGCTCTGGGAACCATGGCGGTGTGGCATAGGGTAAGGCAGAGACTTTCAGACCAAGTCCTACTGATATTTTGAGTCAGATACTTCTTGTTTGGAGAGAGTAGAGTCTGTTCAGCACTGTCATAAGCTCAGGTGCATGCCTGGTCCCTACATTTTAGGTCCGTAGCATTTCCTCTGTTAAATTGTGCTAACTGAAGATGCCTGCAGACACTGCCACATAGATTTGGGAAGGAGAGATCAGCCCTGTTGAAAACCACTGTCCTAAGGTCAGATTTCTGAAGCAGTGAGAGAAGGGCCCAGAATATTCATGAGCCCTGGCCTTGCTACATAGCCTCTGTCAAATCATTTCTTTGTGATGATATTGTTAAGTGGTAATTTTCTTTAAGTGGAACACAGTGAATTTGGGACTAAAATTGTGAATGTAGATAAAAGAGTGGGAAAGAGGTACACTCATGACCTCTTGTTACCTTCGGTTGCCGGAAGCTCAGTGAATGACGGAACATGGGACAGAGGCAACCAAACGTGAGGAGTCTGACCGTCCCTGTGCTGAACAACCCTCTTCATGAATTTTAACATTGATACCATTCTCGTATTTCCCCGTCAGTCCCTCTTCCGTCAAGGACCGAGCTGTGTGGTGGTTCAGTTGTTGCATCCCTGTGGAGGTAATGCTCTTCCACTGCTTGTGTATCTTGATCAGATGTAGATTTCTCTGGAAGTCAGATCCTTTCAGCTCAGCATCCATGGAGGCAATGTCTGCAGGAAGCCAGGCTGGAACCTTAGGCTAAATGGATTTTCTCTAATAAACCCCAGACATCAGAGAAGTGCAAAACTCTTCCCGTTAGGGAATCTGGCATGTGCTGCAAACCTGACAATGTCTTCCACAGGCCAGGAAGGTGACAGACACGTGGCTCAAAGCAGGGCTGGCTGGGCTGAAAGCACTTGGAGAGGCTGGCTGGTCCCCACTTCTCCTCCTTTGCTCTCCCCAAACCACAGTGGCTTACATCTGCTTACCTCCAGATCCCTTAAAATCTTTACTCAGCCACACTGTAGTTACTCTCCACAAGCCTTTGCTCGGGTACATTCAAGGCTGCATAGGAAAATAAAAGGTCTTATGATGGTTGAAAAAGAAAAGGACGTGCAGGTTCGTCTCTTCCTTCGCATGAAGTGCTCAGTGCCTCCTCTTTACTGCATCACAAGGACTCGGTCTTGAGAGATTCACTCTGTCCACTGTTTTTCACTTTCACAACAGCCAATATATTAAAAAAAAAAAAAACTTTTTGTTTTTGTTTTATTAACTTAATGAAGCTATGAAAATTACTAATTAGCTGACTTTTAAAAATAGAGAGATGAAATTGGTTGCATGTGACTTGAGGAAATGAAAAAGTACTAACTCCCCAGAATTGTAAATCATCTCCAACAGTGTTCCTGTGTTTTAATTTTAAAAAGGCTTGTCTAAAGTGCATTTAAATTGAAACGTTTTGCACAGTCCCCATAAACTTCTTCTCTTCTTTTTTATCTTTTCGGTATCGTCTCTATCCAGAAGATGAGCTGTGGGGAGACTCGTGTGTCTCTCTCCTCAGTATCTGCATCTGTGTCCCATGCATGATCGGCGTGTCTTCTGTACGGAATGTCACATACAGGTCAGCGTGTCTAGGCTCCAGCTAAGACAAACCCGGACATCAGTGTTGCCTAGAAGGTGTTTATGGATGTAGTCACACCTATAATCAACTGATCTAAGACAAGATAACCCTGAATAATGGGGGAGGTCTTGTCTAATCAAAGAGAGAGAAAAATGAGTTTTGGAAAGGAAGAATTTCTTCAAGATTGTAGGATCAATTTCTTCCTGAATTTCCAGCCTGCCAGCCTCCCCTGCACATTTTAGACTTTTTACCTCCCACAACTCAGCAATCAATTCTTAAAATCAATCTCTCACACACACACACACACACACACACACACACACACACACACACGAGACTGCCATTAATTCCAGTTCTGTTTCTCTAGAAAACCTTTAATGAAATACTTATAATATTTTTAAATTTAATTTTTAATTATACTTATAATAATGATATACTTCAATTATTTTTCTTTTAGAATTTATTTGGTGCAAATTTAAAAGAAAAAATGATATCAAAACAAAATAGGAATCCCCCAACTCAGCTATCACACAGGATTTCTGCTGGTGGCTATTGTAGCGCAGTAAGAAGATGACTGGCCGCCAGTGCCCTCATTTCTGTCCTCACACGGTGACGTGGCCTGAGATCCCACCCTGTGAATCAAGCTGACCCTTTTTTTTCTTTTTTCCAAATTAGTGTATTTTTATTTTCTGAAAACTTTTAACCCACAAACGCTAATGCAGATTGAACTGGGAAGTATTTCTTTATGTGAAGAATAACATAAGATATAAGAAAATTTTAATTCTGCCTGTATTTTGTACATAAAATTGTACTTAAATTCTCAAATTACCCCTAAGGTGAAAATGAATTTTTACTACTAGTTAGTGTTAATATTTTTTAACCTTGCTGACCTTTTTGATCTGCTTGTACTAATAGCGTGAACTTCAGAGCTGGGTCACAGGCAGACCTGGGTACAGCCACTGTAAACCTGGGTCTCTTGAGATGCTTCTGGATCCCAGCCACTGCGCTGTGAGTAGTGAGTAGATGTCTGGTAAGTTGTTCCCACTGAGTTCACAGTTAATAACCCACCCTAGCTGCCTGCAGTTGAGTGCGCCGTCTTAGACACCAAGCCCAGAGGAACTGGGATATGACTCTAGCTTAGGGCTGTCTTGTGGCATCCTCGTGTGACCACCCAAAGGAGAGGACCCCAGCTCAGCCCTGCATACAGAGAGTGACATGAGAAATGATGGACCCTCATTCCTGTAAGCCACTAAGTTTGGGGGTGTCTTGTTTTATAGCCAAGGCACACAGAGCAGCTTTTGTGATACTGTCCCTAATGCCATGTCGCACTGCCCTTTGCTGCAGCTAAGAGCATTTCTAACGGGACTGGATGAAACAACAACTCTTCTTGAAATGAAGGAGAGAATACAGTGTATATCAACAGTTCCTAATTGTGTTAAGTTCTTTCCCATCACACAGGAACAAGAGGTCTGGGAAAAGCTACCTTGAGACCTTCTGTTCATCTTCGGTGGCTCCCCAAAGCAGATCTCAAAGGGTCTAGAACACCTTTACCAAGATTGTGGGCCAGGAGGGCAGCTTATTTTTGTTCTCGCTCACCCATATTTAAAGTGGTGGTTATAGTTTAAACCAGGTGGAAATTAGCCTAATGTCGAGGTCCTGAAAATACATCCTAATTTTTTTGCCTCATCAGATTTTCCCTATGGAGTTCTGAATATGGGTGAGCAAAATGATCGGTCTGGCAGTTTCCACAGCTGCAAAGGCCTTACTTGGGTGACGTGTGCACGCTTCCTATTTATTGCTTTGAAATGATGCTGGCAGGAGTGACAGTCAAACAGCCAGTGAGGATGAGAAGACACAGAGGAGAAAGACAAATGTGTTCAATAGTGAGCACGGGCTCCTGCGGAGAGGCGGATGGTGCACAGTGAGAGTGCTCACGGTTAGTGCTTTGGGAGACAGTCGACAAGATGCTATTCAATAACAAAATTTCACCACACTACACCACCACCCACTTAAATGTGTTACTTCTCATGAAAGTAACTCTTATTAAAGGGCTTCAAAAACACAAAGTTTCAGGCTGGAGAGGTGGCTCAGTGGTCAAGGCACTTGCCTACAAAGCCTAACAACCTGATTTCAATTCCCCAGTACCCACATAAACCAAAATGTACAAAGTGTCGCATGCATCTAAAATTCGTTTACAGTGGCAGGAGGCCCTGGCACACACATTCTCTCTCTCTCTCTCTCTTTTCTCTCTCTGTTTATAAACAAAATATTTAAAAACACATATTTTCACATGAAAACTCAATACCAAAACAGTAAAATTATTTTAATACTATTAAAATGTTTAAAATTTTATGGAATATACATTTTAATGTGTCAAAACAGGACAATAATAATCTGAAATAAGGTGACAGAGGTGATCATTTTATTAGCAATTAGGGAAGTTTAGAGTTGCTAGGAAGTACCTGAGCTAATGGGTAAAGGATTCATTCCTACAAAGGTTATTAAGTTAATTCTGGCATATCTCTAAGTGTAATGGGCCCAGAACAAGTCTTACTCACAAGTCTTCCTGCCATTAGCTCACACATCTTGGAATGATGGTTCTTTGGTGTTTGTGTGCTCATGGTGAGGCCAGGCAGGGTTGTACATTCTTACTAGGAAACACAGTTACAGTCATGCATAAACTTGTATGTATATATACTTTCACGTGGTTTATTCTTTAAAGATGTAAGGATTAAAATTATGGCTCTTAACATGGAGGGAAAATGCACAGTAAGAATCCAAAACTGTGGCAATGGGCTTTGGACCGCTCCAAATCTGTATGGATCTAGGCTGCACCTCCTGGTATTGGCCCAAAAGTTACCCGAGGGGCCGGGCTTGGGCTTCTTTATATTCTGGAAGTGTCTTCCTCCTGAACCTGCTGACAGAATACTTTATTTGTCATTTGTTGCCTGCTGACACTGTACTTAGAATCTGGCAGGCTACCCAGTGTCCTCCCGGCAGTGTACAATTGAGACTGACAAATACCCAGTTATAAAATCCACCAGCTGAAAGGGCAGTTAACCCTTCAAAGCCCAGAGTCACTTAGCCTCCGTCTTAGACATTAACCAGATTCACAGGGTTCAGTTGAACAAACCAAGGACCACATGTTTCTCTAGTCCTAGAGGGTGGGAGACCCTCAGGGCAAATTGTCTGTAATTCCCACTCACCCTGGGGCTTATGCAGGCTGAAGAGGGGGACCTCTTGTCAGTTCAAGTCTTGATGAGTGACAAAGAAAAGGACAGAATGCATTTTTTAGCTAGATATGTGAGTGAGTGTACAGGTTATCTGTCATGCAAGTCAACTGGGGGTTAAAATAATGGGATTATTCAACATAAAACAGCTTGATGGCTAACTAGCCCGAGAGTGTTAGAAAACTATCCGAAGTTTAAAATTGCGTGGAAAAGGTCTAAGCTAATCAAGCCATCTTAAACCACAACCACGCACTAGCACCTTAATTCATAACTCCCTGTGACATGTTTTTTTTTTTTTTTTTTTTTTTTTTTTTTTGGTTTTGCAAGGTAGGGTCTCACTCTGGCTCAGGCTGACCTGGAATTCACTATGTAGTCTCAGGGTGGCCTCGAACTCACAGTGATCCTCCTACCTCTGTCTCCCGAGTGCTGGAATTAAAGGCGTGCGCCACCACGACTGGCATGTGTCTAGTTTTATGGGCTTGTGTTAAGGAACATATCACTGGCTCCAGAGACTTTGCTTGTGCTAAGGAATCATGCCACCAAACTGAACCCGAAGTTGGTGTGTGTAAGATCCGACCTGAGAGTCAGGAGGGA
Source organism: Orientallactaga sibirica (assembly GCA_036365145.1). Taxonomy (NCBI): domain Eukaryota; kingdom Metazoa; phylum Chordata; class Mammalia; order Rodentia; family Dipodidae; genus Orientallactaga; species Orientallactaga sibirica. The sequence continues at coordinate 2,576,916 of JAEOAD010000005.1, forward strand.
TGATAGCCAGACCGCAAACAGGGCACTTTAAGGAAACAGCCCACGAGAGTCACGGGAGCCCATCCAAAGGGGCCCAGTCAGCCTGGGCCAGCACAGTAGGGAAGCCTCTCCTTCAGCCCACTCAAGGAACATAACCTGGTGATGACCAGCACAATTTTCTGCACAATGTGGTTTCCTTGAACCTTCGAAAGCCTTCCTCACAAAAGCGATCATTCTACCTGCACAGCTCCTTTCTGTTTTCTCACATCGATGCTGCTTGGCTCATGAAACTATAAGCCTATTAGATCTTTGAAACAAGATGTGTTGAATTTTGTTGTGGTGGTTGTTGACACACTTTCAACACTCACAGACTCAACTCCTGATTACCTTGATCCCTACGATTCTTTTCAATAACGCAGGCTTTTAAAAACAGGCCTGGAGGCAAGACTTTTCTGTCATAAGATCACTTTATTTATGTATGGCCTGCCACTCTTCAGAAGGCACTCCTGATGGCTCTGATATAAGCAGGACATTGCAGAGGCAAAAAAATCCAACTTCCACCTGAAATGGCAACTCTGTGCAGTCACCATAAAAATGTGTGTAGACAAGAGAATATTCCTTCATGACAGGGAGGTAGGTCATGAGCACTAGAGGAGTAACACCTGCTGGTATCTGGCTGAATGCATACACTATGCTCACCAAACTGCCTGGTAAGCACTTCTTTTAACGTTCATACCCTTATATTAATGCTACCCTCACTTTTGGTTAGAGAAGCTTCTCTTTTCAGATGGCAGTGACCTATGGGATGACTCAAAAGGTACCATGGTGCTGAGAAGAAGTGACAGATGAGTGCTCAGCACTGAAACATGTCTATCACACCTTCCAAGGCTCAGCGTTCATTGTGGAAGAGGTGGCGGGAAGAATGTAAGAGCCAAAGGAAGGGTAGGGCTCCTTACAATGAGCTCTTCCACATACAAAGTGGCCTGGATATCCATGACCTCACAGTGCCTTGCACTACCTACGGGGAGAGCAGTATAACAGAGGAAAAGATGATGTCATCCAAGTAAAAGAGATTAACTGAGAGGGGAGGGGATATGATGGAGAGTGGAGTTGTGAAGGGGAAAGTGGGGGAGGGAAATATCATGGTTTATTGTCAATAATTATGGAAGTTGTCAATAAAAATAAATTAATAAGGAAAGAAAAAAGAAAGAAAGAAAGAGAGAAACAAAGAAGAAAGAATGAAAGAAGAATCATGAATTAAAATAGGATATAACTTCCTTTTTGGGAAAATTCTATTCTAAAGTTTCCTTTTCAATTAACCCATATGTATATTTCAACCCTGACTTCTGGAAGTGTCTGGGATATCTCAAACCTTCCTTTAGGATATATTTCAGTATTTCACTTACTTGTATTCTCACTGTGGAAGGATGCTATAATCATAGGGTAGAATTCTGAAAAGTAGTAAAATCAATGTTTAAAATTCTTTCTAATGAGATATGTTCAAGAAATGAGAATGTAAAGAAACAGGATTCAAATCTATAAAGCAAATTTTCATGAGGTTGAGTGTGGGAGCTGGGGTGAAGAAGGAAGGAAGAAAGAGAAAGAGCCACCGACAGAGCTCAGCGAATGTAAAGGGGCTGAAAGGACAGATAGTACGACGAGCGATGGACGCACGCGGACTGCGTGAGTCACGTTTGGATTCTTCCTGTTTTCCAACACTGGCCTTGACTTCCTCGTCCACATTCACTCCACACGCTTCATTCCCCAATGCCTCCAGTGCCTAGTAAGTCCTTCTCTGGAACAACTGAGTTTGCTGCTCACGTGTTTTTCTCTGTGAGGAACACATGTCCCAGATGGGGCGTAAGCAGCTCTTTCTTAATCTTTAACTGAGAATTTATTATATGAGCATACTGTATACTGGTCCTATCCTCATTGGTTTGTTTCTTCTCCCCTCCCCCCCTTCCAAGGGCTGTCCTCATGGGGTGATTGCTGTTCACTGTGGGGTCATGAAGACACCACTCTGTGCAGGGGACAATGTCTCAGAATACACCATCCCACCCTGTGGCTCTGACATTTCTGCCCCTTCTACTGGATTATTCCCTGAGCCTTGCAGGAGACTCAAAACTCATCATGGTAGAAAACCTGAGGCTGGCGAGCGGCTCTTTCTACCCCTGGGTGAGATGCCATGTGCTCTCTGGAGGTTCCTCATCTGGAAAACTCATCATGGTAGAAAACCTGAGGCTGGCGAGCAGCTCTTTCTACCCCTGGGTGAGATGCCATCTGAAAACTCATCATGGTAGAAAACCTGAGGCTCTGGAGGTTCCTCATCTGGAAAACTCAACATGGTAGAAAACCTGAGGCTGGCAAGCAGCTCTTTCTACCCCTGGGTGAGATGCCATGTGCTCTCTGGAGGTTCCTCATCTGGAATCTCATTTTCGCCTTTCAACCAGTTAAACACACGTGTTCTTCTAGAAATCTGTGTGGCTCACAGTATTTTGAGCCTATATTCCCAGCGGTCGTTATCAAACTGACTGGTTATAATACCTACTTTAACCATTTGTTTTGATTTAACAAAAGCTAATATTCCAAGAGAATTGTCAGTTTTCCCATCAACTGTTATTTGGCATCTGAATTGAATAAGTGGTATGGCCCAAAAAGCAAGGTTGAAATCTAAATTCTGAAAACTTGTGATTGTGACCTTACTTGGAGGTAGAAACGTTGCAGATGAAATCCAGTCGAAAGGTCCTGTTGGAAAGAATGGAGCTAATCCAGTGACAGGGACCTTAATCCTAGAGGGACTTTGATCCTAGATGCCATGGAAGCAGAAGCGAGAGAATGTGACACCGCTACGAAGAAGAGATTAGAGTGACCTTCCATAAGCCAAGGTTTACAAGCAAGGGAGCTGGTAGAGGCAGCTACACCTCTGGACCGAGCATGGACACACTGACACCCTGGTTTCAGACATCACCTTCAGAACTGCGGGACAAGTAATGGCTGTGGTTTTCCACCACTCAAGTTGGAAGCAATTCTTTAGGCAGCTCTAGGAAACTAATATATTTGGAAAAGGACCATATGATATATTCTTACTACCAGCATCTGTTAAATGACAAAGCCTTTACTTTAGAAATTACTTTCTAAGAAGAATGTTTTAAATTTCATACTATTTTGACTACTTTAATATCTCATTTAATGTCTTCATCACAATTGACTCTAGCTATTTAAGTAAAAATGGACTCAATGGAATAATAATAAAAAATATTTATAATGACCAACATGCATTGTTTACAATGTGGCAAACCCATTCAAGTGACTTTATAAACATATTGCATATGCATTTGCACATAGATAGGAATTATACATGCTCAACTGTTTTATATATGTTTTTATACAAACATAAGCTAAATAGGCTTATATATGACTCAGCTCTTTTCTCTTTTAGGAACAGATAATTTTAGTGTTCTAGGCTTGCCAGCCACATGGTCTCTGTTACAATTACTAAAATTTCTCTTGTGGCACCAAAGCAGCTGCAGGAAGATGCAAGTAAGTGGGTGTGGCCATGTTTTCAATAAAACTTCATTTATGGGATGAAGAGATGACTTATCAGTTAAGATGCTTGACTGAAAAGCCTAAGGACCCATGTTTGACCTCTCTCCAGATCCAACATAAGCCAGTTGCACAAAGGTGATGCAAGCGCAAGGTTGCACATGTGCACTAGGTGGCACAAGCATCTAGAGTTCAATATCAGTGGCTGAGGACCTGGCACACCAATTCTCTCTCTCATTCTCACTCTCACTAAAACATAAATAAATAAACCTTTATTTATATAAGCAGGAAGTGGTCCAGATTTGGCCTAAACTGAAAGCATTTGAGAATGTTATAAAGTGTTCACACACTAAGGAACTGAGGCTGAAACATGAAACCTTGTCCAAAGACACCAATTAATGCACAGTAGATAGTATGTCAGCCCCAATCTGACACACATTATTGGCACTCACTGGTGTAACCATTCACTTATATTGTCTCCTAGGAAAGAACAATTTTAGACTTTCATTAAAAGTGCTTCGTTAAATAATGAGCTTTTAGCAACTCTGCTGATGCTTTTATTGCTTTAACAAAGAGAAACATAATGACATCATAAACAAAGAGGCTAAATTTTATTAAGTCAAAAGTAAGTTACTGTAAATTGTCTAAAGAACACACACACACATATATGTTGGAAAAGATTTAGAAAATTTAAACTTAAAATTACTGATTGAAAGAACTTCATGGCTGGAGAGATGGCTTAGCAGTTAAGGCGCTTGCCTGCAAAGCCAAAGAATCCAGGTTCCATTTCCCAGAACCCACATAAACTAGATGCAAATGTGCTACATGTTTCTGGAATTCATTTGCAGTGGCTGGAGGCCCTGGCATGCCCATTCTTTCTCTCTCTCTCTCAAAAAACTAAATGAATAAATAAAATATCTTTGTAAAATAGAAAAAGAAAGTGCTTCAAACACTCCCTACAAGGCCAGAGGAATAATGAGAATGAGAGGAAAGGGGGAAGAGCAACTTTGTAGACTGTTCTCAAAAGATGAACCCCTGCATACTTGGTTGGGCTCAATCCTTTTTCCCTTCACATAGGAATTCTCCAAACTCTCTGTTAGTGCTTAAGTCGGTACCCAACCATTCTCAGAAGACCTGTGAACATTCAACTTTCCAAAACTACTTGAAAAGCATTCAACTTTCCCTATATGCATTCTTTTTAAAAAGAACCTTTCATTAGCTGGTTCCAGTGGCTTTGATGGGAACCCATCTTACTAACAGGTTTAAGACACACTTAACTGTCAGGTTTAAATGACTAATGTTCCCTTCACATAAACACAACGTGACGAGAGGCCTCTCACATCCTCTGCACTGGTAACTTTGCCACTTATGATTCTTTTAATCATAGGTAAATTGAACTCGTTTCCCAGAACACAGCTTTAATTGCACATGAGAGATCACACCGGCTCGGTGGGCACTTACCTCGTTTTCCTTAATTAAATCTACACAAAAGTATAAACAAAGTATAAAGAATTAACTCTGTGAACATACTTAAAACAAAAAGCTGCAGAATGCAACAGCATTTAACTGTCTGTTGTAATAAATGCCACAGCATTTATTGAGCATGCATTTAGAGTTAAGTTGGCTAGTTAGTCACTGATGGCTACTTTTAGTGTATGATTGAAATTCTGGACAGAAAAAATACAATTCTGATTGAAGGGTTACCTGGCCTTGCAAGGGCAGACTTTGCCGGGGACAGCAGCACGCCTATGACATTATGTAACCCATTCCAGCTCTTTCTCTCCCTTTACCTTTCATAATTAGCTGCATACTATTAAGCTAATGCACATTTATCTACAACAATTCCAGTCAGACTGTGAGAGAATCTTTCTAGTCTATAATTACACTGCAGAGTAATTAGCATAATTTCTCAAGCACATATTCAATATAGAAGCTGCCATTATGGTTTGGGGTCCCATGTGGAAACTCTTCCAAGAAACATCAAAAGGAGACAATGCCTTCTACTTGTGAGCTGCCACAGACGCACCCAGAAGATCTGACACCACTTCCATCAGTGAGGAAGGAGAGCTTCTGGGAGGGATCCCATGGAATCCCCCACCCCTCCACTGTCAGACAACAGGCGGGCAGCGATCGGACCCCTGTCACCAGTGATGATAGAGATGGGCCGTCTGGTAATGGCTCCCCACGGTGCTTGGATTTCTCTGACCATCTGCAAAGGCTACGTGTGTTTATTTTGGATCAGCTTCTCAAGTGAAGAGCCATTTGAATGGCTGACATCTAGCCACCACTAGATGTCACCAGTCATTAACTGAGGAACAAATAAATGAGCCCATTAAAGGATTTTTATTAACTTGAGAAATCTTAAGCTACCTGTCTCTTTTCTCCATCTTCCTTGTGGGGGACCCATTAACAACTGGAGGGAACCAATCTGTTTGTCCAGCCCTGAAGTGGCGACTCCACACCGAGTGGTTTCATAAGGCTGCACGTGTTTTGTAGGTGTGACAATGTTTTCTGATAATAACCAAAATCCTACGACATAAAGGAAAGTCTTCCGTTTTGGTAGCTCATTATATTTCGCATGGACATTCTAACTATGAAAGGAGTTTCACCCAACAGTATTCACCAATGCTGGGGGCAACATTTCAGCCAGATCCTTTCTGTGTCTGTTGATTAGAAATTTAGAGGAAACCTTTTGCCTCTTTTCAGCTGGTAACCATGAAACAGAAGTGAACAGCACTCGAAGAGGTGGGAGAGCTATGCAGAGAGGAGGAAATCGAAGCCGTCCTGCAGGAAAACACTTCTAAGAAAAACAGATCCGACAAGTAACCAAACTCTGCTTTGCATGGGAAAGTGGTCAGAGCAGCAGGTGGGCTGTTTTTAGATGCCATGGGGTACAGGGCATAGGTCTCTGTGCCAAGCATTTCCTCTTCCAGATGAGCACTGACAACCTGAAGTTATCAAGAAGCCCACAAATACACACATGGGGCTGTCACGGGGAGACTCATAATGGTGTGACTGGAATTGAGAGTTCGAGAGTCACCTCCATGAAGTGACCACACACCTGGTCAACTGCTGAAGGCCCTTTCCACTAAAAATAACATAAAGCAGTCTCATACTATTTAGAGTAAGCAGAATAAAAGTTACAAAATACAAATGCATATGATATCATAACAACTTACACTTTTCATAGCAAAAACTTCAACCACTTGGAAATTATGGGTGGGTCTTTCTCTTTTAAAATCAAATTTCCATATCAGTGAGTCTTTCCTAGTCTGTCAGCCTTCAAAAGTGTGAGAAGAGTTTTATATCACGTTATAGCCCTTAACTCTGTTATCTGAAATATGTTCTGGTCCATTACAATGCAAATAACAGAAAACAGGGCTCTCTGATATTGATCATGACCAATCTCGATTAGGCTTTGCAGTTGTCAGCTTTTGTTACCTCCACGAGACCCGCACAATATTGAGTCCCTCAACTTTTCCACATGGATGAGGGAGGAGAGGAAAAAAAAAGACATCATGGGTTAAGAGGAACTAGTTGAAAAGCAGAAGGTATTCTTCAGTGGGAGGGAGTTGGCAGAAAACAATAAACAACAATATGTGTGTGTGTGTGTGTGTGTGTGTGTGTGTGTATACATGTACATATGTATGCCTATCATTTCTTCATTTAGAATGATGTAAATTTCAGCCAAAATTTATATTGTGTCCATACCTTATATTCAATCAAACCTCATGTATACATGTAACTTTTGGTGTTGTAATAGACTGAAATAGATTTCGATGTTTAATGTGGAGAAATAAATCAGTGCATTTGGTCTTACAAAGACCGCATATAGATGAAGCTTGTAATATATGATTGACATGAATATAAATACTTGCAGAACGTGACTTTTGGAAGCTGCTGTAAGAGTCTCTTGCACTTTTGAACTATTTGCTGTTGGATGACGTTTTAGGAGTAAGCCCGCCTGTGCAGGACATGATCATCAGTATTTACATAAAAGGACAGACTTGCTAAGAGAAGGAGATATTTGTCCATAAAAATCTATGTTGCAAAAAAAGATACTATTGATTGAAAATTATAAAACATAGACAATTGAATTACATGAGTATCTTAATACTGGAAATATTAATCCCACAGCAATTAATTTCAAAGCTTTTCCCTTGATTCTGTACTCCACGGCAGGAACAAAACCTTCACAATGAAGTTGGGTTAAATTTGGTATTAACCTTTGATTCTGAGTCAACTTTCCATGAACATTGGAATTTTAGTTCCTTCTAGAACTTCCCCAAAGTGGGGCTGTTTTTGTTTCTATTTAATTCACAAACAAAGAGCACAAGCACAGTATGAGTCTCTGCTTCACCTCGTGTCTGATGTTCTAGTATTCAACTACTAACGCACGCCCTCAGAGACTCATTCATGGAAGTGGCAAGTTATGTAATTAACATGCAATCACTTACATACTGTTAACAACTATGCACTTGTCAGATACATGGCTGTATTTCTATAAGCCCACTGTATTCATTCAAGGAAAATAATATCGTAGAAAAGAAAGACAACCCAGTCACTGTAATGTTCAGTCTTTGAGAATTCTCACACTAGTCCAGAGTCAGATTTCCGGATGAATTGATTTTTACTCAACAGGGAGACAACAGATAATGCAATGCTCATAAAAAATACAGGATCCCTGCTTTTCCATGTGTCAGCACGAACAGCAGCATTAGAAAGGATCAGCCTCCTTTCTCCTTAAATCAGTGTTCAACATTACACTTCTGGGCTCTGTCTCTTAATACTTCCTTTGTTTGGCATTATTGGATTACTGCAACCCAATCCTTAGCCTTATTACTACAAGAAAGCTTAACGTAGCAGATAAGACCCTCCAATAACAAGCAGATAGGAAAAGCTAAGCAAATAATGGTTGATGCAAATGCCACATGCAGCAAAAATAAGAAAAAGATTCATTGAAATTAAATGGCATGAAGTAAAATGCTAATTGTCACGACTTATCACTTAGCAATAAAATAAAAAGTGTGTGGGATAATAAAAGGACTATGTTTATTAATACTGTCACTACAACTTTAACTCTGTTTCCATTTTTAAAATAACAAGTCAAGTATGAAACAGTCATACCGCAACCCAACTCAAATGTATCCAATTGTATTTGTGAATGTCTTGAAAAACAAATTACACTTACTAAGGTGGAGGGATTTTGGTAAGTCCTGTTTTAGCCCACTGAATTGTTCTTAGAACAGTATTCATGATTAATAAAAATATCTTACTCTTTACTAATGGATCTCAATCTGTACTTTGAAAAAAACGGCTGGACACATATGTATATGTAGATGAATATAAATTTACATGAGAACTTAATAATCATATACACATCCACATCTCATATAGAAAGTACATAACACATTCACTGTTTGACATACTGGGTAATAATTAGTTTTAAGTATAAAGTTATATCAGGAGAAAAAGAACTTTCTTAGATAATTCTAATTTTAATTACTGATTTTCTGAGCATTTTCCCATCTTTATCCTACATATGAGGCATATTTTTCATGTAGGCAAAAATGATAAAGTATAATATTGTCCACTTTCGTCTGGTCATTACCTTTCATTCTCAGAAGCCCATCACCATTAGGAAATCTTTATATTAAGATAAAGACAGAATATCAGGCTTAGATGATAAATTGGAAAAGCACATTTTATGTCTTATATAATTTATATATTTTATGTCTTATATAATTTACAAATTTGTATCCAATTACCAGGTGAACCTTCATCCAGAGCTTTTGTGGGGGGGGGATAGAGAGAGAGGGAAAGAGAAAATGAGAGGAGAGGAGAGAGAGAGAGAGAGAGAGAGCACTGAAATATGGACCATGTCACCTAACCTATGGAGAAAACCACTTCTATTGGGGCTTTAAATTATGTATTCTTAGCTACAATTCCCAACTGTATAATATTAATACAAACTAGAAAATAAGTGTTTCATGAAATATTTATAAAATGTTATAAAAATAATTTTGTACTAAAACCATGATTAATTCAGATTACTAGATCAATGAGTTTAATTTCTGTCCAAATTTATGTCATTTCTTTATCTGATAACTTACCACACAATGTGAACACATTACCCCATAGCCACTGAAATTATTTTAGACCTACCAAAAGCATGGAATCAATGGAGATATTGAATCGTATTGGGCCCCTGCCAGAATCTAGTGTATTCTTTACTGAATGTATTATTTTTGGAAAGACACATATCTCCAAACATCAGTGTTTTTCATCTGTGTTGCACAAGATCCGCAAAGAAAATATACATTAACGTCGCACACACAGAAATCCGACATCCTTCCTCCAAAACACCAAACGGAACAAAATTGTCCTTATCATGGGTTGGTTCTACAGAACGTTCTATTCCATTCAATTGTTTAAATGCTGGCAAAAGCCTTTCAAGGTGACTTAACTCAGTCAGCGGGTATTTCTAAACTGTAGGGCCATGGGCTCCTGGAGCACCATGCTGCTGTCTCATAGGAACACCATCCAGTCTCATTGGCTTCAGTGGGCTTTGATCAGGTGCCCCACTAAAATATGTCAGGGTAAAAAAATATTTTCTTTCATAACTCACAGAAAAAGTAGTAGAAATACACCCATGAGTATTTACACTATCAGTGTGTTAAAACAGGAGCTGTCCGTTCAGCCCTATATGAGCCACCTCTCTTTTTGCAAGGCCTGTGAGCTAAAATTAGCTTTTACAGATGAACACTGATAATGGACTTGCTATTAAAAGCACTAACTTGGAAGCCCAGTGGGGTGACATTTTATTTTTCTACAATAATTCTGTTATAATTTAACACTTTTATTTTTGGAACGTGAAGAATTTTGTGAAAATTTTTTTGCTCTTGTGTTATATAAGTAGCTATATAATAACCTCAAGTTCCTTTTATCTTGGTCAACAAAGCCTACAATACGTGCTATGTGGTCCTTCACAGAAAGTTTGCATCCAGACTTCCTAGTGATGTTTATAGGCATCTGTAACTCAGAATAGTGGTATGAATACAACATTTACCACATTCTGGTGCCTAGTTAGACACACAGGTAATGTATAGAGCAGGTACAGGACTGGCTGAATCTAGGAGTCCCACCTCCTGTGCTCCAATTGCTCATCAGTAAAACCTTGTTCCCATCTTAACCCAAGGGAAGGTAGATGCTTATGTTAAAAATAACTTTGCACATTTTTATTAAAAGCCATAAAAGCTCATTGGAAATTTGTTTTTATTTTCTTTTAATACAATAACACTGCTTTCCAATGAATCCCCAGGATGCCATGGGAAACGACACATCTCCACAGTGGAAGAGATCCTACGAACGAGCATCTTAGTAAAGTGAGTATGTCCTGTATTCTCACCAAGAGCAACTGCACTGGGAGTAACTGCCACTTATGGTGCAGTAATTCATGTGATTGCACAACCTCCTTATTACAGTCAAGATCTAGTTTGCTTTTACATTGCCATGAAACATCATGATTTAGCTCTGCCTGTGTATATTTTCCACCAGAAAAAAAGAAGTGTTGCTACATTCTGATACATATTAAGTGTCCCTACAAAGATGTTTTGTTCTGTTGAGTGTTTGTATTTTAAAATTTAGCACTGGAAAACTACATTTGGAGTGACTATATAGAGGTTTTCTGGGGAGTATTTCTGCTTTAAAGTTCTTCCATTTTAAGCATAGCTCCTGGTGCGTCCTCTGCTTCTCTCCCTGTCTACTTTCCTTCAGAACTCCTCAAGTGAAAGCCTGGAACAACAATCCACACCTTCCATCACTTACCTTCACACCACTGAGGGGTGGGGACACGGTACGTGTTAGTGGGATAATTGCTAATAGTTATACTTAGTCTACAAGCAATATTGTGCCACTTCATGAAACATCTTGTTTTGTAGCAGTTTATTTCTGTCTTCATTTAAAAATATATCATTATTAAAACGATTTTTACCATTTTCATACTTAGATATGACATTTTGATGATGTGTTCCCCATGGTGTCCTCCATATGCCCCTCCGTGTCACCTTATTCTTTCTCATCTGTTCCTCGTAACTGTGCCGCAACTGCCATTAGCTCATCAGGGAAGAGTGGTCTCTCACGCCCCTCCCCGTCTGTAACGAATGATGACTGGCCCATGGGCCATCAGTGGAATGGCCTTGTCATGTCCAGATGCCAGAGTTCCACAGCAGTCATCCCTGCTTCCAGCTTCTATCTCTCTCTCTCTCAGTCTGTGTGTGTGTGTGTGTGTGTGTGTGTGTGTGGACACGTGTGACATAGCACACACATGGAGGCCAGAGGGCAACTTTCAGCTTGGTTCTTCACTTCTTCATCATCTTAGGCAGGGTCTCTCATTATTGACCACTCTACTCCAATTGCAACCTTCTAGAAAGTTCTCCTGCCTCCACCTCCCTTCTCACCATCGGCACACTGGGAGCACAAATGTTTATGTGGGGTCTGAGGACCTGAGCTCGGATTTGAGTGCCAAGTGCTTTCTCCACTGAACCATCTCTTTCTTAATGATCTTTAGTTTCTGTATGTGTGGAGAGGTGTTTTGGGGGCAAACCTAGAGGGACTTATTAAATTTTTGTTAGCTATGTATCTATTTTGTTTGTTTGTTTCAAGGCAAGGGTCTCAGAGCAGCCCAGACTGAGCTGGAACTCACACTGTAGTGCCAGGCAGGCTTCAAATCCACGGTCATCCTCCTGTCTTTGCTTCTGGAGTGACGCCATTAAGGACATGGGCCACTACACCTGGCTTGTATCCACTTTATAAAAACAAACTAACAACTTTTCACCAGAAACTACTATTATATTAAATCACATTTCCTGTGAATACAATGTTTAGTAAACAGCCTGTATCAGAGAAAACATTAGACAAGCCCAGGACAGAAAACAAACAAAAATAATGTTCAAAGGAATAGTAAAGTATATTCTGGATAGTAATTAGAAAACAAACAAACAAACAAAAAACAGTTTCTGAAAAAATATCACTGATTTTTTAAATGCAACACCAACACACAATAAAGGTTTCACTAGAACAATATTTATTTTCAGTTTATTTTTTCATTGTCTTGTGCAAATGCCATTACACACAATGTATTTTGAAACAGACTATGAACCCAGAGCATTACGTATGATAATTAATAATTATCTTCTCTGCATGAAACATTACAGTTAAGGCCCCGATAAAAATAATAGTTTTTGTCAATGCAGAGATTTTTTTATTGAAAAAAGATCTGTTTTCCTGATGGCTAAGGATGTGGAACACTTTTTTAGATGTTAATATGCCATCTGTATTTCATCTTCTGTGAATTCTCTATTTAGTTCCATAGCCCATTTTTTAACTGGGTTGTTTGAATTCTTATTATTCTGTTTTTTGAGTTCTTTGTATATTCTGGATATTAATCCTCTGTCAGATGTATAGCTGGCAAAGATTTTCTCCCATTCTGTAGGTTGTCTTTTTGCTCTATTCACAGTGTCCTTTGCTGTACAAAAGCTTTGTAATTTCATAAGGTCCCATTGGTTGATTAGTGGTTTTATTCCCTGAGCAATTGGGGTTATATTCAGAAAGTCCTTACCTATGCCAATATGTTGAAGGGTTTCCCCTACCTTTCCCTCTAGCAGGTTCAGAATTTCAGGTCTGATATCAAGGTCCCTGATCCATTTGGACTTGACTCTTGTGCATGGAGAGAGACAAGGATCTATGTTTATCCTTTTACATACAGATGTCCAGTTTTCCCAACACCACTTGTTAAAGAGGCTATCTTTTCTCCAATTAATATTTTTGGCATTTTTGTCAAAAATCAGGTGGCTGTAGCTGCTTGGATTAATATTTGGGTCTTCTATTCTGTTCCATTGATCTACCTGTCTGTCCTTGTGCCAGTACCATGCTGTTTTTGTTACTATGGCTTTGTAATATAACTTAAAATCAGGTATGGTTATACCACCTGCCTGATTTTTGTTTCACAAAATTGTTTTGGCTATTCGAGGTTTTTTGTGTTTCCAGATGAATTTTAGGATTGTTTTTTCTATTTCTGTGAAGAAAGCTATTGGGATTTTAATAGGGATCGCATTAAATGTATAGATTGCTTTTGGTAAGATTGACATTTTCACAATATTGATTCTTCCAATCCAGGAGCATGGGATGTCTTTCCATTTCCTTGTGTCTTCTGTAATTTGTTGCTCGAGTTTTTTAATGTGTTCCACATTCTTAGCCATCAGGGAAATGCAAATTAAAACCACTTTGAGATTCCATTTCACTCCTGTCAGAATGGCTACCATCAAGAAAACAAATGATAATAAGTGTTGGCGTGGATGCAGAAAAAAAAGGAACACTTCTACACTGTTGGTGGGAATGTAATCTGGTCCAACCATTGTGGAAATCAGTGTGGAGGTTTTTGAGACAGCTAGAAATAGATTCACCATATGATCCAGCTATAGCACTCCTAGGCATATATCCAGAAGACTCTTCTCACTACCTTAGAGATACTTGCAAAACCATGTTTATTGCTGCTCTATTCACAATAGCTAGGAAATGGAAGTAGCCTAGATGTCCCACCATAAATGAATGGATAATAAAGATGTGGTATATTTACACAATGGAGTTCTACTCAGCGGTAAAGAAAAATGAAATTATGAAATTTGCAGGGAAATGGATGGATCTGGAAAGGATTATACTAAGTGAGGTAACCCAGGCTCAGAAAGCCAAATGTCACATGTTCTCTCTCATATGTGGATCCTAGCTACAAATATACAGACTTGTGTGTGAACTGGAACCAAAAATTGGTACCAGAAACCAGTAAGCTGGTAAAAGGCTATAAGGGAGGGAGGAAAGGGAAGGACTTAAGTGTATGGTATTGTACATATGTAAGTGGAAGAACTGATTACAAGGAGGGGAATGGCCTAACCGAGGCCATGGGTACAGAATGCATAAAAGAAGGGCAGGGGGAGGGTCAATCTAATTTCAAAAGATTGTGAATAAGACTTATGTAAAATTACTTTTTTGAATAATGGTACATCTAGAAGCTGTAGACTGTTACTAGAAATTTTTCAGTGCCTGGGATGGGATACCTTCCAGTGAGTTGATGGCCAAGGAGGTCCCGGTAGCCTCCAAAACATTAAAGGTATTTGCCAAAGCCCTTGGTTTCCCTCGAAAAACAGATAGTAAGACCCTATTGCTGAAGACATCTCTTGCCTGAGAGGCAAGGTCACTGAGAAAGCAAGCTGGTGCTGAGCAGAAAACCTTCTCCCTGTAGACCAGCCAACTGAAAGTTGGAAAAAGCTGCACTGCATGCAGATTATGGGAGACAGAAGTCATCAGCAGTGAAAACAGTGGACGCTAAATATTCAAATTTGGCCAGACAGGCCCAAAGACTGAACGGGTGCAATAGTGGCATGTCTACTCGTGGGGTATCCAACTGCTCCATAATTGGACTGAAGGCCCTCTCTACAGGAGGGAATACATACCTGGTACTGAAAAACGTAAGCAAAGTCTATGGTAGGTAAGGTCATGAGCCTTAGGGGTATAAAGCATGCTCTTGTCTAAATGTATATACTATTCCCACTACTCTGCCTGGAAAATAGTACACTTAATGCTCATATTCACATATTAATGCTACTCTCACTTCTGGTTAGAGAAGCTTCTCTTTTCAGATGGCGATGACCACTGGGATGATCCAAAAGGCAACATAGTGCTGAGAAGAAGGGATGGAGGAGTGCCCAGCACTGAAACACCTTTGTCGCACCCTCCAAGGCTCAGGGACCATTGCGGAAGAGGGGGCGGATAGAATGGAAGAGCCAAAGGAAGGGTACGACTCCTTACAATGCAACTGCCCAGACAGAAATTGGCCTTGATATCCATGACCTTGCTGTGCCTAGCAATACCTCCGCAAGACCCTCATAATAGAAGTAAAAGATGATGACATCAAATTAAAAAAGAGACTAATGGAGAGAGGGAGAGGATATGATGGAGAGTGGAGTTCTAAAGGGGAATGGGGGGAGGGGAGGGAAATACTATGCACTTTTTGTATGTAAGTATATTTTGTTGTCAATAAAAAAATTTTTTTTAAAAAGTAAAATAAATAAATAAATAAATAAATAAATAAATAAAAGAAAAAAAAAAGAGCTGTTTTCCAAGACAAAGATGAGGCAGGTCAGAAGTGCATCTTTAAAAGGAAGGCTTAAAAACATTAAGGATTTCTTAGTCCAAAATTCTTTCTGTTAATAGGAAAATAGGGAATTCAGGGCTTAACTGGTACTGGGTCTCTGAGAGTGTTTCACCAACTTTAATTATCTCCTGTTAGGCAAAAAAAAATTGATGAGAAAGCCAGAAGATCTGACTCTCAAGTTCTAGTAGTGACAAGCCGTGCACTGGCTAGGCTGATGGTGGGAATAGCTGTCCCCAACAGACCTCCTGAGAGTGAATGCAGGGCTGAATGTGTGACATCTACTCTTTTACTTCTGAAATGATGTGGGATGCTACTACCCCTCTGTACAGGTGGTAAAACAGACAGAAGCATAGTAGCGTAAGGCCCAAGTACACAGCAGAGGTAGGACTGAATCCCAGGTCCCCTGGGGCCTTAAACCATGTTGCTGTTGCCTTAGCTATCTTCTGACTGGTGCTCGTCTTTGGCGTGGTGGTCAGGCCTGGAACTTGACCTTGCACCCTTGCTCTTGTGCTGGCTGTGTCTGGACCTGCCACTTCACTTCCTGATACACTGGCTTCAATTCCTGCTCTGTGTTTCCCTAGCGTGCTGCGGGGTCCTGCATGTATATATCCACTATTCGATCACTTACACGGTAAGGAGTATGAGATGCAATCCATCGGGCTGTTGTAGACACAAAAGAAATGCCAGTGCAACACAGCTTTTAATCAAATAGATGCTTAATAAACACTGTTTCCCTCCCTCACAGTACATATGTTAAACCTTTGTGGTTCCTGCTATTTCATAAGCTGCAGTAGTTCTACATTTAAGGGAAACAGTGCTTTGAAACAGCCTGAATTATAGACTGACATGACTTCAAATTAATCAGGATTCTCTTTTGTGCTAACCCATGGGGGAATGCACTGAGCAGAATCTATTTCTTCAACAGACATTTTACTAATTGTGTTTTCTAGACAATTTGATTCCAGCAAGAGAAACATACAATTTGTAGATTGCTGAATATCTGATTTTAATTCCCATGTCACCTATTTTTGGTACATGGCTTAGAAAATGCAGTTAAAACATGGCCCCACTTGCTTCTTGAAAACTCAAAACAACCTTATTTATGTAATTATTTTAAATAGTGTGAGTTTTCTTGAACACAAAACAATTACACATTGACTTAAAACAAATAGAATGCACCACCTCAAATTAAAAAAAAAAAAAAAGTACGTTGCAAGGTAGCAAATTTGCTTCCAAACCAGTTCTCCCGACTCATGGTGCCAACTAATGGATCCTTACAGAAAACGACTCCTTGACAGGACAACTGGGCTGAGGATGTCAAGACAGAATCATGGCTTTTAGGATAGATCCAATGGTTGGTATTCTTATAAGAAGAAGGGGTCTTAGAGGCACAAAGATATGCAGGCAACAAGGTCACATGAAGGTGAAGGCAGAGTGGGGACATGAGGACTTCTGCCCCCGCCGTCCGTCAGGGGCTGTGGCATGCAGCTCACCCTCAGACTTTCAGAACTGGGAGAGGACACATGAATACTGTGCTGTGCTACACATTTCGTGGTAATTTGTTATGATGCTCCTGGCAAAGAAACAGACAATGAGGTGGAGGATGTGAAGGCACACAATGCAACTATTCCTTAATATTATGCAGAGGAACTTGAGTCTGGCCCTGAGCTTCTCTCTACGCCTTCCTTGTCAGAGCCTGAAGAAGAAATAGCTTAGAAAGCTTTCAAAGGCCTGAGTTAACCACATCAATCATTAGTAGGTTGGGTTCTATGAAATTATTTAAGAACGTATAAGCATGTCACTGTTTTTTAGTCTTAATTTCATACTTTACCTTTTCAGTGAAAAGAAAATAATTAATTTAGAAAAATTGAACTTACTTGTTAATTAAGAAATAAAACTGGGCTGGAGAGATGGCTTAGCAGTTAAGATGCATGCCTGTGAAGCCCAAAGACCCTGGTTTGCTGCTTCAGGTCCCATGTAAACCAGATGCATAAGGGGATATACATGTCTGGAGTTCATTTGCAGTGGCTAGAGGCTCTGGCATGCCCATTCTCACTCTCCCTGTCTCTTTCCCTCTCTCTGCCTCTACTAAATAAATAAATAAATAAATAAATAAATAAATGAAAAATAAAACTAGAATTATTTCAACTTTTGCTGTAAGGAAACCACAAAGACCAGCGTCCTCACAGAGCTTAGGGAAGACTCCAGCTGCCCCACTCCTCGAAGCTGTGACGCTGGTGTGACCTGGGAGCACACCTCGGGTCAGTTGAGTATGTCTCGCCCCCACCCCCAGAAACCCATGCTGAACTCTACTGCCTCATGCTATGAGGTTGGGAGGTGGGGGTCTAGTGGATCATGGGGACAGAGCCCTCAAGGAAGGATCAATGCCTTCCTTGTGGGCGTGGGCTCTTGTTTTCACACGATCAGAGTGGGCCAGGAGGGTGGCTTGCTGTAAAGCAAGAAGACCCTCAAGTTCTGTGTGTCCCTCACATGTCTGTTTGCCCTTTTCTTCTCCACCATGAGTTAAATCTTCAGAAGTTCCATCAGTACCATGCTCTTAGAGGTCCAAAATCAGGAGCCAGAACAAACCCCTGTTATTGTCTGGATATGGACTATGCCCACAGACGAATGTGTTGAGTGAGGTCCCCACATGGTCCCCACACTGGACATGGGAACTTTTCTTTCTCCGTGGACAAATACTTAGATGCCTAATTTGGGGGCATTACTGGGAACTGTGGGGAGCTCTGGGGGGTGAGGCCTCATAACGTAAGCAGGCCACAGAGGGAGGTATTCTTTGGGGCTGCCTCTTGTCCCAAGCCCCTTCCTCTGCTGCTCTGTGTGTGGTGGTCTGAAGGTAAAACGTCCCCCATAGGCTCACGTGTTTGAACACTTGGTCCTTAGCAAGTGACAACGTTTGGGTAGGTTGTGAAAGGTGGAAGTGATGTGTCACGGGGGGTGGGGAGGGTCAGACCTGGAGGTTCTACAGTCCAGCCCTACTTACTGTTCATTCATTCTCCACTTCCTGTGGTGATGTGACAGTGGCTTCCTGCTCAGACCTGTCACTCTACATCTCAATGGACTACTTTTATTCCTGTGTAATTAAAGACCAGAATCTGGATATGTGAGTTTACCAAGTAACTGAATGAATATAGGCAGGGAAGGGACACCTCAGTGCTGACCTCCTGTCTGCTTGATGTGCTTTCTTCATACTTCGTAAACTCCCTCTCTGTCTCCACGGCTGACTCTCCCTCACCTCCTGACTTCTAAGTCATAGCACCCTTGGGCTCCTCCTAGCCCCTTCTTTGCCTACACTCAGGATCAGGATGCTTCTACTCACCTTTGACTTCTACACTGGGGCATGGACCAAGGTAACAATGAGACTGATGCCATGTGGGCACTCCGAGACGCATGTGGACGGTGCAGTTCCTCATGCCCATGGCTTTGCTTTCCAAGGCTTTAGGCATTGACTGGAGGTCTTGAAACATACCCACTGAGGATGGTAGGTGCTGCTGCATGATGGGAAAATGGCGCACAGGAGCATCTTGTTGATTCTAGATATAAACCCTTTTCACTTTTGTCATCTGTCCAGAACTGACCCCTCTTCGCTTAGGTGGGTATTTGACCCTCAGTGATGTCTCCCGGTAGATATCTAAGCCATCTTTGGAGCTGAGCACAATAAAAACTGTGTACGACCTTCAGTATCTTAATGACAGTCATCCTTGTCTGAAGCATACAGCCACACTGTCCACAAACTCTTCCATGTCTACCTTCAAGATGTATCCATATTTAACCACATGTTACTTTTATCCCTGCACCACTGTGGACCAAGCCATTATCCGGAACTACTGTCTGCACTTCTGCACTTGTCTTTTGAGTCCACTTCCAAGAGAATACCAGGAAGTTCAAACGCACTCTTCTCATTCCCTGTCACCTAACTCTGTTATGTGACCTTATTACACTGATCACCTCCTTCCAGGCCCTGTCTTCAATATAGTCATGTGATGGGTTCACCAAACAGCTGTCCAGGGGCACAGTTCAGGCCACAGTGGCACACTAAAGCACTGGCCATCACAAATCTTGCACACGCTCTACTGCACGTGCTGCATGCCTCATGCATTTGGTGTGACTCTGAGAACTCCGCCCCCCCCAGGCTTCCGTAGAGCTCACCCCACTTTAGCTCTGAGATACTTCTAAGCAGCTAGTATTCTCCTACAGACACCTCTTACCATGGTATCTTCAACTGAAATGCTATAAGGAAGCAACTGAGGAAAAGGGATGTGGCTGGTCTGCGGCTGGTCGACATGTAGGGAGGGGCCACGTCTCCCCTGTGACCAAGAACAACAACAAAAAGACAATTTTGTTAAATTCTAGGGTATAAGAAGTCTTATTAAAGACATAGATACTCAGCCCATGTCTTTAATCCTAGCACTTGGGAGGCAGAGATAAGAGGATTGCCATGAGTTCAAGGCCAGCCTGAGGCTACATAATGAATTCCAGGTCAGCCTGGGCTAGAGTCAGACCCTACCTCCCCCCAAAAAAACAAGAAAACAAGAAACAAACAACAACAACAAAAAGACATACACTGACTTTCTTGCTATTGTAAGTGTGGGGAAGATAGGGAAGAGGAGAAAAAGAAATTGAAAAAGCCAATTTAAACAAGTGCATGTTAGATTATTTGGAAATTTCCAGCAAATGTCAAGCAAGTAAATTCCTTGTGACCCATTAGAGATTGAGGAGATGTGCATATTTAACAAAATCAGTCCTCCAGTTAGATGTGGCGGCTGAGAAGTGCTGACACAGGGTTCTGTGGCGTCTCTGATGGGGAGTGTGACTCGCAGCTTTGGGAAGCTGCTGGGGGTCACCACTGTGACCTCGTCCTCTGACAGTGAGGTAGTGACTTCATGCTGACGGGACCAGCAGCCCTGTGTGACCCTAAACTGGTGGTCTGCTGTTCTCCAGGAGGCCAGGCTTGCGTTCCTTAGCTCTGTCGTGATCCCGTGGCTGGCCTAGTACACATCCTGGGCCGGTATGGAGTCATAACCGCAGCTGCCACTAGAGGGAACACAGAGGGAACAGTGCGAACTAGCACTAGGCTGCAGCTGAGCCCTACCTCTCTTGCCTTTTCCAACAACTAAAGTCCGCTGATGATAGAAACTAGAAATATCTGCTCATTATTATGTCACCAGGTCTTGCAGTTACTTTCTCATTGCCGGGACAAAACCCCAGAACAAAAGTAGCTCATGGGAGTAAAGGGTTTATCTCAGGCTCACAGTTTTAAGTGGAAGCTTCATCATGGTTCAGGAAATAAAAACGTACAGGAAGCTGGCTCACATCATCACACATCCACAGCAAAGAGGGAACACACAGAGCGCGGGCTGGCTTTGAACACACAGCAGGCTAGACTTCAGATCTGCCCCAGAGCCACCTCCTCTAACAGGGCTCTGCCTGATGCAGACTAAGTAGGAAGCTTAACTAAAAATGCTTGAGGCTATCGGGGGCATTTATACTCAAACCACCAGATCAGAATTCGGTGGTCTTTCAAAGATCATCTCCTTGGATCAACTCTGGTCAGATGCCGCTGAGCCCTTTTCTCAACTGGGCCTGAAGCTTAGTCCCATCTCACTGAGACCCGTTTTAACTAGAATCCAGTAAAATTATTTTAGTGAGAATTTTCTGTCTTCTGTATCTGATCTGCTTCAATTTCTGATCAAGTTGTTCACCCTTTTCTATCCGCAGATGAGATCACTTTGGCCCACATGTTCAGTCCCGGTTCTATTTCACAGGCTAAAACTTCCATGAGCAAGAACAGAAGATCAAAATTCAGGAGAGAGTATGGCCCACTTGCTCACTAAATGCATATTAAACAGCCACAGCAGAATATTCTACTTGCACCCTGATGTCCGGGAGGAAGTGTTCTGTGTGGTTAGAAGCTCTGTCGCTACCAAGACGCGTACCTCCCTCCACTCAACCTGACAAGCGAGTGCTTCCTTTCTGTTTTTAAGGACACGCGGCAGAAGAAAACAAACCAGTCTGCAAACAACTTTTGAGATATAAAGTGGCATTGGTGCCTGTGGGTTAAACTAGAAGGATTTGCCTTTGAATTAGTTTGTAATGATAATATCCAGAAACATGTGCAACGTGTGATAATTGTGAAGGCTGTGATCTTTTCACTAAATAAAATTGCAGTGTGTTTCTAGTCCTGCCTTACAACTCTTCTTCCGTTGCAATACATGTTTATGACTACATTTACTTTAATTTTGATGTGGCTTGTATCTGCCAGTCCTCAGTCTTAGGAGGGGAAACATCATACCTTATGGTATACTTTCCTGGCAGTGTTTTTTGACCTTGTGTTTTGTATTTTCACATTCCAACATTCCACCTTTCCCTCCCTCTCTCTGTGTGTATGAGATATTCAACACTTTATTATGAAATGGGCTCTGTGTTAGGTATTTAGCCCCACTACAGGTTTATAGAAGGTTTTGGGGCACACTTAGAATAGGGTAGGTTAAGCTATGATGGCTGATAAATTAGGTGAATTAAATGCAATTTAAGTTGTAGTATTTTCAATTTATAGTAGTTTTATCCAGACGCAAACCATTTACAAGTCAAGGAGAAAATGCATCAGGCAGTCAGTGCTGATGAGCATCAGAGAAGCCCATGTGCCGTGTAAACTGAACAGCTTGCTTTCGAGCTCTGGAGAGAATGGTGCAAGTGCCCGATTAGGAGGCACTAGTCTATGTATTTCTTCAAGTATGATAGGGAAAAAAGAAATAAAATGAAGTTAATAGAATTTTAAACAAACAAATAATCATTGACCTTGTATATTAAACACAGAGTCTGATTTTGAAGTCAAATTAACAGGGTCTACAGAGCTGAGAGGTCAAGTGGCCGCTGGAGAGGAGAGCATCAGCATGCCCTTTGGACTAGAAGAACATCCAGAAAGGACCCGGAGACTCACAAGAGCATGTGGCTCCTAACGTCGAGTGCTGGCCCATATTTTCTGTTCCCTTAGAGGTTGGAGACACAAAATCCACAGAGAGCAAGAGAGAACGTGATTTCTTCCTTTACGCCTCTGAGTAGAACGCTAAGCTCTCCACAACAGCCTGACAGGACGGCAGGAGATGGAAGAGAGGAAATGCAAGGATAAGAGGAAAAGGCCTGGGGCGGAGCTCCTTCCGCCTTTTGCAACCTTCTCCTCTTCCTTGTTAAAGAACGTCTTCTTTAGTGCTTATAAACTCTGGAGCCCTTCCATGTTAACTATAGGAAGGAGGGAGGCAGTTCAAAGTCAAAAGCCTGGGGTGTTTTTCTTATAGGAGTTGAAAGCAACCATATATGTTAAACCCAGTGAGGTTCTAAACATCATGAAAGAGACATGTCCAAAATTCCGTGTCCATAATAGCACATGTGCTGTAGACAAGTTCTGATGCCACTGCATGGAGGTAGCAACAATAACAAAGACTCCTTAAGGAGGCAACAGTGCTGGAAAAAAATAAGCATTTTTCCAGTAATGGATATTGATACAGAAAAATGTTCAGATCAATATTTTATATAATGCACAAAAATGAGTTTAATACATACATATTTAAGAAAAAATAAAGGAGAGTGATACTGCTAGTTTATCATAAGGGAGGAATATATATATTTATATATGTATGTATTTATATGTATATATATATGTATATATATACATATATATGTATATACACTAAAACTGAGCTACATTAACAATTTTAAGCTTAACAAATACAAGAGATGGATGTTGCAGGTGGAGTAAATGCATTGGGATAATCCTTACATCCAGGGCGACAATCCATCAAGAATGTATGAGTGCCCCTATGTGTATTAATAATGGCTTCAGTTATGGACCCAATCCAATTCAATTACTTTAAATGCATCCGTGTGTCAAAAACTGAGAAGGTAGGCTCTTGCATTAGACTTATGTTAAGTAGCTAAAAAGACTGCAGAAAACAAGAGTTATGTTCATACAAGACAGCATGATCAGTAAACTGGGACTCATACCCAGGTGGCCCCATTCCAACACTGGCATGCAAAACCCAGCAGTAGGATGGTGACAAATAGGCACAGATAATTTAGACATTTGCTATTCTGAACACTTGCTAAATTTAAGATAATTGAGGAAGTGTAAATTGAATCAAGCAGCTCATCACCTGGGCCAAAAAAAAAAAAAAAAAAAAAAAATAAGAGGCAGAAAAAAATGGAAGCAACCAACTCCTGGAATGTGCATAAATATGAAGGAACGAGCAAGAGTTGACATACATGTGAGACAGGAGTGATCATAAGTGAATAGTGCACGTATAAATGGACACCATGTTGACAACAAGTGGAAGGTAACTCTTCAATTTGAAGATGGACATATCTCTGTTCCAGCAATGTGAAAACCTCACAGACACCATTTTACATTTTCCCAAGAACACAGACTCCAGGGCAGTCACCACTCACCACGCGTCCATTTATAAGCCCATGGTGAGGGAGTGTGAATTAAATGTTCCCCCATACGCTCATGTATTTTGAATGCTTGGTCCAGAGCTGGTGGCAGTTTGGCAAGCTGTGGAGTCGTTGGGAGGCCAGGTCTTGCTGGAGGAGGCGCGCCACTCAAGTAATACACACCAGCTCCAAGAGCAGTGGTCGACGTGCTCCTTCCTGCTGCTCTGGAGGGGTGCCCGCCGTGTGTGTGCTCTGGTCAGGCATCCCCTACCATGATCAAACTGCCCCTTGAAATTGTAAGCCAAAACCAAATCTTTTCTTTCCATAAGCTGCTGCTGCCTGTCATGTGTTCTGAACCAGTAATGAGAATGTAGTTGCTAGATATGGGTATCCCTGAAGTGTCTATTGGTCAGACAATGAGATAAAGAAACCATTCATCCAGTGCAATATCACAAAGCGGAGAAAAGCAATAAAGCATACACACCCACCACCAGATGGACGTCTGAACAAGCACGGTGAGTCATTGCACGTCAGGTGGGTATGACGCTGCCACAGCCAACTTGATGTGTCACCTGAACCACACCATGGCACTCTGGTAGCTGGTCCAACTTTGTTCTACATGTTTCTGTGATGGCATTTTTGGATGAAATTAATACTCAGATCAGTACCCACAATGCGGGTGAATCTCATCCAATCAGGTGAAGGATCCAACAGAGCAAGAATGCCTTGCTTAGAAGAGACAGAGTTCTACTGCAAAGGACTGCACCTGGCTGGCCCACTCTGCAAGGGCAAGGTTGCCAAAATGCCCAGCACACGAGCCAGTTCCTTACACTAAACGCTTTTCCTTGTACACATCACATTGGTTCTGCACGAGCCAGTTCCTTACACTAAACACTTTTCCTTGTACACATCACATTGGTTCTGCATCAGCCAGTTCCTTACACTAAACGCTTTTCCTTGTACACATCACATTGGTTCTGCACGAGCCAGTTCCTTACACTAAACACTTTTCCTTGTACACATCACATTGGTTCTGCATCAGCCAGTTCCTTACACTAAACACTTTTCCTTGTACACATCACATGGGTTCTGCACGAGCCAGTTCCTTACACTAAACACTTTTCCTTGTACACATCACATGGGTTCTGCACGAGCCAGTTCCTTACACTAAACACTTTTCCTTGTACACATCACATTGGTTCTGCACGAGCCAGTTTCTTAAACTAAACACTTTTCCTTGTACACATCACATTGGTTCTGCACGAGCCAGTTCCTTACACTAAACACTTTTCCTTGTACACATCACGTTGGTTCTGCACGAGCCAGTTCCTTACACTAAACACTTTTCCTTGTACACATCACATGGGTTCTGCACGAGCCAGTTCCTTACACTAAACACTTTTCCTTGTACACATCACATTGGTTCTGCACGAGCCAGTTTCTTAAACTAAACACTTTTCCTTGTACACATCACATTGGTTCTGCACGAGCCAGTTCCTTACACTAAACACTTTTCCTTGTACACATCACATTGGTTCTGCATCAGCCAGTTCCTTACACTAAACGCTTTTCCTTGTACACATCACATTGGTTCTGCACGAGCCAGTTCCTTACACTAAACACTTTTCCTTGTACACATCACATTGGTTCTGCATCAGCCAGTTCCTTACACTAAACGCTTTTCCTTGTACACATCACATTGGTTCTGTCAGCCAGTTTCTTAAACTAAACGCTTTTCATTGTACACATCACATGGGTTCTGCACGAGCCAGTTCCTTACACTAAACACTTTTCCTTGTACACATCACATGGGTTCTGCACGAGCCAGTTCCTTACACTAAACACTTTTCCTTGTACACATCACATGGGTTCTGCACGAGCCAGTTCCTTACACTAAACACTTTTCCTTGTACACATCACATTGGTTCTGCACGAGCCAGTTTCTTAAACTAAACGCTTTTCCTTGTACACATCACATGGGTTCTGCATGAGCCAGTTCCTTACACTAAACACTTTTCCTTGTACACATCACATGGGTTCTGCATGAGCCAGTTCCTTACACTAAACACTTTTCCTTGTACACATCACATGGGTTCTGCACGAGCCAGTTCCTTACACTAAACGCTTTTCCTTGTACACATCACATTGGTTCTGCAGGAGCCAGTTCCTTACACTAAACACTTTTCCTTGTACACATCACATTGGTTCTGCAGGAGCCAGTTCCTTACACTAAACACTTTTCCTTGTACACATCACATTGGTTCTGCACGAGCCAGTTCCTTAAATTAAACACTTTTCCTTGTACACATAACATTGGCTCTGCACGAGCCAGTTCCTTGCACTAAACACTTTTCCTTGTACACATCACATTGGTTCTGCACGAGCCAGTTCCTTACACTAAACGCTTTTCCTTGTACACATCACATTGGTTCTGCATGAGCCAGTTCCTTGCACTAAACACTTTTCCTTGTACACATCACATTGGTTCTGCACGAGCCAGTTCCTTGCACTAAACGCTTTTCCTTGTACACATCACATTGGCTCTGCACGAGCTAGTTCCTTACACTAAACGCTTTTCCTTGTACACATCACATTGGTTCTGCACGAGCCAGTTCCTTACACTAAACGCTTTTCCTTGTATATATCACATTGGTTCTGCTTCTTTGGAGAACACTAAAGATGACAGTGTAAATATTTAAGACACAAAGGACTATGGGCAAATATATTCATGAAAAGTGTCCTTGGTGCTATAAGAGGTGGTGTCCTGACAATTCTCAATATCCACAAACAGTCTATGTCCTGTCTCACAGCACTGGAAGAGACTTGCTGAGGAAGTCATCTTAACATGTGGTTTCAGGGGACGACTTCAGACAACCCTGAGATCTGCATTTCACATTTCTGGAACGTGAATAGGCTTCACTGTCTACCAAATGAGGATGTATTGATTTTATTTTCAATTTTAATCTGAACCAGTTTTGAAAACTAGATAAAACTGTTACACCCAAAAGAAAACTCCATGTCAGTTGGCATGAGGAACACAAGGAAAATACTCCTTTTTTTCTGGGTTGTTTCTTTTGAATTTATTCTTATTTTGAAACAGTAAATAGTTTATGTTCTGATGTGCACCATAATTTAAAATATATGTTTTGAGCACAAATTAGAGAAAAATAAACTGTCCTGATTTCTGGATCGTGTCAGGCATCATTCGAGCATGACAAATTATTCAGTGCCTAAGTCATTATACAACTGCAGGCAGGCCCAGGTGCTGCAGGCTATTTCTCTTTTTGCATGAAATATATGCACATCTCAAGGTGTATGACAAAGGAACCACCTGCTGTGTATTTAAAATCCACTGAGATTAGGATTCCCAAGGAAACGCAGCAGTAAATGATACTGATATATTGAAAATCATTGGCATGAATGTCTTCCTTTTGTATAAAACAGCTCCTAAAATGTTTCCTACTATACCTTCAAGCAACATCTTTAAGACTTAGGAAAAACAATTGCTAATTAATTTTAATGCAATGTCAATTATGCTAATAAAATTCTAATTAAAATCCTTATGATGTAAATCAGTCTTTCTGTGTGTATGAGAGTAATTATTACATAGGCTGTCAGACACTGGGTACTTATTAATGCATGAACCTGTACAGTGGGCTTGGATATGTGCAGACCTTTTTGCATTCTGAACTACATCTTCTTTATCACTGAAGAAGTTACTGGAGACCACATGCTATTGAAGGTGCCATGTAAGAAGTTAACGTATGCCCATGCTCGAAATAAGCAAGCAAAAAGGCTGGAGGACTCTGGCTTAAGAAATGTCTTTCTCAACAGATATGGAACAGTGAGTAAGAAAATTTAATATTACTTTTCTTACTGCAAGTTCATTATCTGAGATTTTATAATAAAACGATATAGGGTTTTGGCTATAAAATGCACAGTTCCTTGGGTGTACAAATAATGTGTGACTTCCAGTGCTTGGGTGTACAAATAATGTGTGACTTCCAGTGCCCCCAAATGTAGACAACATGTTCTAAGTTACTATTACAGTCAGATTCGCATTGCTGGCAGAAACAATAGCAGCTTGTGGGGGGGGAAAGGGTTTATTTTTGGCTTATAGACTCGAGGGGAAGCTCCATGATGGCAGGGGAAAACGATGGCATGAGCAGAGGGTGGACATCATCTCCTGGCAAATATCAGATAGACAACAGCAACAGGAGAGTGTGCCAAACACTGGCAAGGGGAAACTGGCTCTAACACCCATAAGCCCACCCCTAACAATACACTGCCTCCAGGAGGACCCAACTCCCAAATTGTCACCAGCTGAGGACCTGACACTCAGAGCACAGGAGTGTATGGGGGACCCCTGAGTCAAATCACCATGGTTACTGTCACTGTAACAAAAATACCACAGGAGATTAATTTAGGAGGAAAGACTGGTTTGGGCTCATGGTGTCTGAGGTCTCGGCTGGTTGGTCGGTTGCTGCTTTGGGTCTGTGGTGAGGTGGTACATCATGGCAAGGGGCAAAACACTCATTTCATGCTAGCTAGAAGGACCAGGACAGGGAGAGGGAGAGGGAGAAACAGCAGCCATGGTGCCAGTCTCAAGTTCAAGGGCCATGGCACACTCCCAGATTTAACGTCATTCTGCTAGGCCCATAAGTGTTCTGCCACCTCCCCAAAGCACCATCAGCCGGAGTTTAAGCCTTCGGCACCCAAGCCACTGCAGGACGTTTAAGATCCAAACCGTAACTCTCAAAAGAGTACTATGCCCATGTCAGCCCCTACTCTTTGCCTGGCTCTGCTGGAACCACTTAACAGGAGGCTATCTGAAAGGACAGAGGCATCAATCCAAGAAGTCGACTAAAAAAACGCCTTGTGTGGGCTGGAGACATGGCTTAGTGATTAAGGCTCTTGCCTGCAAAGCCAAAGAATCCAGGTTTGATTCTCTAGGACCCACGTGAGCCAGATGTACAAGGTGGCACTTGCATCTGAGTTTGTTTGCAGTGGCTAAAGATCTCTCTCTCTTTGACTCTTCTCTCTATCTCTCTCAAATAAATAAATAAATAAATAAATAAATAAATAAATAAATATTTTTAAAAATTCTTTGTGCTACAACAGGTCTCAGTAAGGCTGAGAATTAAGATCACTTCCTGGGAGATGAACATGGCCCTAAATTCACAGGAGCTGCCCAACAGAGGTGTGGAGGCGTGAGTCAGATGTCATCTACAAACTCACATGTTTTGAATGTTTGGTCCCCAGCTGATGGCAACTAGGGAGCTGGAGCCTTGCTGGAGGAGGTGTGCTACTGAGGGTGGCTCACTGCTGCTGATGTCCACCTGCTGTGCCAGGGTGATGCCCAGCCTCTGCTCATGGCATGCTTCCCCCTGCCATCATGAAGCTTCCCCGGGAGACTATAAGCCAAAACAAAGCTTTCCTCCCATCCACTTGTTTGGTCAGGGGCTACATCTCAGCAAGGAGAAGGTAACTACGACAAGAGGGGAGAAGGCAACTTCATAGTGGGGAGGAGCACACTCAGAGGTGCTGCGATGTGATAGAAAAACTTAATGGGGAGCAATCAATTGGTCTGACACTAGAGATTTCCCTTACGGAAAGAGAAGCAACAAGACCACAAAGGGAGCTCGAGGCCTATCATTAAGAACGAGGAATAGTGGAGCTGGGGAAATGGCTTACTGGTTAAGGTGTTTGCCTGAGAAGCCCAAGGACCCTGGTTTGATTCCCTAGGACCCACGAAAGCCAGAAGCACAAGTGGTGCATGTGTCTGGAGTTTGTTTGTAAAGTGGCTAAAGGCCCTGGTGCACCCATTCTTTCTTTCTCTCTGCCTCTTCTCTCTCTCTCAAATAAATAAATGAAATATTTTTAAAAAGAATGAGGAATAATGTTGAAAGTTCTTGTCTTTTATTGACAACTGAATTTTCTAGGCAAGAATTTCCTGTAGTTTCTGCATAATGCCCTTTAGTTCAGTCTTTTCAGTTGCCACCCTCAGTGTGCATGGAGAAAACTGGATGGGAACAGAGGGAGCCAGGCTGGCACCTCCAGAAGCTCACCCTGATTTGAACCATTAGGTATCCAAGGGCAGCCCAGGCAAAATGTGTATTTTCATAGGCACCGTAGAAGTCAGCTTAAGGCAGAAGCTTGTCCTACGTCTCCCCTGCTGGGGAGGTTAATAATGATAACAGAAATTCCCCAACTTTCCATTCTACTTGTGCAACAGGGAACTTATCTGTGCCCGAAAAACAGCTCTAGAAAATGAAGGCCCATGACACACACTTGCTTACACATCTGAAAAATCCATAATTTGGATCTCGCCACTTCTAAATTCCACCAAGGGAAGAAGAGCATGCTGAAAGTGAAGCAAAGTCAAGGTGTAAAATCTTCCCTGCATTTCTGAAAACCCTTCCACCAGGCCTGGCCCATGTGTGCTCTGGAAAAGCCCAGGTGATTGAGGCTGCCTCCTCTGCTCCTGGTGCTTCATCCTTCCTTTCTGCCTGTTCTACTGGCTTCCTTACATGATCCACTGGAAGCCAGGGGTGGAAATGAGCCTTGATGATCAGCATTCTATCAAGAAAAGTGAATAATTCAAATGAGATAGAAAGACTGGTTTTCTGTGTAGCAAACAAATAATTTTCACTTGTAAACACAGTTTCCTATACTGTGAAATAGAGGTACTCTAGGGATCATCAGACAAATTAGTTTTACAAAAAAGGAAGAAGCTACATGCCTTTCAAAGGGAAGTTAGTGCTGGTAGAGTGAGGGAGCCAGAGGAGTGGCTGTTATAGGAGGCTGGGTGCTGGAACTCTGCCTGGCTTTATCTTACATTCAAGTGACAGACATTATGAGGGTATGGGGTGGGTAAGGGACATAGTAGGGTCTTTGTAGACCCACATTAGTGCCACCCACTGCTACAGGGGACAGTTTTCTGTGAGTTCAGAGGCACACTTGAGCACCCGTCTTGTAGTTTTCTGCCTCGGGTCTTGAACAAGCTGTAGGAGTCATTTACTGTCCCTTAGACAGTCTCGAAGTGTAGGGAAGTTAATGTGCCTAGAACAGGCTTCCAGGAAGTCGGCGTCTATGGACCACCAGTGGACAGACTCCATGAGCTCGTCTAGGAACTAAGAGCGTGAGTCCTTGCTCAGTGCCTAAGGGCGGCGGTAGCCACGTGCCCTTAGCATGGCTCTGTCTTAGTCCCTGTGCAGCGCCCCCACTTGCAGGATCCTCTCCTGACAGACTGCTCTCAAATGCTTTTCACAGTTGTGCATGAAGGAGCCCAGAAATTGTGATCATCAAGGTCTGTACCAAGATTGCACGGTAAAGTGGACTTGCGGGGAAAAAGTGGGAATGACAGAAACACAGTAGTCCACCCAGAGAAGACATAGTGAATTCCAGGTCATCCTTGGCTAGAGAGACACAGCCTCCATTTTTTTTTTTTATTTTTATTATTTTCTTTTTTTTGCTTTTCCAAGGTAGGGTCTCACTCTAGCTCAGGCTGACCTGGATTTTTTTTTTTTTTTAATAAAAGGGATACAGTAGGATAGAAGGCTGGCAGGTGGGAAGGCTAACAGTGGGAGATGTGAACTACAGTTCCTGGTGGGGGAAGCCACATCTATGTTAAGGATTCTATAAGGCCGATTAACTTACTGCACCTTCATGACTGTGGAGAACTGCAATGCTGCAGATTCACAGCCAGATTCTCTTTGTCTTCTTAGCTCGTTGAGTCACTCCCCGTCTGTGCCTGGTCTCCGATATGCGTGACTCTCAGGATGAACCTTTGGGGTGGACTCAAGGACCAGCACTAACTTTCAGCAAACCAAGAGCAAATCTCGTCCTCGCAGAGCGTCTGAACTTACTGATGCACAGTAGCAGCACAGTAGTCAGTTTATTGTGGTTATTCATGTTAGTATAGATGACGATGGTGATGGTTATAGACTGTCAGCGACAGAGGCACAAAGAGAGCGTGGAGGCCAGCTTACTCTGGCCAGATTAGAAAATGTCCACTGAGACCCACTTTCTGGTCCTTAACCTTCAAAAGCTCTCATAGGATTTCCCCAAACCTGTGTCCACCCCCCTCCACATTTGGAGGACCCCTCCTAAGCGTGCGTGCCTTTTCTGGGTGGTCACTAACTAATGAAGACCTCGGCTGTGCACCTAACCTTGACCCTGAGACATACCCCAACTAAATGCAGTTTACATTTTTCACGTAATAAGGAAGTCCAAATTGTGCTGACACATGCACAGGACCCTCCCAGCTTCTTTACCTTTCTTCTTTGACTTGTACTTTGTTAAACTACATCTTTAATAATTTACCCTTGATATCTAACTTTTAAAATTATTTTCTAAATGCAGGTAAGGACTTTGGTTGGCATCTACTCCTACCAAGAAGTCAAAACTCCTGTGTCACTATAGCAGAGATTTCCAGCTTTGCTAGGACCTGCCTACCTGATGTTTCCATGAACGTATTTGAAAAAAATGCCCTAATTTATGACTTGCTTTTGTCTTGCAATGATGCAAACTTCATGAGACCATTTACATATTAGAACATGTTGTTCGTGGCAACCTAAATCCCGAATCCACGTTTAGGCCTTGGTCACTCACACTTGGCTCCTGAATGAACAATCTCTTTGAAGGAAAACCTGCAGTTTGCATTGATGACCTGGCCACTCTGTTGGGACCCGCACAGGACCTCGAGCATCACCTGTGTCCAGTTAACCCTGTGTAGCCACTGGACCAACTGCAGCGAGGCCTCTTGGGGACCTGCACCTACGATACACTTTCCTCTATCTTTTGGCTTGTGACAGTAAGAAACACATTTTACCTCGCAGACAGACAAAGACACATGTACACATGTATCTGTATTTGCTAGGTGCTTATTGGATACACAAGTGAAACCAAAGATCAATACCACTGTTCTTTCTTTTTCTTTTTGAGCATGTGTGTGCAGCAGAATGTGGGTGAGGCACGGTGTGTGCGTGGTGAATGCATAGGCTCGCCCAGACGTTTGCTGCTGGGTGCTTTCTGCGGCCACCAGAGACACTGTGTGTCCTCCTCGATTGCTCATCTGCTGTTTCCTCGAGATAGCATCTCTCTCAGGACCCAGAGTTACTTTCTTTTCTTTTCTTTTCTTTTCTTTTCTTTTCTTTTCTTTTCTTTTCTTTTCTTTTCTTTTCTTTTCTTTTTTACATGAGCCCCAGTGATTCTTCTGTCTCCACCCACACAGGACTGAGGTTAAAGGCGATCCTGGCAGTGCCTGTTTGCATGTATGCAGGAAAATTAAACACAGGGCAGACCAGGCCCTCACGCTTGGCTGGCAAGCATTCTTCCCAGAAGAGCCGCCTCGCCTCTCCAGCCCAAAGCGCCATTCTCACTCCCTGTGATACAACTTGTCATTTCCATCCGGCACGTGGTCTTCCTCTTCCTCTCCTGTTTGTGCTTTGCAGACTTGTTTTCACTGGTCCCAGTTCAGACTGGACTCACTTTCCTAGTGAACAAGCCATTCGTGCTGTCTATAGCTCACTGTCTTGTTGGTTAAAATAACGAAGCGGAGATGAAATAATGAAGGAAGTTTTTCTGCCTCTCAAAGGATTTATGCACTTCTGTGCCAAATTCATCAGAACGTATCAGTTCATAGAGTCCACATTCCATTAATTTTAAGAGTTAACAGATGACACAATGCAGATTAAAAGCCAGGCATGTTGTTATATATTTTCCAGAAAAACGTTCACTACAATGTCTATTCTTCTAGTAATATACTTTCATATTCAGAATGTGAATATCAATAAAATGTCTTAAAATGCTTACAAAATCTAACTGTAATTTTTCTTTGGTGCATTCTGGACTTTTCCTGCAACAAAATCATCAGTTTTGCATCTCAGGCTTTTTTTTTTTAAATGGCTTTATTCTGCCCCCAACGCAGAACATTCCTTCTCTCATCTCTGAAATGCCCCTTTGCCATAAGCTCTCTTCAGTCTTCCTGTGGCCCCAGGCCACTGTCCACACACCTTAGCCAGCTGGACCATTATGTTGCTGTTTATCGCTCTTGTCGCCTCACTGGAACCTGACAGAGCAGCTGTCACAAAGCAAAGTGGCAAGGAAGACGAACCAGCTCTTGTCGTTCCTGCAGTCACTTGCATGCTCCTAGGCACTCACACAGCAGGACCCGAGGCTCCCATGCCGTTTCCCAATGCAACGGCAACTGTGGGGAGCGCCCGTGACAACATCTCAGGCTCTCTGGGTGCACTCTATGGGGCATCCTATCTCCTCCTAGTACGTTGAATTTGCCCAACAGAACCGCTCTGGGACACGGGGCAAGTTCTCCACAGCATTCCCACACAAGCAGCTCCTTGTCCTTCATCATGTGCATCAGGATTACAGTGTCCTGAGCGCCAGCAATGGAGATGTTCCTTTCCCTGGCGTCAGAGTTCTTTTACATCAAGTGGGAAAAAATCCAGGAGATCAACACGAGACAAAGTGAGATCCCCCAGGACTCTG
Organism: Orientallactaga sibirica; assembly: GCA_036365145.1. Taxonomy (NCBI): domain Eukaryota; kingdom Metazoa; phylum Chordata; class Mammalia; order Rodentia; family Dipodidae; genus Orientallactaga; species Orientallactaga sibirica. The sequence continues at coordinate 2,611,597 of JAEOAD010000005.1, forward strand.
AACCTGGGGGACAGGAGTGCAGGTTTCTGAAACTTTGAAGAGAACAGGCTCAAAAGGAGCCACAGGGGAACTCTCCTTCCTGTCCCGTCAGCACTTCTCCCATCTCCTGAGCCCACTCTTGGCTCCAGTCCCTCACTGTTCTGCTCCAGAGATTAATGCTGGTCAACTGTTTGGGCTCTGCGTCCAAATACTCCAGGGAAAGGACTTCATGGGCGTGGCTTGGGCAAGGTACTGAGTTGTGGCATGGTGGCTGCCATCAGAAGGTGTGATTCTTTGTGGTAAGCTCTGGATGAATCTCTGTATCTGTCCAGCTCTGTGAAATGGCTGCCATCTTTGCAAGCACATGGGCAGGGGTGGGGAAACATGTCCCTGCAGACAGGGCGGGAGTTGCACTGCCCTTCACATGTGAACTCATGCTTTAAGGAGTATCTGCGTGTTCTCTGCCACAATACCTGAACATGCAGCCATGCCCCTTCACTTGGGAGAAAAGAGCCACTTTTTAAAGAATTTTTATTTACTTGTTTGCAAGCAGAGAGCAGAAGAGATGCAGACAGAGAGAAAATGGGCGCACCAGGGCCTCTATCCATTGCAAACAAACTCCAGACACATGTGCCCCTTGCATCTGGCTCACGTGGGTCCTGGAGAATTGAACTGGGATCCTTTGGCTTCACAGGCATGTGCCTTAACTGCTCAGCCATTTCTCCAGCCCCAAGAGTCACTTTTTGAATATATAAATCACTGTGCATTCTTTTGCTTAGACTAGATTAAAAGCCTTCTAAGAACAAAGTGGGCTATTAATTTTGCTTATGGCTATCTGTATTGCATCTATACCATGATGCTGAATGCACAGTTAGGGCAAAGCCTTAATACACTGAGAATCTGTGTTTTTCTTCCCAGCAAGGTGTGCTGCTCAAGTCAAAATGGTGCAGTCTGTGCTCACCTTCAGTTTGCACAATGTAAGTAATTGCTGGTCTGTACTACTTCTACCTCCACTGTGTCTTTAGGGCTCCCAATATCTATCACTCTTATATTTAGAATTGTATTTTAGCTGGTTATGGTGGTACACTCCTGTAGTGCCAGCACTCCACAGGTGGAGGCAGCAGAATCATGAGTGTGAGGGTGGCAGGGACTGCGCCGTGAGAGTGCCAGGCCAGCTGGGTCTTGAGACTCTGTCTCACAAATATGTAGTTTAGTTCTTTGTGAGTAGTTATATACGAATAAACACCCATCATTTCATTGTGTGAAAATGACCTTGAATGCCCATCATTGACCTTAGGAGGGGCTATTAATGTATGAGAGGATACATTTCATTGAGAACATCAATTCTGCCCATTATTGGCCCTTTGTGGATTCTGAGGTCATCTGGCACTTTGGTCAGAGTCTTGCACTCACATTCTCTTTATATTAAAAGAGACGAACTGTCAAATAAAGCCACTTTTATACATGGAAAAGATAAATATTTTAAATAAGATGTTTAGACCAATATATAATGGCTTTATATTTGGCTATCACATGGATACTTAATGAATATATTGAATTAAATATTTAAATATTTTTAATTTCAGTGCTGCATAGATAGACTAAATATGGATAGATATAACTGACATGGATAAAAGCTTTTTGAAGTCTTCTGTAAATTTCAAAAGTGACAGGGAAAAGTTTGAGAACCTCTGACCTAGATGGTTTGAGTGAGAATAAAAGGTAATTAATAAACTATGGGCTACATACATACACATGGATTGAGATGTTACCCCAAGATGCAGAAATGTATTCTACCCACTACTGTGTTAGAAAGGATCACACTTTTAAGTATTTTGACCTCACAATTCACAGGCTGTTGTGTCAAAATGAAAACACCACCATGCGAATATCACAGTGCCAATGGGCGCCATCAACACAGGCAGAGACAGAACAGCTGGGAGCCAGCTCAGCGGGCTCTCCTGTCTCCAAGCCGTTGTCCAGTTCATGGGTTTCTGGTGGTGGCTTCTGCAAACATGGTCCTGAGGGAAATTTCTCAGCTGCTCAGTCACTGTGTTTGCACTGTTGTTACAGAAACATGGTTTGGAGTGCGGGCAGTAACCATGAACTCAGGTCCCAGGATTGTTAATGACTGCCTAGTCAGTTTTGTCTCAGTTTCCTCAATGATGAGATGGGGCCCGTGGCAATACTTCGGGGTTTTATTGTTTTCATTTGCTTTCAGAGATGGGGGTCTAGCTAGGAGCTGGGGCTAATCTTCCCGCCTCTGCCTCCTGGTGCTGCGATTACAGGTCACCCTGGCTTTTCACAGGATTTGGTAAGAAATGAAATGAGCCAATGCGTTGCAGTCAGAAAATATGTGAGTACAGAGGTGCTGACATTTTTCAGTATTTGTACTGCTGATAAATGTATTTACTTGGGGTACCCTGTCAGTACCAGGTCGTAGAAACCCTGTGGTACAATGGTAAACATTCTCTCTTTGGATATGATTGAAGAGTCTCTTTGGAGAGCTATTTTATTAGACAAATATCTGATCATAATATGTATCACTTCAGAGTGTCTATTTTTCTTAACTTTTGTATTTATTTTGTTTATCAACCAGTTCTTAAGGTCCGGACTGACTCTCTGCACTGTACTTACTGTATTAATGCTATTCAACTTTGGAATGCTTAGGTGCCATTTGTGTGTTTGCCCTAAGTGGACGTTCAGCCCTTTCCATATGCAATATCTCAACACGCTCTGCCTCGATGCCATAATCTTCATTTTAATTGAAGAGAGGGAGGCTGTAAAATGAAGCATCGTACCCAAAAGAACGGAGATGATTTGGACTTTTCACGTAAGCTATGGAAGCATGTCTCTGGTGACGGCACCTGTGCAGGGCGCCATCTTTCCTATTACTCCTATTCTCAAAGACCCGACTGGTCCTTCCTTTGCATGCGCTCCTCATCAGGAGACGCTCTCAGCACAGTACCAGTGGGTAATAATGGCCACGACATTCCTCCCCTCTAAGAAATCTTCTCCACTGTTATGTATGAACCTCTGATAAGGTGCTCCTAGACCACGGGGGATCGGAACCAAAGCCGTTAACAAGATGACAGAACCAGAGCCTTGGCCATCAAGACAGAGACCTTGACACAGAATCTGAAGATCGAAGAACTGGCATGTGCAAGTGTCAGGGATGTTCAGAGGACTGGAGTGTTAACCACTGATTCTGCAGTGTCACCACTGTGGAAAGTTGAAATCTCCCCTAAAGGTTATAGAGGGAGATTCAGAGAGAGAGAGAAGACCGTTCCAGGAGCCTTACTGTGCAGAAGCACCATGTAAAAATGGAGGCCACTTATATTTGCTAATTGATTGGTATGAGACAGATATGTGAATATAATACACATAGTGCCTTCAAAAGAAATAATCATCTTTTCTGGCTTTTGCAGTTCATTTGTTCATACCCAAGTCTGTGGAGAGGATTATGGGGCTGGGGTCTTTGGGGGAGCATGGACGCCCTTTAGGAGAGATTTCAACTTTCCCCACTGAGGATATTGCAGAAGCAGTGGTGAATACTCCAATCTTCTGAACATGACATTCAGGGAAGATCCCTTACCTCCCAGGTAAGGATGTAGGGATGGTCCTAGAGCAAGGAATGTATATGCGAACAAAACCTGCCTCCCACGAAAGCCAGCTAAGGCCATCCACCAGCCTGGAAGTCTGTACTCAGGAAGCTACTTAGGTTGCCACACAGTCTGATTTCGCGGCCAGTAACCTCAGACGTGCCCACTGTTCATGCCTTCATACCCCAGGTCTGTCTGGTCTGCCTCCCTTCTCATGTTTCCTGTGGGTTCAGCCACTTCTGACTCCACAAGAGGACCTGGCTGGAGTCTCTACTGTCATTACAAACCCTGGCCCCCAGCCTTGCTCAGCTCCATAGTTTTCAGGCTTACAAATCAAAACACCGGACTTCCAATTAAGCTTGGATGTCAGAGAAACCATCATTTTTTTAAGTAAAAGTATGTCTCCTGGATTGGGGGCACATTGCATAAAAACTGAATCCACTGTGCACCTGAAGTTCAAGTTTAACCAAACTTCTTGTATTTTAATCAGTAAACTCAGCTCTTTACTGCTGTCTACAAAATCCTCTCCTCTTCTGAAATGTCTCAGATTCCTGCCTCAGCCCCTCCAGGGCACAGACTTCATGATGTGAAAACGAGAGTGAGCTACCTTCATATAACATGAGTGTGCAGTACAGTCTTCTCCAAGGATTAGGGAGCATCTGAGATGCTAGCAGGGAGACAACAGCACAGGAGGCAGCAGGAAGCTCTTATCTTAGTGTGGGTCTGCTCCACCTGCTTTCTCTTTCTAGGGTCCACTGATTGGGAAAGATCTCTGAGGGACTCAGCTGGACATCAATCAGTCCCTGCATGTGGGTCCCAGTCTATGAGAAGAGGAGTCCACCAGCAAGTGTGGGTGTCAGAACTTTTGACATTTCATACGAACGCTGTGATGAGTTCCTTTTTGGAAGACTTCCTCAAATGAAAGTATCTTTGATTATTCTGCTCCTTTCAACTACTCCCCTCCAACCGCAAACATTATTGCTTATTCCTGAAGTTTTGTTGTTGATAGGGAGGAAATTACATTTCTTCATTCCTACTTTTCCTAAGGCCTACAGTGAAGAATGGTTTACAAGCAGCAGTAAGGAGAAGGTACACTTTTGTTTTAAACCTAAAGTGAATTTTCATATTGAGTCACAAACTGCATATATCTTCATTACAGGCATTGGGATCTTTGCCAATGTACCACATCAGAGGAATAAAAATATGATGGCAGTCTCTGGAGATTGTTGTCCCAGCCTTTCTTTTTATGTCTGCCACGAGAGTGACACTTCTCCTGAAGCTTGCTGACCCTTTTCTGCTCTGTTATTTCTTCTTCCAGATTGGTTTTAACCTGAATGACTGACTACTTAGGGTCCTCAGGAAGAGGGGCAAAATGAAGAAGGGAGAAGATAGATCCCACGAGGGAAAGTGGGCAGATGGGAGTCAAATCTGACACTTGTGCTGCTACGTTTTGTGGCTAGATGTCAATCAGAAGCCAGTGCTGAATCCGCCGTTCCTCGCCATGCTTCCGTGTCTTTGTTGGTGATGAACTGACATCTACGGTTCTGTGTAAGTGTCAGTGGGCTTCATCTGCTCTGAGAGGTAGAAAGGGAAGGACAGATGGGTTCTGAACAGTTGGAAACCACAGTCACTCCCAGTGGAATACTGTAAGGAGAGGTCATAGGAGGATAGGGAAGGTCCTTCAGAACTGTCCACTACCTGGAATGACGTTTTAACCTGAAAGTGCTCATGGCTACTCTCCAAGACTGCCACGTGCTGTTACAACTGTTCTCTGATGATCCACAACACTGTGATGTGTTGATGACTGTGATGACCATGTAGGGCCACAGGAGAGAACGCTGCACGCTCTCAATAGGGACAACGCTGGAGCCGTGTAAAGATCCTTGCAGAGAATGACGGTGAGGTCAAGAACCAAGCATACTATCTGGGGATAACTTTCAGACAATAAAAGAGGCTTCCCCTGTTTGCTGGTGGTGCTCCATCTGCTCTCCATGTGGAGGAGTCACTGTGTGATTTCCACCGTGGCCGCAGCTTCCCACGCAGGACACTGCCTCTGACAGTGCACAGCTGCATTATGGAAAATGACTTCCTGGGCAAAGGGGGTGTCAGATGTCTACCATATATCACGTGGTTTAGACAGCCTTGCCTAATAGATATCCCTAGGGCAGTCTGAAATCAGAAGTACAGGCCATTTCAGATGCTCCTCCTTTTTTCCCCGGGGCGTCATCCCTGAGCTGCACCCCCATAGAGACTTTGGAACCTGAGCCCTCATCGTTGTCATTTCTCAGTGTGTTCCTCTCTGTGTCACGAATCTTTGAGGATGTGAACATCTTCAGACCATGGGCTGGCTGCCCCAGGAACGTCCTTGTCTTCTGCTGTGCTAAGCACAGTCCTTGACATTTAATTGACTCTTAAACATACAGCTAAGCGGCACTTGAGTGTGGTGTTAGAGTCACACGTTGGAGACTTGGATGGGCAGAAGGTCTATTACTTTCCATCTCAGAATAAAGATAAACCCAATCAACATGGCGCTTCCAAGTGGAATGCAGCAGCCTCATGGAGTCCCAGGCTCTTCCCATTAGCTGGGCAGTGTGCACTCAGGCTATGCTCTCAGTTTCCTCCTTCTATCAAAGGTGGTCAAATTCCCTCTTTCCCTGGGCACTGTGAAGAAGCTATGCCACAGTAATAAATGGAAACTACTAACCGGATGCCTGGCACAGAGCGAGCCTTTAGGGCATGCTCACAATGAGCATCTCTGTGTGGCCTCAAGGAATGACTTCCAGGTCTCAGCAGTAGGACATGGGGTCTCCCCTGACTCTTCTTGTTTCCTTTAGGAGGAAGGGTGGGCAACGGGAATCCACCTCTACACCACACAGCAACCTCATGGCGATCACTCAGGAAAGGTACCTCAGTGTTCCTTCTACAGTGAATGCTGTTTCCTGATCTACTTCTGTCGAGGACTTCTTGTTTATTAAAACAGTGAAAGGTATACAGTCTGTGACATCCTCCTTTCTTATACATAAAGGCATTCACACACACATACACACACACACACACACACACACACACACACACACACACGCCATTTTCATGCATGTCTTTCCTTTTTATTCCTGCAGTGCTTATAATGTACCTTCCATTCCTGGATGTGTGCAGGAATTTTAAAATGATTGTTGGGATCAAGCCCAGGGTCTTGAACATGCTAAGAAAGTATTCTACTCTTGCATGCAAGGTTTTTTTTTTTTTTTTTTTTTTTTTTTTTTTTGGATTCTACTTTTGGCAGAATTGAAATTCGTGTAATAATTTTGGGTTCTTCTATAAAAGTTACAAATGCAGAATTAGGGTGTTTGTGTAAGGGCTATTTACTGGAATAGACCCGGGACAGGGAACACTGTGGACGGAAGGCTAATTGTAACAGAGGAACCAGAAGCTTCAGATCTATATCCGACCCTGTTTGCCCATCCCAGGAAGCCCGCTGGCCACCTGGTTATTTACCCCTCTCTTTTCAACCGCACTTCTCCTTGTTCATTGTGCTCTGCAGGGAAGTTTGTCTCCCCTAAACCTCAGAGGTCAGAAATCAGTGCACTTCTTTTCCTTCCTTTTTCAGTGCTTCATGCATTCTTGGGACTCAGAAAATGATGCTCCAAAGAGAAGATCATTTCTCTGACCCCTGCCTTCTGGTCTCCCCTTTCAGTCTCTCAAGGTGAGCTATAAAACCAGAGCTCTTCTTCCCCCAAGTGGGTCACAGAAACCCAGGGCTCCTTCGCCCGAAGCCGTTCATAAATCTAACCTTCCCCTGCCATTCACTGCAGACGCTGTCCATGAAACAATTCTCTGACCTACCTTGCTTGAGAGTAGGTCATAAGAAATGCCCCATGCCAAGAACAAGAAGGCTATCCAGGGAAGTGCTGTGGCAGGACCGGCCTTGCTGTTTCCCCACTCACCCAACATCGTCGGCTCACTTCCTCTTTGTACATTTCTACCCAGCTGCCTGTGCTTCAGTGGACCTAGTTATAAAAATACCCTGGGTCTTTGATCCTCAGTTAGAAGGCTTCTGTGTCACCTAAAACTATGATTAAATAACAGTGTTGAGCTTTTCTCTTGATCATCAGACAGGCATGACCCTTCACGATGGGCAGGAAGTAGGTCACCTCCTCTTCTGCCTGTACACATGCATCCATTCGCTCCCTCTGACGGACATTTCCATACACTTCCCACTGCTCCAGGCGCAGTGAAGTCAAGAACTGAGTTTATGAACGGCTGTATCCCTCCAGGTTTTCTGAAAGAACGACTGAATGTCCACATCTCATCCACTCATCTCCCAGTCAGCAGTCGTCGGAGCAACCCTGCTTCCCTTGCTCCTGATGACTTCCAGACCTGGTGACTTAACATATGCTGATCAGCATCAGCTGATCAAGTGCTTTCTGTACACGAGGCATCGGATGATCGAGTGCCTACTACACACGAGGCATCGGATGATCCAGTGCCTACTACACACGAGGCATCGGATGATCCAGTGCCTACTATACACGAGGCATCAGCTGATCAAGTGCCTACTACACACGTGGCATTTTTGGAGTGTCTTTCAAATACCAGCTCTTCTTAACTTCATTATATTGGGATGGTTCTATTTATGTCTATGTTTGACAGATGAGAACCACAGCACACAGGGGTTTAAATGACTTCCCCAGAGTCACGCAATGCAAAGCCAGGCCAGGAGGGACCCTGGAATTAGACACTGGCTTCTGACCCCTAGGCTCAGCCCCTTCTCTTTCTCTCTTCCGGCTCCCAGTGCCCCGGTCAGGCCACTCTAGGTTCAGGCAATGTGACAGCCCCCAGGCAGGGGCTCCTTGTGCTTTGTGTGGTACTTGGGGCTCTTGTCATTTGTCACCTGCTATTGGATTGGATTATTTTGCTCACATTCAGCACTGCCTCTGTCTGTGCATGTTTCTCAGTGTCTAGCCTGCGTCAGGCACTGATTCTCATGGTGGTGTGCTACATGGATTCAAAACTCAGTGAGATGCACACGTATCTCAGGGTACCATTACAAAAGGTGTCCAGAGCCAAGGAGAACCGATGAAGGATCGCAGAAGGCCTTTTTATAGAGAACAGGGTTTCTAGGGATTGGTGGCAAGCACTGAGAAGGTGTGTTCTTTCAGCACACCTGAGAGAGGAGTAAGTTCACTGAGTAGAAGGTCATGGGAGTCCCCAAGGCAGAAAGATGATAAGGAGTGTCCATTCGGGGCATTAAAGAAAGGTCAACAGAGGGGCCGGGGTACAGTGTAGTGCTAGAGTACTTGCCTGGTATGTGCATGGCCCTGGGGTTCGATCCCAAGCACTGTAAAATTAAAAAAATAAACCAACAAAAACATGGCAAGCACAGAATGGAGGGATGAAGTGGGGTGGGGGGAGACACAGCCAGGCAGGAACTAGACTGTCATCCATCTTAGTTTGTTCATACTTCATATATGACCTTGAATGGAATGGGAGGATCAAGAATTTGAGAGGGGACAAGAGAGATGGCTGAGTGGTTAAGGCACTTGCCTGCAAAGCCTAGCGACCCACGTTCGATTCTCCAGGTCCCACATAAGCCAGATGCACAATGTGGCGCATGCATCTGGAGGTCATTTGCAGTGCCCAGAGGCCCTGGTGTGCCCATTTTCTGTCTGTCTTAAGTTAATTAATTATTTAATTAAAAAATCATAAAAATAACTTGAGCAGGGGAGCAGCATGCTGATTTCAACCAACAAAAGACTACATATAGTTTTCAGAAGTGGGGCAGGTGGTTAGCTACGAGGGGGTCTGCTCTCACGGATCTACTATCATCATTCCAGGAGTGCGTCCATTACAAAAAGGGGGGTTTAGGCTCCCTGTAACTTCTCTCATCTTTCACCTACTATGTGAGGGTGCAGCAAAGAAGGCCTTTTCCAGAGGCCAAACTTTCCAGCCTTCCAGAACCACAAGCCAAAACAACCTGTTTATTACAAATGACCCAGTCTCAAGTACGTTGTTATCACAACACGAAAAGGTCAGAACTATCACATGTAACTTATTATCCATCTTTCATCCACCCTGGCCCTAGATTTTCTTTCTAATGTTGATCTTAGATGCCATTGTGGTGGAGGCTGACATTAACATCTCCTACAAAGATGACTGCTAAAACCTCCATAATCCCCCGGAAGCTGCTCACGCCTTTCTCCCACCTCAGGACAAGTGGTGGTTACGGCAGATCTCTCCTTCTGCCGAGGACTGCTTTCTGCCCCTGCTCTCCGCTTCCTCACCACTTTGCTTCCAAATTGGTTCCATCCTTCCAGGCTGGGCTGACAACTGCCCTCTGCCCTGCTTGGCTGCCAGCATGAGCTGATTGCTCCTCTCTCTCTCTCTCTCCTCTTCCCTCTGTCAGTATATGTTTTAATGGTTTGTATTAACCAATTAAGTAGCACAGTGAAACCAACCCTACACACGGTGCTGCAGTGCACGACTTGGTATTTCATGCATTTCTCACCATAGCTCTACGATGTTTGCTTTCATTTGTTCTTAAGGCAGATGAGGATCTGGCAGCTGCTCCCCTCCTCCCCCTTAGGGAGTCCCTTGGGATCATTATTAAGAACACAGCCCCTTGGGCAGTGAATAGCAAAGGAGAGACACTGGGACACCTGCTATCCTACACCAGAGTTTTCAGTTGAAAAGGCACTGGGAGCATCATGCTGTACACTGAATTAAGAACGAAGTTATTTGTGACTCTGTTGCCTTGGAAACAGAAAGACTTTTGCTTCCTTGATCTGCTAACTTTGCAGAACTCACAGGTTGACCCCAGGCCCTGTTATGTAAGGGCCAACTATCTTTAAAATGTATGGGTTCGCTTTTCCCCACATCTATGCATGGGGATGTTTGCCGCTGTAATCTTTTACCACAGTGCTGAGTCAAAAAGTCAAGATGCCTCAAAGGTTCAGCTGGCATTGTGCTCAAAGGAGATGGACAGAGAATCCAACTTGATCTTAGATTCAGGCAATCCAGCTTTCTATCCTGAGTGACGACTGTCACATTCTGCCTCAAAGCACAGGACTAGCAACCCCACCAGGAAGGCGTCCCCTTCTGTGTGCAGGGTGGAGGGCACAAGGCAGAGGGTGCTTGAGTCTGGGGCCAGCGCTCCTCGCAGCATGGAGCTTGTAAGCCAGGTCCCAGAGGTGCAAGCAGGCGTGATGGCTCTCCTTTCCAGATGGCTCCGTGGCCACTGGCTTGGTTCAGAATCAAACTTACTCGAAGTGTGATCCCAAACATTTTTCTACACCGTCTTCACAGTCATTCATCTGTCCCCATGGACAAATTTATCTTCACACTTACAGTAATTCTTTCTACTTTGAAAGTTCAGAAATGTTTTCATCCTTCTATATCTGCTCCTGAGTCAGTAATGAAGTGAGAGATCAGAGGCTTGTGCCCTCAAGGTCACAGAGTGTGTGTGTGTACCTGTGTGCACACACACGTTTTAACAAAGCGGCCAAAAGAGAGATGCAATCTGCTGGGAGAAAAGCCTTATTCTTAGCGCATGAGGCCCACTATAGGGACTTGAACAGGGGAACAGGGGCCAAGTGGGCTATGGGGAAGCTACCCCAACTATAGTACTTCATTAGCTAACCACATCCAAGTGACATTCTCATTAATAATGGTTAACATTCTATATTCTTTCTATATGTGTGTGTATATATTACTGACATTTTCATTAATAACCAACTATAGTATTTCATTATTAGATCATTCTAACTACATCAGATATATATATATATATATATATATATATATATTAATAATGACTATAGTATTTCATTATCTAACCAGATATATGTGTGTGACATTCTATTAATAATATATATATATAGTATATTATTACATTTTTATTTTTATGACTATAGTACTTCATTATCCAATCAGATCAGATATCATTCATATATTCTTTCTATACCCGACTGTGTGATCATTCTATATTCTTTCTATATGTGTGTGTATATATGTATGCATGTATGTGTGTGTGTGTATATATATATATATATATATGACATTTTCATTAATAACCTGACTATAGTATTTCATTATCTAACCAGATCAGATCATTCTATATTATTTACATTTTTATTAATAACCCGACTATAGTACTTCATTATCCAATCTTTCATTCTTTCTTTTATATGTGTGTGCATGTATGTATGTGTGTGTGTGTATATATTTATTTATATTTCTTTCATTTTCATTTCTTTATAGTATTTCATTATTTCAGATTTCTATTTCTTTCTGTGTATGTATGTGTGTGTGTATGTGTGTATATATATATATATATATATATATATATATATATATATATATATATCTTACATTTTTATTGATAACCCGACTATAGTACTTCATTATCCAATCAGATCAGATCATTCTATATTCTTTCTGTATTGCCGAGTTTGGTTTTGCTTTGTGACATAGGTTCTCTCTCATTCTAGCTAAAACTGACCTGAAACTCCCTGTGCAGATAAGGCTGGCCTTGACACTATAGCAATTCTTTCTCAGCCTCCTAAATTTCTAGATTACAGGCAAAAGCCTCCACATACAGTTTCTTTTAATTACTTTTTTTTTTTTTGAAGCAAGCCCAAGAGACTGACTTTTTTTTTTTTTTATGCAAGAAAGCAAGAGTGAGTGACAGACAGTGAGAGAGAACTGGCACATCAGGCCCTCCAGCACTGCAACAGAACTCCAGACTCATGTACCCCTTGTGCGCATATGTTCCAGACTCATGCACCCCTTGTGCGCATATGTTCCAGACTCATGTACCCCTTGTGCGCATATGTTCCAGACTCATGTACCCCTTGTGCGCATATGTGACCTCGTCCACTTGCGTCACTTTGTGAGTCTGGCTTATGTGGGACCTGGACAGTTGAACATGAGTCCTTAGGCTTCACAGGCAAGTGCCTTGAACACTAAACCATCTGTCCAGCCCCATGTCCAGTTTTATACTCATTTTAATTAGTTTTCACTAGGTAATTTTCCAGAAATAAAATCGTGGTTTTATATGAAAACACGAGCCAGTGGCGAAAAGGGTAGGAGTTATGGATTTTTCAGAATAAAATGAAATTCACTAGTAAGTATAAATAATCATCATATTAGACTTGTGGCGCTCTGCTTTAATTACCATAGATATGGTGGGTAATTAGTGTTTGCACAGTATGAATGCTTATGTCCTTTCCCAAGCCATATGGTGAATCCTCATCTGTAAGGTCATGGTGTGAGGAGCGGGCTCCTGGGAGGTGACGGGCAGAGATCTCCTGCCTGGGTGAGTGACAGCCAGCTAATCCCTTTATGCCATGATTGGATACTGGATTTTCTCACACTTTGATTTTAGACTGCTCTGCTTTCAGGACTGTGAGAAATATATTTCTCTTATTTCTAAGTTACCCATTTTATGATAATATGTTAGAGCGGCATAAACACAAGTAATGTTTCAAACTCTAAGCCCAAGGTTACTTCAGAGCCCTGGTTATGACAACCTTTTGTTGACAAAAGCTACCTAAATATTGTGTTTGCAAACAAACCTATATCATGTAATTGTTCTAGCAAGACTGGCAAATTTTTCTTTTTTCCTGTAAATCACCATGGCTTTTCAGGACAATCTTTCTCAACTAGTCAGATCAGCTGTTGCGGTTCTGTGACAGCAGCCATAGACAATGCATCAAGAGATGAGCCTGATAATAAAACGTTATTAAAAATAACAATTTGGGTGCCAGGCTGCTATTTGTCAAGCCTGATTTAGGGAGGGCATGTTCACTTTCCAGTGAGGTTTTGTTAATCACAAACTCAGATTAGAAACCAGAGTCCATGGAAGGTACAGCATGTGTTAACTTCTTAAATGTGTCTCGTTTTATTTTTTAAAACTTATTTATTATTAAAAAAGGGGGGCTGGAGAGATGGCTTAGTGGTTAATCGCTTGCCTGTGAAGCCTAAGGACCCCGGTTCAAGGCTCGATTCTCCAGGACCCATGTAAACCAGATGCACAAGGGGGCGCACGCATCTGGAGTTCCTTTACAGTGGGTGGAGGCCCTGGCACACCCATTCTCTCTCTCTACTTGCCTTTTTCTGTCTCTCTCTCTCTCAAATAGATAATAGAACATTTTAAGTCATTTATTTATTTATTCTCACACGTGTGTGTATTTGGGTGCACCACGGCCTCTTGCTACTGCAAAGGAGCACCAGACACTTGGGGCCCTTTTTGCATCCAGCTTACATGGGTGGCTTGGGAATTCAACCTTGTCTGACAGATTTTGCAAGCATGTACCTTTAACCACTCAGTGACCTTTCCAGCTCCTTAAATGTGTCTTACTGTTTTAAAATAAATAAATTTAGCTTCTATCAAGCCAAAATAATCGGAAGGATTGACTATCAGTGTGATGGGTACAGGACAGTCGCCATTGTTCAGGTCAAAGCCCTCCATCCAGATCTGTCACTGTCTGCTTTTCTAAACCCATACTGGGGTTCTTGCACGGGCCTGGCCCTGAGCTCAGCAGAGGCAAGATAAAAATATACCAGCTTCCTCTGGCAGAGCTCCTGCCCTGCCAGATTTCAAGTTTGCACCGTCTCCCTCGTTACTCCCTAGTGCTAGCACTGGCCCGGCTGGCATCTAGGGGGTGTTTCAGGTCATCTTTGTTGACCAAGTGACTTGCCATGTCCTATTTGACACATCAGAAGTGAGTCCTTAGTTCCCCTCAACCTTCGTTTCTCCTTTTTAGAACACTGTTTTCTACAGTTTCAAACTCCAAAGTCATCTTTTGTGACAGCTCAGAGATCCATCCCTTCGCTCCATCCTACACGTTAAAATCACTGTAATCTTCCTGCAGCTCAGCTCTGATTCTGTCAATCTTTGTTCATAAACCTGGGAGCTCTTGACTTTCAGAGACACAGGTGTCAGGCCTACGGGGTGGAGGCCACCTAAGGACTAGCCTGGCCAGCTCCTCCACTGACCCCCTTGGGACTAAGGTCAGGAGGTCCCCTCTCATCTGCATCCTCTCTGCGCAAGACTTCAGATCCTCCCTATATGCTCACTGGGCACGCACACTAATGCCCACCCCCGCATACCCGTCCTCATGCCCCACATACTCTCACCTCCATAGAACACATACACGGATCTTCAGCACCTTACACACTCCCACCCAGAGTAATACATCAAATCACCTCATATTTTCTCACCCTCACACACTCACACTCATACACTGATGCTCAGTCCCTTGCATATTCACACCCACAAGGTCCCCACTCAACATTCACACATTTCCTATCACCCACCATTACACATCAAACCTGCTCACTCTCACACACTCACAGATCCATCCTCACATTTATCATGCTACATAAACACACACACACAACCAAATTGTGTGGGACAACCTGCCCTTTTCACATCCTCTATTTTCTTGTAAATGAGTGTGAATGTTAATCTTGTCAACTTGATAGGATTTACAATCACCATGGAAACAAATCTCTGAGCATGTCACAAATAATCTAGATTTGGTTGTTTGAGGCAGGAAGGCCCCCTAACTGGAGTCAGCACCATTTTATCAGGGATAAGCACCATCCATCTCTCTCTTTCCCTCCTTCCCTCCCTCCCTCTACTCCCTCCTTGCTGACGGGACAGTATGGTCCTGCTTTGCTTCTCCTGCCATTCTTGCTAAACCATCTTGGGTCAAAACTGTAAGCTAAAATAAACTCTTCTTCTCTAAGCTGCTCCTGGTCAGGTATTTTGATCCCGAAATGAGAAAGTAACTGATATGCAAACATTTACTTGAGACATTTTATCTTTCCAGAACATTTTTACCTTCATTTGAAAATACTTTGATTAATTTAATTCCCATTTCCCTTGGGCTTTCTGACAGCACCTAGACTTTACAGCAACTTTTGCTCTTAGCACTTCCACTAGGGCTGAACACGCCTGGTCTTTGCAAGGAAGGCGACTGTCTTCTTTTCTCCATGTACTTGGCTCGTTTTTGCCTGCTCCTCTGCTGCCTCTTTCTAGAACGTAGTACTTTCTCAGATAACTTGTATGGACCCATCTGCATCTAAACTCAGTCACAAAAAGTAAAGTTTCAAATTGTTCATGGTCTCTTCTTTCTTTCTCCTCCTCCTGAGTAAGGTTCAAGTCATCAGCAGGAAGCAGGTCAGGGTTCTTCCTGGGCATCTTGCTGCCCAGTGCTGCTCAGAGTTAGGGCATTCCAAGGCTCCAGCAGTAGGTCCACACAGTGCCTGCCTTCTGGTTCTGATATCTTCTTGCAAGGTCTTAATAGGGCATTCCTCTGCAAGACCCCATGGAAACATCTAGAATTGCTGCTTGTGAGGTGCAGGCTGAGGGAAAGTGAATGACATATTCTTTGCCCCACTGTGCCATACTGCTAACCTACCCTGTCATGTCAGGTGGGGGAGGGGTCCTCCCAGAAGTCCAAGGAGAAAGCAGCACCAGTCTCCCTGGGCTTGTGACTCTTCAGCAGCTGCCCATCTGGCGAACCTCAGGAGCTGGCACTTAACGTCACTTTCAGAGATACTAAGCAGAGACCTCGCCATGGGCTGGTCCCTCTGGTTTTCTTGACTTTCTAATTAATACGTACTTGATCTTTCTGCTCCTGCACTACCTACATTCAAGAATTCTTTGTCATATCCAGCTCCCTGTTTGGTGACCCCATCAAGTCTACTTCTTCTTCCACTATGAGCATGCACTGGCCTTAAAAAATAATGAAATGAAAAAAATCTCACCTTCCCACCTTAGTTTGGATAACAATTTAAATTTTTTTTTCTCTGAGAGTCACAGCTGAGCAATGATTTCCTGGCTCGTGGTTTTCTTTCTAACAAGGGGTGGGGGGGGTTGAAGAGGAACTGATCAGCTGGGAGTGTCCCCTGAGATACAAGACGCCCAGCCACATTTCCATTTTAGAGAAGCAAAGGATGTTCTCAGCACAAATATGTTGCAAATATTTCAAGAAATATACACAGAAAAACCTCATTGTTTACCTTAATTTCAAATTTAACTGGAGGTTGTACATTTTAATAAACGAACAGAAACAATTCCTACTTACCCTTTCACAGTTGTGCTGTGAAAGCAAGGGGGCTGTGAATGAAAACAGGAGAGGCTGCTAGCTGAAGTTCTCCAGGAATGAGGCGGGCTAGTTTAATGTGCTCACGTCTGTGACCTTCCTTCTATTACTTTGTACCAGAGCAAGTAGACCGAGCAGAAAAAAAAGTGTGATTCAATGCGGCCACTGATGTAATATAGAGACAGCAGAGATCTTAAATGACTTTCTATTCCACATCTGAAAAATATTAAACTAATTTATAAATCATTCTGTGCTGTTGATCCCAATCGTTTTCATTCATTTTCTTAATTTACCCCTAAAAAGTGACAGGGCAGTTTTTACTTGCGAGCGTTCATTGCCCTCATGGCCTAGCATAGTAACTGGGGAATTATAACCAGTGATATTCTGTTTGAAACAAATATATGTGGACATAAATGCATGTCAAACGTAAAGCTTTTTGTAGCTCCCCAGCTCACTCTCTCTCTCTCTCTCTCTATATATATATTAACTTTTCCCCTCAATAATTCTGAACACTTACTAATTTTGTAAAGGTGTAAGAGTTCAGTTGTGAAAGCTCAGGGTTTTGGTACTTCAGTGAAAATTTTTTTGGTGCAGATAAGCAGGCTTTGTCTTGGGTTTAAAAATGGATAGCTAAAATTATTAACCCTCTGTAAGTCTGAGAGCACAATTTGACTTGCATGACAATGTAAATGACATGGGGTTGGAATACATGGCTGTGCTAGAGCCACCAGCTTAAGTTATGGGTCATGCGGTTACAGAATGTGCAAGCCGCAGAATATTGGGGAAAATTTAATTCAAGGTCAAACACATAATGAATTGGAGGTGAACTCACCTACATTCCATCACACAAGTTCACTGTAGCCTTGATTCTGAGCACTTTGCACTGCGCCTGCCATCACACTACACAATGCCAACAAACTGCCCAACCAGCCTCTGCTCAGGCCCAGTGAATGACGGTGCATTTGTTCTAGATGCAAAGGTCTCTGTTTCCATAGAAGCATAATGGCTTAGTTAGGGAAAACAAAGACAGTATTTTGCTCCCATCATTCTGCAGCATGTGAGTATAAAGTTAGTGTATCTTTGCGTTTGGGTGTCAGAATGTTTGATTTTAAAAATTACTATTTGAGCTGATGTTTTCATTTTCATAAAATATCATTTAATGGGTGTTTTGTTTGGAGGGGGTGGGTTGGGCCTAGAATGGACTTTCCAACAATTTCTGAAATTGAACTAAATAGAATTCTTCCATTTTTTACTATTTATTTATGTAAAGGATTATCATCAGTCAAGATAATTATAAAATCAAAACTGATCTACTCAGAAATATGGTGAAGATGCTCCATGTCCTGTAGTACAAAATATTCAACCAGGATTTAATTATTTTTTAATATTTTTTGTTAATTTGATATATATAGAGACAGAGGGAGAAGAAAAGAGACAGAGCAAGCATGGGCATGCCAGGTCCTGTTACCATTGCAAATGAACTCCAGACACACCTGCCACTTTGTGGGTGGATTTTACATGGATACAGGGGAACCAAACCTAAGCTGCCAGGCTTTGTACGCAAATGCCTTGAATCACTGAGCCATCTCTCCAGCCCCTTCATTCTTTGTGTAACAATAAGCAAGAACATTCATTTCATTAGTGTGTAAATTTGCTTTGTTATTTAATAAATGGTAAAATTATATGAATATCTGATTTGTCTCAAAAGAGACTTCTTTCTGATTTATTATCAGTAAATATTTAAATCACATACCTATTTTATGCATTTATATTCTCAGAGTCACATAAACATTTTCAGTGCCATTAAGGGTCAAGAGTGGGTACAAATTAAGTTCACATAATGTTCTGAACAATTAAAAGCTACAAGTTTTGACCATTTCCAACCCAGGCTAATAGTGCTTAAAGAAACCAAGAGATAGCCGGGTGTGGTGGCACACGCCTTTAATCCCAGCACTCGGGAGGCAGAGGTAGGAGGATCGCTGAGAGTTCGAGGCCACCCTGAGACTACATAGTGAATTCCAGGTCAGCCAGGACCAGAGTGAGACCCTACCTCACAAAAAAAAAAAAAAAAAAAAAGAAACCAAGAGATAAAATGTGTTTATCTCCTTAATTATGACTTCTATTAACAAGAATTCTACACATTAATTTAAATCCAGATATCAGCTGAGAGGTCACAGTTAAGGAGGAAATCTCTGGGGTGCACCATTAAGAATAGTTACTTTTTTTTTCTTTTCTTTTTTTTCTCGAGGTAGGGTCTCGCTCTAGCTCAGGCTGACCTGGAATTCACTCTGTATTCTTAGGGTGGACTCGAACTCACGGCGATCCTCCTACCTCTGCCTCCCGAGTGCTGGGATTAAAGGCGTGCGCCACCACGCCCGGCTAGTTTTTTTTTTTTTTAAATGTTGAAAAACCAGTATCAGCAGCAGTCAGTTACTGAGCATGGGCCAGGCACAGCTTAAGCACGTCGGGTGCGTGCACTCTCAATCCTCATAAGAGCTCTGTAGGGTTAGTCACTGTCCTCTCGCCTGTGTCTTACAGGGTTAGAAGCTGATCCTGGCTCAGGGTTACACAGCTGGTTAGTCAATCTAGTGCTGCTGAACATCTCATCACTGTAACGGCCATGTGCACAGGCTCGGCCGTCTCCTAACTGCACACTTCACGTTGGTGGATGCACAGGCTTGGCTGTCTCCTAACTGCACACTTCACGTTGGTGGATACAGCAGCAGTTTGTGAGGGGAACAGTACCATAGCACTAAAACCTTTACATTAGCACTTGTATGAGTTCTAAATATCAGTGCTTATCTTTTTGTTTCTTAACTACGATAAGCATTAAATTATCCTTTATACATTCATGTACTGTACCTTTACCACTTCAAGTATATTTTCACGCTGCTTATAAGGACATTTAATATTTTTTTTATCTGTACACTTTTGGATCCTTGTGCTGAATAGCATGGTCACTTGAAGATCTATATGCCAAGGTAGGAAATGTAATGATGAGCAAAGTTCTCATCGGACGCTTGGAAAAAGTCCAGGGTCTCTACTGCAGCCCCAAGACGGAGTTTGGTGCTGGCTCTCTGTACCAGAGCCCAGGTCAAATGTGCAGAGCCCAGGCTTAAGAGGTGGACCATTGTCATGCCTGCCAGCTAAGAGGCAAAGCGTATGCGTGGAGGAGACCTCTGTTCATCTGGCCGACTTTTGATTGAACTTATTTGTGGGCTGAACTCAGAGACCCTGAGCTACTTCTTTATGAACCCAAGGAACTCTCAACGTCCTGACTCCCCCACCTCTCCATCACCTTCAGATCCTGGACCCTCCCACCCCCGCCGGGGCTCTGAGTCAGATGAATTTATGCTGCTTCCTTTGTCCTTTCTTCAGATCCACCCACCACACCCTGCCAATGCCCTGCTGGGATCTGACTTTCTGCTCCTCTACCTGAGTCCGGGAACATGACCAAGGCCAATGGAAACTGGGCAGCTGGATCCTTTTTCATTCTCTGTCACTTGCTTCTCAGCCCTGCCTGCAATCTTCCTCATTCTCCAGGCCATGCACCATGCCCCACCCCAAGGTAATGATCCGACTGGCGCCCCCAGACCTCTCCTATGTTCACCTGAGACCCTGGGATATTTCCCCTGGGAGAAAACAGAAGAGAACTCTCCAGAGCCTTCAATCTGCCGGAGATTGTCTCCATCTGGTCTTTCCTTCCTTTTGTTAAAGTAGATAAAATGGACCTCTTTTCCTTTGACACCACTCAATCCATTCCTCTGTCCAAACACTCAAAACTTTTTCACAATGCCTCTTTCTTTCCCCTTAATACTGACTTTTATAATCCTTCTCGTTTTCTATTGGTGTAATAACATGCAGGAAAATCCTTTCTGGAAGGAACACATACTCACAAAAACTATAGACATTGACTCTTTTTTCTCTATCCACCTTTAAAAAAACTATTCGTAGACAAGCCAATGATAATATCCACAATAATGTAGTGCCAATGATAAACACATACATGGTGTACTGCTTTAAGTACATATAAGCCCAGCCACTCTGACTGTGAATAAGAACAATCATTTTGTATCATATTAGGTTTGTGCAACTGAGTCACAAATAAATTAGGTAAGTGTGCAAGCTCACATCAGTCAGGCCCCAGATGAACAGATTTGGAGACAAGAAGACCATATTCTTACGCACACTGTCTTTCAGAACACTGTCTATATTTTCTCACCCTTATTTTCCAATAGGCTCATGAAAGCGGGGTGTGAGAGTTTCAGGTTCCAGCCGGACTGGTGAGAAACCTCATGGCTCATTATTATCCCTCCTTACCCTGGCCAGCGACACAGAGACAGATGCACACTTCTGCCCTTGCCTTCTCCTCCCTGTTCTCCTGCCTCGCTGTTGGCACTACATTAGTTTTCTCTTTCAAATCCTCCTTTCTTCAGATCTGCTTCTCAGCTTTGAGGGCTCTTGTTCAGCTCTAGCTTGCAAGGAGGTAGCTCAAATCTCATCTCAGGATACTAATAGCTCTAGACTTATTAATTATGTCAGAATGAATGATTGTATGGGAAGAACGCTGACAGCAGTGCCTGGCGCCCTCCTGGAGACGCAGGACGCCCGTTTCTCCCTTCCAGTGTGGTCTTTGAGTTGTGCTCCAATTCCACATCTGCACTGAGTAAACATGGACAAACCCAGCCTTTCACTTACGTCCTTTCCTTTGCTGCCCAAACTAGGTATATCCTGCACTTGGAAAATTAGGATCCTTGTTCTTTTTATCCATCCAAGATACTTCACTACAGCTGCCTTGGTCTCTTCTCAAATTCGGTTCATCAGCAAATCCTGAGGGCTCTACCTTGTGTTTGTTACTTTATGTGTTGCTGTGACTGAGTCCTTGATGACGGCAACTTAAAGAAGTCAAGCGCGCGTCTGGACACAGTTCCAGAGCGCAGTGCGTCTCAATGGGAAGCATGCTTGCCCGAGCAGAGGCGAGCCAGTCACATTGCAGCCACAGGAAGACATCAAGCAACAAGCTGGCCTTGGTGCAACACCTCAAAGTCTGTCCCCAGGGACTTCCTCCATGTTCCTACATGTTCCTCAACCTTCCCAAATAGCATCATCCGCTGGGAGCCACGTATTCAAACACAAATGCCTATGAGGGATATTTTACATGGAAAGCACAACATGCTTTAGGTACATTCCCGATTTGACACCATTTAATAACTACCCCTAAGCTGGATGTAGTGGCACATGCCTTTAATCCCAGCACTCTGAGAGGCAAAGGTAGGAGGATTGCTGTGAGTTCAAGGCTGGCCTGAGACTACATAGTGAATTCCAGGTCAGCCTGGGCTAGAGAGATACCTTACTTTAAAACACCCCCCCCAAAAAAAAATTTTTTTAAACCATTCTTCTTTTTCAATCACTTTTCTTATAAACTAGACGTCAAACCACTCCTGCCTCCAACCTGACCCCATTCAGTGTAATTTTTCTCACAGCCACAGTGATTCTTGAAAAGCCCTACATGCACATTTCTAAAAACATTTATTGCTCTCCCATTGGATTGGCAGCTGACCCACATTCTAACAAGGTTACCCCAAAGTCTAGACCTTCGTTAAATCTCCTGTGCACTTCTTGTCCCACTGCCCAGGTCCTGACACGTCCAGCCTCACTGAGCGTTCACCTTGGAGACTGTGCACTTCCGGTCCCTTGAAGTCTTCAAACTTAAAGCACTGCTCAGGTAGCTGCTGGATGACACCCACCTTTTATCCACGACTCCACTCAAACATCACTTTCTCTGACCACCTTGTGATCTCCTCGATGCTGCCGTGTAGATAACCTTGCAATAGCATTTGGCAATTTGTGAGTGTCACAAACCATGTAAGTCCATCATTAAAGTCAATTTTTCATATTCGGTTTTCTGGACTTACTTCACCCAATGCGAAAGCATTCTGATATACCACATTGAGTCTGCAGTGGATAACATCTCTCTCATTTCGGCAGACTCAAAAATGGAAGCTGCGAAACACCCCTTGCTGACCTGGTCCTTTGAACACTAATCAAATTTGGGCTGGAAAGGACGCTCAAGGCTTCTGACCATTCCGCATGGAGTGAGTATCCTAGCTCATTGGTCACACGCGCTGCTTAATCACACTCAATGCCGTGGACCCCTTAAAAGACTGACACTTATCAAAGGGAAACTAAACTGATGTTCAGTTCCAGCATTTTATGTAAGTTTTTTTCCATTAGTTTTCAGAAATTTAGCTGACAGGTTTTGGCAGGAAAAGAGGTGTTTCTAGGAAATAATACTATCTTTCACTTTATTGCACAGAACAGTTTTTTTTAATTAGTTTTTTTTTGTGTGTGTGGTTATTTATCTAAATATTGGTGTCCTTAAACAAACCAGCAATTATGTCATAGTTTTTATTTAAAAAATGCTCTGTGGGTGAGGATGCAGTGTGGAATATTGAGCATATAATCACCCAGCAACTGAAAAGGGAAGCAAAACTCTACAAAAAGACAAGGTTTAATCTTCCACAAGATGGAAAGTGACACCAATTCCTAAGACTGGATGAACAGAGTGTCACATTAGTTTATGTCATCTGTCTTTTGTGATTGTTGTTCAGGCACGGTTTCACTCTAGTCCTGGCTCACCTAAAACTCCTTCTGTAGCTCCAGGCTGGCCTCAGACTCATGGTGACCCCCTCCTCTGCCTCCTGAGTGCTAATCTTTCTTTTTAGTTGATAACCATAAAGATGTTTTCAGAAGTCTTGTACAATAAATTCTATTTTTCTAAATTCAAAGTTTATGCACCATATTCCTTTTTCCTCTAATACAGTCAGAGTTCAACAGTGTATTCTAGAAGTCATGTCTTCTTTTTTTTTTTCTTTATTTTTGGGATAGTCTCACGTAGCTCAGGCTGGAGAGAGCTCATCACGTGGGCAATGATCACTTGAAATCCTGACGCTCTGGCCACCGCTTCCAAGAGCCAGGGTTTCAGGAATGTACTGCGCACTTAGCTTCTCTCTCTCTCTTTCACTTTTCTTTCTGACTGTGTCTTACAACAAAGCTTAGGCTAACTTCAAATTTAGGATTCTCCTACCTCAGCCTCTCCTGCTTCAGCTCCCCAAATGGTGGAATTGTAGGCATGTCCCACCATGCCCTTTCTCTCTTTTTAAATAGCCAAACATTTTTTTTTTTGAGGCAGGGTTTCATGTAGCCCAGACTGTCCTTCAACTGGCTATGTAGCTGAGGCTGACTCTGAGCTGGTTCTCCTGCCTTCTCCTTCCAGGTGCACCACCCTGAATAGACTATGTGGTCCTGCAGATTGAACTCTGGGCATTATGCCTGGTGTGTAAGTAATCTACCAACTGAGCTACATCCCCTGCTCACGTTTATCACCTTCCTCATAACATGTCACATATCACCAAACTGGCGGTACACCTACCCCCAAGACAAAGAGAATTAAAAAGCTTCCAGCTAGCAGAAAAACCAACATAGAAATGGAGACTATTTTACAAAACAGGGATTTTATGAAATAGAAACATGTGTTGCTGTATTGAAAAGGAATTTAACTTTCCATCTCTGTCACCTGTAGATGTGACTCTCATCAAGAGTCAAAGCGTCCTCTGGGCAGCATAACACTGCCAAGGGCAGTCCAGGGCAGAATTCCTTTGCTGTGCTTCCCCAGGTTACAGTAGAAGCTGGACAAACTTGAAAGGCCCCCAAAGAAGCCACTGAGGGACAGACAAACAAATTTGGCTTACGGCTTACCTACAACTTTCCTTCTCATGTCTGCATACATTGTTATTTCAGAAGTCCTCACTATCATTGCAAAAGCCATTCTAAATTATGGCCTTATCAATGCAAGGCGTTTTGCTAACTATATCAGAAATGTGAAGGTAGAATTGTGAGGCGTTAATAACGTGCAAAACAGCCTTAAACTAGAAGCATGTGAGGAGTCAAGTTGCCTTGTGTTCAAGAGACAACAGCCAAGCCTGCGTGCCCCATACACACCAGGGTCTTGGTCACAGAAGAGTCCTCCCATTTCCGGTCCTAACACAGGGGGCCCTACCTTACAGCTCAGCGTCACTGAGTGGAAGTGTGGTAAAGACAACTGCTTATTCCAGCTCCCGGGGCAACACTTGTCAGAACACAGAAAGTAGACACACGCCTTCTGGTGCTCGGCCCTGCACACCTGTGTCCTTCCTGCACCTGGGTCCTTTCCCTTCCTGGGAAACTCATCACGGACCTCACTTGTCTCCTCCACATACCTAATGCAGTCTGTTCTGGAACAGGGCTTTTCAGTGTTTGCCACTCATTCCATTTTCATCTGAGAAACTTACACGAATCAGTGCATGTAGATCTAAAACAGGAATGCAAACCAAACATTTGCTGAGAACAAGCCGTCAACAAATTCATCTTAAAACAATTCATTGGTATAGATCTATTTTTACTAGTTATTGGAGACTAATGGAATTTGCATAATAAGATTAATGTGTGTACTTATCTTTACTTAGTTAAAATCCTAGCATTGCAGGCTGTTCAGCATTGTTACAGTCAGGTTCACACTGCTGGCAGAACACACCCGACCAAGAGCAGCTTGTAGGAAAAAAGGTTTACGTTGCCGTACAGACTTGAGGGGAAGCTCCATGACGGCAGGGAAAACGATGGCAGGAGCAGAGGGTGGATATTACCACCTTGCCAATATCAGGTGGACAACAGCAACAGGAGAGTGTGCCAAACACTGGCAAGAGGAAGTTGGCTGTAACACCCATAAGCCCACCCCCAACAATACACTGCCTCCAGGAGGTGTTAATTCCCAAATCGCCATCCGCTGGGGACATGGCATTCAGAACAGCTAAGTTTATGGGAACACCTGAATCAAACCACCACAGGTATCTTCAACATTTTTCAGACTTGATCAGTATTTTGATTTTACAATTTTATAGTCAGTGTCAAGATGCTGCTTCACAAAAACACATACTACAAACTGGCAGAAGGATATTTAGGGTCATTTCAGAAATTATTGATAATTCTGTCTTAATCTCAAGACAAAATCCACTTAATGAGTTTTGGTTATGAGACTGAAGTCAGCAACTCAAGCAGTCATCTTGTGTTGTTGTGGTTTGTTTTTTCCCGATAGGGTCTCACTCTGGCCAAGGCAGACCTGGAATTCACTATGTAGTCTCAGGGTGGTCTTGAACTCATGGCGATCCTCCTACCTCTGCCTCCTGAGTGCTAGGATTAAAGGTGTGTGCCACCACGCCCGGCTCAAGCAATGATTTTTAAAATCATACATGTTAACACAATCCCATCCAAAGGTGATCTAATTCGATGCTTACATGCTAAGGAACGATGGTAAGAAAAATTAAAGTCTTTGTTTTCTGTAACTCAACCACCATGTTTCTGAACAAGCAGAAAACTTTGTGTGTACACTGCGATTCATAATAGTCTGGTACACACCCAGAGACATTCCAAGCAGCATTTGTTCCTTGGTGTGGCCCCGTGAAGGCACCGTGAATGAAGAGTGGTGCTCATTGCCCCTGAAAAGGGAGAATGTTGTGTGTTCAGACCAAAGCTTCGGTGACGATACCTCAGATAGCAAATGCTGCCAGACACACCTTGGACTTACTAAATTTTAATTTTGAATTAACTTTTGGTCATTGTATGTCGAGAAACCTTTGACTATTGCTGAATATTTCACTACACGTACATTTAGTTACATGATTGCATATGAGTCGGAAGCTGCAGTTTAGGAAGCACTGCTCTAGACAGACTCTCTTTTCCTGTGAATATCATAAACTCTGCTAACTTGAGAGCTGATCATTGTCACATCACATGGTGCAGGACTGAAACTGTACTGTTGACTTGGCCTTTTCCCACAGACTTCCCAGGAAAATCTTACCAAGACTTTACTCATCTTTGCAATTTTAATGTTACCACAGCATTTTCTGTCTGAGTTTCTGTTGACACAATGAAGGCACCATTGCATAATGATATTATGTAACAAGCACTCAGAATTGCCTCAAAATATTAGTGACGTCAGTGCAGTTTCCCACACAGGGCCTCCTCACAGTCTTATTTCTGTATCTACAAGAACAGTAAAGCTTTATGGGGCTGACTTGTGATTTCAATGTTTTATGGAATTAGTCTATGACATATATTTTTGGGCAGCCTCCTGAATGCATTTACTAGATAAGCTGTTTTCATTTTGACAGATACAGGAGAAAAATGCATTATTACAAGTGAAAGACATCAAATGTACAGCACAGTACAAAATCTATGCCCCAGATGGAGATAAGTTTTCACAAAAGTATGGAAATTGTCCTTTGGCAGGCAGTTCTGTGAAGCAAGCAACCAGATTTCAGCCGAGGGCAGGATTCCATTCCGGGGCTGGTCCTCAGGGCTGAGTAGACACCTGCTCTTAGGGCTCCTGGGCTGCTGTGCTTGTGGGGTGGGGCCCAGGCTCCAGAATGCATTTCATTGGCCACATAACAATGGGAACTGGATGGATACTAGTAACTCAAGATGGCAAAACCCCAACAGTTAGGTGATGCGGGGCCCAGCATGCGGGAGATGAGCAGTCTTTAAGTACTGAGCTAACTCCCTTGGATATTTTCTGACTATGGTCTGCGCTGTCTCCGAACTCGGCATGGCTGAGTGACGGCTGGGGGAGAAGGACTGCAGACTGGGTTGAGTAACCGTTTCCTCAGATTTACACGGGAAGCACCAAACAGACCCAAAACATCCACATGGAGTGATGCCCCAAGCCACCATACAGAACACCTTCCCCATCAGGTCACATGGAGTGATGCCCCAAGCCACCATACAGAACACCTTCCCCGTCAGGTCACATGGAGTGATGCCCCAAGCCACCATACAGAACACCTTCCCCGTCAGGTCACTTCCAAAACACAAAGCGTGTTCCTGAGCGCTCCCAGCCAGTCTTGCAAACCACTCTCCTGTGCTGAGTACTTGAAACAGAGCAGCTAGGGGAAACCTTAACACACACACACAAATTAAGAGAAGAGATCCTAAGTTCAATTTTGGTTGAAAAGTTTCCTGCATCAACTAGAACACTGTGAGAAGAAAGCGTGCTCTCCCCTTGCACAAAAAGTCTGGGCGGGAGTTGAGGATGTCTCCCTCCGCTTCACTCTCGCAAATAACCATGGGGAAAGTAAATGGTATCTACCCAACGAGGCTGGGGCATCTCAGGTTACCAGCAGGGGAGAATTCTGGCTTTCTTGAAAAGATGAAATGCCCAAAGCCTTCCCAGTCTGAGGGCAGTGTGCCAGGCCAGGACAGTGCGCCATTGAGCAGGAAGAGAGCCGGACGGGAGGGGCATGGCCGGCCGCGGTTTCAAGGGCGCTCCAGACCCTCATTCGCTGTGCAGAAATTGAAAGAAACCATTTGTTTGGAGACTAAAATGGTTTGCTTCTGAAATTTGCTAAGGAACTGGGGCTTATTTTTCAGAAAACTCAAGGCCAAGCTTCATTTTTCCAGCTCTCAACCTAAGACATTGTCCTTTTCCTTTTTTCTTTTCCTAAAGAGTGAAAGCCTTACATGGAAATCAAAGCCTGTAGCTGGAAACTGACCCTTTCTGTCTGCACTGGGGTTTGAGGAGAGCCGAGACCAGCTCCTTTATTTCTGAGAAACTTGTTCAAAGGTGAGGCCTAATGGAAACCTTCACAAGTTCATTTTCCTTTGCAAGCTTCATGAAAGGCTGACAGCTTGACCCAGTAAGATGCAGATTATTCTTCTCCCTTGTTAAAGGAACCTCCATCATTTTCTCCTTTAAAAATGATTATATGTAGATCAGAAGATAGTGCTTTGATATGCCATTAAAATACATACACATAAAAACACACGTAGAGCTAATATCTAATTTTTAATTAATTAATTTATTTATTAGAGGCAGAGAGAAAGAGGTAGATGAGAGACAGAGAATGGGCATGCCAGGGCTTCTAACCACTGAAAATGAACTCCAGACACATGCTGCCTTGTGCATCTGACTTATGTGGGTCCAGGGAAATTGAACCTGGGTCCTTTGGCTTTGTAGGCAAGAGCCTTCACCAGTAAGCCATCTCTCTAACCCCTAATAGCTAATTTTTTTGGATGAAGTGATCATTATGGCTATAATTTGTATGAAAATGATCAAAAGTATATAATGTATATAATTTTGATAAACAATATGAGACACAAAATAAAATTTACTGATAATGCATCTTTCAGGAGAATGGCTATAGTTTTTTTTATATGTGAATCATTTATGTCCTTGAATGAATGGTATGCACTGCTAGAATGAGGCAGGTTGGTATTGATTCATATTCCTATTTTTGGTTTTGATACATGCAAATTTTCTGAATCCCTGTTCATGTAAATACACCATGAGCCTCACTGGTGTGAAAGGTTGCTTGCTTTTAGTGCAAGAAAACTGTGAGAAGAACTTGGGAAGGACATTTGGGGGAAAAGAGATCATGAGAGCAGAGGCCCAGAGGAAGGTCAATGCCTTCACGGCAGAGCACACTGCCTTCACCTACAAGCTGCGGGCCTAGAACTTGAGCAGTTCAGCTCCCATGGCAATCCCCGAAAACATCCTGACAACACAACCTGCATTACTGCTGCCTTTTAGCAGCACTGCAAGAAGAATGGGCTTTGAGCAAGTGTAAGCAATTCTGCATTGAATAGTCTGATCTCCCTTAGCAAGCTGAGAAAAGCTGAACAGGGGGAAAAGAGACATTTGGGGGATTTGGCTGCAGAAAAGGGGAAGAAATTATTCAAAAACTTTGAAAGGACATGTTAACTGATTGGTTAATTAGTTAGTTTACATCTTCAAGGAATCATACTGGGTGAAAAATGTTTCTATAAACTATGATGCTGGAGAGATAGCTCTGTGGCAGAGGGTCTGCCAGGTGAGCAGTGGGACCTGAATTCGGTCCTCACATGAGCAAGTCAGGGGCTTTACACACTTAGCTATCTCCTCTGCCCCAAACTGCCTTTATTCAAATCTCATTCTCTATAACCTATGTAAACCCTTTCAACTTTAGAGTAAATAGGTATGCATTAATTTGTACCAAAATACATCTTCAGAAAAGTAGCTCTACACTAGCAACATGTGAGGCCGGCCTGGCCAGCCTCACTTCAGGCATTCTCAGAGATATTTCTGTGGTGTCTGTTGCCCCCACCACTTGAGGGCATAACGGTGTAGATTCCCACCAATTCTAGAGCTAACTGGGCTGAGGGTGTACACTGGTGCCAAGACCGCTGTGCCCACTAAATGGGCTTAGGGTCTACACTGGTGCCAAGGCTGCTGTGCCCACTAAATGGGCTGAGGGTGTACACTAGTGCCAAGGCCACTGTGCCCACTAAATGAGCTTAGGTCTACACTGGTGCCAAGACCGCTGTGCCCACTAAATGAGCTTAGGGTCTACACTGGTGCCAAGACCGCCATGCCCACTAAATGAGCTTAGGGTGTACACTGGAGCCAAGTCAACTCTGCCCAGGGGTGATGGTGAGTCAGCCCTTGAGCAAGTTCTGTCGGGCATGAGGAGTAATAGATGTCAATTCAGAGCGCCCATGCAGCCTATGCTTAGACGGCCTCCCACGGAACCAGAGCCTCCCACGGAACCAGAACCTCCCACGGAACCAGAACCTCACACGGAACCAGAACCTCACACGGAACCAGAGCCTCACACGGAACCAGAGCCTCACACGGCACCAGAGCCTCACACGGCAACAGAACCTCACACGGATCCAGAGCCTCACACGGCACCAGAGCCTCACACGGAAACAGAACCTACACGGAACCAGAACCTCACACGGAACCAGAACCTCACAGAGAAGCAGAGCCTCCCACGGAACCAGAACCTCACACGGAACCAGAACCTCACACGGAACCAGAACCTCACAGAGAAGCAGAGCCTCACACGGATCCAGAGCCTCACACGGCACCAGAGCCTCACACGGATCCAGAACCTCACACGGATCCAGAGCCTCACACGGCACCAGAGCCTCACACGGAACCAGAACCTCACACGGAACCAGAACCTCACACGGAACCAGAACCTCACAGAGAACCAGAGCCTCACACGGATCCAGAGCCTCACACGGCACCAGAGCCTCACACGGATCCAGAACCTCACACGGATCCAGAGCCTCACACGGCACCAGAGCCTCACACGGATCCAGAACCTCACACGGATCCAGAGCCTCACACGGAACCAGAGCCTCACACGGCAACAGAACCTCACACGGAACCAGAACCTCACACGGAACCAGAGCCTCACACGGAACCAGAACCTCACACGGAACCAGGGCCTCACACGGAACCAGAACTTCACACGGAACCAGAACCTCACACGGATCTAGAGCCTCACACGGATCCAGACCCTCACACGGAACCAGAACCTCACACGGAAACAGAGCCTCACACGGAACCAGAACGTCACACGGAACCAGAACCTCACACGGATCTAGAGCCTCACACGGAACCAGAGCCTCACACAGAACCAGAACCTCACACGGAACCAGAGCCTCACACGGATCTAGAGCCTCACAGGGAACCAGAGCCTCACACGGAACCAGAAACTCACACGGATCCAGAACCTCAGACGGAATCAGAACGTCACACGGAACCAGAACCTCACACGGAAACAGAGCCTCACACGGATCCAGACCCTCACACGGAACCAGAACCTCACACGGAAACAGAGCCTCACACGGAACCAGAACTTCACACGGAACCAGAACCTCACACGGATCTAGAGCCTCACACGGAACCAGAGCCTCACACAGAACCAGAACCTCACACGGAACCAGAGCCTCACACGGATCTAGAGCCTCACAGGGAACCAGAGCCTCACATGGAACCAGAAACTCACACGGATCCAGAACCTCAGACGGAACCAGAACGTCACACGTATCCAGAACCTCACACGGATACAGAGCCTCACACGGCACCAGAGCCTCACACGGAACCAAAGCCTCACAGAGAACCAGAGCCTCACACGGAACCAGAACCTCACAGAGAAGCAGAGCCTCACACGGAACCAGAGCCTCACACGGCACCAGAACCTCACACGGAACCAGAACCTCACACGGAACCAGAGCCTCACACGGAACCAGAACCTCACACGGAACCAGGGCCTCACACGGAACCAGAACTTCACACGGAACCAGAACCTCACACGGATCTAGAGCCTCACACGGATCCAGACCCTCACACGGAACCAGAACCTCACACGGAAACAGAGCCTCACACGGAACCAGAACTTCACACGGAACCAGAACCTCACACGGATCTAGAGCCTCACACGGAACCAGAGCCTCACACAGAACCAGAACCTCACACGGAACCAGAGCCTCACACGGATCTAGAGCCTCACAGGGAACCAGAGCCTCACACGGAACCAGAAACTCACACGGATCCAGAACCTCAGACGGAATCAGAACGTCACACGGAACCAGAACCTCACACGGAAACAGAGCCTCACACGGATCCAGACCCTCACACGGAACCAGAACCTCACACGGAAACAGAGCCTCACACGGAACCAGAACTTCACACGGAACCAGAACCTCACACGGATCTAGAGCCTCATACGGAACCAGAGCCTCACACAGAACCAGAACCTCACACGGAACCAGAGCCTCACACGGATCTAGAGCCTCACAGGGAACCAGAGCCTCACATGGAACCAGAAACTCACACGGATCCAGAACCTCAGACGGAACCAGAACGTCACACGTATCCAGAACCTCACACGGATACAGAGCCTCACACGGCACCAGAGCCTCACACGGAACCAAAGCCTCACAGAGAACCAGAGCCTCACACGGAACCAGAACCTCACAGAGAACCAGAGCCTCACACGGAACCAGAACCTCACAGAGAACCAGAGCCTCACACGGAACCAGAACCTCACACGGATCCAGAACCTCACACGGAACCAGAGCCTCACACGGATACAGAGACTCACACGGAACCAGAGCCTCACACGGCACCAGAACCTCACACGGAACCAGAGCCTCACACGGATACAGAGACTCACACGGAACCAGAGCCTCACACAGAACCAGAACCTCACACGGAACCAGAGCCTCACACGGATCCAGAGCCTCACACGGAACCAAAGCCTCACACGGAACCAGAACATCACACAGATCCAGAACCTCACAAGGAAACAGAACCTCACACGGAACCAGAGCCTCACACGGATACAGAGACTCACACGGCACCAGAACCTCACACGGAACCAGAGCCTCACACGGATCCAGAACCTCACACGGAACCAGAACCTCACACGGAACCAGAACCTCACAGAGAACCAGAGCCTCACACGGAACCAGAGCCTCACACGGATCCAGAGCCTCACACGGAACCAGAGCCTCACACGGAACCAGAACCTCACACGGAACCAGAACCTCACAGAGAACCAGAGCCTCACACGGAACCAGAGCCTCACACGGATCCAGAGCCTCACATGGAACCAGAACCTCACACGGCACCAGAACCTCACACGGCACCAGAGCCTCACACGGCAACAGAACCTCACACGGATCCAGAACCTCACACGGAACCAGAGCCTCACACGGATCCAGAGCCTCACACGGAACCAGAGCCTCACACGGATCCAGAGCCTCACACGGATCCAGAGCCTCACACGGAACCAGAGCCTCACACGGAACCAGAACCTCACACGGCACCAGAACCTCACACGGAACCAGAGCCTCACACGGAAAAAGAACTCACACGGATCCAGAGCCTCACACGGAACCAGAGCCTCACACGGATCCAGAACCTCACACGGATCCAGAACCTCACACGGATCCAGAGCCTCACACGGCACCAGAACCTCACACGGATCCAGAGCCTCACACGGATCCAGAACCTCACACGGATCCAGAATCTCACAGGGATCCAGAATCTCACATGGAACCAGAACCTCACACGGATCCAGAACCTCACACGGATCCAGAATCTCACAGGGATCCAGAATCTCACATGGAACCAGAACCTCACACGGATCCAGAGCCTCACACGGATCCAGAGCCTCACACGGAACCAGAGCCTCACACAGATCCAGAGCCTCACACAGATCCAGAACCTCACACGGCACCAGAACCTCACACGGATCCAGAGCCTCACACGGATCCAGAGCCCCACACGGATCCAGAGCCTCACACGGAACCAGAACCTCACACGGGACCAGAACCTCACATGGATCCAGAGCCTCACACGGCACCAGAACCTCACACGGATCCAGAGCCTCACACGGATCCAGAGCCCCACACGGATCCAGAGCCTCACACGGAACCAGAACCTCACACGGGACCAGAACCTCACATGGATCCAGAGCTCGGTACTTCACAGCTCAGGTCCAGTTTCTCGCTATTCTGGAGTCTGGAACCTGCAGTCAAGGGGCAGCCTGTCCTCAAGCTACTGTCCTCGGTTTCAGATGGCCACCTCCCCACCATGTTCACAGGCTTTCTGTCTCCCCCTCTTCCTGGGATGTCAACTCTCTGACATAAGGACCTCCCTGCCATGGCCGATCTCATTTTACTGTAATAGCCCTTTTGAAGTCTTTGTCTCCAGGTAGAGAATAATTCTGAGCTGAGGTGTTTGGACTTCAATATAGAAATTTGGGGGGGGCAGTGCTGAGCCCATAGCACCTCTCTCTAAACAAGTTGTAATTCAAGGTGCTAGAGAGATACCACAGAAGAGTGACCACAGGGCTAGGGCAGAGCCCATGACATGGCAGCTATGGCGAGCAGAGCCCAGACGGGGAGGAGAGAAGCACAGGTCAGCAAGAGCAGCAGGGTGGCCCAGCAGGCAGGGCCAGTGGAGCACGGGCTCCCCAGCACAGGCTGCCGTGAGGCCCAGTGCAGGCTGGCTCCACGGTGCCACGCTCCCAGTTCCTGCACTGCCCCAAAGCCGCCTTTGTATCAGGCCTGTGAGTTGGTTTTCAATGAGCCCCTCCTGGCTGAGGTTGCTGAGCCGCTTCCTGTCTTTTTCATACCCCTCTGGAAACTTACAACAAGCTCCCATTGACTGCGCTTGCCAGGCTGCGTTCTCACTCCATGTCCCTCGTAAGTGCTCGCTGCCGAGGATGAGCTAAGGCAGCGTGCTACACACAGGCTCGTCCACTTAACGCATGGCACCGAATGACACGCACAGCACGGGATGAGGACCAAGGGGCATCTTGTGCGTTGCCGGCTTTGCCTTCCCTTTCAATAAAGCGATAGTGTCAGGTAATTGAACAGAAACTCCTTTCCTTTCAAAAAATAACAATGTATCATTATCAAGGGTTTGAGGTAACTTGTACAGACAGGTCTAGTCTGTGTGTGTGTGTGTGTGTCTATGTGTGTGTGTATGAATGTTTATATATGCTGCATATATGTGTCTGCATGTGTTTTTGAGTATGTGTGTACACAAAGATACACACCCACTGCTTTGCACACACACAGTGTTTATATTACTAAAGGCTTCATTTTATATTTATATTCATTTATATTAATAGAGTATTACTTTCAATCTGATTTATGGTAAATTTACATCTGTTAGTGCTTCAGTCATCCTCAAAACAAAGGGCAGCAGATACATTATGAGGCCCCCTGCAGAAACATGCCACTTTATCCCAAGCAGCCCATGCTTTATATTTTCCTCTGTACTGCCAGAAGCACTTCACTGCAGTTACAGATGTTAATTGCCACTTACTTTAATGAACTCTTCTCTGACAGGACAGAGCATGGATTGAAACACAGCAGACATATTTGTGAAAAAGAGATAGGAAAAGGGTCCCATTGGCTTGGGGAGGGTGGAGCTCTTCTTGTCCGCTTTGTGGCAGTGGCTAAACCAATGGGACTCATGAAGCTAAAAAGCTTTTGCACAAACAAACATACCATAAGCAGAGCCAATAGATTACCCACTGAATGGGAGAAAATCTTTACCAGTTATACCACTGACAGAAGCCTAATATCAAAAACCTAAACAACTAAAAAATCAAACAACTTACTCCAAAAGTGGGGCAGAGAACTAAATAGGGAGTTCTCAGAAGAAGAATTCCAAATCACTGACACACACTTAAGAAAATGTTCAATATCACTAACCATTAATGAAATGCAAATTAAAACAACTATGAGATTCCACCTTACCCCAGTAAGGATAGCAAACATTAAAAAATCAAATGAAAACAAATGTTGGTGAAGATGTGGAGAAATAGGAACCCTCATTCACTGTTGGTGGAATATAAGCTGTATAACCACTATGGAAATCAATATGGAGACTCCTGAAAAGGATAAATATAGAGTTATCAACAGACCCAGTTATTCCCTTACTGGGCATTTACCCTAAAAGCTCCATATCTCAGCTGCCCAATTGTAATAGCTAAGAACTGGAATCAACCCATCTATCCATTAGACGAATGGATAACCAAGATTTGGTATATGTACATGATGGAATTCTACATAGCAGTAAGGAAAAATGACACAATGAAATTGTAGAAAAATGGTCAAACTTGGAACGATCATTCTAGTGAACACACACAATCACAGAAAGACAACCGTCGCACGCTCTCACTCATCTGCGGCCCCTAACCTGGATCAGCCCGAGTTGCTCACATACCTGAATGTCATCTCGAGGCTTGGATAATAGGGAGGGTGGGGCGTGGGGGAAGGGGAAGTGTGGTGGAGAATACAGAACTGAACCCAAATTGAACTGGTACCGTAGAATCCTATATCCTCGAAGTCAGACTAAAAGGTGGAACCCTCCGAGGACCTTAGGGGAGCACTTGAATCGAAGGGCCTGGAGAGGGTGAGGTGAAACCTAACCTTAAATTTCTCCTGGTTCTTTTTTTCTTTTCCCTTGGCGCTGGCCTGTAATTCCCTGTACCAGGATGTGGGTCACATCTACAATGAGCTGTTGATCAGAGAGACCTGCTGGATCTCCCAAAACAAACAAGACCGACTTCTGTCAGAGCACTTG
This sequence comes from Orientallactaga sibirica, assembly GCA_036365145.1. Taxonomy (NCBI): domain Eukaryota; kingdom Metazoa; phylum Chordata; class Mammalia; order Rodentia; family Dipodidae; genus Orientallactaga; species Orientallactaga sibirica. The sequence goes on from JAEOAD010000005.1 coordinate 2,648,259, forward strand.
ATTACCCACCAGAGGTTAATGGTGAGACCCTACTGCTGAAGACACCAAATGCTGTTGGCACGGACCATGGAGAGACCTATTTGGAATCCAGAGGAAAGCCAGTCCCCGGACAATTAGCCCATCTAGTGCTGGAAGGTGCTACATGAGCTACTGGGGGAAAGTGGCCACCATCTGTCCAAGCAACTCAAAGTCTAAGTGACTCAGAAACAAACAACCTGACATGATGCTCACCCAAATGCAGTAGTGGCACACAGCCATGGTGGGTAACCAGCTGCTCTTGGATTGGCTAAAAGATCTGCTCAGTGGAAAGGAAACCATATCTGGAACTGGGAAACAAGTCAGAATCATAGCCAGATAATGGTTCTGCTGTCCATTGTCAAGCTCCCACTAATCTTGGTCTATAAGAGGGTCTACACCCTTTAAATTCTTTCTAAATTAATAATGGTTATCCAATTTAATCAGTGCTGACTTCACTCTCCATTGGAGAATCTGCTTCTCTTTTTCAGACAGGAGCTGGACCTGAGGAGATAAACGACCTAGTGCACTCCACCCCGGCCCCAGCTGACACCACAGAGGAACTGGGGAAATGATTGAGAGCTGCTTTCTCAGTGAATCTGATATCAGCACAAGGGTGAAGGAGACAGACACTGAGGACACTCAACCTACCAAACCAGAGATCCAGAGGCTCCTGAGTGCCCATCACTGAAGCAGGCTAAAAATGCTCCCAGCATGGCTCAGGGAATTTTGCGGAAGAGGGGGCAGAAAGATTGTTAGAGCCTCAAGTTGGGACATTTTGTACAGACACATTGCCTGCCCCCCAATAATGAATGACCCACAATCCCATGGGGTTGACCTGCATCCCCAATGAGGAAGGCCTCTTCAGAAAAGGGGCGAGGAGAAGTGAAAGACTGGTGCCAACATGTTTTGTTTACATACTAAATATGTCCATATCTAATAAAAACTTTCACTGGAGGCTTGATCATAGTCATATTTGAATACAATGGCAGGATAGTGAATTCTTCTAATAGTGGCATTCCATATCTGTGGGTGATGCCAAAAGTCATTTTATACTCAGTGCCCAAATCCTAATAACTTGTTGGGTATTACAAGCGGTGATATTCCAAAGGAAATAAAAAGAAAAGCTTTGGGATCTAGGGCCTTTGTGGTGAGTTAGTGCCCTGTTCTCAGAGTGAAGGGCAATGAACCCAAGTAGAAGCCATGAAAAGAACTTCGACTCTGAAATCAATGGGCAGGGTGGGAACGACCAGGGTGATTAAACAGAATCATGTGTGGCTGGCATGAGCAATTACTCAACTAAGGGTAATGCTAAATATTAAAGTTTTAATTTACAACTGATTTAAAGTGCACTTGAACGTAAGCATTACTATTTCCTAGTTGACATTTTCACCCCATTTACCCGATGCAAATATTTCTCAGGATCTAAGCAGAGTCGGGCAGTGTGAACAGCAAATATTTGCTGAAGAAAAGGGAACAAAATATCTAAAAGCATAAATGTACCATTTGTAAAACAATATGCACAGATACTTTTATCCTGTAGAATGTTATGGTATCTAATTTTAAAAGCTGTTTTACAGTCATTCTTTTAGCTGAGTCTTATAGCTATTGTAATTTTATCAGATCATGAGACAAAGAACTTAACTTTGGGAACCCATTTGCCAAGTAACAAGTGGGGCAGAAATTTGTGATCCTCTTAGAAGGGGGCTTCCTACACAGTAGAGGATGGCATGGTTTGAAAGAAGTGATGCCGAGGCCTCAGGGGACCACTTTCTTCACTCTACTCTGTGGCCTCCTTCTGCTCCTCCATGTGGCATAGGATTCTGTCTACAGGCAAAGTCTGAGCAGCACTTAGCTGGCTCTTACCTGTTTATTGTGGCAAAACACACACATTTTACTATGTTAACTATGTCTTTGTGTGTGTGTGTGTGTGTGTGTGTGTGTGCACGCGTGCGCTTGCACGTGGAGTGTATGTGTGTATACATATGGGTGAATGTGTGTGCACGTGCTTGCAGAGGCCAGAGGCTGGCATTGCGTGTCTTCCTCAAGTGTTTTCCATCTATTCCCTGCACCAAGTCTCTCATGTGCACGAAGGGTTTGCAGATTAGGTTAGTCTAGCTGCCAGCTTGCCCTAGAAATCCTCTAGCTCTGACTTCAGAGATTTGGGTTTACGGGTTGGGCTGCCACATCCACCTGCATTTCTATGGGTGCTGGAGATCTCAGCTGCAGTGTCTCTGAGTATGTAAGAATGTTTGCATATGCTGTGTGCATGTCTGAAGTAAGCACTTTACCCGCTGAGCCATCCACCTGGAGATCTCAGCTGCAGTGTCTCTGAGTATGTAAGAATGTTTGCATATGCTGTGTGCATGTCTGAAGTGCATGCCATCCACCTGGAGATCTCAGCTGCAGTGTCTGAGTATGTAAGAATGTTTGCATATGCTGTGTGCATGTCTGAAGTAAGCGCTTTACCCGCTGAGCCATCCACCTGGAGATCTCAGCTGCAGTGTCTCTGAGTATGTAAGAATGTTTGCATATGCTGTGTGCATGTCTGAAGTAAGCGCTTTACCTGCTGAGCCATCCACCTGGCCCACTGTGGACTGTTTCTAACTGCACACGTTAGTGGTGCGACAAACACTGACAACGATTGACGGACACTCATCACAGTCCATGTCTAGCACAGTCTCGTCCTCCCCAGCAGAAAGCTAGTGTTCATTAAACACAAACTCTCATTCTCCCCCAGCCCGTGGTAACCACTAGTCTACTTTCTCATGTAAGTGGATTCATGTGATATTTTGTGTCTGCCTTGTTCCAACAAGCACATCTCTGAGGTCAATCCGGGTTGTAGCCCATTAGTACTTCCTCCCTTTTTCAGCCTGAATTAACAGCATGAAGTCTGTGTAATATGAGGTCCCGGAGAGCAGTCTTCTGTTTTACTGCATAAATAGACCATGTCTTGTTTACTCTTTCATGGGTGAGGGGACAGGTGAACTGTGTGAATTTTTGCTTAGTTTTGGCACCATTATGAGACAAGGGGAGATTTTCAAAGCTGACATTGAAAGGAAAGGTTGGTAGACTGTTGAGGTAAATGATCACCGAGAGAGAACACGTCCCATAGCTCATTCATCAGCACCACGTGGTGTTTCACTATTTCTTTATGTAGGAATCTCAAACAGAGAGCACCAGGGACAGTCATTGCTGCTCACCATGTCTGGGAGAGAAGGTGGCGCTGGGGTGGGGCTTCTAATCCAGCTCGTTGCGTGACAGGCAAGTTGGTTCCTTGCCATGGGGCTGCTGGAATGTCCTGAGAATGCTGACCTGCTTTCCCCTCCTCCGCTGTTCTGCTGCACACAAACCCACTCCAATCAATAATGGCCAGGATGACAAAGGATGCAAATGGAAGGCAGGGCCACGCGGATCGTCCTGTTATCTCAGACTTCATTACTGTGACACAGGATGCAAACGGAAGGAAGTGCCACGGGGATCGTCCTGTTATCAGACTTCATTATTGTAAATTTCACGCAGTAGGCTGGATATCAGCAAAATTTCAGAAATGATTAAGAGTTTTGAATAGCACTGCCTTTTAGGGGAGCTTGACAATATTCAGAATAAATACTATAATTCAAATCACGGATTTATTAAACACATTTGAACCAGTATGCGTAGGTAAATACAGCGCACTCTTCACATTCTCTGGGATAAATGAGAACCTTCAACTCATCTGATGCCACTCACTTGTTAGGAGAAGTGATTGCTTCACTGTGTTGTATAATGTGTGTGTGTGTGTGTGTGTGTGTGTGTGTGTGTGTGTGTTTGGGATCAGGCACGTGGAGGCCAGAGCATCATCAGGTGTCTGCCTTATTCTTTGACACAGAGTCTGTTGGTGAACCTGCAGCTCATCAGGCCTCCAGCTATGGGAGAACAGGTGCATAGTGACACACCTGGGATTTCACGCAGGTCCTGGAGAGGCAAACATGCAGCAAGCACTCTGTCCCAGTGATACATCTCCCCATTTCTCATTATGGCTTTCAGTCACTGTTTTCTAAACCTGCCTTCACACCAGCGTTGGCTTTTTCCATAAGGCCCTTTTCATTTCATTGAAATGGCTATGCAGGGTGTGAGCTTGTTGCATGTCTTTCTTTCCTGTGTCTCATCTGGCTGGAAATGATCTTGTGCAAAGTGGTCATGATCTGCTGGCAGCCAAAAAGCTTTTGAAACATAACTGGTGTGTAAATTCCAAAACCATGCTGGACCTACTGGACTACCTGAAAGTCAGGTGCCCACCCTTCCATAACAGCATTTAGTACAGAGCAGCTGCCTTGGGCAGATCGAGGCCCTCACCAAGAGATTGCTTGTGAATGGTCCAATTATCAAACAAGACTGTGAGCTTCACTAGCGTGTGCCTCACCTCTAAAGGGCCCCGAGCTGGTGGACCATGTTGCAGCCTTCACTATGAAAGTATAAACCGTAGACCCAATGAGAGAGCAAAGCAAAGGTGGGAATGTCTTGAGATAACTGAGAAGATAAGACGGTGAGGACGCATGGACATGTTACCATGCCTTCAGAGCACTTAGTACGTAAAACTCTGTGTGGAAACATCGCCCCTGACCTCTCTTACATGCTTTCTCCTACTCCTTCTTCAACACGGTCCTCAGAGATGAAACATTTTATGAACTGAAACATACCGTGCACAGTAAAATTTCCCTTTAATTTTTTTTCTTACTATGAAATGCTAATCATATTTCTGTCTATGTCAGCACCTTCAAATTAATGAGCTCCTTAGCTAGAAAACTTCTCAAGAAGCAATGGAATTAATTTCCACTACTTAGCGACTGACAGTCAACCACAACCAGACTTGCAAAACAATAAATGTTTCCAATGCTCCATTTTTGTCCTTAATTAACTGTTCAGTATCAGATGGCGGAGAGAAGTGCCTTGTGCAGCCAAGTCATACATGAGGACTGGATCACGCGTGACAAGGTCAAAGGGGATTGCAGATCTTCCCTTGTCTGGGACTAACCCAGGCTGGCTTTAGGAAGGATTCACTGCAGTATACTAGAGATAAAATAGCTTTTCCATAATAGCATAAGTGGAAAAGAAATGTAGGAAAGTGCTTTGATTAGGAACTGGCCAATTTGTCGTTTTTAACATCCTGTCAACAGTGGTAAATCAATAAGATAGGAAATTAATAATTTCTTACTTCATGACCTTTACGTATAGAAGTTAACAGTGATAGCTATGCAAATTTTATGGCTCTTGTCTCTGGACAAATATGTGCATTACCAATAATGCAAATTTATGTTTACTTAAATATATGTGCATATACACATGTATGTATGTATAATTTATATACCCATAACCTGTTAGTTATATACCACATAGATTATTTGTTTATATGCACATATACACAGATGTATGTATATATACTCACATACTATATCTCTACACTATAAATATATATATATAATACATATAAACACAAAGCTTATAACAAATATGTCATATATATGTATACTATATAGACATATATATGAAATAGGTTTCATATATATGACAAGTTCTCTGAAATTATATATACCCAATATGTATATAAGTAAGTCTACATCTATTACAGCTATCCCTAGAAAACAATCCTTGTGGAATGGCTGAGCAAAAGAGCTCCTTATGTCACTTGAATTTTCTTCATTTCTCTCTTCTTGGAGAAAGTTCCCATTTATGAGAAACAATCATTGGTAAAAAGGGGCAAATGTCCCCCATTTTCATTATTTCATTAAGTCAGGACACAAATCCTTCCTCTGATTTCTTTTGTGGCACAAACCCTCTTTTGGTTCTTTCAAAATCACTTCCCGAAAGCAAGTGAATGAGAGCACACAAAGTGGAAGTAAAATGTAGGCACTGACTCCTCCCCCTAACTCACAGCTGCCCCCACTATGCATGACCCACAATCCCCATGGGAATGCTGGCATCCCCAACGAGGAGAGTCCCTTTGTGGGGGGGTTGGCAGGGATGAGGGAAAGGATGATACCAACATGTGCTGTTTACATACTGAGTGTGTCCCTAACTAATTCAAAAAAGAAATGAAAACATGTAGGCATTGAAGTGGAGCACGTATGCGGCTGAGCATCACCTCTGGGCTTATGGTCTCGCTCTCACGCTCCGCGAGTGCTTGTGGTTTCTGTTCTGATCTTGCTGGTAGGACACCAATTCTATTCGTTTTTGTGTGACATTGTTTTACTTTTGTTTCTTTGTGCATTTGTTTACAACAGGATCTCAGGTAAGCTGGTCATGCTTCCAACTTGTAATGTAGTCAGTGTTAGCCAAGAACTTATCCACCTGTCTACACATCTAAGGCTGGGATTGTAGGTGTGTACCACCACACCCCATTTATGAAACTCCTGGTAGTGAACCTAGAGCTTCGTGCATGTCAGGCAAGTCCTCTAACAACGAAGCTCCAATCCCAGCCCCTCCCTTTGCCCGTAAGCCTTCTGGTCATTTCTTTCATCTGTGGACACAGACTTACTTCCACCCTCTAGGAAGCCTCTTTATTGTCATTTGCAGACTTAGAAATATGAATTGTCATATAATGGTTTAAAGACTGACTTCAATCATGACAACCCACTCTTCCAAGCATGAGAAGATCCAAATTTCATAGTGACACACACATCACCTGTATGTCATATACAAGGCCACTGTGATGATAAATCTTGACTGCCCACTTGGGGGGTGTGCCTGTGAAGGTGATTCTGCAGACAGTGACACAGCAACTGAGAAAGGGAATCCTGTCCTGAAGGAGGCCCAGATGGGACAAAGATGGAAGGAGGAAGAAGCCGTCCAGCATGGACAAGCTGTCTTTGGCCGAGAGGGGCATCTGTGGCTGCTGCCATCACGTATGCACATCAGACTCCTTCAGCCTTTCAAGGTGGACTCACAGCTGTGGCTCTGCTGGGAGCTCCTGAGCCTTCAGCCTTAGGTTGGGGTTACATCATTGGTCACTCTCTGGTCTCCATCTCATTGGACAGAGAAACTATAGGAGGCAAAGGCCCTTGTGGGACTATCTGATTATATGAGCCAATTTAATAAATCGCCTTTGTAACTGAACTAATTATAACTGCAACTATGTATCATGTTGCTTTTGCTGCTCTGGAGAACCGTGACCAATGCGGTCAGCGTGAGATCGTGACATCATGGCAATTAATCAAAAAGTAGAAGGAGCTGGGCATGGAGGCACACTCGGGAGGCAGAGGTAGGAGGACTGCTGTGAGTTCAAGGCCAGACTGAGACTACACAGTGAATTCCAGGTCAGCCTGGGCTAGAGTGAATCCCTACCTCAGAAAAAAAAAAAAAAAAAAAAAAAAAAAAAAAAAAAAAGCCACAAGTAATGTGAATTACTAGGTCTAGTTACACAACTAAAACATGATAATATTGGAAAATGACTTTATTTAGTTGAGGATTCAATACAATATTTAAATTGTGTGTTCTTGCTGTACCTAACATCAATGGTGTGTTGAATTGTGATGAAAGGAGTGTTAAGCTTGAGTCCTGCCATATTCACACACAAGACCTCTGACAATGGTTGGCAACACTGCATTTGGCTTCATTTTATGTAAATATGATAAGAATTCATGATCACTTAACTTCTCAATTGTTTTAAGTCTGTAGAAATACAATGTGGGCCTGACACAGAGAAAAGAACTGGCTTTAGGTCGAAAAGTTAAAAGAAAGTTCTAGAAAGATACTTATTAGTTTATATTAGAGCTTAAAGTTAAGTGATTGAGGACATCTTATTTCTTGGTTTCATAATTGACACTGAACATAAGACTTTCACAGTCACTCCACAGAAGATGGGTGGGGGACAGAGCAGCCAAATATGTCAGCGTACTGGGGGCAGAAACTTGGCAGAGAATTACCTACAAGGCTTTGCTCCTCTGTGTTTCCTCTCGGTAACACGGATTTAGTTTATAGTGACGTTTAGCATATATGCTGACCATTTCAGAGAGCTGGGCCTTGGGCCACGCAAACTTTTCCTCATACCTGGTTGCCTGGTGAGTAGGTAGGCAGAGAGTTTGCTCTTTGCCAGGTCTGAACAATGTGCTGACATTCTGAACATGGGTAGAGTCTGCTTTAATCATGGAACAAAGACTGGTGGAAGCAAAGTGGTTGGGTCCATAAAGACAATGTGAATACCCCAGAAGCACAAAGTAAAGATTCCATCATCACAGCTACTCGGCTAGCTACCAAGGACCCCCTCCCTGGTTCACCACTTAGTGCCCAGGGCACAGACACTGTTCAGTCTAGACTCTCTGCCTCATCACCCGTAATCGCAGGCTGTTATGGAGGCCCTCTGCCAGAGCCTGTTTGGGTGTAAATGGTGGGGGTTTAGTATTAGAAATGAATCTTTGCTTTAGAAATGCAATAGTTTATGCCTCCAAATCGTTCTGCAGGCAGGCAATTGTAGTGTAGACATAGAACAATCAGTATTGGCACAGGCATGCACTATGTGAGTGCAGTGCTTTCCTTCGGAATGGTTGAAAACGAGGGTTTTGTAAGAACAAATACAAATGTCCTTTTGCAGCAGTCTTTCTTCCATCTCCCAGTTGTGGTTCTTAGCCCTGGACCAGGTTCTCAACAATCCCCTCCACTCTTCCCTGCGGGCCCAGGCCCCGGTTCTCATCACACCCTCCCCCCACTAGCTCCTGAGAGGAAATGCTCTGGGCTTCTGCTTTTTGTCCTTCAAAAAGTTTCTACATTTTCCTCTGACCCCAGCCACCATTTTCAGTTCAAACTGAGGTGCTTCTGGGAGAAAGACAGGGGTGGCCGCAGCCCTGAGGAGTGGGGGCAGGACTGAGAGGAACACAGCTAAGTGAGACCCTCCTCTGCGCGAGGAGGTCACTCGATGGCGTGAGGTCTGAGCCACTGTCAGCGCAGCAATGTCCTCATTTCTAGTCCACTTTCATACAACACGAGGCAGAAAATGATCCAAGTCATAATTTACCGAGAGTCCTTTTCCACTTCACTTGATGCCTTTTTCACAAGACTGGCGTCATCTAGAGTCTCCTCTGTGAGGGACACTTCCCCGAGGATGAATCAAGACGCAATGAGACACAATGACAGCTACTCTTCAGCTTGGTTTTGGCTTTCCAGGGGACACGCGTTCCATCGATGGAATGTCTTGGGTGAAGGTACAACATGAAGAAGGTACTTGTTTGATGTCCTTACGCAGAGGACCCTGTTGCCACTGATATGTGAGGCTCCATGTAGGTTTGAGCCATCACTCAATTTTAAACTTTTTTTATTTTTTTTTTATTTATTAGAGACAGACAGAGAGAGGGAGGGTGGGAGAGAGAGAGAGAGAATGGGTGCACCAGGGCCTCTAGTCACTGCAAACGAACTCCAGATGCATGTGCCACCATGTGCATCTGGCTTACATGGGACCTGGAGAATTGAACCAGGGTCCTTAGGCTTTGCAGGCATGCTCCTTAACCGCTAAGCCATCTCTCCAGCCCCATCACTCAATTTTAAACCAATACTCACAAAAGGAACCGGATACCATTCATAATGCATACACACTTAAAAGTAAAAGCGGAGCCACATCTGTGTATCTAACTAGGCCTGGAGCCACATTAACCAGTAAAATTGATCTTAACGTACTCAAATCTTGCATATTTAATCATATCATAAGGAAATGTTACTATCATTAAGTCAAGTGGTGGCTCAGGGAGATGGCTCCATGTGCACAAGTGCTGCTGTGTAGCTGTGACCACATGATTAGGTTCTCCAGAACCCACATGAAGACAGACTCTGTGGGGCACAGTGGTAATCGCAGCAAGTCTATGGGGAGATGTGAGGACAGGAGACTCTCCAGATGCTCATGGAGCAGCTTAACCTGGCGAAGGCAGCCATGAACAAGCGACCTTGCCTCAGACAAGGACTGTGAGGCCCAACACCGAGGATAGCCTCTGACCACCACACCTGCTGCAGCACATGGTCACCTGTGCCTACATACACCGCAGACACGTTCACGTGCGGAAGTTAGAAAAGTAAAGGGAAAGAAGAGAGCCTTTAAATGTTTTATCTTCCATAAACCTCGTGTTAAGTTGTTTTTTTTTTCAGTGTGTATCTGTTTCATAGTGTACATTATGTAGCGGTATTCCAGAATCTGTATAGTCAGGAGCAGCATGCCCACCCCCAATTAATGTCAACTTTGAACCTTGTATTACAAACTTTCTTAGAAGATGTGTTCTTGAGGTTAGGGTGCTGATGTCAGATAGAGTGGGAGCTTGTCTCTCCAAAAGAGAAGTCTCGCTGTTCCGTTCTGACAGCCCACCTGGCAGGAGAACCTTGGAAGCAGGCAGTGATGATGGGCTGGACTAACACTGAGCAGACATCTTAGCTCCACCTACCTCCCGCTTTCCATTCAAACCCAACCCTCATGTCAGAACTCCAAAGATGGACATGGGTTGGTCACGGGACATCTTTGATCCTCTTCCTAATGCAGCCACATCAAACAACTCTCCTTTTCATGCCTTTTTATTTAAAAAGTATGTAAAAATAAAAACGAGGGCTTTGTAGATGTGCACTTGCAGAACTGTGAGCGAATCGGTCTCTGGGGGTTTAAGGGTACCTAGTCTGTGATCATGTGTTATGGTGGCTACATGGTCTGAATGTGTGCACCTTCTAAATTTGTATACTGGAACCCTATCCCTAGAATGACTGTATTAAGAGGTGGCTTTGGGTGAGGTGATTGAGGACTTGAGGGTGGTGCTCTCATCAATAGGATCAATGCCCTTATAAATTACAAGAGGGTCCTGGGAGCTGCCTTCCTTGGCCATTTCACAAGGATGTATACAGAGAGAGCTGGCACGATGGCACATGCCTTTAGTCCCAGCCTTTGGGAGGCAGAGATGGGAGGATCAACGTCAGTTTGAGGCCACCCTGAGACTATTCCAGGTCAGCCTGGGCTAGAGCGAGACCCTATCTTGAAAAACAAAACAATACAAGAAAAGAAAGAAAGGATACAGTGAGAAGGGCGTAGTGGCTCAAGCCTATAGTCCCAGCACTTGGGAAGCTGAGGAATGAGAATCACGATGAGTTCAAAGCCAGCCTGGGTAGAGAGTGAATTCTCGGTCAGCCCAGGCTAGATTGCAACCCTGCTTCACACATTAAATAAACAAAGCAATCAATAAAAGGTCCCATCATGATCTATAAGAAAAGAATCTCACCAGATGTCCTAACTGCAGCTACCCGCATCTACACTTCCCAGATTGCAAACTATAAGAAGTCAGATTCTCTTGTACAAAGTTACTTTGAATCTGCTGTTTTTGTTATGGTAGCACGAACAGACTGAGACAGAAGCCCTGAGAAATTAGTACACAGGGGTCATAATTCATAAGAGAAAAAGCACAACCAAAAGTCAATGCTGACAGTTTACTGACTGAGTACACAGAGACATTCAGAGATGCTAGGTGCCCTCCATGTCCCAGAAAATCTACAAAGAGTGTCTGAAGAGTGTCTTCCCCCTTCTTTCCCAGGATTCTTTTCATTCCAAATATCTCACTGCTCTTGAGCTTTCTCCCTTCCTTTTCCATCCCTCAGGCTCCAGACTCACCCTCAGCCTTGTGTTGTGCTTCCTTTACCACAGCTGCCTGACTCAGTGCATCACAGTCACCCTTTCCTTTCCCCTTCACACAAATTTGAAAGCTTCTCAGACAAGGATGCTGTGTGTCTGTTATCATGGCACTGGCACAGCTCACCAGAATCTTCCACGGGCCAGGCCCCCGAGCATACGCAATGCTTGCAGACAGGACTGCAGGGGAGGGTCCTCACCAATGACACCTGCAGGGCAAGTTCTGGCTGTGCCTGGATAAACTCTGCTGAGGACTGAGTATGCCTTTCAAACACAGAGCAGGGGGTACAGTAATTATATCGAATAACAAATTTAGGGCTTAGAAAAGATTTTTGTAATGCCAAACAATGGAGTGACTTCAAAGGAGGGAGCATAAAGCCCCTTAGGTTGAATATAAAAATTAAATGATTACATAATGGATTCATTAAATAATTGAGTTACAGCTTTCAGAACCTTGTATATGTTATGTAGGATAAAAAGACTGGACATTTGGTTTCATTGTACAGGCAACTATATTCGTGTCAGCAGTCACAGTACTTAGAAATGTGAAAGTAGAAGTCAGTCGTGTGGGCACAGTTCCTAGCTCTGCATCTCACGATTTTCAGGTTCCACATGTGTAAAAGGGACATCACAATACCATGACATGGAGAGTTGGGCATTACCAGCTGAAACAATAAGTCTGCCAGCTTTAATACTGAGCATAAAGCACATCAGTCAATTGTAATCATCACTGCTATTTACAGCCACTGCTATCATTTTACTCTCAGGAAAACCCTCAGTGTACACAGGCTGGCTGCCCCAATGCTGCCCTGGTTCCCTTTCGGCCAGTAGTGGAGATGTATGTGAGAGTGAACCAGACAAGACAGCTCAAGAGACAGTGGCACTTAGCACAGGGCCAGGAAGCTTACACTTGGGGTAGGGCAATCTGAAGTCAGTCTGCAAAGTCCATCTTTTAAAGAGACAACTGGCACATTCTCATGCAGTTGCTATGACAGGAGGCAGGGCCAGGTACTGAACTTACAAGAGATGCAGTTTGGTATTAAGATCAATTAATTTGAGCAGTTTGCATTATTCCACCACCACAAAAACAACAACAACAAAAAAATGTTGTCCACACTCGGAAGGTTTTATACTGTGAGCGCTGGGTGATCCCTGCATGGCATGTCCACTGAAGCTAATGATGCATGAGTACCAGGCGTGGACAGCAGGCTCCACAGAACACGACACAGGGTGTTACACATGTTGTGCTGGAAATACCCAGCAATGTTACTTAAATTATCTCATAGTATAAATTACCTAGGGATACTGTTCAAACTTTAAGACATAAAGGCACATGTCAAACAAACTTCACCTTCCTATAAGAATTTTAAAACTGGGTTTGCTTTCTGAACTTCCAATTTAGTATGTGTTATGGTATTGTGATGCACAATGACAAAGAGTGAAAAATCAGAGAAAAGAAAGAAAACATTTCTAGTGAGGTTTTACTACTCATACAAAACTTACAAGCAATATTATTTGAAATATAACAGCATGATGCCCTAAATAAAGCAGCTCTTTGTAATATCTCAAAACAGCAAATAAAATAGAAACACACAGATAATTCTTTAAAAGTGCCTATTTCTATATTATTGATCATTTCTGCAACTTAAAAACACACTAGGGAACACACGTTTGATAGAGCCACTGAAAATGCATTAAAATGTGCCATTGTGTGCATTTATTTCTCTGCCATGATGAATAACAAAGCAATGTTATTATAAACCACATTTATAAGCGAGATTTCTTTTAGCATGCTTGAAAAATGCTTTGAAGCAAGGATAGAAGCATCTTAAAAATGGACTAATCAAACACAGTTTAAATAGTGCTATAGCTAGTAGAATCTGTAGGTCAGTAAACTATCTTCACCACACCTTTCCTCTTTTATACACAAAAATATTCATTGTACATTAGTATACTTAGGCAGATAAGTCTTACTTTGTATCATTATAATTGTTTCATTAAATAAAATTTTAATATTTTATTTATTTATTTATTATTTATTTATTTATTTATTTGCAAGGAGTGACAGAGAATGATTAAGACTGGGCCCGCTAGAGCCTCCTGCCACTACAAAAAAACTCCAGATCCATGTGTCACATCATGCACATGGCTTTACATGGGTACTGAGGAACTGAACCCAACCCATCAGGCTTTGTAAACAAGTATCTTTAACTACTGAGCCATTTCTCCAGCCCCTCAAATTTTAAATTGAGGATGCTATAAGGAGTTTATATTCTCAACATTACTGATCCTTCTTTTATATTTAACTTGTATAGACAAATACTTAATTTATCATATATATATATGCACATATATCTCACATATACATATTGTATATGTAACATATTGCACATATCAATAACTCAAAGTTCAGTGTAACATCTAAACAATGTGTCAGATACAACAATAATCATTAGCTGGTGCATATTTTGTGTGGGAAATAATACAAATTACAAAATATAAAGTGACATTCATTGCATGAACTAATGTCGTAGTGATTTCCAACTGTAAAAGGAAACTAGTTTTACCATGTCTTCTGATAACAGGTGCCTGTGTATTCTTTGTTGGCATCAACAATTAGAAGTACACAGACCAAGGTTTTAACCAGAATCCACGTGACTAAGCTGACTGCTAGTAAGAAAATTCCAGTCCTTCAGAAATCACCCTCCCTTGCCAACATTGACAGCCACTCAAAGGAAATGGTCTCTGGCAGTTTCAGGCACAATGAGTGAATTCAAGCTCTCTGACTTCCAATCATTATGTTCAAAGTCAATATTTGCTTGAGAACTTTCTTGTTGGCTCCGACTGTATCTCTTTCACAGGGAAAAGATACTTGTCTGTGTGGTAGCTAATCTTAATTGTCAGCTTGGTGGGGTTTGGGATCACTATGGAAACAACCCACTGGGCTGCTGTGTGAGAGTTTCTAGATTAGGGTAATTGAGGTGAGAATTCCTGCGTTTCCTGACTCTGGATGCAATGTGACCAGCTGTCTCCCTCCAGCCACCTTGACTTCCACACCATGAGAAGCAATCCTTGCTCGCTCCAGAGGCTTTTGTTACATGTTTTGTCACAGCAATAAGAAAAGAAACTAATGCAGTCTGTAATAGGATGAGTGCAGTATACACTGAGAAGGAAAGTAAACACATCAAGGGCCACACACCCAATACGCAGTTACCCTGTGCATGCGCCATCCCATGACGCCCCTCTAACCCAATACGCAGTTACCCTGTGCATGCGCCATCCCATGACGCCCCTCTAACCCAATACGCAGTTACCCTGTGCATGCGCCATCCCATGACGCCCCTCTCTTCTCCCCGTGCTGCACAGGCATCCCGTGAGGCCATCCACTTCAGAAGAACATCTTTCCTTTTCTTTTTGGTAAAGAACCAAGAATTACTCATGCCAACATGTGCAGTAACGTAGATTTATTATGTGCTCAAAATGTGGATGCTAAAAACAAGAAAAAGTGGACAATGGCCTGTCTATCCTGATATCATACCATACTTTTTGTTCATTTTTCTAAAGAAGTAAATATGGGATAAGTTTCCCCTCAGAAGGAGGATTACAAGAAAGATAAAAGTAAATAGACTTTGAAAACTGGAATGTGCTTATAAATGTATGTCTGTAACAGGAAAGAGATTTAGGTCTGGTATTTAATGATAAATACAACTTTAATATACCCTCTAAAGAATATTATGCCTAACAATGTAAGCAAGTCAAGACACTCAAAAATTCATATCAACAACCAAAAGTACATAGTTCTGAGCCCTACAAGTTAAAGAAATTAATTATATCATAATCAGATTTAAAATAAACAAAATTTGAAAGAAAATATAGAAAAAGCTGTTTTTAAAAGGTATTATATTTTGGACTTGAATTCAACACATTTTCCTACTACACAGGAACATTTTGGAATAACCCTTTGTTTTAGGAAACCTCCACAAAAAGTAGAACTGTATTTTGTGCTTCATTCTGTATATTGTAGACTTGTTTATCTCTTTTGTATTAAGTCATAACAACACAATTGCTATCCTTGATGTGATTCTGTTTGTTTTGTCTGTATGTCTGTGCTAAGGATGCCGAGTTTATGCATACTTAAGGCCAATATTCAGAATTCTTGAGAATAATGGTGAGCTTATAATTCATTTAGTACTAATTTACATATAATTTTAAAAGGCACCAAAGATTAGTGGCCAATATTCTCATTTATTCTATGATTTCTTTTTTTAAATATTTTTATTAAATTTATTTATTTATTTATTAGAGACAGAGAGATGGAGAGAGAGAAAGAGTGAGAATGGATGCACCAGGTCCTCTAGCCACTGCAAACGAATTCCAGACATATGCACCACCACGTGCACCTGGTTTACATAGAACCTGGAGAATTGAACCGGGGTCCTTGGGCTTCTCAGGCATGCAAGTTAACCACTAAGCCATATCTCTAGCCCAGTTCTACCATTTCTTATTGGTGTTTCCCATTTTTAGTTTATAGTCAGCACTCAATAATTGTAAGTGACATTATCTGTAACTGAGAAAGGTAAGATCTGTGATAGTATACAGTAAAAAGGAAAAGGCCTATAAAAGTGACAGTATTATAAAAAGGACAGGACATTGCATTTAATAAAACAAAGTTCATTTAGCACACATTATAAAATACAGAAGCTAGGCTTCATCTAGAGAAATATAAGTTTGGTTTCTTATTAAGCCAACTTGTCCTAATGTAAGAAATTAAAGCCTTTCAATTAGGGACAAAACCCTTACTCCATGTGGTGGCTCATGCCTGCCATTGTGGCACTTGGCCTCGAACTCCTGATCCTCCTGCCTCCGCCTCTTCAGCAATATCCTACAGGCGTGCGCCACCACAACCGGCCATTGTGACACTTGGAAAGGTGAGGCAGAAGCATCATGAGTTTGAGGCCAGCCTGGGATATATATTGAGTTATGGGCCAGCCTGTGCTATGAAGTGAGACCCTGTCTGAAGTTGAATATATATAATGTTAACTAGAAGCAATGACAATTCATTTATATGCAGACCTTTTCTATTTGAGCATTTCTTTTTGTTTACTGAGTAACTACTGCTATAAATTTTTAGTTGGTTGTTAAGAAAAGCCGGGTATGGTGGCGCACGCCTTTAATCCCAGCACTTGGGAGGCAGAGGTAGGAGGATTGCCCTGAGTTCGAGGCCACCCTGAGGCTACATAGTTAATTCCAGGTCAGCCTGGACCAGAGTGAAACCCTACCTCAAAAATCAAACAATAAAAATTAAAAAAAAAAAGATATTTCAAGTTCCAGAGTGACACAGTATTTTCTAAAGAGCATTCTAAGCATGCACGCTAAGAATGCTTGCGATCTAGGGCGGTTTCGGTACTTGCTGCAGGCTGCTGGTGTAGATTCTGGGGAGCTAGGCGCTGAGCACTGCGGATGCCAGTGCCACCAAGCTCTGGTACCAGCAGTGAGCACTCAGTACACTCACCCTTACAAGGCAGATCATACCACATTCAGCACTGAGCCAGGGCCCTCTGAGCACCTGTGATTTGTCCTACCATTGCTATCTCAAAGCAAGCTACAAAATGACTCCATTCTGCCTTTCATGTTTGTAGAAGTGATTTCTTTTCATAAGAGAAACCATGCAGCGTTCTCAGTGTAGTTCACAGAACCCTGAGCTCTCTGTCAGTAAGAATTCCTGGAAATGAACTGCAAGTTTACTGCTGCAGTCAAGCCTTAAAGAAATACCAGAAACTTGATGCAGGGATACATATCTGCATTTGCATAAGTCCAACGGTAACGCATGAGACGCCCCTGGTGGACACAGGGAGTGCACCCTAACTTCCAAAGCACAGCGTCATGAAATCCCCAGCTACTGTTGGAAAAAAAAGACAGTGAAAAAGAAACGTATCTCTCCGTACCTTTCTCTTTAATACTCTTCATTCAATTTTTTTATCAATCCATAAACAAGTTCATCAATTTTAGACATTCAAAAATGGAGGTAATATGACATTTCTCAATTCTCAATGTTCAGCATCACGTGAGAGGGTGCTATTTATATTCTACTAAAAAGACACAGACTGTGTGTTCTCTCTCACACAGTTACATACATGGACCTTCCCCTTTTCCACTGCAATGCAGAAGGCTTCTCCAGACCCTACCACACGGCTGAAACCTCAAGCCCCTAACACTGCTCTTATCCAGAGCCCTGTACTTTTTGGAGCTGAACCACAGGAGATACGGGAATCCATTCGGAATGTCGATATTGCATATGAAACAAAAGAAAAGAACCTTTTCATTCTTAGCCAGTGACATGAATGCAATAATATACTGCCAAAAAAACGAATGCCTGCCATAACATCTCCCTGACATCACAGAGTCAAGAACAATAGTTTTACTCACCTGGGGTCTTTCTGAATGCTGTCAATGGATGGTGACCTGGCCAAGGTGCCTTCAGGTGGGAGGGCAGGACCAGACTTGCTATATGGAGACTCAACAGAGGGACAATACTGCAGCTGTCGGTAGGGGTCAGCGTAGTTGGAGGCTGGGCCAGCAGCGTAGCTGGCCCTCTGGAAGGTGGCTGCGGTGGCATTCTGTGGCCCATGCTGGCTGCCTGTGCGCTGCAAGGGGATGGAGTCGACACCAGGGGAAGATGGGGCTAGGACAGGAAAGTAGGGACAAAGTAAAAAATTCAGGACCTGCTCACAGAAACGGCTCACCAGGTCTAGGCAGAGGGGGAACGTTACACACATAAAATAGGGGTTCGAAAGAATAAAAAAATCATTAATCCATCAGAGTTGACCCAATATAGTTAATGTCACCCAGTCAAATAATAATTAGCATGCCATTTCAGAAATAAGCCTTGCAGCTATTGGGAGAATATATATCTGTGCTCTCTCTCTCTCTGTCTCTGTCTCTCTCTCTCTCTCTCTCTCTCTGTGTGTGTGTGTGTGTTCAAAGGAAGGTGTGTTCATTTGAAATGTGAACTCTTCAAAACTAAAACTCAGACTGGGGGTTTAGCTCTGTGGTAAGTGCTTACTTATTATGCGCAAAGCCCTTCGTTGGATCTCCAGCATAATTTCAACATAAACGCAGAAGAGTATTTTATAAGGAGCGTAGACACTTAGTTCTCTATTGCTCATCTGCAGAAAATTCAGGATGTGTTTAGGATAGCCTTATATTAAGTTTATTAAAAGGGTATACAATAAATTTTTGGTGAAGTAATTTTGGAGAGTAAACTAAGGAGAGAGAGTGCATGAGTGGGGATAGAGGTGGAGAAAGGAGCTCATCTGTCCATAATTAGTGCCTCAACATCCCCTGCAGGACTGATCTAGTTTCCAGAAAGTAAGTCCCCGAAGATTTTTGTATGCTTCTTTCTCACGCAATGATGTTGAGAAACAAGCATATTTGGTGAAAGGCAGACAAGCGGGGGAAGAGGGAGAAAGCCAGCCCACTGAAGACAGACAAAACAAGGAGCTGTGTGGCCTTCCCAGTGCTTGCCTCTGTTCAGTTTGTCTACGCTGTCCTGAGAAGATTTCACACAAGTTTCTTGAATCAGTTTGATTGGTTCCAAGCTGAGTCTCCACTTGTGTTAGTCAGAATACTTAACATCTGCTGTTTAATTGACATATACAGTGGAAATATCTTTCCGGGACTAGGATGTGACCAGTTATTTCCTGTTTCGAGCATTGTTAGCCAAAATCAATATTAGCACATTTTCTTTCTCACACTGTAGATCCCAGCAGACTCACATTACAACCGATGTCACGGTCACTAACACCATAGGTGCTCTGTACAGAATTAGTCCCCATCACACATCACACATCACACTCTGCCTTTCTGAGGAACACTTTTTAAAACATCATTTTCACCCTACAGGCCATATAGCAAATAAAAGAGGCAAAGAACTAAGTGACATGGAGAAAAGAAATGTAATGTGCAGTAGCACAGAGAAAGACGCTCTAACAGATGAGGACTGCGCTGAGTTACAGTCTGTACCTTTCATCGTACACCAGACCCTAAACTCGGGAGATCAGGCAAAAGGACATGATGAACACTATAAAAACAGCTAGGAGACAAAACCTTTCAAAGTGAAAATTGCACATATTACCTGAGGAATTATATTTTGAAATGATTTGGGTGTAGGGTGCCCTGATATGTAAGCTTCAGTAACGGTCAGAGTTAAATAATGGACATTAAGTAAGGGATCAAAAACCTGAATTTTTTTAGTTTTATTTTATTTGTTGAGAGAATGAAAGAAATGGGCAGAGAGAGAGAGAGAGAGAGAGAGAGAGAGAGAGAGAGGATGGGTGTGCCAGGGCCTTGGGCTGCTGCAAATGAACTCCAGACACATGCACCACCTTGTACATCTGGCTTATGTGGGTGCTTGGAAATCAAACCTGGGTCCTGTGGCTTTGCAGACAAGTGCCTCAACCACTGAGCCATCTCTCCAGCCCCTGAATATCTTTAAGTAATTTCTCATTGATTTTATTCAAAGTTTTACTAACATTTTTAATTAAAACTCACATTTAATAATTTATAAACAATGTAGTTTATATTATGGTCAAAAGTGCTTAAAATCCAGACAAGTACATAGAGATAAAATTTCATGGTACATAAGAGATATGATAAGCTAGTCAGAAAATCAAGGCCAAGAGGAGAAATAAGCACTAAGGACATTTTCCATAGAAGTATATTTCTTCATTAAGAGAACTAAATATCAATGCTTGGTCTTGATATAAATGATTTTTAGAGGGGAAAAATCTTTTTCTAGAAAAAAGAAGTATTTTCCGTTAATACAGTGACTCATGGTGAACAAAATGACCAAATACCAGGAAACTAATCAATCCATTTTTGTTAATGTAGGGATAGTTTAGTGGAACAATGTGAGAACCCCCAGCTCCAAACACACAGATCTAAGGACCTTTAATTAAAGACGACTGGAGAGGAAGAGTTGAAGGAAGTCCCTGACAAGTAGTAGACCCAAACTTGTAAGGAATGTGGAGGAATAGTTCAAAATGTGAACGCAGTGTGCAGTTCCATTAATCACCGTCAAGAAGAACATCTCAGCGTGTAAAGAAGAAAATGGGGAGAACGATCAGTGACATCATTGGGTTCTGACTTATCTCTTACTTTAGCCCTCTGAAGACAAGAGCCCTGGATCTCATTCAGAACTAGGCATCCAAAGTCCAAGAGTGGGATTCCTGTCCTGCCTTAGCCAGGTTGTTGCTTTGGACAAGGTAACAGCCTCCAAGCTGCAGTGTAAAAATGTGAAAAGGAACAAAATTGCTCCATGGAATTACTGCTTGATTTAAAGCAAGAAAAGCAGTAACCACCTAATACAGAGAAACTGTTACACTACGAGACGTAGTTATTGCTCCCACTATCAACACTGAAATCCACATTAGACAAGGAGACTATATGGAGGGTATATGGGTGGAAGGCCCTTGTCTTGAGCATCAAACAGAAGATTCTCTATTAATTGTATAAACTCAAATTTTTTCCAACTATCTTATAGGAAGGTAAATATATCAGGTCTATTTTACAGACTGGAAACTGAGACACAGAGAGACAAAATCATTTGGTAGACTGGATATGAGCAGAAACGGAATTCGAAGCCTTGCAATCACTCTCCAGATTATATGCTGATAATCACCATGGCTACTAGGCTAGATTTAGCAGCCACTGAAGAAGATGGGGCAGAAAGAACGTAGGAGCTAGAGAATGGGGGTGAGGAGGGGAGGGCAGCAAGCTCTACAGAAAGCTGTCTTCTGGACATGCCATGACTGTGACACTCCTGAACTCACAGCAGCTCTGGTTTCTTGTACAAGATGGAGCATGGTAACATGCCCTCGTGGAGGAAAGGGTCATGAGTCACCATTTCGCCAGGAGAAGCAACTGGCAGTCAATGGTTGCTGGGAGACGGGAGTCGTTCTCAATAGAGCACACAGGTAAAATTTCCATAGTCCAGTGAAAGATTTTATTTCATGCTCATGCAAAAAAACACCCTAATTCAACTCAGTGGCTCTCTCTCTCTCTCTCTCTCTCTCTCTCACACACACACACACACACACACACACATGTACAACTTGAAAATAGGAAGGAAATAAGTTACAAAGAAGAAGATATTTAATGGGTGTGGGATAAGGTGTAAAAAAGGAAAATGGGGGTGAATGTGACTAAAATATTTTATGTACATATGTTAAATTGTCTAAAATAAAATTTCAAAAATATTTGTCTGATAAAGTTAAAGGCAACTTCATGAATATCATACTGAATAATTATTACAGATCAATATGAAAACTAATTTATATAATATCCCATCAATTGTACTTACTGAGGTATACAGAAGTGATATGCAGAAAACATGCCAAAATCTATTAATTATTTAAATCAGAAAAATAATTACCTTTACTTTAAAGTATTCTGCATCTGAACTTAATATTAAGCTAAAAGGAGTGCAGTTATGAAACCTAAGGTGGATAAAGAACTTTCAAAAAGAGCGTATGTTTTTTAGATCACAATTAATTTGACTCTGATGGGTGGCTCTTCAGAAGTGTCATCCTTGAATGGATGGTTTAAGTCTTTTATTTATTTATTTATTTATTTATTTATTTATTTATTTATTTATTTTTGGTTTTTCAAGGTAGGGTCTCACTCTGGCCAAGGCTGACCTGGAATTAACTATGTAGTCTCAGGGTGGCCTCAAACTCATGGCGATCCTCCTACCTCTGCCTCCCGAGTGCTGGGATTAAAGGCATGAACCACCATGCCCGGCCTGGTTTAAGTCTTTTTTAATCATAACAAATAAGATCATTTTTGAGAATTTCCAAGTAGAAATCAGAATTTAAATTTGTACTGTGAAATTAAAATAAGAATTGATCCATGTAATGGAAATTATGTAAGATATCACTGTCAAGAGGGAGAAAACAGCTCTTCCACATACATAACAGGGTCTACAGTGATCTTGAACCAAGTATGTGAGGAATCACAGCCCTCAGCGAGGCAATGATGCAATTCCTTAATGAGAAAGACGATCCAATGCCTTCATCAGAGAAACTATGACATGATGAAGTGTCATTACTGCTCACTGCGTATCCTCCAGTGCATATACTTATGGCCCCATTGCTTACCCTCCAATGTGTGCAACATTCAATATCTAAGACATAGAGAGAATTGCATTAATGAACTCTGATTACACATTAGAAAGGCTGAGACTGGCTGGGCATGATTGTGAACATCTGCACTCCAACCAGCATTAAGAAAACTGAGGCAGGAGGATTGTGCGTTTAAGGCTACACTGATATATAATGAGTTTAAGGCTATCCTGACCTACATAACAAAACACTTTTTCAAAAAAAAAGACAAATATATTTTGGGGGATGATAGTCATGGTGAGATACCTTGATGACTCGGGTTCCATTCTCCCCCTTTCTTTCTGGGGATTATTCAGGCTTTGGTGTATCTTACACAAGCCAGTACTGTCCACTAAAATGAAAAAATGAATGTTGTTCCACTAGCAGAAGACTTTCTTTTAACACATTTCCCCTTAATTTCTGTCATCAAACACTTTTTCTTATCTGCAGCTTCGAGCTCCATCGACCTTCTTGTAGAACTACTCCACCCCATTGAACATCCTCGAGCAAACACTCGAAGGGGTGGGCGCTTCATCAGCTCTGTAAACACGTCCTCTCTTCTCACCTGCTCTGCAAACAGCCCCTTAGCCCTGCACAAGCTCCTCGAACTCAATGAACTGTGTGGCTGGCCTCTCCGGGGAGCTTTCGCCAGGAGCCTCTTCTGTATCTGACACTGTGGCTGACACCTATGCAGCTCATGAAATTATCTGTTAGTTTTCTGAAAAGCTACACAAATAAAACCCTCACTTGTCAAGGCAAAACAGAGTGATGCTTTATGTGCTATATTTGAAAAAAGAGGCAAAGTATCTGTGTTAATAAAATAAAATGTTCTTCATTATGAATGTTTGTTATAAGCCTTATTTACTGAAAAAGGAAAAAGAGGAAGAGAATAAAATTCAGGAGAATCAGTACATAGAAATTTGTTGGGAGAAATATAAAGTAGGGTTCAGTGTACAGTAAAAAAAAAGTTTAGATTTTGTTTTATTTACCTTTGTGTATACACATATTTGTATATGCAAATAAAGATGAAAATATAATACATATTTACATGTGCTAGCTAGATAAACACAAAAGAAGCGTATTAAAAAAACTGAAGTATGTTGCCTCTGATCAGAAAATAAGTATGGCTTAAGTTACAGTGGGTCCAAGAACATGGTCGATATGCTCTGAAAGAGAGTCCAGGTTCACTTTTCTCAGGGATCAAAACCTCATGTTACCCAGTTGTGCATACTCCTGACAGCGGTGTCATCCAGAATTGAACTGTAAAGGCCTTTCAAGGTTTTGAACTTCTCATGGGCTGATCATGCTAAACTCAGCCATCAGTGATAGACTCAGCATGGTGGATTACATGTTATTATCTTTGTGGGGAGAGGCATTTGATGCACAACTGAATCATCACTATGCATGATTATTACTGATTTCACTGCTTTACTGAAAAAGGAGCCACTGCAAACATTAACAGGAGGCAAACAGCCCCACAGCATTGGTTCTCAAACTACATGTGAGAACCTACATATGCAAACCATGCACACCATGGGTATAGCCATGAAGGGTGGGTATAATGTAGATTTCAAAAATAGTCAAAGTCTTGGGCTGGAGAGATGGCTTAGCGGTTAAGGCACCTTCCTGCGAAGCCTAAGAACGCCTGTTCAATTCTCCAAGTCCCACGTTTAGCCAGATGCAAAAGTGACACAAGGGCGCAATGCCACACATGAGCACAAGGGATCACATGCATCTGGAGTTCATTCACAGCAGCTGAGAGGCCACTGGAGCACCTGTTCTCTCTCTGCCTCTCTCTCTCTCTCTCTCTCTCTCTCTCTCTCTCTCTCTCTCTCTCTGTGACTTTAACACACTCATACAGTCTTATCTTTAAGTAGCTTCCACAGTTTTGATCTTGGGTATAGTTCAAAGATTAAAAAAATTAATGATGAGCCGGGCATGGTGGCACACGCCTTTAATCCCAGTACTCTGGAGGCAGAGGTAGGAGTATCACTGTGAGTTCAAGGCCACCCTGAGACTACATAGTGAATTCCAGGTCAGCCTGGACTAAAATGAGACTCTACCTCGAAAAACAACAACAACAAATTTTAAAAAAGATTTTAAAAAAGGATTCTCACTAAGTACTTACAATAGAATTTAGCCAAGAACCTGATTAGTAGAAATTCACGACCAGCACAGATACACCCAGCAGTAATGCACTGCAATAGGTGGGAAAATTGGTCTAAAATCTGTAGACAGTGAATGGACAAGCTGTGGAGTGAAAGGATCCACACCCAGCCCCACGAATGCGTTCTTCTCCATAAATCTCTGTCTAGATCTCGTGCGGCACACCTTCATTTCCTCCCTCATCGTGTGGGAACTGGAAGTACTGATGTGTTCTCAACATCCCAAGTCCATTTTCAGTTCTGTGTGGCAACGTCTACTCTTTTAGACCTACCAGAATGATTACCATGAGTGCTATTCTGGAGTTTCCTGCTGTGCAGGTACGACGTCATCAGCCTGTACTGTCCCTTTAGAGCTCTCAACAGCCTGTGTGTACTATCCCCCACCCCACCCTTATGATCGGGCTGACTTCAGCTCTGACTATTTTTCCTCATCTGCTCTTCTACTGGGAGCTAGATGTGAAGGCAGGCTCAGAAAGTACAGACCACAAATCTGAACAGTAATGTTTGGCTAAACATACAAAGATTAAAAATTAAGGTGATATACAGTGTAGCATGCTAAATCCTTGTTCCCCAGACACGCTGCTCCAGTCCCACTCCTCAGAATCTGTACTATCATTTCCTTTAGTCTCTTCACAGAAAAATGTACCAAAATTGACTGCAAGGGAAAACTGAATGGGCCAGGATGAGTGCCCTTGGGTCATATTTTCCATGAAAACGTAAATGGGGTCAGTTGGGTGGGGAATGGTCATGTGTCTATGGCCACTAACTTCTTTTACTCGAGTGGGATTTAGGGGTCAGGGCAAAGCTGTCACCGGAAGCAGGGAGTAGGCAGTGAGAGTGCGCACAGAGGGAGAGAGGAACAGGTTTCTCCATTTCTCATCTGTAGAGCAACAGAGCGGTTGAATCCTTAATTGGCCTTACAGGAGTCTCAACCTTGTGCACACAGCTGAATGCAAGAACCCTCTGGTTGCTGGGCAGAATTAGCTCTGGAAAAAATTTGCGCCTCCCCATTAAGTACTAAATGACTTCACATAAAGTGCCTACCAAGGGCTTGAAGATATATAATGATTTTTAATGGCTCCCAAACATCCACCTGGTGAACATAAAACTGAAAAACTCCATGGAAGCCTACATATTTAAACAAAGTGTCCTAACTGGCTGAGAATGTGAGAGGCAGTGGCATAGCCTGGAATCTGGTAGTCTTGGGTCAAAAGTGCTAGGATCCGGGCTGGAGAGATGGCTTAGTGGTTAAACGCTTGCCTGTGAAGCCTAAGGACCCGGGTTCAAGGCTTGATTCTCCAGGACCCATGTAAGCAAGATGCACTAGGTGGTGCATGCATATGGAGTTCGTTTGCAGTGGCTGGAGGTCCTGGAACACCCATTCTCATTCTCTCTCTACCTGCCTATCCCCATCTCTCTCTCTCTCTCTAATAAATAAATAAAATGTCTTTTTAAAAAAGTGCTGGTATCCTTTGCCAGTCTAAGAAATAAGCACTTCTTGGCTGCAGTGATGGCTTAGTGGTTAAGGTATTTGCCTACAAAGCCAAAAGACCTCAGTTTGATTCCCCAGGACCCATGTAAGCCAATGCACAAGGTGATGCATACATCTGGACTTCATATGTAGTGGCTGGAGGCCCTGGTGCACTCATCTCCCTCTCTCCCTCAAATAAATAAAATAAAATAAAATAAAATAAAATAAAATAAAATAAAAAAAGAAAGAAAAGAAATAAGCACTTCAAATGTAATCCATGCTGTGATCTTGGTCAACTCATTTTTTTTTGGGTGGGGTGCATGTGGAGCATGCGCAGTGTGGTGTGTGACATTTGCACATGTGCAAAAGCCAGAAGAAAATACCAGCTGTCCTCCACTGCTCACCCGTGTGGCTCCTTGAGAGGGAGGGTCTCTCACTCAGCCTGCAGCTCTGTCTTCAGTCAGTGATCCCCAGCAAGTCTCTGGTCTCTGCCCTTCCCAGGACAGGGATGATAGCTGTTCATTGCTATGCCCACCTTTTTATATGGGTGCTGAGGAATTGAACCCGGCCAATCTCATGCCCTCTTGGGTCCTCATGCTTGTGTGTGGCAAGTACTCTTACACACCTAGCCGTCTTCTCAGTTCCTTGTTGTACAAATTGAAAACGCTGTCAGCATCTGAGATGTTCATTGTAAGTATGAGAGCTTTCTAATCCATTTGACAGATAATGTCTGGCGTGGATGGCAAAAGTTGCTAGACTGTTATGAGGGTTTCACAGAGGCGTATCTTCTAATGACATCTTAATTATTCTCGTGCTCCAACATCTGAGTGACTATTGACCCCCTGTGGAAACTGTACACAGCATTATGCCCCATGCTCAGTTCATATCTTGTTCTTAGCTTTGATTATTTCAACACTGCTCTGCTTATAGGAGTGATGTGACCTGTAAGATGCCTTCAGAGGCCTGTGGTGTATCCTTTAGGATAAAGTTAAACACGTCATTTGCTAAAATGTTCCTAGATATGGCATTGGTCAATATTGTTCTCATTATCAATTTAAATTATAAAATTACAATTATAAAATTACAACTTAGCATATTTTTGAATTTAATCAAAGACCTAACTGTTCTTCCATTAAACACTCTCTCCCTTTATCTATAAATGTATATTTACACTAATTTTAATGAACTGACCTAAATAAGCAATTTGAAGTTCTCTTTTTAAAAAGCTGACGTTTTTCTTTGGCTTCCTTTAAAATTTCTGATTGAATAATCATATGTCTCTTCCTGCCTTTTAGACTTTTGCTTGATTTGACTTCATTTTTTTTTTTTTTTTTGGTCAGAACCTCATAATGTTGCCCAGGCTTGCCTTTAGTTGGTTATGTAAATCAGGTTCACCTTGAACTCAGAGCAATCCTCTTACTTCTGTGTTCTAAGTACTGGCATTACAGTCATGCACCACCATGCAAGGCAAAGGATTAAACTTTTAACTATGAGTGTATAGGAGGTATCTGACTCACTTTAGTGAGGAACAGTCAGGTTTACATCTAGAATTAATAATACTTACGGCATTAAAAAAATCTAATCAACATTTTTGTTCACTCAAATGATAATTTTAACTGAAAGTTTCTGATACCAGGACTGTTATCTATTATTGAATAATAAGAGTTTAATCAACTGAAGGCCATATACAATTTCTCTACAACTTCCCTGGATTGAAGACATTAGCACAAAATTAAAGATTTTAACTTTTTTTTCTCGAGGTAGGGTCTCGCTCTAGCTCAGGCTGACCTGGAATTCACTATGTAGTCTCAGGGTGACCACAAACTCCCAGCGATCCTCCTACCTCTGCCTCCCCAGTGCTAGTATTAAAGGCGTGCATCCCCTTGTCTAGCTAAAGATTTTTAAAAGTAGTTTCTCCACATGTGCAAGTGTTTGCACCACAGTCTTTGTTTTTTCTTTTTTAGTATAGTTCTGTCAACTGCCAGAAGATATTTAGTGGGTTTCCTCTCCCACTTCCCCATAGACATCATCAACTGACTCATGCATGAGAGAAACAGGACTGTTCTTCAGAGATCACATTGTCTAAATGGACGTCAGGGGACTGACATCACAGCCAAGGGTCCATCCTCACGCATAACAAGGTGTTTGGGGTCAAAGCTATGCATTTGTGTTGGCCAAATGACTTTAAGTTTGGTAGTCATTCATATGTGCAATTAGGAAATAAAAAGTACCAGTTAGTTTGAATTTAACAGATGCTTCCACAAGTTCTTCACGAGGCTCGCTCCTTCCTTGCCCTCACCAGAGAAGACACGTGTGCTCATCTAAACCGACAACAGACACCTGACGGCTGGACTGCTCGGTGCAGGCAATAAATGTGCACACATGGGAACGATGTCCTGGAAATCCCGCCTGCCCCGCTGCTGAGGTTCTTAGAGTCCTGCCTCCCCATTCCGAGAGGGCACCTCTTACTCTGTCACCTGCCCAGCACCATGGATTGGTTCTGTCCTATCTGGATTACAGAATCCCTGAGAGTCTTGTAGACTCAGGTTCACTGTGGTCCAGAGTGGCCCTTCTTCCCTTCGGGCAGGTTGCCACATCTCTGGAGCACCACGCTGACTCCTGTATGTCACTGCTATCTTTAGGTCGGGGACAGCCGCTTTGCTTTCTTCCTTTATCTCACAGTGTTAACATGTGGGGCGATCCGCAGAGCGTGGAGTGTTCTGCTGGGCTTGGTGAAGGGTAAGGCTACGGGTTCTGCTCTGCGTGGCTGAGGGCACCTCAGTATGGCAGTGTTGAGTGGGTGGGGGAATTCCTTCAGACCAAGCTTCTATTCAGCGTCTGAGGACTGTGCACCTGCTCGGCTGCACACAACTTACGCCATCCCTGTGCGAATAGTGGCCAGTTTGTGTGTTTCACCATCTCCTGAACTCTGTGACCACATAACCTGCGAGTAGAGACCTCACGGACACAGACTCGGGGACACGCACACTGGAGGATCAAGATGCTCAAGCCCTGCTCATCCTCTCTCCACCACTGTAGGTTTGCGGATGGTGAAGCACCGACGGTAGTTTTGGTGCAGTCATTTCCCTGTAAACCTCTGTTCAACATGTCCTAGTGCTCGGGTTAGCTGTGTTGGTGGTGGTCTGGAGCCAAGGGTGGCCCGTGGATGCGGTCAGCATGCCATGGATAAGGAGAGCTGCCATGGAACCAAGAGCAATGCCCGGGAGACAGGGCTGGTGGATCAAGGCAAGGGAGGAAGGGGATAGAAGCAAATGTTTGCCACACTCACTCCTCCCTGAAAACGGGGAGATGGCTCCTTCAGCGAGCGGGAGCACACTGAGCAGCCAGAGCTCTCATTTTGTGATCAGGACCATGTTGAGTTGCATAACATTCAGCAAAACAACATGTATAGTTTAGTATTCTTATTAATCTTCTGTCTCTAAATGTGTCTGCCAGATCTATTTATATTTTGAGACATTCCCATCCATTGCTGGTTAGCTTATCCTATGTTTAAAAAGTAAATGAAATGTACTCAAAAACAGGGAGTAGATTTTAAACTTCTTCAGATGTGCCAGGGTATCTAGCACATATTTCTTCAATGGATATTTGAATAACAGAGTGTACAGAGCCATTGAGCTCCATAGTGGAAAATAATACACATTTGTTTTGCTTTTGAATGATGATATATATAAATACCATATAAGACAAGCCCGGGATCTGGGACAAGACTGCCTAAATATGATGTTTGAAAGGCTGTGTCTACAGAACCTATGTGACGTTGGGCAGATGACTCAACATCTCTGTGCTTCAGTTTTCTGATGTGGAAACTGAGCACTGAAGTGTGAATTTCATGTCACTATCCCATCACAAAGCATTTTTAAGCTTTTTTCCTCCATCATTTAAACACATGATAACCCTTATTATCTCGTGAGCATTATTAAAATAAGTAGTAAGCTGGATTTGGCCTGTGGGCCATTGTCTCCCGACCCCGGGCTAAGATATGAAACTGGTTTCATTCTCTTGTCTTTTTAAAAGTGAAAGCACCTTTCACTGTCTGTAATGGGAAATAAATGAGTGACTTTTTTGTTGTTTGGGCTCATTTCACAGAAACACGCTATGAGAGCTTTACTGTGTGAGCATACTATAAATTGGTTGTATTCCCATTGTTCCTCATCCCCCTCCCCCGTTCCTCTGGCCCCATTCTGGGGGGGGGCAGTATTGGTAGTCACGGTGGAGTCAGAGTGCACCAGTCAGTTCCTGTGGGAGGGACATTGTGCCTCCCACCCCACGGCGCCTGCGTTCTTTCTGTTCCACGATGTTCCCTGAGCCTTGGCGAGCACAGCGCGTTAGAGTCTCCTTTGTGTTCAGCTCTTGGCAGCCTTACTTTCTGCTTTAGTGAATTTTGACTCTCTTCAGTGTCTATCACCATGTCTATGGAGAACATTCTCTCTTACTGTAGCTAAATTTTTCAACAAATCTCCAGAAGTTCATTAACAAGAAACATTCTGAAGAGTGTCTAAACATGGAACAGAGAACAGATAACACTGGTTGCCATCTTCATTCAAATTAGGTATTAAATGTCATTGAGGTTGCTACCCCTTCTTTTACAAGGAGGTACATGGAAATAAACTCACGTAACTTGCTAATGTGCAAAAGTTAACTACTCAAGTGATTCAGTTCTGGACAGCAGTGCATTTAACTGAGTGAGAGTCAGGAAGATCTGACAAGGACAAATGGGCATTCTTTCTCATCTAAATCAAAATGTGTATTATTAACATCGAATGGCACTTAGGATGTCAAAAATAAAATAGTATTTTCTGTTTTTCTTCTTATGATGCAGTGAAATACTGAAATTTAAGTATCAATAATCAACTGTAAAAGCAGATTAGCTGGTCTTGATTTTAAAACATGTAATTGAGTATCATAATGCAGTTTAACAAAATTGCTACAGTGCACTTGGTCACTGGATGTTACAACACTCCAAGGTTGCAAAGACTCGAGCCAGACTTTAGATGAGAATATCAGCTGCCCCACATTTCTTTCCTGTGGGCAGAGGACATGCATAGCAGTGAAGAGGGAGCCAGCTGCATGGTCTGTACACCAGCAGCACCATCTTTGCTACTTACCCAGCAGTGTGAAGTTTTATAAGATGTGAAACTCTTAACATGTTTTTAAATTTCCTGTTCTTTTAAATTTTTTTATATTTATTTGAGAGAGAGAGAAAAATAGAGAGAGGTGGAGAGAGAGAGAGAATGGGCATGCCAAGGCCTCTGGCAATTGCAAAGGAACTCCATACACATGTGCCACCTTGTGCATCTGGCTTACATGGGTCCTGGGGAATCAAACCTGGGTCCTTAGGCTTCACAGGCAAGCTCCTAAACCACTAAGTCATCTCTCCAGTCCTATATTTTGTTTTTATCATTAAGGTATTTAGCCATGCAGTCATGACATAGAACATTTTACAAATGGATATATGTTGCCATGTTCTACATGTTGTGTAGAAGTATGTGTGTGGTGTGATGTGGGTATGATGTGTGCTTTATGCACATGTGTGTACAGATATATGCATGTACTCTCTGTTCATGTGCAGAGGCCAGAGGAGAATGCTGGGCGTCTTCCTCCCACTGCTTATCTGTGTAATCCCTTGAGATGGGGTCTCTCTGTCCCTCTCTCTCTCATTCTCTCTCGCTCGCTCAACCTGGACCTGCTGTCCTTCAATGAGTCCCAGCCATTCTCTGGTTTCTGCCCCCTGCAGATTGGGGTTACAGCTGTGGCCACACTCTGCTTTTTACGTTGGTTGTAAGGAGTTGAACTTGGTGGTCTCCAGCCCGAGAGGCCCTCATGCTTAAATGGCGAGCACTCTTAACCACTGAACTATCTCCCTATCCCCAACTTAAGTAATTTGCATGTTTCACGTGTATGAAACAAATTCCACATTTGTCTTCCGAGATCAGCTACACTTGCAATAAAGATTTGGCCCCTATACTTGCCAACTAGGCGGGCTACACCATTAAAAAGCACTTTGCATAGTACTGTATTACAGGGGAGGCACCATGGCTGTTTTCTCTGAGTATTTAAGTTCACTGTCTAAATTAATAAAGATACACAAAACATTAGTACTGGTTCAGATTTTCTGCTTGATGAAATAAGCTTATAACCCTTTTTGTGTTTCCATCTTCACAGTACATAGATAGCTAAACTGGAGTCACATTGTGATTCTGCATTATCTCACACATTAATAGGAGAATATCGTCAGAAAGGTCATGGGGGTGGAGTGGGAGAATATATACATGCAAGTATGTGCAAACACACACACACACACACACACACCTTTCATTCAGACACAAGATTTAAGCTACCAAGGAAGCCCACACCCCATGCACATCCCCTGATGGGAACCATGTACATACCTGTGCTCGTGCGGAAGGTGCCAGTGTGTGCTGGCGGCAGAGGGTCCCCCTGGCTCTGGCTGAGACTCCTCATAGGGGGCTTCTGATAGACACGGTCTTCATAGATGGGGTCTATGTGGTGCTCTGGGGACTGCAAGGCCCGCAGCTCAGGGCCCAGGTGCCCATGCTGGCTACTGTAGGAGGCTCGGGACCCAGCTGAAATGAATGAATACGAGTGTTTTAGGTCTCAGCAAACATCCAAACACAACTTTATGCAAGAATATCTGAATGGAGGGGCACAGTGACTGGAATCTGAAGAAAAAAAAAACCAGCCAGATGAATAAACGAAACGGCAACAACATATCAGGCTTATCAACTTATCAGCATCAGGCAGCTGCTGCACTTTGCTCCCAAGCTGATGTCACTGTAAGGGTGACCGTGTTTCTGAGATAAATCCACATGGAAAAGGGCCACTGAAACGTCATTTTTACTCTCACAGCCTAATAAATGTAACTCGGCTCTTCACCCAAGAAATCCGGCAGACGGATCATCCTCAAGACCATATATCCCACTGCCCTGGCGTCATTATGATTGGCAGTAATTATTTTAAATGATGAACAAAAGAATATGCCACAGTGTCAAAGCTATTTTGATGTCTGAGAACAACTGGAATTGTTAGCATCAGCAGTATTTTTGCTGGGCAATGGCTGGAACAAAAGGTCTGGATGGAGCCCTCATGAGCAAATCTTAAAGCACGAGGTTTTTGAGTTATAGTTTCCTGTACTGACTCTTCCAGTAGAAGCATATGTGCTCAGCCTGTGTTTCTGTGGAAAATGTACAGATGGTTGTCACTCCCTGGCTCGTTTATACATTGGGGTTACACGTGGCTTGGTTTTCCGGTATTTCTGAATATTTGTGACCTCACTGCATAGCAGAGAAATGTGCTGCATTGAAATAGTGCTGAAGACCCAGACCAGGGGACCATGATAAAGAGTCCTGCAGACGGAAGCATCTCGCATTGGGAAGTATCTCTCTGAGGACTCCGAAGTGGAGCTGAGAGACAGCAAAGGGGTGTGACTTAGCACTGCCACCAGCAGAAATGATTTCGCACTGACGTCAGGAGAACTGGGTCATGAGACGGACCTGGCGACAACAGAAGTGCTGTGAGTCAGTGGTGAGCACCCCAGGACCGAAGGAGACCGCAGCCTGCTACAGCAATGCCTGCACTCAAGTCCCCAAGTGTGACACCTACATGACACCTTGAGATTTAATTGCCAACAACCTTGCAGTAGCCCTGGGTTGAGGTCTCCATTCATCCTACAGTAGTGGCATTGGAACTCCCCTTGCCCTGAAAGAACATTGAGCAGGTCAGCCCCCGTGCCCCTGGTCCCCAGCCTGCAGTGAAGGCCACTGGTCTTCAAGTGCCGAGTGACAGACAGGGCTGCCTTTTCCAGATCACACGACCAAAGAACCTGAATGTTCTCATGTAGTGCACTTAAGGACAAAGCCACTGGAGAGTTTTTAAATCGCTGACAGATAAATGTTTTGCTGATAAATATAGCACAGGCCGCCTCAATGTAAACAAGCAGAAAAGAGCCCATCAGAGTGATGGGGGCAGTGTGGAAGCTCTGCGGATTAAGCGTTCAGAAAAAGCACCGAGTATTCGCAGGAGGGAAGAAAAGGAGCAGGGCAGGCATTCGCTACCTTTTCCTTTGCCAGTAATTAAATAATTTCTGATTTCGATAGCACGGCAATGAATGATAGATATGAAATGACTGTTTTGCATAATTACATTCATTGCATCTGATTTATCAAATGCCAACATCCCACTGAATATCATCTGCAGCTCAGATTTTCCAGGAACATATCTGAGTACAGTGTGCCTTGAGTTCTTGCTATTGGCTCTTCTTCCTGAAGGGTTAGGGGATACTGCTAAGAACCCAAAACTGTAAAAACTGGAAAACAGTTATTATAGCCAAATGCTGTGTAGTTAAGTCAAAATTAATTGGGCAAACTTGGAGTGGTAATTTTATCACCATCCCTTTACTGTATCTCTCAACAAACAAAACCCAACAATTTAAAAGGTACACAGTGATGTACAATGAGGGAGGTGAAAAACTTAAATGGTGAGAGAATGTCAGGACCTATGTGAAAATGTTCGTTATAGTATTTACTTGGTATCAGAAAATATAATACCATTAATCAAGTTAATGACCAAGGATCCAGGCAAGGAACAAGAATCTTAAGGCAAAGTTAATGCACAGTCTGTGGATATTATGCTTTTAGTGTGCTGATATTGACAAAAATATTATTAAGCTATTATGAAATGTGTGAACAGTATGCTATATATTTTTATTCTATTGGCAACAGGCTGGTTTAATTATAGGCTTGTTTCATTTTTCTGTGAAACTAAGTTCCGTATTTAAGCATTATACGGAGCACTGAGCAAGTAAGTCTTTCTCAAAGAAGCACTTTTGCTCTCTTCTTTATCCATTGGGGACAGTATTATGGGTGGGAACACCGTAATAGGCTACAGCGACAGAAAGAACTGTGGGGAAGTAGAGAGACCGAGGACTGAAGGGCTAAAGGGGTCTTCTGCCACACTTGTTCATGAACATAATTGCATCATCAGAGCTTCAGAGCTATGTTAACAAGACCGACTTTGTCTTGGGCAATTTGAAGGAAGAGATTGGCACACAGCTGCTACTGGGAATATGTACCAGAATTTTTCGTGATGTCACATACATCTGATGATTCAAATTCAAAGCACATGGACTCGTCTTTGGCATTTCCTTCCACATCATGGTCTGCTTAGCAGTAAGTCCTAAGCGCCATGCTGGACTGGAAGTGGCTCTCACGAGCACTTAGGCCTTTGGCCAGGTACTGGAACCATGCTTCATAACAAGAAAAATACTGGGGGAAATTTTGACTTTGTCCAAAATGTCATAGATGTCAAGGCCAAGTATTTTTGTCAATTATATTTGCAGAGAACAATTCTGAGAACTTGACCTTAACCAACCCCGGGGTCAGAGCTGAAGAGTGACAAAATGTAACCCAAGCACAATGTACCAAAGAGAAAACCACACCCGTGTACCCAAGTGTCACTGCCAGTCCAGACCTGCATTCTACAAGGAATGATGTGTGTACAGAGCATTAGTGATCCATTTATGTAACAACTCCAGCATCAATTCTATCAAGTGATTTTTCCCTCTTCTCATGGCAAAGACAGAGGCTACAGAATTTAGTAGCTGAAAACTCTTACTTGTTTGAATACTCACATCTTAAACTTGACCTCAGCTTAAAGGTCAAAGAAGGTTACTGTGTTATGATTCCCTCATGCCAATCTTGTCTTCCAGTCTAACAAGCCTAGGTAGGGGAGAGCCTGCAGGATAACATGGGGATGGGTTAGGTCGCTGCTGCTGTAACAGAGGTTCCGTTTGTTATGGGGCCTTTGAGCCATCAGCCATCTCTTCCCTGCTGTTGGAGCCAATTGGGATGGATGATAAGATGACCCCAAATCCAAGTAGTCCCCCCCCCCGCGTTTGACTGGCTGCTGAGAGGTTTGGTTCAGGGCAGAGTGAACCTGAAGGAGTCGAAGGCGTGGAGATTGGTGGACTTGGGTACTGGAGAGACACCGACCTCGTGCATCCCATGCTTCTGTGTTGGCACCATTCTATGATAGATGAATGGCAGGCATACGTGCAATCCCTGTGCAGCAGCCTGACATCAGGGTTCTCTTCCAAATACTGAACATGAAACGTGGTTTGGGGATGTTGATGTATAACGTTAAAAACTTTGACACGTGGCTGAAGAGATGGCTTAGTGGTTAAGGCACTGGCCTGCTAAGCCAAAGGATCCAGATTTAGTTCCCCAGGACCCACATAAGCCAGATGCACAAGGTGGTGTGGTGCATGTGTCTGGAGTTTGTTTGCAGTGGCTGGAGGCATTGGTGCACCCATTCTCTCTCTTTCTCTCTCTCAAAATAAATAAATAAAAGTTTTAAATTTTTTTAAACTATATATTTTTTCAAAACTTTGATGTAAACAGCAGTAATATTGATAGATCTTTGTAATTTTACTGATTTTTATGATGTCATTTTTGGCAAGCAAAGTAGGAATGAGAAATGACTTTTGCCCCAGATCTGTTTCTAATCACTTGAGTGAACCCAGACCTTTTCCTCCCAATCCCTCGAGTAAATAAGGCAGAGGTGGTGGCTTGAACATTTGTCGGCGTGGGAGGCCTGAGAAGAGGGACTGCGTGCCGAGCAGCCCCTCAGTGGTCAGGGGACAGCCACTGGCACTTTGAGCAGTGTGTGTGCACTCCAGAAACTAGGGCACCCCAGAACACACATCTCTAGATTTGAAAAAAAATCACATCCCTTAAAATGTAGACTTTCTAATTTCCAAGAGTTTGGAGAAGTGATTTTGAAATATTATTCTACGTGATGGGTAGTTTTCTGATAATTTTGCGCAATGTAAGTCTTATGTTTTTCTCTCAACAGAAAATAAGTGCTACTTGACGTCTTAGTAACATTAAGTTATAGGAGGAAAAGCAATATTTGATTATGATCACTTTTCAAAATACAAAAAGAACAACCCGGAGGAGTCCTATAACATCATCTGTGTGTACTAGGTATGCGAGTAAGTTACAGCACATCTTAGATCATCCGTGTGTACTAGGTATGAGAGTAAGTTACAGCGCATCTTAGATCATCGTGTGTACTAGGTATGAGAGTAAGTTACAGCGCATCTTAGATCACCCGTGTGTACTAGGTATGCGAGTAAGTTACAGCGCATCTTAGATCATCCGTGTGTAGTAGGGATGCGAGTAAGTTACAGCGCATCTTAGATCATCCGTGTGTAGTAGGGATGCGAGTAAGTTATAGCACATCTTAGAATGGAGATCATAGCAAGCTCACTACGGGGAAACGGATGCTGCTGCTTTGGGAAGGTACATAAAGAAGGGAGTCTGCCAGCTTACAGTGGGGGCTTGTGCCTGTAGACCAGCACTTGGGAGGTGGAGGCAGGAAGACTGTTGTGAGTTTGAGGCCAGCCTGGGCTACAGAATGAGTCGCTATCTCAAAAGCAAAGCAAACCAAAATGAAAAGAGAAATCTGTTCACTTCTTGATGGCTGCTGTGTGCTCAACTCAAAATTCACAAATCTACTTTCTATGCCCTGTTATTTCAAAATCAATTTTAGTGTTTAAAAGATTCCACTGCATTCTCTGTGTGTTTTTTAAAGCATTCTGGAATATTCCTATACTCTTCTCTGAAGGATTCTAGAATATTAGTTGTGTCTTCTAGGCTACATTCATGACCTGAATTTCATTTACAAATGAGCACTAATTCCCTGAATTCCTTGACAGCTATTTCATGTGGTTGTCAATACATGCATGCCTTTCCCATAGACAGTAAGAGACATATTTTAGATCAACATTTGGAAGGAAATTACTAATTTATATGTTTTCAATGATGAAAGTACTTTGTAACCAAATAATTTCAAAGTGATAATATAAAATAATTTGATGATAACTCAGTTTTAGGGAAGAAAAGGTACCTTCCCATTTCATCTCCTCCATAAATCCTTTTGTATTTTATGATTAGTGCAGCTTTGGGGGGGATCACTAAAAGCCTGGGTGCTCATTTTGTGTTGGGCAGGTGGTTTTCATCATCTTCTTGACTAGGTATCCAGTGCAACGGTTTGTAATCACTACGCCTCTCACCGCCCTGACCAAATGAACCGTCGTCCTCCACTGAGATTGAAGCGCTTTTCAATGAGGATCCAGCAGCCAACACACCCCTGGTCGTGAGGCCGCAGTGACTGTGCCCACGGGATCTCATCCCTCACCAAACAAAGGTCCCTTGATCAGTCCTCATCTTCCTAAGCACCAGTTTTCCTTCCCAAGCTTTTAGGCAAACAGACTTCTTTTGTTCAGTTCTCTCTGTGGCAGGCAGGCATTTGGAAAGGAAGGAGTGGTGATGGAATACAAGTCATGTGAAGTCTGACATTGCATTCTTAAGTGTTCAATTTTTACTTCGATTTTTTAATTTTCTGCCGTGACATGGGTGGTGGGTTATGCCAGAACTCGGGCCCAGCTCTGACTTCATGAAGAGCCGGTGGGAGCTGTTTGTCTAGGGTGCCACTGAAAGAGAGACACAGTCTGCGCGCGGGGAGGGTGTGATGCCTGTCCCTGACGTCTGCTTTCTCTTCTCAAGGCAGGCACAGAGCAGCTCCAAGTGCACTTGCCAGGTAGTCCAGCGTTTCTGAAAATGTTCCGCGCATATGAATGCCTTGATTGAAATTCAGGTTCTCACTCAGGATGTCTGCGGGTCTGAGGCTGTGCATTTCTAACAAGCTTTCAGGTGACGCTCTGGTGCTGGTCTGGCTGAGAAGACGGGCACTTTCTGTGCAGCTCTGCATATGTATCTGCTCAGAAAGGGCTTCTACTTAAGCACCCATCTCGAGTGGAGGAGGCAGACACACCAATGCCACGGTCACCCCTGACTCCTTCAGCTAACGGGGATGACCACAACAAGGCACAGGCCAGGGTGTTGCGGGAGGCAGCAGGTGAGCCTCCGCAGGTGTTCCGCAGCCTGGCTCAGCATGTTCACGCTGTGTTGGCCCTGACAACCTATGAGCATGCTCCAGCTGTAGCCAAGTCTGACCTTAGGGCTACGTGGCCAGGTTCAGAACAGGGGCCACAGAGGATTTACAAAACAGGTTACCTGGGGGGAGAGTCATTTCCAGGGAGTGGAGGAAGCACGTTAGCATCAATGAAATAGACTTTAAGATCTGCTTAGGCTCAGTTTGGCTGTGATTGTCTTGTTTCTTAAGTGAGTTTGAGGAGGTAGGTGTCTGGGGTCCTTGCAGTGCCACGGTACATATATGTAAGGGAAACTCGACCCTGGGGGATCTGTGCCCCATTTCTTGCTGAGACTTCTAACAGAGAACTGAGGCAAGAGGCACTTCCCAGACCAGGACTTCGGCAGTGAGCCCACAGAAGTCAAAAGTTCACGCTCTGCCTCTAAGAAGCAACCTTGCTCTGATGGTCAGGGTTAAAAGGGACAGACTTGGGGCACATATAGGTTTGGTCCCCATTGGTCACTCAGGCTGAGTTTCTGGTCATCCCTAGAAAGATCCATTCCTAAATGTGTCTGGGGGTGGAAGGGGGACGGCTCTTCTTAGAGGGAAGTTTAGTTTTTGCTGTTTGCAGGGCAAGGTGGCAAGGTGGCAAGGTGCCCTTCCGAGCAGGGAAAAGAGACGGGGTTTGACCTCTCTCCTGTGTTGCAATCAGCCTCTTGCTGGGAAACCCTGGGTTGGCAGATTCATGGCATACACCTCAGGGCACTTCTGTCGCGCGCTGCCTCCTTCCCTTCTCTAGGTCTTTGCAAAGGGACTTTGAAGCCAACTCAAGCGTCAAGTCAGTTTCCAATGAGTAGCTGCTTTGAGGACGGAGGCCCAGTGCTCCATACTGGAGCAGAGGAATCAGGAATGTCCTGTGAATTTTCTAGTGTCTTTCTCCACTAGCTGGGCCTGGTCAAAGGGCCCCAAGAGATCTTCTACCCATGATACCACACAACTTGCTTGATAAAACTGGGCAGAATAAAGTGGGGAAGGTTCTGAACTGAGCTTTTGTACAGGGCAACATCATTAGATTGCAGACGTGTGGTTAGAACATCAGCATGGAAAGGAAGTTTGCTATGTGAAGGTAAATTTTACCTGGGAGGGGCCTTGTCGTTAGAGTTGATTTGAAACTGTGTCTCCTCCCTGGCTGGAGTGCACCCCGAGTTCCCTTCACTGCCCTCTTCTAACTGCCCTACTTAACTGCTGGTGCGCAGCAGACTACAGCTCGGTGCTTTATTAATGAGTCACTTCCCTGAGCTTTAATGGCAAGTCTCACATCCAGACAGATACTCTTCTTTATCAACAAGGGATATAAAAGGCAACGAGTGTCATTTTACTTCCTAACAGCTGCTTCTCAATACCCCACCAGTGCCATACTTGAACGGTACATCAGCAATCTGGCTTCCACATCTAATTATTAGAGACAAATATGGATTTTCCATGGAAAGAATCCAGAACAAGGTGGTCGTAGTCTGTCTTTTTTTAATTGCTTTTGTTATATTGAGCTATAAATAGGGGCTTCCAAGGGGATTTTCAATAGCTTACCAAAGGGCTGGAGGGCAAAAACCATTTTCCTGTTGGCTTTAGAGGATTCTGCCCCAGGCCACAGGTGAACATATCAGTGCATAGAAAAGAGTTTTAGTCTGACAAAATGGGCCATCAGCAGGCAGGGGTGTTTTTTTAAAAAATTAAATTAAATTAAATTAAATTTTTTTAGAGCGAGAGAGAGAGAGAATTGGTGCACTAGGTCCTAAGACACTGCAATTGAACTCCAGACACTTGCACCACCTAGTGCAACCTTGTGCTTGCCTCACTTTTGTGTGTCTGGCTTATGTGGGATCTGGAGAGTCGAACATGGATCCTTAGGATTTGCAGGCAAGCACCTTAATAGCTAAGCCATCTTTCCAGCCCAGTTTTTTATTTTCTATAAATTTCAATATGTTTGAAATATATATGATAGATGACATTTTGTAACTGCATTCTAAGCAAAATACTTTTTTATTCAGATTGCTTTAGCTATCTAATCCATAAGTTACTCAAATTCCCCTTAGGAAACTAGACATTTAATGCCAAAATTCAAATTTAAAATGTGTTATCTCTGTGTTGGTATTTTATATGTTTCACTAACACCTACAGAGAGGTCTTTGTGATAATTTCATAAGAAAAAGACACTATTAACTCACCAAATGTACAGGGAGGAAATGATGAATAGATGGCCTCAGAAATCCATCATTCTCTATATTTACATTTATGAACTTTTCTTTGCATCAATATTTTATTAATTTTAATATTTTGCTCAACATGAAATCTGGCATATATAAAAAGACTTGAAAAGGGATGAACTTTATGGTTTTATAAACAATAAAGATCTGAGGAAGATTTTCTTTTTGATTCTTTTCCTGCTAAAAGCTTTAGAATATGTGTGTGGACATGTGTATATTATAGTCCAATTAATTTATTGGTTGTGTACATGTAATTATCATTGAAATGCCAGCTATCCTGTTAAACCATTAACTGCCTAATATACACAATAGAAGATATCAATTAATAGTGAAAATCCACTCTATGTTTGCAAATGTTGTCTTTATACAAGGAGCAACTGCTAAACCATCATTTGGGATGATGCCCAGGTAACCCGGGGTCTGCTTCTCTAATACAGAAAGTTACAGAAGGAAACAAATGCTACGGAGGCCTAAGAAGGTCGTCAACCCAAGGGGGTTCGTTTGTAGGATGTGACCACCATAAACAAATGCATGGTTCCAAGGTTCTCAGGCTGAAGCCTCATTGCTCAATGTAAGTTGTAAGAACTCGAGAGGGTGTGAATCCTTCACGCGTGGGACTTTTATCTCTGTAAAAGTGGCCCCACGGAGGCCACTTGACCTTTCCTTCTGTCAGGTGTTGTTCGAACCAGAAAGCAGACGTGGAGTCTACTGCTGCTTTGCTCTTGGCTTTCACTAGTGTGTAGAACTGTCAGGAGTCAATTTTCATTATTTTAAAGTTACAAAGCTTATGATATTTTATTACAGCAACTCAAATAATCTCAGATAGATAAGGGAGAACTGTGGCCCTGTAGAAGACTAAGGCATTCTCTGCTTCTGGCCAGCTGAGCTTTAGAGGAGAGAGAAAGAGAGAGGGAGAGAGACTCAGAGAAATTTCAGGAAATTTAGCATCACATGAGGGCTGGCATAGGCGCCCTTGGACATAGAAAACATCCGAGAAACCAAACAGGCAGAAATCATTGCTATCAAGTCTTTTTGAAGCTATTTTCATAGAAAGCAGAGGCTGCAGGGCCCCCTCAAACCCACTTCTTGGTCCAAATCACTGAGGGTCTTCCTTGGGCTTCCCCTGGTAACAAGTCACGGGGAGTTCTTGGGAAGGTCCACAGCACACTGCTCACCTTCAATAAATGTTCTGGAATAGGCGCTTCTGTTTTTATGCTTTCTCACTTTGCCAGGCCTACACTCGTAGGCTGCTCGCTCTGCAGGTGAGCCTACAGCATTCCGTGGACTGCTGTCAAAGTTTCTGTGTACCTAAGAAAGATAAAGGTCCTTTCCCAAAGAGCCGTGCAAGCCAATAGTGAGGGGACACAAGATTTTCAATACCCTACAGAACCGTGTTTTTCTTTGATAATGATTGCTAATTCCTATCATTCCACTCACTTTACGAAGAATCTGTGTGATGGGCTGGCTAATCTTGTCTGCCAACTTGATTGGACTGGTAAAGCACACCTCTGGGTGTGCTTGTGACGCTGTTTCCAGAAGTTGATTACACCATGAGGACTCTGAACTGAAGGGTGACTTAATCCACTAACTGTTCACTTCAATTCGATGTGGGATGCTTGTAGACCAGTCCTTGGGGGACATAACCTACCCTGGTCTTTCCCACCTCCCATTGGCTATGATGTGTGTGTTTTGCACACACTTTTCCATCCCAGCATGTTGGGCCGGTGTCCCTGAAAGCAAGAGCTAAGAAACCTTTCTCTCCTTATGTCCCTCATTGATCCTGCGTCACTGTGTGTTCCCGCTTCCATGTGATATTAACAAAGACTGTAACAATTCCGCTTGCTAGGATGGTTCCCACAGTCAGACGAAACACTTTGCTGAACTCTACTGATAGACATGTGGTATGGAGCTCGAACACGAGCAGAGGTCCCATTCGCTGTCCTCAAGGGGCCGTGTGAGTACTTATTCAAATGTTCTCTTTACTTGATTGCATCAAACTCAGGGAACTTGATTCTTGTATCAAAGTCAGTTCCCAGCACGGTACATATGAATGAAGACGCATTGAGGATTAAGCTATAGGGTTCAGATATTTCCATTTGAGTTCCTCTTTAGTGAATATGTGTATTTCTATGTACATACAACATCTTACTCAGTGCTCCATTAACTTCCCAGGCAAAGAGCTGTGACATGAAGGGGTGAATCCACTGCCTACCCACACATCAGCGAGGCTTTCCCCGCTGAGGAGCACTGGGGCGCAGCCAAGAAGCCACAGTCCTGGCCCGTCAACATGCAGCCACATGTTTCTGCGACTCTGTCCTCAGCATATGGTTTCCTTTTGTCACAATAAATTGTTCATAAAAGCGGTTCCCATTAGAAGACTACTAGCCATCTCTATGATCTGCAGCCCCAAAGAAAGTGGAACAGATTCTCACAGCACCAGCAAACCACTGGGAAATTCACCATGTGGCCCATTTCTCAAAGAAGAAAAAGGAAAGTTCCTAACATGTGGTTTATTTTTTGAGTCCCTGAAACAGTCTTATTTTAGTCAATTCTTTTTTAATATTCTTAGACACTCTTACCTTGCCTCCAGTCTCTGATGTTGTAAGTATTCATTTCTACCCACTTGGCACTTTTTGCACCAATGTAAAGAAGCATATACAGACTTCTCGATGGTTTATTCTTTTCAAGAAAAATGGCCCCTTACTTAAAAACAAACAAAAAAAAATTAGCATGTCATTGCAATGCTTTGGATGTGGGCTGTCTCCTGAGAGTCCTCAGTGTGCTGGTGTTAAGATGGCAGTGAATTTAAGGACAGGGCCTAGTACAAGTGTGAGAGAAGTAGATAACGAGGACAGCTGCCTTGGAAAGGAGTAAGTGCAGATCTCTGGGCACCTGGAAGAGTTGTGGAGAGAATGGGTTGTCATAAAAGAGCAAAACATGGTTTCTGACTCTCTAGCTTCCTGCCTCACATTGCGGTCTCTTCTTGTTCTTCCAGGTGGTTAGCATCATGATGCCACCTGTCCCCTGGGGAACGAGCCAGAAGGAGCCACACTGTAGGCCTCCAACCTTGGAGTTCAACCTCTCACGCTGTGAGCTAAAGAACCCTCTTGCCTTTCTAAGTTGCTGCATTAAAGTATTTTGTTATAGCAATAGAAAGGGACTAATGTGGATAAAATGGTCCACATGCGGTCAGACTGCCTCGAAGTCAGTTCAGGTGTTCAGAAC
Source organism: Orientallactaga sibirica (assembly GCA_036365145.1). Classification (NCBI taxonomy): domain Eukaryota; kingdom Metazoa; phylum Chordata; class Mammalia; order Rodentia; family Dipodidae; genus Orientallactaga; species Orientallactaga sibirica. Next base: position 2,693,150 of record JAEOAD010000005.1, read on the forward strand.
TTGACAGTGATTCTACTTTAACCTTTAACCTCATGCCTATTTCTGGGGATCTGAGCTCTACATTAACCCTAGCAAGACTCATGGCTCTTCTGCCTCAGGCAGCCTTTCCAATATCTCTATGCTTTCTTCTTCCCTTCTTTCAAAGATCTGCCCAAATGATGTCTGACCCCTGCTGCTTGCCTGGCCATTCTCCCTCGCCTCGTGCCCTCTAGCCGTACACCTCTGTGAGACTATCAGCAACCAGAGGACCAGGGCTTTGGCCTCTGCGGTTCACAGGGGAGTGTTCAGCCCATAGAAGACTACCTAGCATGAAGCAAGTTCTTATTAAAGCTCCTCACTGGCTTTAAGGAAACTGTTCAGGAGCACTGAGCTGGGATGGGACGAAATGGAACTAGAAACCCGCACAGCCACTTGGCCTTTGACGTCTGGGTTTGAGGAACTGAGTGGAATGCAACAACCCTTCTTCTCCATCAGCAACTAACCTCACAACTCTTTCACGCTTCCGTCTTTAGATACTTCGGGGATTTGGGGACACATAACTCCCAACTTTCTCATGCTGAGTCCCTCTCCTCTTGCTCCTGTCCTGCCTCACAGGCTCCTACTCTGCACTTCTCCTCTTTGTTCTGCTCATTGGTGCGTGTCCTGTTCTGGATACTATTTCCTCTTTCACGTTTTTACTCAGCCGGGGATCATCCCTCAAGCGTACGGCTTTCTAGGACAGTGTGCACAGAGGACAGGTTTTCTAAATAACCGCATGCCTGGAAACATTTGACTTTCCCTATACAATGGAGAGCTGGCTGCGAGCACACGGTAGGCTGATGTTTTTCTCCCTCAGAGATTCTACTGTCCAGAATTGCGACTATTAAGTCAGGTGGAATCTTTCATTTCTCTCCAGAAACTTTAGGGTCTTCTTTTTATCTTGATGCTTTGAGATTCTGCAAAGAATGCTTTCTATTTGAAGCAGAAGGTGTATCCCAGGAAGGCACGTGCCCCTCGCTCTGAGGAATTCTTCCGCATGACTTTGATGATAACTTGCCCCTCTTCACTCCATTTCGGAGACTCAGGGATGACCATTAGGTCTCAAGGATTTGTCCCTTATGGCTCCCCTTGCCCTGATCTCATGGTATCTGTCTGGACTCCTCTCTGTTCTATCTTATGAGTGATTTCCTTGACAATTTCCCAGTCATTGTATCAAATGTTTCACTTTGGTAGTTATACTTTGAAAGCCTAGATTTTCCTGTTCTTTAATCCTTTCACATACCATTCAGTTTTTATTTAATGAATTCAAGATTTTCCTAAATCCTTCTCAATACCAGACCTAAATTTTTGCTTATTTCTTTTTAATCTCTTCTAGCTTTTAAATTATCTCTGTTTCTTCTGAGAGATCATTGGTTTTTCTATTTCTGTCTCTCTTTTTTGAAATCAGTAATTCTCTGGCATTCCTCTGTAATCCTTACTAGTTTATCATATTTGAGGAAGCCAAGCCCCGTGACAGCTTCCTTTCACAATGAGAACAGAAGTTTTTCCCACTAAGTATGGGGCATGCAGGCTGACAATTTTCCTTCAGAGTCAACGTGCGAGATGTGCCCTTCCTCCCCTAAGACCACATATGTCTACACGACGGGAACATCGCTCATACTGCCCTTCACCCTCTCAGGAGTCTAGCTCCTGCAGCACGTGCGATTTTTCCAAGAGAATACCCCTCTCAAACACAGGCTTTCAATCCATCCTTCATCTTTAATCCCACCTCTCTCCCCAGAAGCCCCACAGCAACTCTGACTCTTAACCTCAAATTTTTAGAAAATCCTTAACATGGCTTGCTTCCTTGTATTTGTATGTATCGATTCCCCATTGTATGCCTGAATTCCTACTTAGGGATGCTGCGTGTGAAACATACAAGCAGCAAACGAGACGCAGAGGATGTGAAGTTGAACCATGTTCCTATGGTCTGTTCACTTGTTAAAGCTTATCTTTCCCACCACACAAGCATAATGAAAGTCATGAACATGAGTACTATTTGAAAGAATTCTACATGAAGACACCACTTCCCTTCAAAAGTGAAAAAAAAAAAATGTTTACTTCATTGTAATTGGTATAGCTGCTATGTGGTGGGAAGAATAGGGAAATAGGCATTAATTTCTGTGATCCAAACCTAAATGAATAAATAGCACTGGGGAGGTGACTCAGTGGGTAGGAGCACTTGGTGCATAAAAATAAGGGCCCGAGTTTGAGATCCAGCATCCACATCAAAAGCCAGACATGGCTATACACGGCAAGCCCAGTGTGTTGGGGGGAAAGGGGAGCAGAGACACGGGGATCGCTGGGCCACACTAGTCAACAAATAGCAGACATTCTGGGCTCATTGAGAGACTATGCCTTCAGGAAATAAAACGGAAGATGGAATGAAGAGAAAACCTGGGGTCTTCCTCAGACTTCCACAAACACATTTATGTACCACACGCGCGCGCGCGCACACACACACACACACACACACACACAAGAGAGGGGGAGGGAGAGAGGAAGCGTGGAAGAAACCATCTCCTTCATGCTATCCAACCATCGAAGCTTCAGTTCCAGCTTCCACCATGGACTTGCCGCCATGAGAGGGTGTTTCAGAGCGCCCTCTTCCCATTCCATTCTCACTGGCCATGGCTTGCAGAGGAATTTGATACGAAGGGCAATGTTTTGTAGGTGTTCCACGAGTGGGAATTAAAGAGGGGACATGATCCTTCCTCCTGTGAGTTCCAGGCTGCTGGGCAGATGGGTACTATCTTGCTAGAATGCAGTACCTACCTTCCTAAACTTGGGAGGGGCCTGAAGAGATGACCTTCAGACCATGGGTCCCCCACCAGATGCAGAAGTCTCAAGGGTAAATATTGACAGAATAACCATTCTGAAGGAGACAGAGGAAGGTCAACGTGTGTGAACTGGTCTGCTCTCCCAAGTGGCTTGGGGAGCAGAATCCTAGAATACAACACTCAGGACAGAACAATTCATAGGTTCTGGGCAGGCCTTTCAGAGCAAGAACTCATGAGGAAGGGGCTGGGCCAGGGGCCAGGCCAGTGGGAATGAAGGGTAGTGGGTGACTTGGGGATCTCCTATCTCCACAGGAGGGTCTTTTTCCCACGCACCTCAAACTAAGAGGGAGTCTTCCACCTTGAAAGCATGTTGAAGTGTTGATGGGGCTCTGAGGCTGATCACTTTACACACCAAAACTGACAATCCGAGCTATTTTATTTTATTTTATTTTATTTTATTTTATTTTATTTTATTTTATTTTATTTTATTTTATTTTATTTTATTTTATTTTATCTTTTAACTTTAAGTGATTTAAGTGCTTGAGCAAGCAGAACATTCATGACAAAAATGGTCAAGCACTTGTCTAGGGGCTGGGAAAGCCTACTTGTGGGCAGTTGAATGTAAAGAAAAAGTGGATTGAACATCACACTGCCTTTGAACTATATCCCAGGGGCTGAGTGTTCAACACATTTTCTCATCCTCCCTTTGACTCTGGGACCAGATCCCCAAGAAAGGGTGTTGGATGCAACAAAGATGACAACACGCTCAAGTCAGCACGTTCCCTTTTGCTTCCTAAAACAGGAGGACCTGGGAGCCTCGATAAATCAGGAAGCAAGCCTGAAATCTGAAAATATTCAGAATTGAGACCTCACATTGCATCGTGTTCCACTCTGCGTCAACAGCGTGAGGTCCACTTGGCTGCAGCACAAGATGGACACTGACTGAATAACTCACCATATTAGGCCACTTCTATGGAATAACTTGCTGAGAAATGACGTTTCATTCACTTCATTTTCCCTCAAAGTGAGCTTCTGATGTTTGACGACTTTAATATGTATTTACAACTTGGATTTCTATTTCTAACAGGATTAATTTTGTTCCTAACTCAGAAAATGAAAGGATGGTGTTATTTCCTTCACAAAAGAGAATAAAAATTGGTATTGGAAAAGCCCTACTTGAGAATGTTGACACCTTTTTGAGAGGATTTTGCATTCTTCAAAATCACTAATCATTTACATAAGCTAGAAACTTATCTTGCACAACTATGGTTTTAAATACTTTTCTGTAATAGCATACTCTCTGAATGGACCACATGCATTTCAGACTATGGTGTCTTTAGTGAAAACGGTCCACATTCAAACCACGTCCCATCACCTAAGGATACGTAACTATGGGCAAGTGAACTATCACTGGGGAGCCCCAGCTTTCAATTGTGAAGGATGGAGGCAAAACCATGCCTACCTCCCTGTGTTGTTGGCATCCAGTTTGCAAAGTGTGGCATTCTGAGTGATATATAGCAAGTGTTTTATAGTAGAAAATGCATTTTTGGGGCTGGAAAGATGGATTAACGGTTAAGGCGCTTGTCTGCAAAGCCAAAGGACCTAGGTTCGATTCCCCAGGACCCACGTAAAGCCAGATGCACAAGGTGGAGCACCTCTAGAGTTTGTTTGCAGTGGCTGGAGGTCCTGGTATGCCCATTCTCTTTCTCTTTGTGCCTCTTTCTCTCAAATATCTATTTCTCAAATAAATAAATAAAAATAAAATATTTTTAAAAAGAAAATGCATTTTCAACATAATTATATTCATCACTAATATTTAGCCTATACAGTCACTAAAATGATTTGAGTTTTAATGTATAAAATATGAAGTCAAGCAACCTGATTTTAAGGAGAATAATGTAAATGAAAGGTTATGTCATTATAGTGTTTTTCCACTGCCATTTGTAAGTGACCATTGTTGAATCTCCCATTTCCATGGGAAAGACCTCTCATGGCCGCATCTAGGTCAGAGAAGAAGTAAGCCAGTGGGTCTCAGTGGGTTTCTGTTTCCTTGCCCATCACTGCTTTACCCATCTTGCACACAGCTTCAGAACCATTGCTAACATGCAAAGCATGGACCGCATCAGCCACCCCTAACCGTGGGACCCACAACCTGCACGCTTCTGTGCTCATTCTCTCTCACACGACCCCACTGACACGCCGCTTTGTGCTGGTCATCTTTCCTCTGTCCCTTGCCATGTGCATACAAGATCAGTGTTTGGAGTTATTTCCAGATACATGTCTCACTAGTCCCTTTACATTTAGCCTCTCCAGCAGCCTCCTCTGGAAGCATCTGGGCACACACAGGGCTGCACAAATATGCATCTGATGGATGTCCCCATGTCACTAAACTCAGTCTCATTCTACACTGGCTTGTAATTGAAACTGGAGTGGCTTATGGTGGCTGATAATCCCAGCACACTGGAGTCTGAGGTAGAAGGATTGCCATGAGTTCAGGGCAACCTAGGCTACATATTGAGGTCTAGGTCAGCCTGAGCTAACATATAAGATCCTTTCTCAAAAAAAGAAAAGAAAAGAAAAGAAAAGAAAAAACAAAAAAGAAAGAAAGAAGGAAGGAAGGAAGGAAAGAAGGAAGGGATTAGGTCTTATAAGAACAGGGATATTTCCTCCTTTATATGCTAAGAACAGAACAAAAAGTGGAATTTAAAAAAATATTTTTCTTTATTTATTAATTGGAGATAGAGAGAAGGAGAGAGAGAGGAGAGAGAGAAAGAGAGACAGAGGGAGAGAGAGAGAGAGAGAATGAGAATGGGGTGTGCCAGGGCCTCTAGCCATTGCAAATGAACTCCAGACACATGCGCCACCTTGTGCATCTGGCTTACATGGGTCCTGGGGAATCAGACCTGGACCCTCTGGCTTTGCAGGCAACTGTCTTAACCACTAACCCATCTCTCCAGCCCCAGGTGGCATTTGTTAAAGCATAGTGCAGCTGTCTCCTACCTACTGAAGACATGGGCAACATCCTCCATGCCCATCCCAAGTCCTACATTGAGCGCTTAATAACCACTGAAGTTAACTTTCCCTGCTCCAGAAATAAACAAAGACTGCCTTGCTGCTTATTTATGCCCCAGATTACGAGAAGGTACTACAGAGACCCCTCTAAAAGAGAGCAACTTCAGGTAGGTGGGCAGAATGTCTAAAGCTGCTTTCCACTCAGACACTTCTGTCCAGTGAAAAGAGCTGCAGCTAAAAGGGAGACGAGATCGTGGGGCTCTGGTGACAATATCTGAGCAGCAGTATTTTCTAGGTTAATTCCAGATTGAGATGTTTCTCCACAAATTAGAACTCTGAAGTTGCAGGCCTGCCTTTAGAGAGCTTGGTCCCCAGGCAAACTTAGTAGCAGATGTGGGAGTGTATTTCTGCCCATTTGCATTCAGCAGCTGATAACCAGAAATCTTCAGAGAGAACTTCAAATTTCTGGAACTGCTTCTAGCTGAACAAGACAAGCTCCTTTATAAAACTCTGACAGGCACAGCCAACTCTCTACACAGCACATTCACTGCAATTCTGACAGAACCCTTCATGTGCAGAAAACCCAGGTCTTATTTCCCCAACGCTCCCCAAACCAACTCGGTCAGTGAGGTCCCAGTCTCCTGGCGGTGGGTTGGTGGCATTGTGCATTCTTCTTTCTCTTGCCGTCACCACCGACTCCATTACAAATGATGTTGGAAGATGGATGGATGGATGGATGGATTGATAGATGATAAATAGCAGGATGGGTGGAAATAGATGACAGATAGATGGATGATGGATGACTGATGGATAGAAATGGATAGATGGAAAATGCTTGGCCTGTTTTTCATCTCCTCCAATGTAGTAAACATGTTGACCCAAGCCATAAGATCCTCCTACTTAGGTTCTTCAATCACTTATCACTTAAATTCTTCCTGTTCCCTTTGATCCCCAAGATCAAGATAGTAGCAAGAGCAAGCCTCTCTGCTCCCCTTCGCACGGCTCTGTGGGGTACGGCAAATCCAGCACCCTCAAGTCCTCATCAGGTCTTACAAGGCCTTCTGATCACCTTCCAGGAGCCCCGTCCTCTTGGCCAACACATCCCATTTCTGCTTTTGCTCCTGCACTGCCTGACGTAACCGTCGTTGTGCAAACACGTCAAGTACTCGCCCATTACCAGCCTTCGGACTTTCTTGACTTTCTGTTCCAAACACCCGTCCCCCAGGTACCCACAGATCAGCTCTTCAGGAATAATTCAAAAGTCACCTTCTAAGTAGAGCTCTTCTAAAGGAAATTATTGGAAGTATTTGAAATGAAGTTATGCATTTCAGCTGTGATATTTCCAAGGATCAAATCAGTAGCCGTACATAGGTGATACATGACAAATAATTATAAATGAGTTATTAGACAAAGTCACGATCTACCCTGGATTCATGCTTCCTCATTGTCGGTAACAGATCTCCCAGTTCACAACCTTATAAATCCAAAAGCTACTTTACAACCTTAATGTAACTGCTCTCCTTCGATGAGGAAGTGGGGCGGCTACAACTTTGTGATGTTTTCAATGGCGTCAAGCCCACAGTGCATGCAGTAGCTGTTTGTCTGTGAGCTCACAGCCACCTTATCATTATCTCACATATATCTCTTGGGCTATAGTTTGTTGATTTCTAAATGGGACATGAAATCTTCTGCACACCAAGTGTTCATAAATGGTTCATAAGCCATTTGAGAATAATTTTGAACTCTAAAGTGCCAGTAGCAATTTGCATGAAGATATCTTTGAATATTTTGAAACACGTATGCTAAACAAATAAATTCAAACATTTAAAATGTTCATTGCAGCTCTAAAATTAAGGCTCTTCATTGGCATGCTGGGTATATTTTTCTCACCAGGTATCAAAAATGAGATCTGACTAGAAAATACGAGGAACAGAAGGAACTGAGAATGGGGAAGGTGCAGGGGAATGTACTGGCAACTGGAGTTCTCTTTCGGCCAGAGACACCTCCATGAACCTCACCAAGGTAAACATGAATGCACTCAGACAATCATACCTAAGTACCCACATGCGCGCGCGCGCACACACACACACACACACACACGCACATAAACCCAGAAACTTTGTGAAACATTTACTGCAGATAATAGCACACAAGCTAATTTCACAAGCTAATGTAGACCCCTTCCTAGAGCCAAGGACACAAGGAGCTCTCTGGCTCTTTTCACATTCCCAGCCTTTCCTCCACATCTAATACATTCAACCACACGACCACACTTGGTATTTCACTGCAGTGACAGCGTGTGACATGCACTAATGTAACACACATAGGCAATGGTAGGAAGGGCAAAACAAAAACTCCTGATTTCTTATCATGTAATCACAGGAAATGAAGTGGCACGGTTAAGCGTGCTGGGCTTTGGCCTCCCACATTCATTCACTCCCTGAACTGATGCAGTCATTCATTTGTAAACTTATAGAGCGGATGGCTGGTTTCCCAGTCTTCCCACTTTCAGTCTTTTTTCTTTCTGTACTGGCACTGGTGATTGTGTACCTTTAAAATTCCAGTCTACAAGCAATAGCACTGGAGAGATTATTTTCAGTTCAGTAAACATACCCAGCATAATTTTATGGGCAACAAATCCCAGCCTGCATCCTATTAAGCCAGGCCAGTCCACGCTGACAACCACTGCACTGGAGGATAGAAGTCCTTGGCCACCTGCCTTGTGCCTGCAACAAGTTCCTCCCCCCCCCCCCCATTTATCTTTACAGTCATCTATTTGTGTCAAGAAAAGAAACATATGAGTACAGCATCTGTTACGAGACTGACACAATTACCAAATACTTCTATAAGGAAAAAAAAAATAGGCAATAAATCCCGATTACTTGTCAGGTGTTTGAGGAGACAGCATTAGTCTTTCAATCACAGCGCCTTGTTTAAGCTGAGCATATGGTGCTAACAGCAGAGATTCACCAGCTCAGCCTGGTCTTAGATAGGCACAACCATCACAGAAATGCCACCTCTTCTGAACTGGCAGAGAAGAGTAGGTGTCTGTGCTCCAGCCCCTCCCGCCTGAAGATAAAGCAGGTAACAGATTCAGGAGCTGTCACTTCCCCAGCGCTGCCGAAGCCCAGACAAGCTCAGGGTCTGATCTGGAAAAGCCTCTAACTTTCTGCGGCTCGAGGCAGACTACTGGTGCTGGTCACCTAACTATTGTGATCCGGACTCGCTTTGTTTCTTTCTGGAGAGGAGCAACAGGTCTGTGTGGCTCTGCGCTAGAACCGAGTTACCCTCATGGTTCAGTCTTCAGACTGGGGTGGATGGGGGTGGGGGGAGGCAGATGTTAGAGGCTCAGCGACCGGATGAGGGACGGCCACACCTCGGCCACGGTTACCGTCCTAGCTGCTTCAGGCAAGCCCCGGGCATCCTTACAGCCTTGCGGAATAGAACGCTGAGCCCCGAGACCCTGCCCAGCCTGGCTCCCTTCTCCCCTCCCCTCCCCGCCCCCACACCACACCACGCCTCCACGCCTCGCTCCCAAGGTGAGCCCCGCCAGGTGGCCTCGAACCCTTTACCTGCCAGGCTGCCCGGCCTCTGGAGGGTGGCCGTGGCATACAGCTCCTGCGAGTGCTTGCTGTACTGCTCGGACGCGTGCACCAGGCGCTTGGTGGGCGACAGGGTGGCGTAGGTGCCAATGGTGGAGCTCAGCTGGTGGATGGGCGACGAGGAGATGGTGGAGGGCACGGTGGGGGGCGAGGTCACGCGGATCGGGGACAGGCCGGCCGACGAGACGACGATGTTGATGGGCGAGCTGGTGCTGTAGGACTTGGCCAGGCGGCTGGGCGACTGCTTGGGCGACGAGCCTCTGGGCGCGGCGTAGGCGGCGCCCTCGGGAGCCGAGCCCCCGCGCTGCAGCTTGGTGGGCGAGCCGCCCTGCGCGGTGCCCAGCGGGGAGCCTCCGCGCGGCGGCGCGGGCAGCGTGGCGCTCGAGTAGTAGAGCGGGGGGCGGCGGCGGCGGCGGCGGCGGGCGGGGCGTCGGGCAGGTGGAAGGCGCTGCCCAGGCTGGGCGCGAACGGCTCCCGCGGCGGCGGCGGCGGCGCGGGTTCGGATCCCGCCAGGTGCCCGGCGCGGGTCGTCGTGCCCTGTGCCGGGGAAGAGCAGAGAACACGCGAGCTGAAGCCACTCGGAGCTCTCGGGGGCTTGCACAAGCCGGGGATGCACTCGCAGCCGGGATGCACTTGGCCTAGGGACGCGAACCCACGTCCACCCTTGCACCCCTCCCGCCCACCCCGACCCTGGGAGAAAGGCAAACCCAGCGAAGCCCAGGGACGCTGCTGACGAGACCGGGACCGCCAAAGTCACTCCTGGCAGAGAAGAAAGGCATGCGTTTGCTCAAGCGATCCAAGACAGTGTGTCAGGATAGCAGAACCGGCGCGTTAGTCACACCCCAACACGGTGATCTCCCCATGCCCAGCTGATCTTCCTCCTGATCTGTTAGTTTTTTCTTTTTAAGATAACGTATGTATGTATGTATGTATGTATGCATGTATGTATAGAGAGAGAGAGAGAGAGAGAAAGAAGGGGCACGCCAGAGCCTCTAGCTACTGCAAACGAACTCCAGACACGTGCGCCCCCTTGTGCATCTGGCTTACGTGGGACCTGCAGAATCGAACCCGGGTCCCCTTAGGCTTCGCAGGCAAATGCCTTAACCACTAAGCCATCTCTCCAGCCCCCTGATCTGTTAGTTTTAATGACTGGAAAAAAGAAAAAGAAAAAAATCCAGACATTCATTCAGTACTCACTTCATTGCACTAGATACATTTCAATATCCCAATTCGGGCACTTATGTAGAAGAAATAAACAGAACTACTTAGAATTTATTTGGCGGCTTTAGCCAAGTGCACTCTTCTTTTTGACAAAACAGGAAGGAAAGATTAACTCAAAAATAAACTTGTTTTTTGGGGGGAGGGGTATTAAAAAAAAGAGTATCTAGAGGAATTGCAAGCAAAAAGCCTCCCTTTTCTGGACTTTATATTAGCGTGTTCCAGATCCTTCAGCATCTCTCCTCACTCTCTCCCTAGCAGGCTTCTAAGAGCCCCCCTCCCCCCAGCTGTGCTTTCCAACTGAAAGCCAGTTGCCTCTCATTTATTTACAAGAACACAAAACACAACAAGGGCTGGGGTGGAGTTGGAAAGACAGTTGGAGGGGAAAGCACTTTCCTTGAATCTCATCCAGAGACAAATTTGCATTCGAATGAAAACACTGCATTGTCAACCACTTCTGGGCAGGAGGTCCTGGTCTTCCAGCCTCTCCCCTAAGGGAGCAGCAGCAGGGTTCTGGGAGCTGCTGGTGTGAAAAGGGACACACCACTATTCAGGGTCTTGCCAGTAGAGTGAGAAGAAGCTGAGAAGGCAGGAGTTGGAGGGAAGGGAGAGTAGAGGATCATATGCTTTCCACAACAAGGTTCAACTATGTCCCTCCACAGTTCAGGAATGGCATTTGGCAAGGGACAAGCTGGACACTTTCATCTACATACACATAATATTCAAAAATTGTCAGATGTTGGCCAAACCTGAGGGAAGGATCAGCCTATTGCACCTCACCATGGCCCCAGCTGAAACCATAGAGTAAGGGGGGAAATGGGCAAGAGTGCAGCTTTCTTGGTGAACCTGACACCAGCACAAGGCTGAAGGAGATAGACACAGAGAACACTCAACTCCTTCTAAACCAGATATCCAGAGACACAGAGGCTCCCAAGACCTCAGCACTGAAGTAGACCTAAAATGAACCCAACATGGCTCAGGGAAATTCGCTGAAGAGGGGGCGGAAAGAGTGTTAGAGCCACAAGTTGGGTCATTGCACACACACAGAGATACTGCCTCTTCCCCATAACTGTTGGCTACCCCCATAATGGATGACCCACATTCCCCAATGAGGAGGGCCCCTTTGGAGGGGGGAGGACAGGGAGGAGGCTATGGAAGGCACCAACATGAATGTAAAATTAAAATAAATAAAATAAAACAAAAAAATTGTCTGTAGGATGTCAAGTTAAAAAGAAGTGCTGAGGATCAAACTGATTAAAGAAGAGCTTGGAGGGCTGGAGGGATTGCTTAGCGGTTAAAGCGTTTGCCTGCAAAGCCAAACAATCCAGATTTGATTCCCCAGAACCCACGTTAGCCAGATGCACAAGGAGGCACATGCATCTGGCATTTGTTTGCAGTGGCTGGAGGCCCTATCACGCTCATTCTCTCTTTCTTTCTCCCTCCTTCTTTCTGTCAAATAAATAAATACATAAATAAATATAAACTATTTAATGAAAAGAACTTGGGGGAGAAGAATAGCTTGGGGGGAGGAGTCAGAATCTATGCAAGGGGTATGTGTGAGTTTATGTTACATGTTTATTTATATATGATGGGCATATTCAATATGATTTCTTGCTGGGTGTGGTACTGCACGCCTTTAATCCTAGCACAGAGGTAGAAGGAGTGCTGTGAGTGTGAGGCCAGCCTGAGACTACATAGTGAATACCAGGACAGCCAGGGCTAGAGCGAGACCCTACTGCTTTAATAGATGATACATCACAATCCACACTAGTTACGGAATAAAGGTAAAATGTAAGCTCTATGATTTTGTTCAAGGAAGTGTCTCCAGTAACCAGAGACCAGAGTATGCCTAATTCTACAGGATGTTTGTGGAATAAATGATGAAGGCATAAAAAAAAAAAAAAAAAAAAAAAAAAAAGCTTGACCTTGGCACTGGGGTCTCATGAGTGGATGATGGCGTTCAAGCTCCACAGAATTCCTTTGTCCCAAAGAACTCCAAGAAAGTGGTCAGCAATCATACAGAGAAGCTTGGACCTTCTCTCCCAGCAGGGGGTCTGAGTATAAAACAAGCAGACTAGGCACTGGGCTTCTCACATCCACCTTCTGCTTAAAATTGCCAGGAAAGCTTATGAAAAAAAATTTTAATATGACTATGCCTTACCCTAGCCATCAAATTCAGAATCTTTGACTGTAAGACCCAAGTATCAAGGAGTTCTGGAAGCTCTGAGGCATTCCAAGGAAGCGCCTATTCCCCAAGAATCAGCACAGCAGAGCCTCAGCGTGAGCCCAGCGTGAACATCAAGGGAGGCCCAGGCCCCTTCTCGACAAGCTCTGGGGGTCACGGGCTCACCAAACTCTGGGAACTACTGAGTAGTGGTATTTGGTTGAAGGACTCTGGAGTGAACCTGGGTGTCTGAATTTCTAACAGTCTCCCACACAAGGCAGGTCCGCAGGTCTGAGAAGTTCCACTAGACTCCAGACCTGCTCCTCTTGAAACCCTGCTGGGTTCTCACTTAGCTGCCCAGAACCCACCTGGAAATTGCTAGAAAATTCTCCAAGAGGAATTTCTGAACACTCTTTCTATAGAGAGATAATGATGAGTAAGAACCCTTAGGGAATAAGGAGAGCTTCTTGCTTCCAAAGAAACACTTTGTTATGTCTTAATTAACATGGGTAATCACCTTATAATGTCTTCAGGATGCCATTGCCAAATGGCCTAATTTTTCTAAAAGAAATTCTCATAAAAGTACCTAACTTCCTTAAGAAACCAGCTGACAGCTATAACAAAATAATGAGTCCATACTTAGACATGGGAATGGTCTGCATCTCGGGGAGACATGGATCACTCTTGGGTAGACCTTATTGTGTTGTGACCTGTTGGCCCTTCTGATCTTAGAATGCTGCTTCAACTGAGGGTGACTGTGTCTGAACTTTCCTTCTATAGTCCCCAAACCTGTACAGCTTCTGATAAGCACCAGTACCAGCTCCAGATACAGAGACCCAGAGGCTACAGAGAACACCACACCACACACTAAGGGGCAGAAAGATTGTAAGAGCCTCAGGGTGTGTGGGACTAGCCTTAGGCACATCTCTTCCTTCCCCACAGAGACTGACTGAGGCCTTTAGGACCCCACGGTAAATACCAATAACACCCTTGTGTCACTTTGCATCTGGCTAAACGTGGGACCTGGAGATTGGAACCGGCCTTCTTAGGCTTAGGAGGCAGGCGCCTTAACCGCTAAGCCATCTCTCCGGCCCTGAATCTATGCTTTTGAGCCACCATCAGTGGAAAACATTCCTGTGATGTATCTGCTCAGCAGCAAGCAAGGCCCAAGAGACTTTCTACAAGTGTTCCAGAGTGGCCTGTTCAAATATGGCACCCACAGGCCCACTGAGCCCTTGAAATGCGGTTAGTTAACTGAAGTACTGAATTTAGTGGACATTTGGTTTTAATTAATCTAAACTGACATAGCCACATGCAACTGGGAGCTACCTTACAGGACGGCACAGCTGCATGAACCCATCTGTAATTGACAATAAATAGTCCAGGGTTGCGAGTCCATTACTGTGGCTACAGATGGAGTCATAAACACGTAAGAACAGTTCTTTGGCTAAAGAGAGAGATTTGTTTTCTAGCATCATTTGGATAAAAATGGTATTCTGGGAACATGCATCCACTTTTGTACTACTGTTTCTTTCATTGTGTAATTTAATTTAGTACCTCAATCTGTTAGGGAAACATGAGGCTGTGTGTCCTTCAAGCCTGCCTCACAATTCACAGGAGAGCTTATAAATGTCCATTATTGTATTAAAATAATATGAACAAGTTTCAGCATGTACAGAACTTTATCCACTTTTGTGTTTTCAGTTTGACCTCAAACATGGCTTAATATAAGAAAATAGCCAACCTAATCTTAAAGTTAGATTTCAAGCAAAATTTAAGTTATTAAATATTGAAGAGTATTTTTCCCCTTGGGATAATTAGTAGTTTACATGTAGTGGGAATGGAAACAAATTTGTTATTGATGAAGAAACCCATAAAAGAAAAATGATACAAAAAATGATACAAAATATTTCATAAGTTCTTGGAGCACTTTGTGCCCCAAACTGTCCCTGTCACGTAGTTCTGGATACTGGCCGGGACCATTCTGACTGGTGTCTGCCTTCCATTTCCTTGACTTAGTCTCAAGCCAGAGGCTACTTAGCCATTCCCACTCTTGCAAAAACGGTGATCCAGTTGTGTAAACCTGTCAGGGAAGAGGGCTTCACAGACAAGCTGTGTTGTCAAGTACGTGATCTGGCTGAATCACTGCCAGCAGGCTGAGTTGGGTGCACATTTAATGCAGTTCTGTTTTATGTTCTGCTATTATGAAAAAGAGAACAAGAAAAATATGAAATATAAACTCATCAAAGTTTTTGTAAATTAAATATATCACCTGTGGGCAGACATTTCAAGTGGAATAGATAAAGAATCTACAATGGTGGTGGTTTTTATAATCTGTTAGCACATTCGTGTGTGGTGGGGTAGCATGTAGTGGTGCAATCAGGCCTCCTGTGAAATTGTTGAATGCTCCCTCTTTTATAGAACAATTTAGAGGAGGATCTATTTTCCAAGTGTAGTAGAAAGACAATTGAAACAGAAGTTAGCCAATACACAGCAGTTATTAACTAAGAGTGCACACAGCCATGCAGAGGTTCGTTCACAAGGTCCACAAGCAACAGGTAAGAGCATCTGAGCTCATGTACCGAGGAGGCCTGTGCATGTGAAGAGCACTGGGCAGCTCTCTGGGGTGCAGCACTTTGGTTTATTTCTGAGTTCTGGCCTTGTCGCTTTGCACAGCGTACTTCTGGCTCCCAAGTACAACACTGGCCTGTTTGGGACGAACAAAATTCTGAGACTCTGATGACCTTAGTCCAGAAAGAGGCATCCGTTCCAGGACTGAGCACAATGACTTTCTAGCCTCACACTGTGTCTTCAAGGACTGGGGATGGCAGAGAGGTCGAAGTGAAGAATTCTCAGAACATGGATACTTACTCACTGGAGTTCTGACAATGGGATAAAACAAAACGTTGCAAAAAGCACGCTCCTAATGCTTGTGGCCAGTTTTCAGTGCCTGGACTGCCAACAAGCTCATAGGAATCTTGAGTCCTGGTCATGAACTCCCTGATTGATGGCAGTGTTTGTGAAGACACAAAGAGACCTGCCAAGTTTCCTGACTTAGTCAGTGAGGACCCCAGCTCTGACATGAGTGACTTTCGCCCAGACTGCTGGATCATCAGACCCATTAAGTCAGGAAGGGAGATCTGAAGCCTGTGGTTGGTGGATTCTCAAAGGTGAGGCTAACGACTGCATTGGCAGTGTGGTAGCTCATTCACTGTTCCCACCCATGCTCCTGTGGTTACAACAGATGGCAAACCTGTCACTCATGGTGACCCCTTCATGGTGACCCCTTTGCTGCTGGTAGGGACTAAGGCCTTTTTTTTTTTTTTTGGTAGAAGTGCTTCTAAGCCAGCATAGTGACATGAGAGAGTAAGGCAGACAGAAAATTTCAAAAGCAGGCAGAACATCCAGAGCCATGGCCTCCAACAGTCATAGGAACATGGCCCTGGCCTTGGTGAGGAGGGCCCTGAGATGGCATTTACAGGAACTGTCCCAACAAAGTGTGGCTTAATGATGGCACAATGATGAGAAGGTACAAGAAATGGTTAAATGTGCTCTTTCCATGAGTGAAAGAGGCCAGGGTGGAAAACGGCCTTTGATGGAGTGGCTGTCTAAATGTGAACTGCCCATTGTCACCTCATGTGTTTAGGCCTCATGTCTAATCCCCAGCTAACGGAGCCTCTGGGATGTCGTCTTCAGGCAGGTTCTTGACTGGGAGTGGGCTGCAGTCCTGTCTAGTCTGGGCCCTTTGCTAGTACGAGCTAACTCACTAGCACTAGCTAACTCACTCTTTCTGCTTCCTTTCAGCTGATGTGACAAGATGTGATGCTCTGCTGTCGGCTCTGCCACGGTTTCTCTACCGTAACAAAATTTCCCCTCAGAGGCTGTAAGCCAAACCAACCTGCTCCTCCTCCCGCGTCTTCTCGTTGGGTGTCTGACCGGTGAGAAGGGGACTGCAACAGAAACTACCCAGTGAAATGCGTTTCTCACTGGTAAACATCAGGTGACGTGATGTTCACTCTGTCACCTCTGTGCTCATGGAAAACTTTGGGGAATATGCTGCACGTTTTTAGGGTCAGTATTTCGAGAGCTTTAGTGTGGACAAAGCCAATCACGCTCACAAATCTAAAACCAGAAGAAATCACCAACTTCAAAATGCAAGCAATTACTTAAATATTATGCAAAAACGTTGCTTTTTGTATGAATTCACCCATCCACATAGTTTGTATTCCCTGAGTTGCTCCCTGAGATGTAACACATTTGCTTCAGTGCAAAAAACCATTGTTCGCATGGTTTGGGTGACTTCTCTTCTGTAGTTGTCTCTGGAACAGCATGTCAGTCCTGACACGGGGAGAAAGAGGTGAGTTTGGCCTAGACAAGAACATGGCATGATGCTCATCTGGTGACTCTCTTGAGTGGTATCAGCTATGGTAAAATCTGACAACCTGAAGGCAAGAGAAAGCTCCCGTGTGCAGCATTCCTGAAGTCATCATTGCTGGGATCGCCGCCACAGGCAGACAGGGATGACTGGTCGACCTGTGGCGACATACTGCTGGCGGGAGAGGAGGCACTCTCCACAAATTAAACTTCCATATCTAGAAAAGTAAGACACTCAGAGGGAAATCCTTCCCTTAGATGAGGACATCTCAATTGAAGAGACACAAAGAGTAACCACCACCTTGTGGAAACCATCTTCATTGCCTACTTTTTGCACAAGGATCCAAAAACAAGGGGGAAGAGATGAAGGGAAAAGGAAAAGAGAATGAATGAGAAAGAAGAGGAGGAGAAGAGAGAGGAGAATGAGAACAAGCACAAAGATACAGAGAGATCTTGCAAGTCATGATGCCCCGGCTAACGTAGCTAGGTTGCAGTAGTACTGCTAACGTAGCTAGGTTGCGGCAGTACTGCTAACGTAGCTAGGTTGCGGCAGTACTGCTAACGTAGCTAGGTTGTGGCAGTACTGCTGGTCTAAATCCTCTGTGTCATTAGTGGAAACATGGCGGCATCTTTTTAATTGTGGAAACTGGTGTTTTTCTATCCTTTCATTTCCTTTTAATAAAACTTTGCTTGTACTCATCAGCAATAAATATTCTGAAGAGTATTTTATACATGGTCACTTTTATAATCCCATAGGGGAATTATAGAATTCTCTCCCAGGGGAAAGAAAAGTGGGGAAGAAAATATGATATCATGACAAGAATCTTAGAGAATTTTATCATAAAGAATATATCAATGGGGGTTCTTGACAGCAGCTATTCCTTAAAATCTACATGAATGCTGGCAAATACACTAGATAAAACTTTGATATCAGGAAAGGGGCTCACTCAGTACAATTTTAATAATACATACATACATACATCATACATACATACATACATACATACATACATACATACATACATACATACAGTTAGTAAAATAAACATACTCTCCCTGGATGAGAAAAACTTCAATCTTGGCTACATACACTGATGTGGGGAAGAGAATATGGAGGGAGAGGCTTTTAAAGCAAAGTGAGACATAGAGATTAGTAATCATCTTAAAGCTATCTGAAAAAAAAAATGTTCTGCCAGCCTCCACAAATATGCCAAGGAAGAAGTATAAAATTACATGATTTCCTGTCCAAATGCTGCATGATGCATGCATTCTCCACTAAAAATATCTCTACAATTTTGCATTTTCCAAATGTGCTGGTAACTTTTCTATGTGAGTATTTTATTACCTAGAGACAGCTTCTTTCGTAATTAAGCAAATCAGAGTGATGTCACTCTTAGGCCTCTCCCATTCCAAGGAGGAGCCTGACAGTGGCTGACTGCTGGGAACTCCTCCTCTGGGCCACACAAGACTGCAGGGCCTGCCCCACCCCCACCCCGTGCACAGGGCTCCTGAAACCCTTCACACCTGGTGAGCATGTGAGCCAGTAAGTCAGGCCCCAGTGTGCTAACAATGGAGTCATCGGCCTCTGGTAGAAGTGAGCAGCTGGTCTATTTGTAATACTAACATAGCATAGATGAGGCCGGTTAAAACATAAAGTGAACCTGGCATCGTCACACACGCCTTTAATACCAGTACTCAAGAGGCAGAGGGAAGAGGATCACTGTGAGTTCAAGGCCAGCCTGGAACTACACAGTAAGTTCCAGGTCAGTCTGCACAACTGTGAGACCCCACCTCCAAAACAAACAAACAAACAAACAAACAAACAAACAAACAAAACAAAAAAGACATAAAGTCAGTGTAACATTAAATAGTCTGGGTCAAGATGAAATGTTAATTTTGATTCTGAAAAGGTTCATTGTTTTTCCAGAATGTCTACTGTTGTATAGTTTATTTTAGAGAACTGTCACACAATTCTCAATTTCTTTTAGCTAGCAGGCCCTTTCCTCCCTAAGATTAACACTGCTCACCCATTTCAGTTCTGCTGGAAGATAGGGGGTGTCTTCAAAATATTTAGGCTCCAGGGTTGTGCCTATAAATACATAATTTCATATTTCTTGTAAATTTTGTTTCTTTCAAGGTTGAGCTGCCAGATTTTATGTTGATACAATGAGAACAAGAATATCCGTTCAGAGAAGTCGTACGTCCAGCATTGTATCTAACCTGGGGGAAACCGAACATGAGTAGAAGTAGGAAAACCTGGAGGTAAGCCAAATGAACCCACCTCCACATTGGTACAAAGCAAAGAATCTGGCTGATCTCAGGGAAGCTGACGGACTTTGGTCCCTGGGTCATGTGCTGGAGGTACAGAGATTGATTTTGCATGGGCCCAGCTCTTGTATGGAGGCAAACTACTAGGAAGAAACAAACTTAGATGTGACTATGTAATATGTGACCTACCAGAATGATGACTTTAACTCCAAAGACACATTAGGTTCTTCTGCTTAAAATTCCTTAGTAGATTCTGTGTGTGTGTGTGTGTGTGTGTGTGTGTGTGCTCATGTATATGTGCATGTGTGTGCACACTTATGGAGGACAGAGGTCAACAATGAATGTCTCCCCGAACTGTGCTTCCACTCTATCATCCATCCATCTATCTATCTATCTATCTATCTATCTATCTATCTATCTATCTATCTATCATCTATCTACCAAATATGTATGTACATATGTATGTATCTATCAATCATCTATCTATTATCTATCATCTATCTTTCTATCTATCTACCAAATATGTATGTACCCAGGTATCTATCTAATTTTGAGGTGAGGTCTCTTACTGAACCGAGAATTCACCAATTCTGTGAGACTAGCTAACCAGTGTGTGTCAAGACCCTCCAGTCCCCAGCGCCCCAGTTGTGGGATTAGAGGCATCTCCACACCCAACTTTTCCTGTGGGCTGTGGATCTGAATTCAGGTACTCATGCTTGTGTGGCAACCACTTGATCCATGCAGCCTTTCTCCCATTCCCAATTCTCTTCTAGCTTCTCACTTCATTCCTAGTTGAAGATGAGATGTAACAATTATTACTTTAATTTCCCATCAGGTTGCAAATGCCTACAATCCTGCCCTAGCCAACCTGCCCTACTTGTAGTTTTGTTAGCATGTCAGGTAGACCCATTCAGAAACTTCTGGATTCATCATCCCCCCACAGAGAAACAGAGCTCACCCCTTCTCTATCACATCATTGTCCAATATCATATCATTGTCTAATATCATGTCATTGTCCAAATGTCTCCTCTTTAAGCCCCATACTATTTCATTTTCCCCTTTGAATATTATCCTAGTTGATGTCCATTTCCTTTCCATAGGAACCATCACCTTGTAATGTACAGTGTGCAGTTTGCTTTTCATGGTAATGGTTTTCTGAGGTTCCATCCAGGCTGTTAGAATGCATGGTGCTTGGGGTGGGTATTATGCCTATTTTCTTCATCACTAAGGACACAGGGTCATGACATCAACAGGCACATAATAAACATCTCAATGAGTCATAGAATCCCCAGACAGAACAGACAGAGTAATGGAGAGAACATCTCTATGTGATTGAGACACCTTAGACAAACCCGTACAAAGGCCAAGTTGACTTGGAAGAAACAGAGGGGCCATGCCATAGTGACCCACACAGCCTTCTCAGAGACTGTGCTGGGAGTGTGCATCTTGGGTGAGCAGAGCATCCCAGGACGAAGGGCAGCTACATGTCATCTCACATCACTTGCTGTAAGGCCCTTGAGGTCTGTGTGGAGGGAAGTATACTTGCTCTTCTCCATTTATCATGGACAGAATCTCCTTACTGCCCTAGTTACTCTGCCAGAAAACTGGACTGATTGAGTGATGCAGCGCTGGCTTTGTGTGCATCTCCAGTGGGGTAAACTATGATGCAGTGATGCAGCGCTGGCTTTGTGTGCATCTCCAGTGGGATAAAGTATGATACAGTGATGCAGCGCTGGCTTTGTGTGCATCTCCAGTGGGGTAAACTATGATGCAGTGAGGCAGCGCTGGCTTTGTGTGCATCTCCAGTGGGGTAAACTATGATGCAGTGAGGCAGCGATGGCTTTGTGTGCATCTCCAGTGGGATAAACTATGATGCAGTGATGCAGCGCTGGCTTTGTGTGCATCTCCAGTGGGATAAACTATGATGCAGTGATGCAGCGCTGGCTTTGTGTGCATCTCCAGTGGGATAAAGTATGATACAGTGATGCAGTGATGGCTTTGTGTACATCTCCAGTGGGGTAAACTATGATGCAGTGATGCAGCGCTGGCTTTGTGTGCATCTCCAGTGGGATAAACTATGATGCAGTGATGCAGCGCTGGCTTTGTGTGCATCTCCAGTGGGATAAAGTATGATACAGTGATGCAGCGCTGGCTTTGTGTGCATCCCCAGTGGGGTAAACTATGATGCAGTGAGGCAGCGATGGCTTTGTGTGCATCTCCAGTGGGATAAACTATGATGCAGTGATGCAGCGCTGGCTTTGTGTGCATCTCCAGTGGGATAAACTATGATGCAGTGATGCAGCGCTGGCTTTGTGTGCATCTCCAGTGGGCTAAACTATGATACAGTGATGCAGTGCTGGCTTTGTGTGCATCTCCAATGGGATAAACTATGATACAGTAATGCAGTGATGGATGCATCTCCAGTGGGATAAACTATGATGCTGCTGGCTTTGTGTGCATCCCCAGGGGGATAAACTATGATACAGTGATGCAGCGCTGGCTTTGTGTGCATCTCCAGTGGGATAAACTATGATGCAGTGATGCAGCGCTGGCTTTGTGTGCATCCCCAGGGGGATAAACTATGATGGGCAGTGATGCAGCGCTGGCTTTGTGTGCATCTCCAGTGGGATAAACTATGATGCAGTGCAGCGCTGGCTTTGTGTGCATCTCAGTGGGATAAACTATGATGCAGTGATGCAGTGATGGCTTTGTGTGCATCTCCAGTGGGATAAACTCTGATACAGTGAGGCAGCGCTGGCTTTGTGTGCATCTCCAGTGGGATAAACTATGATGCAGTGATGCAGTGCTGGCTTTGTGTGAATCTCCAGTGGGGTATGCTATGATGCAGTGATCTAGCGCTGGCATGTGTCCAGTGGGATAAACTATGATGCAGTGATGCAGTGATGGTGTGCATCTCCAGTGGGATAAACTATGATGCAGTGATGGCTGGCTTTGTGTGCATCCCCAGTGGGATAAACTATGATGCAGTGATGCAGCGCTGGCTTTGTGTGCATCTCCAGTGGGATAAACTATGATGCAGTGATGCAGCGCTGGCTTTGTGTGCATCTCCAGTGGGATAAACTATGATGCAGTGATGCAGCGCTGGCTTTGTGTGCATCTCCAGTGGGCTAAACTATGATACAGTGATGCAGTGCTGGCTTTGTGTGCATCTCCAGTGGGATAAACTATGATGCAGTGATGCAGCGCTGGCTTTGTGTGCATCTCCAGTGGGCTAAACTATGATACAGTGATGCAGTGATGGCTTTGTGTGCATCTCCAATGGGATAAACTATGATACAGTAATGCAGTGATGGCTTTGTGTGCATCTCCAGTGGGATAAACTATGATGCAGTGAGGCAGCGCTGGCTTTGTGTGCATCCCCAGGGGGATAAACTATGATACAGTGATGCAGCGCTGGCTTTGTGTGAATCTCCAGTGGGGTAAACTATGATGCAGTGATGTAGCGCTGGCTTTGTGTGCATCCCCAGTGGGATAAACTCTGATGCAGTGAGGCAGCGCTGGCTTTGTGTGCATCTCCAATGGGATAAACTATGATGCAGTGATGCAGTGATCTCCAGTGGGATAAACTCTGATGCAGTGAGGCAGCGCTGGCTTTGTGTGCATCTCCAATGGGATAAACTATGATGCAGTGATGCAGTGATGGCTTTGTGTGCATCTCCAGTGGGATAAACTCTGATGCAGTGAGGCAGCGCTGGCTTTGTGTGCATCTCCAGTGGGATAAACTATGATACAGTGAGGCAGCGCTGGCTTTGTGTGAATCTCCAGTGGGGTAAACTATGATGCAGTGATGTAGCGCTGGCTTTATGTGAATCTCCAGTGGGGTAAACTATGATGCAGTGATGCAGTGATGGCTTTGTGTGCATCTCCAGTGGGATAAACTATGATGCAGTGATGTAGCGCTGGCTTTGTGTGCATTTCCAGTGGGATAAACTATGATGCAGTGAGGCAGCGCTGGCTTTGTGTACATCTCCAGTGGGGTAAACTATGA
The DNA here is from genome assembly GCA_036365145.1 of Orientallactaga sibirica. Classification (NCBI taxonomy): domain Eukaryota; kingdom Metazoa; phylum Chordata; class Mammalia; order Rodentia; family Dipodidae; genus Orientallactaga; species Orientallactaga sibirica. Next base: position 2,716,595 of record JAEOAD010000005.1, read on the forward strand.
TGCAGTGAGGCAGCGATAGCTTTGTGTGCATCTCCAGTGGGGTAAACTATGATGCAGTGATGCAGCACTGGCTTTGTGTGCATCTCCAGTGGGGTAAACTATGATACAGTGAGGCAGCGATGGCTTTGTGTGCATCTCCAGTGGGGTAAACTATGATGCAGTGAGGCAGTGATGGCTTTGTGTGCATCTCCAGTGGGATAAACTATGATGCAGTGAGGCAGTGATGGCTTTGTGTGCATCTCCAGTGGGATAAACTATGATGCAGTGAGGCAGCACTGGCTTTGTGTGCATCTCCAGTGGGTTAAACTATGATACAGTGAGGCAATGATGGCTTTGTGTGCATCTCCAGGGGGATAAACTATGATGCAGTGATGCAGCGCTGGCTTTGTGTGCATCTCCAGTGGGTTAAACTATGATACAGTGATGGCTTTGTGTGCATCTCCAGGGGGATAAACTAGAGATTTTTTTTTTAATTGAAACTAGAATCCTAAACATTTATCATAATCTTGCATAAGTACACTAAGATATGTTTTGTGAGCCAGAAAGAAAATCATTTGCTTTATTTCAGATTACATTTTTGACAAAATAAATCTTTTCTGCTGATTATTGACCTTATTTAGGCTTGCACCCATTAGCCATAATATGATCTTACTAGCCTGTGTAGTACTTACTAACTATGGAATATTCTAAAAAAATAAATGTAGTCCAAAGCAATGGCTTTCACGCCATTTAGAACATGGTAAGAGCCTGTCTCACAGCTTTGAAGAACCGCTTGCTGATCTGAACCATGAGACACTATTGAAGTGAGATGTAGTCTCCCTGTTTCAAGGAAATAATAGCAAGCATACGGTAAAAATGCTGGTTTCCTGGTTCAACATTTCTCTGAAAAAACTTTGACGCTACACTTCCTACTGGGCAATCTATAAAACAAGCTTTTTGTACTGCAGCCCATGGCCGAAGTCAATCTTGGCACCAACCACCAATAAGAGCTGAGCTTTAAAAGAACAGAAACCATCCACACCATCTCAGTCTTACTGGCCAAGTGCATTCCCACAGCCTGGCCACCACCGCTTTGTATATTTAGAATTGTTCACTGTATCCATCCCCTCAGTAAGGACACACTCCACACCCTTGATCATTCACACTAACACGTGCTGCCCAACTATGATTCTGATGGCTACACATGCATACCTATAGCATTTCTACAACTTTGTTACACTTCCTGATCTATTATTATTATTATTAATTTATTAGCAACAGACAGAGAGAGAAAGAGGCAGAGAGAGAGAGAGAGAATGGGTGCACCAGGGCCTCCAGCCACTGAAAACGAACTCCAGATGCATGCGCCCCCTTGTGCACCTGGCTTATGTGGATCCAGGGGAATCGAACCGAGGTCCTTTGGCTTTGCAAGCAAGTGCTTTGACTGCTAAGCCATCCCTCTGGGCCCTTATCCTCTTTTCTGTAGCTCCTGAAAGGGTAACATTTACAAAGCCACTCCTGGCAAGACAATGGCTTGAATGAGGCAATAATGAAAAAACTAAGTGTTGCTAGAATAGTGACTTGACTTTAACAGATGAAATGCAATCAGAGTTTTCAGCTTATGACTCGGTAACTGGTGGAATGTGGATGAGTGTGCTACGGTGGTGGCAGCCATTCCAACTTTCCTGAACATCTCATTTCTTTCCAGACTTTGCTTGGGGCCATGTGCTTGCTACTGCCGGATATGTGAGAAATAGCCTGCCTTCAGGTATCTTTCAATCTCTTTGGAAGAACATGTGGACAAATAATAAATGAGTGATAATAAATATGGTGCAGAGAGTTAGGGGAGCCAGTGATGGTGATGGGGCTGTGGATGGGTTTTTGGGAGAGGCAGTGCCCAATAAATATATAAAACATAACTATCTTCTCAGCTTGGTAGTTGCTGTTCTTTCATTCCAGGAACAAAAACACAGAGGTTAAGAGTGCCTTATGCCACTGAAAATATGTTTAAAATATCATAAAACAATGTAACTGTCCAATATAACCATGCTACTTGATTAATTATATATGCATTGTATCTCAAATCCTAAAACGAATATATTAGCTACACAAACAAGATTTTTTAGGTAGCATAGAAGTTTTCAAAGAAGCATTTATGTGTGTTTATGTGTGTGCTTGTGTGTGTTAGCACTGACTTCTTTTTATCAGGAGCAGGTTTTTAACTGCAGATAATGAATTTTGTGTCATGAAACTTTAAGAAAAAAATGTGTTTTAAAGGAATAATTAATGACACATTTCAAAACCAGACTTGACAAAGTATAACTATCGCTAAACTAATCACAATTATTGAGAGAACATTTCTGTATACTTGATTAAGAAATTATACTACATTCCTTCTTGGGATTCACTCCAAAGAATCATCACATTGATTTTTTTAGGAAAAAAAAAATATTGTCCATACCCTGGGGTTAATCCTGCATTCAGAGTATAGGGCATTCTGATATCATGTACATTTAGTCTAATGAAGAGGTGCCCACTTACATATTTATGCAATTAAATATGTGTAATATATACACAGTGCAAGCAATGCATGGCTATTCTGAAAGAAAATGTGTTCACCGTTCAGTCTAGGATTCAACAATCATATTTTGTTATTGCTTCCCATACTTCCCAGCATCAAAGGGGACATTCTGTCAGTTGTGGGGCACACCTACAGAAAGAAAGCTGATCACATGTCCCCCGTGCCCCGCTGCCCAGCACCTGCTTCCCTGGAGCCCGTGGACACAGAAAAGCAAAGGACACATACCTGGCTGAAGCTCTGGCCTGCAGCTCGGGCTTGCGTGCTGCGGGCTGGGAGCTGCGAAGGGGCTGTGTCACCCAGGGCCAGGGTCTGGTTGCTATGGTAGCTGGCAGGATACTGGAAAGACCCTTCAGGTTTGGAATTGAGCTGAAGTGCACTCTGGGAAAGCAGGCTGGGCCCTGCGTTGAAAGTCATTTAGAGCAGTCAGTGACAGTCTCAGTGAAGCAGAAATGACATGTATTATTTATTGAGAGTAGCCTAGAATTATCACATGCACATGACTCCAGCCAACTATCCTTTGAATTCTGAGAACTAAAATGACCATATAATTCAACTCGAACTCTCAAATGAGATTTTTTTTTTTTTTTGGTGGCTTAAAAAGTTCTCAGAGGAGTAGATTTTCTAATGATCTCATCCTGACCTACATAGAGATTATTTCTTATGAGACAAACTAATCAAGTAGTTATTTTTGGATAAGACCTTATCAGAAATATTTGAAATAATGTAAAATTGTCTAACTTTTTGTACACGTTAATTGTGTTAACATAATTATATCTCCTACTTAATGACCGGCATGCTAAAACACTCAAAGCCTTCCAGTTGTGACAGATTCTATTGTATAAATAAGGACATAACACCACAGTGCCAGCTAGTAGACCGTGTTTAAAATATTAATAGCTGCTCACTCAAACAATGTAGAATTCACCCCAGTTTCATATAGTCCCTGATGAGACGTTATCTTTGCCATCATAGCAATGTTCAGTAGGAGAACAAAGAGAAGAGGTGGTGTGAGACCAGGTGCCACATCATGGCCTATGTTATAAGAGATGAAGAAGAGAATCAAGGTCTGGCCTTATAGTTTAATTACACTTTGCAGGTCAGATTCTGTTTTATTTTCTCGTATTCTACAGAGTTTGATTGCTTGCATGAGGTTGTGCATATTCTTTTCAGGGAAACATTTAAAACTCAAATTTAATACTCACTTTGGGGACTGAAGCAGGTAGACAGAAATGCACTTTCTTGTTTACACTGTGTGTGTTGGAGAAGTGAGTGGCTGAGAAGAGTGTTAGGGGCCACACTTGTGGCAATACAAATTTCCTCATGTTTCTGTATCACATGGTACAAAGCAGCCTCTTTGTTCATGGAAAGTAAATGATATACATATAGACTACAGGGTAACCATGGAAACAGCTTTGATGCCCTTTGTTGGCTTTTCATTTAAAATAACATTATCAGCTGTGCTTGATGGGTATTCCCTTTATAAAAGGATTTGGTAATCAGGTGTGGTGGAACACGTTTAATCCCAGCACTCAGGAGGCAGAGGTAGGAGGATTGCTGTGAGTTCAAGGCCACCCTGAGACTACATAAAGAATTCTAGGTCAGCCTGGGCCAGAGTGAGACCCTACCTTGAAAAACCAAAAAATGTTTTTAAAAATAAATAAATAAAAATAAAATAGCATTATCATTCCTAACAAGTCTAGGAAATCACAAGATTCTTACATCTCTTTAAGAATTGACCATTGCTTTCTATTTCAAATGACATCCTAGATGTGGTATGAACTACCCCCTTCACTACAAACAAGTGTTCTCTGTTTAAATTTGCCATTTAAGACCCTCACCTTTCCTCACATTTTCTGTTGGCACTTTGAAACAGCATGTGAAAATACTGTGGATTACAAAATAAGGAAATCACCTAATATAGTGAAGATTCAGTATTTTTGAAGCCATATAGTTTCTGGACAAAGTCAGTCAAGGAAACTGAAGTGTTCCCATCCAGCTCCCGCTTCATCATAAAGGGTTTATCAAAAGGAAGGCCTGCAATTCCTTTGCTTTTAGTTTAAAACAAAGTCCCAAGCAATGTATATAGCAGATGCTTCCATTTCTAATAGCTTGCACAAAGATTATTCAATCCATACTGATGGTATTTCAGGCCTAATCACCGAGACCTTGACGCCTCTGTGCAGAGATGCACTCCATTCCATTCTGGATGCCAGAAGCACGTTGTCACCACTGCTGCAGTGGCCTCTGCCCAGTACGGCAGAGTGAGCAGGTGTTCCACATGGGCTAGCTGATGGGAGGCTGAGCTCTGCAGACAGCTTTGGGAGGCAAGGAGTGGTCACTGTTAGGGACAGTGGCACATGGTGATTGACCACTGGACAAGACAGAGGTGAGCGATGGGAGGGCACTGAAGAATTTTAGCCAAGGACTTTACTTGGGCCCCACTGAAGGTCACATCTTACCAGAGGAAAGTGAGTGACAGTGAAAGAGCAACGTCCTCTCTGTTGAGAGTCCACTGTTTGGTCCTTCAGTGGGCAGCATCAGCTACGGCTTGTAGCTTCTCTCAAGACATCCACCTGGGCATGATGGGTGGCTCTGAGCACAGCCTCCTCTACATACCGGTGGAGGGTGAACGCAAGGAAGGTCAAAGCAGACAGAGAGCTCGGACGTCTCGCCAGAGTGAAATCATGTGGGGTACTTCATCTGACAAAGTCCACGAAGCGAAACAGCTACTTGTCCCCATTGTGTGCCTTTCAGAGAGAGCGTCTAAATTTTCTCGGAGGAACTTTCCTAAGTGTGTAGTTAGAAAGTTAAATAATTTTGTGGATTTTGAAAAGATTCACATACTTATCCCCAGAAACTTACAAATGCTGTTTATACAGGATTTTCAAATGACATTGGAAGGTCCTTTTCTAAGAGAATTTCAATTAAAAATATGATTTACTTTGTCTCGCAAAAGGGTATCATGGGATAATCAAATCTGCTCATCTTTTATGAACTCGGTCGTGTGTTTGGTCAATACTCGGTAAAAACAAACCACGATTCTCATCATTCTGTTAATAAATCGCAAACACTGAAACCTAGATGGATTCTGACAATGGTAATCGCAACAATGAACAACACGTCATAACAGTGACAGGTCACCTGGCAAGGACAGAGCCATCAGGGTACCATGCACACTTTTCTCAGGGACTTTCTGACGTGCTCACTAGGTCTCAAACCATCATCCCTTATTTATTCTAGTTTTGGAGAGCACAGTGCACAGACATAAGAATGTATGGAAAAGTTGAAAGTATAGGATAGCCCTTAATTGTCTTATAATGGCAATGAAATTTACATATAACTAAGTCTTCATTAGTTTTATTAACATTACTGTGCACTGAGGCAGAAAATACAAATTTGCCAGAGATTAACTTATAGTTTTTAGGCTTTTAGTTATGTTTTCACTCTTTCTCTAAATCTTTTTTTTTTTTTTTGTCTCTAGAACTTTTGAGTGCATATCCTGTGTGTTGCTTGCTGGGGCCACAAGTAAAATGGGATTTCTTTCCTGAGAATGTGGGGTGTATGGACAAGAGGATGGGGTGATATGAGAGGATGCCGTGGGGGGAAAGGAAGACATGTTCCCCCAAAATCCACCTAGGAAGATGGAATATTGTTTTCAGTGTGATTAGTTGCATGAGAAGGAACTTAAAGTCCAAGAGCGAGTGGACCATGCTGTCCTCTTCGGTCACAAGAAGCAGAGCCGTGCTCTGGAACGCAAGCTGCCAGGACGCCGCTGGCCCGAAGAGTCACAGCCACATTAATGTTTGTGACTTGCTCATTGGGAAGAGTCCTGGAAACTGAGCAAGGACGCGTTGAAAATGACGGGAAAAGTCCTGGAAACTGAGCAAGGACGCGTTGAAAATGACGGGAAAAGTCCTGGAAACTGAGCAAGGACGCGTTGAAAATGACGGGAAAAGTCCTGGAAACTGAGCAAGGACGCGTTGAAAATGACGGGAAAAGTCCTGGAAACTGAGCAAGGACGCGTTGAAAATGACGGGAAAAGTCCTGGAAACTGAGCAAGGACGCGTTGAAAATGACGGGAAAAGTCCTGGAAACTGAGCAAGGACGCGTTGAAAATGACGGGAAAAGTCCTGGAAACTGAGCAAGGAATGACGGAAAAGCGTTGAGCAGGACGCGTTGAAAATGACGGGAAAAGTCCTGGAAACTGAGCAAGGACGCGTTGAAAATGACGGGAAAAGTCCTGGAAACTGAGCAAGGACGCGTTGACAATGACGGGAAAAGTCCTGGAAACTGAGCAAGGACGCGTTGAAAATGACGGGAAAAGTCCTGGAAACTGAGCAAGGACGCGTTGAAAATGACGGGAAAAGTCCTGGAAACTGAGCAAGGACGTGTTGAAAATGACAGGAAAAGTCCTGGAAACTGAGCAAGGACGGAAAAGCGTTGAAAATGACGGAAAAGTCCTGGAAACTGAGCTCAGGGGAAAAGTCCGTTGACAATGACGGGAAAAGTCCTGGAAACTGAGCAAGGACGCGCTGAAAATGACGGGAAAAGTCCTGGAAACTGAGCAAGGACGTGTTGAAAATGACGGGAAAAGTCCTGGAAACTGAGCAAGGACGCGTTGAAAATGACAATGACTGGAAACTGGAAAAGTCCTGAAACTGAAAGTCCTGGAAACTGAGCACGCGCGTTGAAAATGACGGAAAAGTCCTGGAAACTGAGCAAGGACGCGTTGACAATGACGGGAAAAGTCCTGGAAACTGAGCAAGGACGCGTTGAAAATGACGGGAAAAGTCCTGGAAACTGAGCAAGGACGCGTTGACAATGACGGGAAAAGTCCTGGAAACTGAGCAAGGACGCGTTGAAAATGACGGGAAAAGTCCTGGAAACTGAGCAAGGACGCGTTGAAAATGACGGGAAAAGTCCTGGAAACTGAGCAAGGACGTGTTGAAAATGACGGGAAAAGTCCTGGAAACTGAGCAAGGACGCGTTGAAAATGACGGGAAAAGTCCTGGAAACTGAGCTCAAGGACGCGTTGACAATGACGGGCTCTGTGTTCACACCAGGTGTGTGTGTGTGGGGGGGTGAAATCGTTTTACCATTAATATGGAATGCTCGGGACAGTCTTCAGTTCTTGGTCTGACCAAACCCACTCGTTCCAAGTGAACAGAACAGAAAAATCCCATGAAAAAACTCACATTCAGTGCAGTTCTTTCTCAGAAGGTACATGAAGCAAGAGGTCTTAGGTACGATGCCGCTATCTCAATAGTTTTTCAGATATAATAACTTCTTAGAGACCAAACAGCAACTCATGAGAAAGAAACCCTGACATGTATCTTGTTATTATTCTCAGAAGTATAAACAGAGGCTGAGACAGGATGCACTAAGAGCCAGTGTCATAAGCTTGCTGGGTTAAAGACGAAACACACATCTGTCTTCTACTTCCACAGGAAGAACTAACTGTCTTCATTTAACAAGTCACATGCACACATCAACACTTTAAAGTTGAAAGAGTCTTCTGTACATGGATGATCCCTGGCTTGCGGAAGAAATCGTCTCACTTCAGATTATGGCGCTCCCCCCAGTGAACTGCTATTTAGAGGTCCCTGCTGTCATAAAGGGGAAGCCTGACGTCTGCTGCTAGTGGACCAAAGCCAACCTCAGTGAACAGAGGTTGAAATGTTATTATTATTATTTTTGGGCAAAAACTTTAGACTGATTTACAGGTTATATGAACATCACATCACCAGTTTTTTAAAAAATATATTTATTTATTCATTCGAGAGAGAGGCAGAGAAAGAGAGAGACACAGAGAGAGAGAGAAAGAGAATGGGCACGTCAGGGCCTCTAGCCACTGCAAACGAACTCCAGATGCATGTGCCCCTTGTGCATCTGGCTTATGTAGGTCCTGGAGAGTCAAACCCTGATCCTTTGGCTTTGCAGGCAAAAGCCTTAACCACTAAGCCATCCCTCCAGCCCCCATCAACAGTTTTACACTAACATGCATCGCTTCTCCAGATTAAACTAACCTGCCATTTTAAGAGTTTCCATGACCAACCTTATTCTATTTCCTCAGGTTTACAGACCTCATCTGATTGCTAATTCTTGCCTGTTAACTGTCCATCTATCCCAGATTCCTTAAACCTTAGTTAAAGTGCAGTGTCCAATGATACAGAAAGGCCAGGTGCCCCGAGCATGTTGCTCACAAGTCATTATTTAATTCGCATTCATGCTAATGGAATGATGTGGTGTAATCTGCAAAAAGAACAATCCAGAAGTCAAGTGGGAAGACATGGGGTCCAGTCTGCTTCATATTGATTTGCCCTAGGTAAGGATGATGATGCTGACAGCACATCTCCCACGGGGTCTTTAGATAGTGTTACGTAGTTCTAAGACTGTGCTGAGCACTTTACTTCTGTCAACTCCTTGAATTTTACAAACTACCCAGTGGGGAGAGTACTATCAACTCCGCCGACGAGGAATAACTACTCAGGGTTCACCAAACTCAACCCGCAGTCAAGGCAGGCTTCAGACCGCCCAGTCTGCCTTCAGGGAGAGTATCCTTAACCAAACCCTTTGCACTATTCTGTGTCTACACATTTACTCTGCAAGTTTGAGCATGTAAGGGGGATAATGGCTGTCAAAATGCGAGCTTCTACATGAAAGCCAGGTATTATTATTATTATTATCACCACTTGACTAACTGCATAGCCACATGGTCGGATAATAATGCAACCATGATTGGGGTTTGTTTCCCTGGTTCTGCCTCACACGTCACTTACCGTTTCCTTCAACCCCCTGCAAGCTTTCATTTTGCAATGGAGGCATCAGACGCACAGTTCATCAAAATAACCCCCTTGCAATAAAAACATTCAATACAGGTAAACAGCGAGTATCTTAGCCAAGAGATGAAAAATTAAAAACTTTTGACATTAAGAGAAACTTGTGCTTGTTTTTTTATCAGACTGAAATTCCTTCCTCTGCTAATCTCCAAATTGATTCTTAACTGGCCAGTGGTGTTTAAATATTCTCTCTTCCGTGAAGGCTCCCCTGTATGTGATTGTGCAGGGGAAAGACCCCACATCACCCTGCTTGCCACCTTACACCCTGCTGACCAGATTCTAAGGGATTTAACTGTTTAACACACTCTGGGCATAGCATGGGAAGAGGAAAAATGGGAGGGGAGATGGAAGTGTGGACATTTAAGGTGACAGCACAGTGGGGATGGAGTGGAACTGAGGGTACTATTTTTAGAGGCAGGAAGACAAGGAAAAAGAGAGAGAGAGAGACCAGGAAATTCTTGTAGTGCAAGAGCAAGAAATCTGCAATGATTTCAAAAATGATAACTAGGGTATGGAGACCAGGAAGGGTGGAGAGTGAGGGGCATGTGACTTAGTGAGGAGGTAGACAGGAGGGACACTTCCACAGGAACTACTGACAGGAAGTACGTGTGGGATTCAGTGCTCTGAGATTGGCGGACTTATTTTTGGATCATGGGGTTTGAGAAGGTGATCCAAATTCATGTACAGTGGTTAGAAATGGAACCTGCTTTTTTGTTGTTGTTGTTTTTTTGAGGTAGGGTCTCACTCTAGCCCAGGCTGACCTGGAATTCACTATGTAATCTCAAGGTGGCCTTGAACTCATGGCAGCCCTCCTACCTCTGCCTCCAGAGTGCTGGGATTAAAGGCATGTGCCACCATGCCCAGCTTGGAACCTGCTTTTAATACTAACTGTAATCCAACATGGCAAACTTATTCCTGTCACTATTTAATAATTTCATAGGTTGAACTTTGATCACATGTAAATGTAAATTTCAAACAGAAAGGTGGCTGTGATAAATCTTGAGTCACACAAATGAGAGAGGGTCTCCAAGGGGTAGAGTTTATTAAAAAAAAAAAAAAAAACTTAATTTCAAAGGATTACTTTACCATTGTCAAAAATGCCATTAAGAAAAAGCTGACAATGGATAATGTCTTGGACTGGAGCCCAAGGAATATTTTATGAGCCTGTTAATTCAGGACAATCCGAAGAAACAAATGTGCACACTGAGATGCGTTCATTCAGTACTGGGCACCTCCGGGCAGCTTTTGTCAGATTTATATATTTACCAGGAAGTACAGAAAAATGGCTTACTCCAAGGTTAAACTGTTTCTTTCAAGATGATATAAAAAAAAAACTTATTTTATGTAGGCCATTAAAAATAATCATATCAAATTTCAAACACATCGATAACTGAGGAGCAATTTGCATTCATTTCTCCTTTTTTGCTACTTGTTCTCTGTGGATGGTTCAGAAAATTATTTAAAGATTAAGTATTGTTCTGTTTTAAATGAGAGAAAATTCTTAGAGCGATATCAAATAAAGACAATGGGTGAATATATTATGGTAAATACTTGATAAGGTTAAGGCAAGTAGGTGGTGGTGATTTCATACAAAGAGGTTATTATAAATAATAAAATGAAGGAGAAAATGATTATTTGTATGATGGCAGAAGTGGTCTAAGTCAGCTGTGAATGCTTTAGTGTTATTAACCACAAATTGCTCTGTAGGATATTCATCCTGACTTGTGTAAACCACACTACTCATCAGTTTCAATATAGCAGCTGTTTCTTCTTTATGGATTCTAGAAGGCTCATCACTTTACCAGTTTACTTAGAAGAGATGGCGAGTGGAGATCAACTGTTATTTTCTCCTGAGCTTCATTAGTAACTTGTTTATGAAGCTCATTTAGAGGAGCTCCACAGAGGAAGCTCCCTGGAAATAGGGGCTCAGCCCAACTGCCATTTCCAAAAATTAACCGAGGGAAAAAGCTCCAGGGACTTGTTACACAAGGAAGCTGGGAGCTGGTGTGTTCTATGAGCAGGTAGGCATTTACATTTCATCTCTACGGCTCTTTCTTCAGAATATCTATTTCATCTATCAGGTGCTGTATGTGAAAATTACAACTTGAATGTTCCCCCAAATATTGAATTATACACAGAGACTTTAAACTGATTTTATTCAACTGATGTCACTGTCTTAGAGTGCGTCTTCAAGTTTGACTATTATAAATGCACAAGTTTAAGGCTGGAAAATTATTCACTACATGCAGTGCCTGTTTCTTTAAATCCATATATAATGGAAAAGACAGAAAAAAGTTTATTTGTTAAAAATATAAATATTAAATGCATAACTTTAGCTTGAAATGCTTAAGCACAGAATTTTATAGTGCTTTGAAGTAGTCATAAAATGATATCATAGAATGATTATTTCCCAAGTATTTCTTTATAATGGATTCTCTTCAGACTATTCACCATTAAACATTTCAATTAGTGTATAACAATGAGAAAAATCATGGTGTATGTACTTCTAAATTAATATTCTCTTCAGGACAGACTTCAACTTCTCAATACCAATAATTGTAAAAAGAAACAGGAAATTAATATAAATCACTTTTGAAGAAAAAAACCTAAAAATTAAATCTAGACAATACCATATGGGACCCACTAGTTTACAGAGCCTGTTGCCAGTTTAGAGCAACAGCAGACTCACTCTCAACATCTGCATGTCCTCCCGCTTTCTCCTGGTACATCTCGCTGCAGAGGGCTCCCTGTTGCTTTGGTGTCTCTATGCAGGCAGTTCCCAAACTGTCTGCTCTCAGAACCTGAAACATTATTGATCACTTCCAAGACTCAATGACATGGGTGAGACACGATGGTGTTTGCTGGAATATGTTAATAAGAATATGCAGCGAATGTCCTTGTGCTCTCACAGAAGAGCTGTTATCACTTACCATGCAGCCTCAGAAACAGTCCTTGCACTATCAGAACGTGGAAAGTACACACGAGACGACCAACATTTGTGTGGAAAAAAATAAAATCACTGACAGGAAAATAAATGTCCTACGCTAGGGAAGGTCATTTGACCTTGAGGAGTCTTAGAAGAGGCTTTGCAAGCCCAGGGCTCTCATGTACACAGGAGAAGCCCTCTTCATATTTGTATTAGAGGTCCCTTTGGTATCACAATGGTTTGAATACGAGAGTGTTTCTTTCGGACTCTACATATGGTGCTCTGTTCCAGGAGACTCCGATAAAACATTCTAAGCATGTGCTTAATTGAATATTTGCATTGGTCTTTCTGACCTTGGGGATGTCACACATTTGGGAAATTGCCATATTTTCCTTATCCCTTCAATTCCCACATCTTTCCTTATCCCTTCAATTCCCACATCTTTCCTTATCCCTTCAATTCCCACATCTTTCCTTATCCCTTCAGTTCCAAGTGCTGGCCCTGAACTGGTGACCCACTTGGAGAAGTTATAACATGTCTTCCTAACATCTGTGATGGAAAGAAATCTAGGTGAAATCTAAGAGAAAGAAACTGCACATTAGCTGAGAACCAGATCCAGACATTGCCTGCAAGGGAAGATAACTCTAGCTTCCTAAATTCCATTTCTTCCAATGAACTGCCTGTGTGTTTTCCCTGGGCTCTGCTCACCTGTTCAGTTGCACCACCACTACCTTCTCACTGGCTGCAAGCACCAGCAGTGGTAGGGAAGTGAACACAAGTGAATTCCAAAAGGAATCAATTGAATACCTGTAGCCTGAGATAACTACAGAGACAAGAGAGCTGAATACAGTGACATAATTCTAGAAGGAACACCATCTTGTTTGGATCTTAAAAGCAAAGGCTGAAGGGGTATGAAGTAGTTTCAAAGAATGCACAACTCAAGTCGATGCAGTTCTGGGATGCACTGTCCCCACAGGCAAGACCGAATTCCCTGGCCAGGGGAGGAGTGAGGAAACTGAAACCCAGCACGTCTTCCATTTCAAAAGGTTTTCCATTCCATTGTTCTGTCTACTCGAAGGTCTAGCTTCCACCATAACAGAACACAAAGGAAACAAGCTATCTTTTTCCCCTAAACATGAGTTTCATTTGTTGAGTCAGTTTGATTCATATTTTATTTTAACTTCTAGAATTTCATGACAGCTTTACATACCTAGCTCACTTCTCTTTCCACCGATGTTCTTTTCATGAATTATGAAAGCAGTCAGTTCCCCAAATGTCTCTTACTTTTAATGTTACTATTATATAAGAATATATGGTGTTATGTTTATAGTTTTTTGATTTCTCAAAAGTTCTGTGAATTAATCTATCCACAGTAATGAAATAAAAATGATAGACTGCAAGTCCACATTTAGTGATATATTCACCTGTTCTAAAGTACATATGGTGACTTTGTTTGGACTCTGCCTGCTCTAAATGAAATCTCTATCTATCATCTATCTCTCTGCAATCTGTGATTGCTTCCTGGTTGTTTAATACATACTGATATGAAAGTTCAGAATAACATGCATTTTTTAACCCTAACATTCCAGATACATGAACTCTTATGATTTTCCAATTAGATAATGGAAATATCTAATATGTGGTACAATTTAATTTGATTTAATTTAATTTGATTGATAAATTAAAGATAGAAATGGTTCCTTTTTAAAATACTTTAGACAACTTAATTTCTAGTCAACATGAACTTATTTTGTCTCAAGCAATGTTTCCAGTTTTAGGCTTTTCCCCTTTCTAGTTTTATTTTGTTTATTTATTTATTTATTTATTTAGGAAGAGTCTCACTCTAGTTCAGGCTTATCTGGAACTCAATTTGTAGTCCAGGCTGGTTTCAAACTCATGGCAATCCTCCTACCTCAGCCCTCCCAAGCTGGGATAATCGGTGTCTGCCAGCACACCTGCCTTAGTTCTGACTTTTGACTGATAATATTTGTTTTATTAATTATTGCCTGAAACATAATCATTCTTACCTCTGAATTTATATCACCAGGCATGCACAGATTAAATAAAGTGCTTGAGTCATGTCAGTTCAGGCCAAGCCACACACTACGTCAGAAGGTAATGGCTCTGAGCATCTGTCAGTAAAGTGTTCCTTATTGCTGTGTTGTTTTGTTTCATTTAAATAAAGCAATGATGATAGCTGAAGCAATTCTCATAGTGACTTGGTGACATGGATTTGTTAGAATTGAAATTAGACAGCCAGCAGTCATGAAAAAGTGGCATGGTGGCAAAGGTGGTACACATGATTTACATTCTGTTTATGACAGCACTTTTAACAACTACAAAGTGTTGGAAATGTTTACAGAGATGACACCCGAAAGTCGATAAAGTTGAGCAGTTACTCCTTGCCTTATCATCCAGAAGATGAAGGCGCTATGATTCAACACTTATTTTAATCAGAACTTGGAAAGAAAAATACTAAAACTTTGAATATAACAAATTAAATACCCTGTGCTTAGCGACTGAGATAGCTTTCCATTTTCGTACATTTTTTCTGGCTTAATTTAGACTTATTTCGTGCTGTTTTTGTCCCTTCTGAGTTGGGATTAAGAGACGGTTCTCAAGGGCAGGGTGCCAGGTTCAATTTAGCATTAGCTGGTTCATGGCTATTCTAGCTAATGAAGCCATTGATTGAGTAATCACAAGGGACTCGCTGAATGTGATGTGCTCTTTCTAATTAGATGAATTTATCAAAGAGCGACTGCATATCTGTTTGCTGTGCTTATAGACCAAGGGCATACACACAGTACATTGTTACACTACATAGTAGAGTGTTGTGTTGGTTAATCTTCTGGCCTCAAGACTCACTCTGTCCATTGCCCACGTTGACAAAAGTGCCTTACACTTTCGTCTCGTGGGTTGGCCCACGGGAGGCATGCATCAGGGGACAGAAGCAGAAAGAGACTAGGAGATTTGTTGTACTGCTGACTTATCTCTGCTGGATTCTGCTGCCTCATTTTTCCTCCAGGTCCAGTGGCCTTGAGGACTTTCAATTGTGGTTGCACCTTGAATATTATAGCATGTCCTGTGTGCTCCTATTTAATCTTGCCCACTCTTTTGCAAACGGTCCCTTTATCAAATTCCTTCAGTGAGACTCTTTGAATAGAATCTTAACCACATGTGGGTCATAACTGACAGACATACATGAAGCCATCTATATTTTTACACTCTACCTTTGAACATGCAACATTAGCACTGTGGTGATATCCCAAATTACAAGCATCTTCTCGACATCTTAAAAGGATTTTCCTCAAATTTACCCAGTGTCTTCCATCTCAAAGCACTTCTGAAAATGTTGAGAGCTAATTTGGTTTTCTTTTGCCTACAAAGCTGCATGACACTGTCACAAATTGGTGCTATTGTTTTGTTTGTTTGTTTCGTTGGTTATTATTCTTTTCTTTAAAACAGTATGAAAGAGCTCACAATAAGAATCACTGATGAAAATCTTAAGTGCCTTCAATCAGATAACTTAGTACATAATGTAAACTCAATGATCTTTCAGAAAAAAAATACAACAATTAGCAAATAATTTTGGGAAACACAAGTGGCACATTGAACTTTTTTTTTTCTAATAAAGTCAATCATTCATAGGGGACTTCTGTGCACATGCTACAAGAGAAGAAAAGCTAATACTAGACACTCTTCATTTCCCTTCATTGCACTGGAGGGAGCATTGCCACTGAGGAGAGCCAGTGTGACTGTTTATTTCATTTGTACTAAACACACACACACACACACACACACACATTATGTCCTTTAGCATTTCCCTGTCCCTTTAATGATTGTATTTTATGCTAATTTTTCTCCAAAGTACTTTTCACATTTCATCTTCTTAGCTTCTTTTTCCATTTATTTGGCTCTTTTCAAGATTTTCCAAAAGTCAGTTAGATATTCCTTTATTTTGTTTTTATAAGCTACAAAGTTAAGTTTTCCTCAAAATGAAAATTTTATTATAAAATATCATTGTCTTTTTTTCCAAGAATAATATAACGTTAATAATAATTATAAATAGAATGCATATAATAAATATAAATATAACATATAGCATAATAATAAGTATAATGAATGAATAATAATACATAGTTCATATATTTCCTTTTAAAAAATGTATTTATTTATTTGAGACAGAGAAAGGGAGAAAGAAAGAGTGAGTGAGTGAGAATGGGCACACCATGGCCTCTAGCCACTGCAAACGAACACCAGATGCATGTGCCACCATGTGCATCTGGCTTATGTGGGTCCTGGAGAATTGAACCTGGGTTCTGAGGCATCGCAGGCAAGCGCCTTAACCACTAAATCATCTCTCCAGCCCATATGTTTCCTTTTTGTTCTGATTTCCTGAAATATGTTTCCTAGTTATAATGTGACTACATTAATTATAAATATTTTATTACTTGCTTTTTCATTTTAGTAAATTATTATCAAAGTAGGTGAATTTTTATATGACTTTATTTTTATTTGATCTTTTTGTCAATTTTTTTCATTTTAATATCTAATTTCATATTTCTATCTAATTTGATGGATAACACTTTTTTCTTCAATATAGTGATTTAATTTTCTAATTTTAATTCTTTACTTTTTATCCTAGCATTCCATCTAAATGTGCATTGAAATTTTCACAGTAATATCATCAACTTCTTTAATTTCTGTCTTAACTCTCAGAGTCCATGTTCTTTGATTAATTTCTGTTCAGTAGATTTATCACACCTTTGTAGGTGAAGACAGCTTCACCATATAACTGTCCTCTTTAACCATGATTAATGTTCCTGTGTTAAATTCCACTTCATCTCATTTCCGCTTCCTATTCATTGGTACTGTTGGCACAATAATTTCTTGTTCTTTAATTTCTACCTTTATTTCCTTAAGTGTGCATCTGGTAAACACATAATAATCTATGTTTTCCATATTTCATTTTTTTGAGGCAGGGTCTCACTTTATTCCAGGTTGACATGGAACTCACTCTGAAGCCCAAGCTATCCTGACTTCTGGCAATCCTCCTACGCCAGCCTCTTGAGTGCTGGGATAATGGTAAGAAACACCACACCTGGCTGCTTACGATATATTTGAATTGCTATTCTTTTGAGAGAATTCAGTGTCATTAAATAAGAGCTAGCTGGATATAATTAACTTATAACTTCTATTTTATTATTTTGTGCCACTTGATTTATGCTGTCGCTTCTTTTTTCTTCTCTTTCTCCTTATTCAAGATTGTCCCTTCTCCTTAGCTCATATTTAAAGATATTGCTCTATTATTTGATGAAAGATATTTGCTGTCATGCTTCTCTCTAGTAACACATATAACTCTATATCTCAGCATTTGTCTTCTCTAATAAGATGAGTGTATGTGTTTCACATGTTAATTAAATATATTTTAGCTACTTTTATTACTATAAAATAATAAGAGTCTACATTTTTAAATGATAAAATATGAAGGACCAATATAGTTTTTATCATATATCTTACCTTAGGAATTTCTTTGAGGGAATGCATATTGGTTTAAATAAATCTGAATTTTCACAATAACATCTAAAGAATAGTAGTAGTATAAATATTATATAGAAAATGAACTAATATCTAAATGGAATGGTTTTCAAGATAAGTATGCTATTCTAGTCTTATTACTTCCTTTTTATGATAAAAACATGATGTATATTCACAGAGATTTAAAGTTAAGGAATAAAATGTTTATTGGTTTTGATGCAGAAATTATTAGGGTAATTTTTTCTTAAACAATTCAATGTTTAGGTACTTAATGAATTTTTAAAAATAAATCCTGGAAATTTTTTAATGTATTGAGAAGAAATTCAGTCCAATGTCAACACATTTTCTTTCTACGATTCAACCTTCCTAGCTGCAAAGCATAATTAAGTATATATAAATAAATCTTTAGATACTATATAGAATTAACACAGCAATGCAAGATGTTAATATATAAATATAAAGAATTAGTGCACATTAATATAGTACAAATAGTGAATACTGTATCTAGTAAAAATTTTTAGGCCCTCAGCAGAATATGGGCAAGGAGGAGGAAAATGTTGGTACACATGATGTGTCCATACAAAGTATATTCATAATAAAAATAAAAAAATGATTTTGTTAAAGAAATGCAAATTCTTAAGAATGGTGCTGATAATGATTTATATGCATAAAGCAGAGGAAGAAAATTTAAAGGCAGATACTGTGTTTGTTAAAAACTATGTATGAATCAGTGAAATGTACTTGTCAAGAGGCTGAACATTTGGTGAAAATTCTAGATATCAAATGCTGACTCATTATAGTTTTTAATCTAATAGGAATGGAGAAAACAGATGAAACAAGTATAAATCTGCCTAAAGCTTTTATTAAATATGGCATGTGATGCTAATGACAGAAAACTAATAAAACCACATGTCTCCTATTGTGTAGCCACCTTTCAGTGAAGCCGGCTGGGCAGCTTGTGACTTACTTTCACTTGTGGGGTAGCCCTGTGGGTCAAGAATCCCTGACTCCTGCAGCGATCGAATACAGGAGTCTACCAGCTCCAGGCCTGTTGTAAGCTCATCTTCGATATCTTTTTGACCATCTGAAACAAGATATTTTAAAGTGACACATACGTAATTGGTTAATATTAAACATTTCATCTTTCTCTTCTTTTGGTGTTTTGAGGTAGGGTGTCACTCTAGCCCAGGCTGACCTGGAATTCACTATTGTAGTCTTAGGGTGGCCTCGAACTCATGGTGATCCTCCTACCTCTGCCTCCCGAGTGCTGGGATGAAACGCACGGGTGACCACACCTAGCTAGGCTCTCTCTCTTTTATTATGTGGGTTTGTGTGCTGTACAGTCATGTGTGTATAGATCTGCTAACCCGTATGCACTCGTTTGCATCCCAGAGAAGTATATCAGGAGTCCTTTATCTATCACTCTTCCACATTATTACACACACACACACACACACACACACACACAAACCCAGAGAGAGAGAGACTTACATTTAATCTGGAGGTTTTTCAGCTACACTGGCTGACCAGGGACGCTCATATATAGTTCTACTGTCTCCAGCTCTGTCAGTGCTGGGTTACAGGCATGCATAGCCATGCCCAGAGTTTTACCTGGGGGTTCTAGGGATCAGACTCAGGTTTTCAAGCCTGCACAGCAAGCATCCTTCCCCACTGAACCAGGTGCCCAGCCCCTGAGCTATCACTTAATAATCAAGCCCTACCTCTGTCAGGCTATTGCTAGAAGTGTAACAATAGTTACAACATTGTTGCAAAATAGTCACCGTAAGCTTGGAAAACAAACACCATAGCCAAAGTTAATCACTGCCTGGAAAGGAGGCGGTTAGCAAATTGCTTAGCTCTCCCTCGACTTCACTTAGCCTTGGTGTCGGATTTTTCCCCATTCACTTTTATGTTCCGTCCCAAGCTCAGAAGAACATGGAAGAGTCGTGTCGATACAATAGGAGTAAGAATCCATAAAGCAGCTATACGTTACCTTGTGACTGCCAATGAAACTGCTCTTCTGCTGAACTGTAAGAGAGAGAACACACAGCTATAATGCACTGATTAGAAAAGAAAGGACTAGCCCACACATGCAAAGGCACCTTAGAGGAATGATGCTGGCTCCAAGGAATCCTCTTAATTCCTCATGGAAGAAAGAGATCCCATTGTGTGGTAACGTCTCAGTCTTCACGTATTTGCTACATGTCCCTTTTGATTCACAGGCAAGGCCAGATTATAAAGGGACATGATTCAGTAATTTCTAGAATGATAGCTCTTTTTTTTTAAACAAATCTCCATCCATTCAACTTGTTCCTTACAATAGTTTCAGACTAATGCAGTTTCGCCCAATTTTAGCTATTTTAAAATATAAGTCTGAATGGTGTCATATGGACTTTGTAAGGTACCTAATAAAGAAATAAAGTTCTATATTTTTTCTTTTACAAATGAGATAAAATAGCTTTGTCTTCACTGTGACATTTCCTAGGAACTTTTTTTAAAAACTTTATTATTGTGGTTAAATGATAAAGTTTAAAAGAACTAACAGTTTATGAATGAATAACACCGAATGGAGTTATATTACAAAAATTCTTACCTAACAATACATCTTAAAAATGATTCAGCTATAAAGAATTGCTCGTACATGTGACACACCAATGACATTGTACAGAGTGGACCTGTGACTGATTTATTTTGTATGATTTATTGAATAAATAAAATAGTGTTTCTGCATGCTAGCCACTCTCATTATCCATGCAGACACTTCCTCCCGTGCTCCTTACTCGATGTCAATAATTGATGAGAAGTCTAGATGCCAATTACAGACAGGTTCCATTCTGAGAATGATTTCCTACACTTATTTCACCAGATCTTTTCCTGGGATCAAGCAGCTTCTATGAATAGCTCATCACTTCCTTGGCAGAAAGTGGGTTTTAGACCTTTAATTTGTACCTTGGAGGCAGCTTCTGAATACATTTATGGGGGAAAGGGAATTCTGGTATAAATCAATGCTCACAAAAGTCATGATTGATGTAAATGACTGTAAGAATAGTCCCTTTGGAACACACGACTGTTACAGGGTGTCTTGCTCCTGAGTCATCCCCTATTAGCAAAATGGAAAGCCATTCTGCAAAAGGAGCTAAAGACAGAAGATATACATGAAATGGAACTACAAACTCAGTATCAGGAAATCTTTTTGAGCATTAAAAAGATATCATAGTGCATAAAAGCAGTATGTAACCACAAAGTTCTTTAAACCAGGAAAGCAATCCCAAAATCAATATGTAAAAACTGTAAGACGGGTTTCCTTAGTAAGTGACAATGAATAGAAGGAAGTTCTAGCTTAAAATCCAAGAATCACCACAAGAAACTTGAACCATGGTTATTCTAGCTAGTTTACTCTTTTGGGGATGGCTATTAATTATTATTTTTAATGTGCTATTATGTTCTTTTAAGTTGTACAAGTTGTAGTTTAGGGAAATGAAGCAGAAAGTAAAGAAGTAAAACTCCCAAGGTGGGAGGGGTTATGAGTGTGTAATTCCCATAATCTTACTATTAAACATCTCTCATCTCATTGGGCATTTTCTGTTTCTTTTTTGTTTTTTTGAGGTAGAGTTGTGCCCTAGCCCTGGCTAACCTGGAATTCACTTTGTAGTCTCGGGGTAGCCTTGAACTCACAGCGATCCTCCTACCTCTGCCTCCTTAGTAGTGGGATTAAAGCCGAGTGCCACCACACCTGGCCTTCATTGGTCATTTTCATAAACTGGATTATACCTTGGGTGTGTTGATTCAGAGTTGTTTCAGATGCTTATTCATATCAGGATCATCTATAGCCCTTCGTAAATGTCCCCATGTTGAGCCAGAAAATCTGTAGACTGAGCTAGGCATCTTCTCTGAGTGATAAGATTCCATGATCCTTATGTGCTACGAATATTGGGAACCACTAGGTCATGCATTCACTATGAATTTAGAGGCACTCCAAACTATGTTCTTCTATATTTTAAGACTAGACAAACCCTAACGTGGCATGACCTTCAGAGTCTGTATATGCCCTGGATTTAGATAGGGGTAGACAGTATATTCTGTTGTACTGGCTGAATGATGGTCTTCCCCAAAGGATGAGTCACATGGAAACCTTGCCATCTGTGCCCAGCAACCAGTCTGGACAGATTTTTTTTTTTTTCGCAAATGAAATGAATTGTCTTCAGATGATATTATTCTGGATCATCTTAAAATCCTATGATAAAAGTCCTTATCAGAGACTGAGGGAGACACAGACACAAGGAGTCAGGTAGGTAAACGTCAAACTTTTGGCCTCCAAAACTGTGAAAGAATAGATCTCTACTGTTTTAAGCCACCCATGTGGGGAAATTATTATGAAAGCCCTAGGAATCATTCTTCATTCTTTATTTTTATTTTATTTTATTTTACATTTTTCATTCTTACATAATCAAAATAGATTTCCTGTAATGCCCAAAGGATGTGCTAGTATCTCCATGCCAACATATGTGAATCAGTCAAGGCACTTGCTGTATACTGGGACCTGTTATGTCACAGCAATTATGAACGCCTTTTCTAAATGGGGTTTGATGATGTTAGAAAACCACACTGGCCCTTGAAATACCAAAGCTCCAAGTCCCCATCCACAACCAAAAGGCATGGGGGTACCTTGCTAATTACCCCGTCCCTAAAGCAAGTGAACAAGTCATTGGAAGCCACCCCCCCAGGTTGAGCAGAGTTTTGGGGGACAATATTGCTCATGCCCTTCCATGAAGATGAGGTTAAATGAAGCCTTGAGTGAAGAAGTGGCAGGTGTCACCTGCGTCCCACACACAGCAAGGCAGGCACCCTGTCTCCATGCTCCTCCCCTCTGAAGCCTTGTGTCTGGGGTCTTTGAGAAGCTACAAGCAGTGGACACTTCCAATCACAAAGAACACAGAAGTGAGAAGTAATTCACTGTCATGCTAAAACTGAAGCTGGAGGGCTGATTGTGAAGAATGTCACCCTGAGGTCAATGCCTAATCCGCATCCTCAACTTGACTGGAACTTGAATGAACCAGGTGACAACTCTCTGGTCATGTCTGTAATGGAGTTTCTAGATAAGGTAAATCGAGGTGGGACCATCCACCTTAACTATGTGAGGCACCATTCCAAGGGCCAGGATTCCAAAGTGAGTAACACAAAGACAGTGAGCTGAGCCCCAGTGTTTTTCACTGTGCGTCCTGCAGACGCAACGTGACCAGCTGCTGCATTTCTGTGGTCCTGCTTCCCCATGATCCCTCTGAAGTGGAAGCAGAAATAAGAGCTTCTTCCCTTAAGTTGCTACTTATAAGGCATATTGCCATGGCAACAAGAAAGGAATGAACACACTGGCCAATACGGAAATGTTCTAGAGCTTTGTGCTCATCAGACATCTCTTGCTTCCCAACTTTTCACCTGTGGAGGGCAGAGCTGGGTAAAATGTGCCAGGCAATCCTAACGCAAAGAGGGTGGTGCTTTGACTTTGCAGATCTTTGGGGTTATTCTATTCATCCACACCCATGGGGGATTCACTACACAGGGCTCCACATCTCCATATTACATCATACTTATTTCCAACTCGTTCAAAAGTATTTCAGTTATATGATGAAACAAGCAAAAGAAACACTTTTATTATTGAAATCGAGAAAAATTCCATTGCTGGTGAATATCAAACTGTTCTTTCAGAGGAAAGTCACATTCCTCTTGGGCAAAAAGCATTAACCACTTGGGTGGTTTCCCTCCGTCCTTTCACGCAGTTAAAATGCATTGAAAGTATGACGGATCGCAGAGAACACGCACCCCAGAGAAAGCTGGCTTGGGTTTTATTTCCTTTAAATGCACATTTTACTCTCTCTGCTAAAAGAGTCTGCACAGTTGCATGTATTAGGCACTTGGTTCCTTCTCTTAAAACTGCTGCGACATAGATGCCTTAGAGAAAGAAAAAAGCAAAGAAGCTGTTTCTTTAATAAACATGGGTCATGCCTCTGTCTCAGATACTCTTATCAGGCCTTGGGAGTTACCGGAAGTAAACTTGCTCTCCATTATATTACTGAGTTTAGTGTCACAGAAAGTCCATTTCTAAAACAACATAAGTCCTTTCGTCTCCATTTCACACATGAAGAAAATGTCAGAATCACTTTTCCACTATATCAAATTTGAGGTTGTTTCAACATTTCTGGTCGGCAGCTAATAACTTTCATGTTCTGAGGGCATGAAGTAGCGGCGGAGAGGGGACGAGTTTAAACAAAAGAATCCCTTTCGGTTCCTTAGGAAGCGATTTTCACCACCGCCATTTCCAGCAGGATGGCCTCCCTCTCCACCTCCAGGCCATTTCTAATATCACCTCCTCCACACACACATATGAAAGTTCAGAGGTTTCCTTAATGTCAATAAAAGACACAGAGCAAACCATTACTACTGGTACCCTGTCTCTTATGGGCAAGCTCAAGTACATTTTCTTATTTTCTTTTTCTACTTTGGACGCCAAGGCATCCATCTCCACTCTGTTTCATAAGAGTGTTACTGCTCCCAACTTCTTTCAAAATGAGGAAAGCTGGGGACCTGTGGGGATCTTGTGAGTGTGCGCTGAAGTCAAGCAATGTGCCTAAAACATACACCATGGAAACTGCTGTAAATCAACTGCTTCCGAACTCCTGTGTGCCTCTACTCTACAGGAAAGAAGATCCATGTCGATGATCGCCAGAGGTCTTGGCCTTGTATTCTAACGGCGTAGTATTTAGTATGTCATTTTACAACACCTCACCTGAAGAGGCCCTGGATGCCAAATAAAATAACCTGAGTCAAAAGTCCGGAATACTATGAAAATGTAATGTGTATCTTAAAAAGGATGAGGATTAGCCGGGTGTGGTGGTGCACGCCTTTAATTCCAGCACTTGGGAGGCAGAGGTAGGAGGGAGGATCGCTGTGAGTTCCAGGCCACCCTGAGATGAGACTACAGAGTGAATTCCAGGTCAGCCTGAGCTAGAGTGAGACCCTACCAAAAAAAAAAAAAAAGAGAGAGAGAGAGAGAGAGAGTGAGAGAAATAGAGAGAGAGAGAGAGAGAGGGGAGGATTGGTCCACATGGAGTTTTGCTTCAGGCCCTCGCTGCACTTAGACAAGGCTGCTGTCTGCAGCACTTAGTGCTTCTGGTGGCGAGTAGCTCTGTTTTATCAGATTCCCCCTCAGTTACTACCTTGTGGATTAGAAATATTCCTAAATGAAGTCATAATCTCTCTCTTGTGCAAGTAGCATCTCTGTTTTCTTTTTTTCAGAAAGCGCATATCTTCTTTCTGACTTGACGACTTCCATCAAAAATCCAGTCTTACAGTGCTTACAACCATGTTTAGGATCTACAGTAGACACGACAGACAACACTAGAACCACAATGCCCCAAAACCAAACAATCGCATATATGTTGTCAAATATGAGCTCTGACTCCAGACACCCTGTGATGGAGTCCAGCTCCGACAGAGACATTGTGTGGATTTCATGAGTTCGCTTACTTCAACAGGGTGCATGTATGCCTGGCATGAGAAGCCTTGTATTTCTAGAGGAGCTCTTAAAATTGTTTATAACTTTGGGCTGGAGAGATGGCTTAGAGGCTAAGGCACTTGCCTTCAAAGTGTAAGGACACAGGTTCGGTACCCCAGCACCCACATAAGCCAGATGCACATGGTGGTGATGTGTCTGGGAGTTCATTTGCAGTGGCTACAGGCCCTGGTGTGCCCATTCTCTCTATTTGCCTATCTCTCTCAAATCAATAAAAGAAAATATTTAAATAAAATTGTTTATAAATTATAATTTGTCATGAGTATAATCAATTATTATAAAGGATCAGTAACAATGTCAGTTTCCAAAGTCTGATTGATGATGGCTGTTTCTTACTTTGGAGCACATTGTGGACTTCTGTAGGGTGTTAAAATGGGAGCAGACATAGGGAAAGTGAGCAGGAGATGTGAAAAAAATACCACGCATGGCGATTTCTGCATTTGAGCTGCTAGTTGTGCAAAATCCCTGGTAAATTCCAGAGCAAGGTCTCCACATATTAGTAGACAGCATTCTCTGTGGCTCCGGGGATCCATCCAGAGAGAGCCATCTCCATGTCTTTTGTAATAGTTTGGCAGTTGAATGTTACCAAAGGCCCATGTGTTAATGACATGACCCTCAAGGTAGCACTTATGGGAAGACTTTGGAACCTTTGAGTGAAAAGAGGTCATTAGGTTATTGAAGAAAGCCCCAAGCAGGGACTGTGGCATGCTGGCCTTCTCTCTCTCTCTGCTCGCTCAATAGGGAGGTGAGGAGTTTGCTCCAGTCCATGCTCCAGTCTGAGATGGGCTCAAAGCAGTGGATCCTAACTATCATTGACTGGACAAAACTGTGAAACCAAATAACCTTTTTCTCCTCATGCAGGACTGATCTCAGGGACTTTGCTACAACTGACTAAAGTGACTGCTGACAGGCTGGGGCACTGGCAGCCAAGCACACAGAGCAGGTGAGGTGTTAGGTGAAGAGTTGTGTGCAAGGCAGTCTGAAACCAGGTCTATGGAGTCTTCAGGAAGTCACCTGCTGTCTGGAAGCCAGGGCTGACTCTTTTGAGAGCCACAGATACTTTTCCTATAGGGACTTGATGAGAGTTACATGGGTAAAGTACCTAAAATCCATACCATAGTGCCAGTAACATGAGATTTGTGAACAAAACACAAAACAAAACAACAATAAAAAGAAAAAACTTCAGAGGAACCAAGGCCCAAGAAAGAACAGCCAATTTACTGAATGAATCAAGTTCAACAGTTAATCATATAGAATTCAGCTTGCCTATGTTTGCACACCAATATCTATTATTACACAACTGAGTCCTAGCTTTGCAGAATTCATTTTGTCTATCTTTTCCACGCTATAATGGGGACAAAAAAGCAGTATGTGATCTTCAGTGAAAGATGATTTGCTTTTAAACAGTGAACTTTCCAATCCACACTGTACAGGATGCCTCTCCTGACAATGACCATCGTTTTTGCTGCAATGAAAACCAGAAGGCCCATTTGCTATTTCCAGAACCGTGTGATAAAATATACCAGACTCAACTGGCTAGTATTAATTTCTGTTTAGTTGGAGGCCGAGGAAATCTGTACTCCTAAGCTAACTTTGTGGGCACTGGCAACTGACAAATTACCTGAGCAACTGACACAGCAAAGCAACGGTTCCTGAGTCACAGCCTGGACACTTACAGCTCTTGTGTGCCCCACAGAGGCTACAGCACTGCCACATCTGGGAGTGAGCCATGTAGTGCTAAACAAGGGAGAGAGTGCACGCATTCTGTTTTGTTTTAATTCCTTCAGAATAAATACTCCAGTTTCTAGCAACCACAAAGAATGAGCCCAAGGCTCCATCATCCTAAATGTGCTATCTGCACAAAAGCCAAGCTCTTGCCGTGGGAAAGAAATTCATGGGGTTCATTTTTATAGTTTTGGAGTTGATTGCAGCTATATTACAAGACGCATATTATGTACAAGACTCAATATCAGAAGCAGCAACAAACACTGTATTATAAAGCAGAGATTTCTCATGCTCTCTCTCCTTCTATAGTTTCCTGGGAAACTTCTCATGCTTGGTCTAGAGATGACTGCTTAAATGCTTATAGCCGTACACAAGACTCTTATTGTAGTTAAAATGTTTCTAACATTTCTATCATAATATCTCTGCCAGTGGGAATTCTTTAAATTGGAATAGAGCAAGTTACAATTTGTGATGACTAGGGATACTGTTTTGAAACCCTGTCCAAACAGATGACCTGATAACCATCTGCGTGGTTATGCACTGACGTTACTGGTTACACACTGATACACTGATAATGCAACTTAGGTGTCTTCATAACTCACAGTCAGATGCTGACCAATTTGAGCACTTCATTCCCTAAACCTAAGAATTATCAGAGAGCTCTCTAGATCTTGCAGCATGCTGGGCTCAAAGGGTAGAATGTGGAGATTTGCTGTGATGGAGGCTGTGTAAATCTTGATTTTGGTGGTGGTCACACAAAGTTATTTGGGTGACACGTTTGCATAGAACTAAGCGTACCTGCATACCTGACAAATAAATGCATGTAAACCTGGGCAGACCTATGGATTTTACCAATGTTCTGGGTATGGTATTGTATTCCTTACGTAAGATGTTACCTTAGAGGGGGACCACGTGATATTACAAGTGAGTTTCCTGTGCAACTTATTTCACATTTTCATATGAGTCTATAACTATCTACAAGTAAAAGGCAAAAAAAAAAAAAAAAAAGGTGGGGTTTGGTTAAGTAGCACTCTGTATTCTACTCCCTGAATTGACTGTCATATACAAGAACGCTATTCAATTTTTTTAAAAAAAATATTTTTATTTATTTATAAGAGAGAGGGGGGGATGGATGTGCCAGGGCCTCTAGCCACTGCAAATGAACTCCAGACCCATGCACTACCTTGTGCCTCTGGCTTACGTGGGCCCTGGAGAATAGAACCTGGGTCCTTATGCTTCACAGGCATAAACCTTATCCACTAAGCCATCTCTCCATCCCACTATTCAATTTGTTTACATAACCTTTACAGTCAAATTTAATAAAGACTGGGAGTAGTAAAGAGTGAGAAAGGCAGGGATAAATATGGAAGCAAAGGGAAAGGAAGAACAAGAAGGAAGAGAAGCCACTGCACTTGCGATTAGATCACCCTTTTGTTCTTCATTCCTATCACTTCTGCTCTTTTCTGTGAGGGAAGGTGTTACCCCTGCCACACAACACACCAATCACACTGCCAATCGGGTGCAAGGCACTGCCCTTGGAGGCAAGCATACGCATTATAGGTCAGCTTCCCTGCTCATCAGCACCTGGAACTCCTTTGCACTGCCACCTGCTTCGAGGAAATCCGTAGTAGCCTCCTCAGCTAAACAGAGCACAAGTCGTCATGGATGCTCTGCCATTCCAGGTCCCAGACAAGGTAAGCCCTGGTTTCTGCAAACACATTCCCTAAAAATAGGCTGTCCCATGATGGCTACTATGATCCTGATGATGGGCCAGCCTATTTGCTTGTCCTCAAATCTCTTCTCTCAATCCTTGGGGATTATTCTCCTTGATTAGTTACACTTGTCTGTTGTTTTCCATGTTTCAATCACTGCTTTCCAGCACTTAGCATGTGAGATTTGAAACGGAAACACTGTATTAACCTTCCTCACCTCCTGCAGGCACCCAGCATCTGTCATCTGGAAATGCACCTTCAGAAGGAACAAGGACCTGAATGCGAGGTCTCAAGAAATCAGCAGTGCCTGCCAAGTGCTGAACATCTTTTACAAAGTCATGAACTGAAATCTCTATTAATGTTACACTTCAGACATTTACCAGAAATCCTCGTGGAGACGCTTTCTGTTCACTTTCCACTAAAAATGTCCTTTGCAGCCCAGACTCCTACTTACTGTGGTGAGAACTTGTGTTACCTTTTGGTCCAGACAGGTCTGTATTAGAAGATAGTGAGTCTTCCCACTCGCAAAGATTCCTGCCTTGACCAGACTTTGCTTAGGCCTTTCTGAGATCATGTTTTCAATTCCAATGTCCTTTCTTGTGCAGTCAGTTATGATAAGAATTTCTGACTTTGGCATCTTTTTCACCAACCTCCCTCATTCTTGAAACCCGGTCATGCTCTGCTGCCTTCCCGGGTAGTGTCAGATCACTCAAACCTGCCTTCAGAAAGCATCCTCTTAGGTTGGTGTAGTCAGAATTACCTCCCTCTCCCCTTTGTCGCTAATGTATGAAAAATTTAAACTATTGAATCTCACTATCCTGTTCTTTGCCTATAAATTCACACACCAAGTTGTTACATTTGGAGTTGAACCAATCATTTTTCCCTCCTATCAAATGCCACGGTAGCAGAATACCAGGAAAGTCACCCTTGCCAGCCTTTAAAATGGCAGTGAATACTTTTTTCATGCACTTTTAGCTTTCCCCTTACCTGAGAGGACGTGGCATCCCTTGTAACCTAAGTCATCACCATGTACTGAGGTGACTGTCACTGTCAGTCGGTGTGATCACACAGGACCTCGGGTACAGAGTCCCATGTTGGTGTAAAGGCTACTGTGGCCTCTTGAAAGTCACAGAAATTCAATCTTTGCAACGTGAGGGGGAAGTGGACCCAGAGGATGAGTGAAGGAGCCCTGCACAGGCCACAGGACTTGTGTCTCACTGACTCGTTCACTCTCAGCATTTGCACGACCCTGCTGGAGTCTTCATGGGTTGGGGGAGTTGAAGGAGACTCAAAATTCCTCCAAAGTAAGAATGTGGGGTTGGCGATGGAGTAAACATGGGTGTTAATATCTCCAACAGGCCAGATTTGCCTGTCAGACTATGGCAGCTTGGATTAAGAAGGCAAAGCCCTCTAAGAAACATGAGCGAATGAACCTCCACTCTGGCCCCACGTTCCTCCCTGTATCCAGTCAGTAATCAAGTTGAATGACGACCAGGAGATCCACGTGGAGTTACATCAGCAGAAGAGCCTCCGAGTGCTCTCTTCCTCCTCAGTAAGAGAACGATAAGAGAATGTGTGCATGCCAGGCAGCGAGACAAGAACACGGAGGCCATTTGTGCCGTGTACAGACCTGGAAGGAACCAAGTTCCTATGTATGTATGGGCTATAAAATATGAGCTCAGGCTGGAGAGATGGCTTAGGGGATAAGGTGCCTGCCTCCTAAGCCTAAGAAAGTTGGTTCCAATCCCCAGCGGTTCCAATCTCCAGGTCCCACGTTTAGCCAGATGCAAAGCGACGCAAGGGCGCAATGCCGCACTTGACCACAAGGGGGCGCACACATCTGGATTTTGTTCACAGCCTCTGAGAGACTGCTGGCGCGCCCATCTCTATCTGTCTCCCTCTCTCTCTCTGTCTGTCTCTCTCTGTGTCTCTCTCCAAAAATAAATAAAATTTAAACAAAACAAAACAAAAAAAATGAGCTCTCTCATTTCTGTGATTCTGCTTACATTGAAACACCTTTTCATTTCCATTTAGATGTAGAATAAAACATTATAAAGATGGATAGCAAAATTCATGCTAATAATTTAATTTTTCAATTTTTATTTACATGGAATTCTCATATAGTAAGGTGAGAGAGAAATTATGGAAGAAAGATAAAAGGCCCTTGTTATTTATTCTTGTTATTTCTTTTTGTTATTTCACGTGTGTGTGTGCCTGTGTGTATACAGTTTGTATATGAGGTGTGTTGGGTGTCCACATGTGGGTACAGAGGCAGGCGTGTGGAGGTCACATTTGGTATCCTCCAGAACCACCCTTTTTTATGTTTTCTTGATATAGTGTCTCTCACTGAATCTGGAACTGCCGGTTTTGGTCACAATGGTTGACCAGTGAGCCCTAATGATTGTCTGGTCTTTGCTCTCTACTCTAGACTGGGGTAGTAAGCACGTGTGGTCTCTCCTAGATTTTTATGTGGGTTCTGGGGAATCAAACTCAGGGTGAGTCAGGCCTTCTCGGGCCCTTACGTGGCAAGCATTCTTACCTGTGAGCCATCGAAACCCCTCTTTAAATACCTTTAATGGAAACATTTCACTGGCTTTTCATAGCACACTGTGTGCTTGTACTGTGCACTTTAACTCAATGTCACAATGGTCTGTTTCTCATAGAAAGAGTGGTGACTTTGTGATAATAGATGTGAAGGGCTAAGGTGCAAGGAGTGTATCAGCAGATTCTCTCTTCCCTGTGTTTAAGCTTTACCTAGCCGCCTCTCTCCTACACAGGAGGCCTGGAGTTAAACTCAACATCATTGAAATTGATAATCTAAAGCAGGAATCTGATCAAGACACTGTCAGTTTCCAACGGAGAGAGAAGTTAGTACTAGATAGAAGGGATGGCCATAGATATTTTGGAGGGAATTTTATATGCGTAGGCTCTCTTCTAGCCCATATTTGGTGGTATAGTTTCAAAGGTGTCACTATTCGTCTATTGTTATGAGAGCAAACTGAAGCTCTTCTGCAGAGCTGGCTGGTTTGAAAGAACCTCGTGACCTACCTTGACCGTCCTGGCCCAGCTGCCTACCTTCGTTAGGCAGAATGCAGCTCTCCATCCTCTGAGAACCTATGGCAGCTTAATCACTTACAAAACATTCCAGAACAACGTGTGTTTCATCTACGCTGAACCATGTGCTCCTTCAAGACCTAGACCAAACACCATCTGCCTTTGCACACCCCAGTGTGAAGCTCTGTGGTTGACACTCGTAAAACATGAGCTCATAGGTAGGAAGCAGCACAGAGAGCACAACACAGAGGTCCTCTCAATAATTTAAGTCATCCTTGATTTATCTTGCTGAATTTTGTCTTCTTTAGAATTGTACTGTGAGAAAAAAGGGGTTGCAACACTTTTATTCTATTTCTGACATAAAGCATCACTGGAATAAGGAAGTCATCCCATGAGTGAGTGTTTTGATTTAGACAGTCGTGTTTGGAATAAAAAAGCATTAACCAATCAGTAGCTGGATTCTGAGCCATTCTATCTCATATTCAAGATTGACTGTTAGTTAATCTCTGGTTGCCGACCTGGCAGAATTTAGAATCATCATGGAAACAAATCTCTTTGCATGTCTACCTAATGGTGCATGTCTAAGGTGGGACGACACGCTCTCAATGTGGGTGGGTATCATTGCATAGGTTGGGTTTTCTAAACGGCATAAAAAGGAGAAAGGACTTCTGGTAAAGATGGTACACTCATAACCAAGCTAGAGCTCCAGGGGTAAAATCAGGCAAGACATGGGGGCATCTTGTACTAGTAGGTCTTAAAGGACCTCCTCTGGGTGGGCACAGGGATCCACATTGGGGAATGTGCCAACTCCTACCTGTTCTTGGGCACAGCTAGGGTGCTAATTCAGGCTGGGGTGTGGTGATGCCTAAGGCATGCAGCTGGCTGAGTTGGAGTGGGCAGGACAATCTGGTGATCAGTCTTCCTCCACACCCCATGCACTCATAGAGGAAACCAACCTACTGAGCAGTTTACACTCAGTGTAGTCCACAGGGCCCATGTGCCAGCGTATCCCCACACTGCCCGTCCCAAACTGCCATGTACCCCCACCCACTGTACGGATCCCCGCAGCCTCACACTCCCCTGCGCCACTGCTCACGCCCTGGATCCCCCAGCCTCAGGTCCCCAGGGTGCCAGAGCCACGGCCCACACTTCTGCTCTACCCGGTACCACAGGCCCCAGCATGTCCCCACTGTGCAAGGGCTAGGGCCTAGCTTCTTCCAACCAGCCCTCACTGCCATACCCCTGTGTGTCCCCAGCACATCCCACCATGGAGGGTCCCCAACACACAACCTGAGCCTCCAAGGATCTCCATGCCACCAATCTCAGGTTATCAAAAAAAAACCAACAATTGCATAAATGGAATGCAAAGAAATCAACTCTTATAGCGCACAGCTTTTGTCAGTAGGCTTAAATTAATTGAGGAAAGCAAGAGAGACCTCAAAGAGAGATAAATGAATTGAAGGTAAGTCAACAAATAGAGGATCTCAATAACCAGATGATTAAGCTTACTGAAGACATGATTAAATTCAAGAATTAATTCTAAGACTCATCAAGAGAATCAAACTGCAGCTAAAACTGGGACTTGACAAAGGTATAGATAGGATACAGAAATATGTAATAGCAAGTAAAAATGAAATCAAGCTTGTAAAAGCATGTTTAGAAACCCTCACTAACAGAGTTAATTATGTGGAGGATCCCTCAGGTCTGGAAGACAAGACAGAAGAAACTGTTCAGGAATCCAAAAACTTTGGTAAGTTCAAATATGCAAACAGTACGAGGGAAGAAATTCAGGGGACCGGAATGGAGAATATATGCAACAAAATTATTGGAGAAAACTTTCTGACCCTCCCAAAAGAGAACCCATCCAGATACAAGAACTTTACAGAACACCAAACAGTCTACCTGGTTAAATTAGACACACAGATCAGCAGTAAATGAAATAAAATGAGATGGATTATTCTTATTTTATTTCATTAGAAATGAATATCAATTTCTTGTATTTCTCTTGAATCTTGAGTGGCTATTGGCCTGTTTAGATCAGTGAAATGAAGCAACAATGGACCTTAGTAACTTTCTACTATCTGCAGGCTAGACCTTAAGAGATCTACAGCTGTGGACCCCTTCATAACTTTTTGTACACCAGCCTCTATGTGCTGTGTTTGGCTATTCTGTGACCACTGTGCTACGAGGAAGCCCAAGTTAGGCAGCTGGAGAGACTGGAGCTACACAGAGGAGCAGTGAGATGCCATCCCCCACCTCACCTCTGAGTCCAGATAGTACAGTGACTGATCTTGGTTATGTCACTATGTAAAGAAGAACTACTTCCATCCACCACACCTGGATTCCACAACCACAGCACCCTAAATATGTCAATTCATGCTGTTAAAGACGGTGGACATTGGGATACTTTGTTAAAGAGAAATAGTCAACCAAACAAATGCACACAGCATAGGATAGTTTTTGGCATCCAAAGACAATAAATGAAACTGGTCACATGATTGACTTTCAAATTTACTGAAATTATTCATTCAAATTTGAAGAAAAAGATACTTGTAGAAAATCATGTCTAAAGAGTTTTCTGGGTTTCATGTTGAGTCAATTTGTATTTTGTTTAGTTATTTTTAAAGAAGTGCTAGATGTAGGGGTTGGTGAGGTATCTCAGTTTGAAAAAGTACGTGCATTTCAAGCATAAGGACCTGAGTCTAACCCCCAGAACTCACATAAAAACTGGGGTAGGTGGACTGGAGATATGGCTTAGCCGTTAAAGCACTAGTTGAAAAGCCAAAGGATGCAGGTTCTATTCTCCAGGACCAATGTAAACTAGATGCACAAGGTGGCACATGTGTCCATAGTTCTTTTGATATGGCTGGAGACCCTGGCATGTTCTCTCTCTCTCTCTCTCTCTTGCAGTGGCAAGAGGCTGGCATGCACATTCATATTTCTTTCTCTCCTTGCAAATAAATATTTTTTTAAATGTTAGGTATAGTGACATGAGCTTGTAATTCCAGTACTGGGAATGTGGAGGCAGGTAGATCCTCGATCTCACTGACCAACAAGTCTAACTTACTTTATGAGTTCCCAGCCACTGAATAAAAGGCAGATGGGGGCTGGAGAGATGGCTTAGAGGTTAAGGTGTTTGCCTGCAAAGACTAAGGATTCATGTTCAACTCCCCAGAAAATACGTAAGCCAAATGCACATGCATCTGGAGTTTGTTTGCGGTGTCTAGAGACCCTGGCATACCCATTCTCTCTCTCTCTATCTTTCTCAAATAAATAAATGAATATAAAAATATTTTTTAAAAAGTGGATGGCACCTAAGACATGACACCTGAGGTTGCCCTCTGACTTCCATATGCATGCACATATACATGCATATGCACACTCCCCCCAAGTTATAGTTGTACCAGTGTGGTATAACATACTCTGGGTTTCTTAAAACTGAAATCATTTTTGTCTAATTGAGGCCTTAAATCATGTTTGCTTGAGGAAAATTATATTTTGAAATGGCTACAATGTGTAAACTCTCAATTAATTGCTGGTGACAGAGGGTGTTCCAACTGAATCTATACTGAATGTATGAAGATGTGGAATAATAATAATAATAAAACATTCTCCCCAAGTTTTCTATGCCAAATGAAGCAACAAGCACAATTAGATAAGTATTTTAAAAGGAAAATGGCCATATAAATGAATACATGATGAATTAAGTAGATTAAACCATTTAAGGTGATAAGTATATTACTAAACTCAGCTTTGGAGAGTTGACATTTAAAAACCAAGTATCAAAAAAGAATTACCTGCTATATTATTAAAATATAACAAAAGAATGTGTCCCATATCTGGAGTCAAACATATTATTTCATTGCATAAGAAAGAAAAACAGTAACAAGGCTGGAGAGATGGCTCAATAGATGAAGGTGTTTGCTTACAAAACTTGGTGGCTGGGGTTTGATTTCCCAGGATTGATGTAGATCCATATGCAAAAAGTGGCATATGCATCTGGAGTTCATTTGAAGTGGCAGCAGGCCCTGATGTGCCCATTCTCTTTCTCTTCTCTATTAAATAAATATTTTAAAAACTAACAAAGTCCCCAAGCTATCCCTCTACATAATCTGTTCGAACATGTCATCTATGCATGCACAATTATAACACACACACACACACAAATAGTAAAATGCTTACCATTGTTTTCCTCTAATAATAGCATAAGTAATATGTTTATTCTAGCACCAAAATACAGACATATTCAGTGTCATTTGAAAGAAGAGCTGGTTGATGTCCTATTCAGTTTAGCAAACATTTTCCCTGAGAACCAGATATTTTAGTCACTGCAAGATACAGGTTTTTATGTACTATAGAAAAGGCAGCCGCAGAGAGGACCTTATGAAGAAGAAAACAGCAAAAAACAGGGCCATGGGCCATGTATAACTATATTTAATAAAAGCAAACAGGAAGACCAAATCGTCCCTTGGGCTGTACTTTGCCAAATCTTATGGGTCAGAGAGTACTCACATCAAGGTACTTTGCAGCCTCACATCAGATTTGAGTGTGCGTAACGTGCTATTCAGTTCATTATGTAGTCAATATGCACTTCAAGCCTTTCAAGTCAAATGGCTTAAAAGGCAGAGCTTATACATGAAGGATTTTTTTTTTCATGCTGGGTTTCTCTTTGGGATTTGTTTTGGGGCCCAGCTATTCCTTTCAGATTCCCGAGGCATCACATGTTTCCATTTCCTAGTGCTTAAGTGCTCACTAAATGACATTTTAGGGCCCATGCATAATGGTAATGGTGGGGATAAATGATTGCGGTGAATACTATTCAGAGTGACACAGACAGCCCTGTGGGAGAAAGAAGACGTGTCAGGGTGGAGGTGGGTGTCCCTGTGGATGGCAGGGCTAGTCCTCTGGGACAGGAAGGCTCTGCTGATCTCCCTCCTCCATGAGACTGGCACAGGGAGAAGCAGTCACTGGTAAGACAGAGCTGCCACCCTCCAGGCATTTACACTGCTGGCTGTCTTAGAGAAGAGGACCAACGGGAGAGGAATTGACTCATGATCAAAGCCTTTCTAAGGCTGGACTCCAGCAGCCCGAGCTGTTTTGCACAGGAAACCGAGAAAGCCTGGCATCTCTGGAAGTGATCAGGGACAAGCTTTTAAATTCAAGACCCGATTCATCAGTCAGAAAGTCCATTTGATATTGGCGGAGAGAAAAGTCCATGTACACAGTTATGGCTCGTAACAGGAATGCTGCATATAGTAAATCACTCCAAATTGAAAGTGCCCTTCTAGAGAGAGGAGGGAGGCTCTGGGGACTCAGGAGGTCAAGTCTGGGAGAGCTGAAACTTAAAAGGTCACAGGAGCATGGCCCAAGGTTATAGGAGCGGTAAACAATCATTGAGGGGTAGGCATTGACCAGTGCTGTGCAGCAACTGAAACATCCCTTTCTGGTGGGAGGAAGGGGCCCAGGAGCCTCAGGAAGTCAACAAGTCTGGGGAAATGGTTGTAAGACCCTATCCTAAGGTTATATAAAAGGTAACAAATGCTTGCGCAGAGACTCTGACATGCCAAGTTGCCTGCAGGTTGAACAGTGTCATCCAGGCATAGAGCGCCAGAGCGTCTTCACATGCTAAGGTGGGGTTTTCAAGAATGGAACTTAACTGCCTTTGCTTCATCCTTTGCTCCTGTAAGGAACCAATCACGTTGCTCTGGCCTCAGTACTCAGTGGTTCACTAAAACTGGGTTATACATAATCATACTTGGGTCTTTCCTCTGAGTGCTAGCTAGAATGATTGCAGATCTGTGTTCAGTTCTCCCCAGAGAGGTTTCCTGCAACAATGAGCGATACTCATCATACACAGTAATTTTAAAGTATTTTATGTATATGTGCTTTTGCAAATCTAGAATGCAGAGTGACCATTGTCAATGCTTTCCTAATATAGATCCCTTGACAGCCCTCATATTTGAATAGTGTACAACAAGACTGAAATGCTGTTAATCATATCACTTCACCTTAACTTATTGTTGAAAAAGAAGACATTTTATTTGTACAGTACAATTTAAAACATTTCTCCCATCATTTCTGTTAACAGTGATGCAGATTTAGTATCCTTCAGTATTAGGAATGAATGCAGAATATAAAAGTGGAAAACTATAGAACCTTAGGTAATAGATGTGATTGCATTTGTATGAGTGCTCTCTCTCTCT
This sequence comes from Orientallactaga sibirica, assembly GCA_036365145.1. NCBI lineage: Eukaryota > Metazoa > Chordata > Mammalia > Rodentia > Dipodidae > Orientallactaga > Orientallactaga sibirica. The sequence continues at coordinate 2,754,719 of JAEOAD010000005.1, forward strand.
CTCACACACACACACACACACACACACACACACACACACACACAGAGGTATATGGACTGCTTGTTCCCCATGGCTCCCTGATGAATATCTAGGAAGCATGAATATCTTTGTTGTATGCTGACTTACACTTCTTCTGGTTTCTTCTTTGTTCCTTTCTCCACGGTGAGTCAACATCAGCTACCAGAAAGAAGTTGCATTTAAAAGTTGCAGATATTCAGTGTCTTAAAAATACCTCTGAAATAAGCATCTGATATTGACTCTAATGTTTATGGATAGTTAGGCCAGGGCATCTGACATAACCCACGGGCACTCTGTGCAAGCCAGGAACAGGTATTTTCCACACAGCAACTGGAAGTCTGAGGACTCCATTCTCAGCAGTGAAATAAAAAATTAGATGATCTCTTGCATGACGTCCTCCTTCATCTGCCAGCTTGTTTTTAATACATTTGAACGCATACTAATAACAACTTTGTAACTGTTTTAGCTGATGGCTTAATATGTTCTCAGCATCACAATTCTGTGTGATCAATATTTCATCTTAAAAACAACTTTAAAAATGCAGTGCTTGATTCTCTTCAAGTTCAATTATTACTTTCCTAGTCGACTGGTTGTGCAGGGCTTTCTTTATGACATGCCTAGATACTAGTTTTGAGCTTTAAAAATAAGCAATTTATTTAAACAATATTGCAAAATGAACAGCTATGAAAAAATAAAGTGCATCTCCAAACTCCTACATACTATTATTGGATAAGAACATATCGATTGTAGAGAATTCTCAAATGAGAACCACTATGAAATATTCTTGCCTGAAGCAGATTAAATCTATATTTTGGTTTCTAGATATTGTGTGAAAATGATCACAATTCTAGAATCATAAAACACATCTACCAATAGTCAGTGCTAGGATGATATAGTTGAGGGACAGCATTATATACATACATACATACATACATATCTATCTATCTATCTATCTATCTATCTATCTATCATTTATCTATCTATCATCTGTCTATCTATCAAATCTATCTGTCTATCTATCTATAGTTTTTGTTTTGTTTTTTGAGGTAGGGTCTTGCTCTAGCCCAGGCTGACCTGGAATTCATTTGTAGTCTCAGGTTGGCCTCAACTTCACAGTGATCCTCCTACCTCAGCCTTCAGAGTGCTGGGATTAAAGGTATGAACCACCATGCCTGGCCTATATTAAAATCTGTATGAATATATATACATATATATGAAAAATATAATATAGGCACATATATGATCCCTTAGAAAATTAATATTTAAGTTCCAGATAGTGTGGAATTATTCTTCAAATTACATAATCTATAAAACTATAAAACTACATTTTTACTTTCATATGTTGAGTTTCAATGTAATGGGAATACAATTATATAGAGGGATAATCTCTAGTCAGTATTTGAATGCCTTTCATGGAAATATATAATGCATTTTAAATAGCCATACTTGCCAGAAAGGAAGGGTGTTGGATTTAAAATGATGTATTTTCATTCATCTATGAGTTGAAAATATAATGTATCATTATTGAACTGTTTTTAGAAAGGATAATTTTGCTGTAAGACAAAGTTGAAAAATGCTACATAGCATCATGTTTGGGAATTAACTTTCTGTTGAAATGTGTGTCTTGCCATCATCCATCAAGGCAAAAACAACTAGCGGTATTTTAAGACTTTTCTTACAACGACATACATTCTCACAATGCCTGATTTCACTTGCACGGAGGAGAGGTGATATCAACGGGGACATGGTCATCAAGCCACTTTATTAGTCAGCTCTTGTGAACAGTGCTCGCATCTCCCGACGGGGCTGAGATAGTTCCTCGTGGAGCCCAGGAAGACAGTGCAGTATCTTGGCTCTCTCAGAGCCTGGAGAAGTACACCAATCCAACTGATTCCTCCCTTCACCACCAGTTACAGAGCTCTCCCAGAGCCTGGAGAAGTACACCAATCCAACTGATTCCTCCCTTCACCACCAGCTACAGAGCTCTCTCTCAGAGCCAGGAGAAGTACAACCAACTCCAACTGATTACAGAGCTCTCCCTTCAAGCCAGGACCAGTTACATCCAGCACTCCCTCCCAGAGCCTCAGAGCCTGGAGAAGTACACCAATCCAACTGATTCCTCCCTTCACCACCAGTTACAGAGCTCTCTCAGAGCCTGGAGAAGTACACCAATCCAACTGATTCCTCCCTTCACCACCAGTTACAGAGCTCTCTCAGAGCCTGGAGAAGTACACCAATCCAACTGATTCCTCCCTTCACCACCAGTTACAGAGCTCTCTCTCAGAGCCTGGAGAAGTACACCAATCCAACTGATTCCTCCCTTCACCACCAGTTACAGAGCTCTCTCCCAGAGCCTGGAGAAGTACACCAGTCAAACTGATTCCTCCCTTCACCACCAGTTACAGAGCTCCAACTCAGATACACCAGTCAAACTGATTCCTCCCTTCACCACCAGTTACAGAGCTCTCTCTCAGAGCCTGGAGAAGTACACCAGTCAAACTGATTCCTCCCTTCACCACCAGTTACAGAGCTCTCTCCCAGAGCCTGGAGAAGTACACCAGTCAAACTGATTCCTCCCTTCACCACCAGTTCAGAGCCAGAGTATACCAATCCAACTGATTCCTCCCTTCACCACCAGTTACAGAGCCTCAGAGCCTGGAGAAGTACACCAGTCAAACTGATTTCCTCCCTTCACCACCAGTTACAGAGCTCTCTCTCAGAGCCTGGAGAAGTACACCAGTCAAACTGATTCCTCCCTTCACCACCAGTTACAGAGCTCTCTCTCAGAGCCTGGAGAAGTACACCAGTCAAACTGATTCCTCCCTTCACCACCAGTTACAGAGCTCTCTCTCAGAGCCTGGAGAAGTACACCAATCAAACTGATTCCTCCCTTCACCACCAGTTACAGAGCTCTCTCTCAGAGCCTGGAGAAGTACACCAATCCAACTGATTCCTCCCTTCACCACCAGTTACAGAGCTCTCTCCCAGAGCCTGGAGAAGTACACCAATCCAACTGATTCCTCCCTTCACCACCAGTTACAGAGCTCTCTCCCAGAGCCTGGAGAAGTACACCAGTCAAACTGATTCCTCCCTTCACCACCAGTTACAGAGCTCTCTCTCAGAGCCTGGAGAAGTACACCAATCCAACTGATTCCTCCCTTCACCACCAGTTACAGAGCTCTCTCAGAGCCTGGAAGTACACCAGTCAAACTGATTCCCCTTCACCAACAGAGCTTCCTCAGAGCCCAGTCAAACTGATTCCTCCCTTCACCACCAGTTACAGAGCTCTCCTCAGAGCCTGGAGAAGTACACCAGTCAAACTGATTCCTCCCTTCACCACCAGTTACAGAGCTCTCTCCCAGAGCCTGGAGAAGTACACCAGTCAAACTGATTCCTCCCTTCACCACCAGTTACAGAGCTCTCTCTCAGAGCCTGGAGAAGTACACCAGTCAAACTGATTCCTCCCTTCACCACCAGTTACAGAGCTCTCTCCCAGAGCCTGGAGAAGTACACCAGTCAAACTGATTCCTCCCTTCACCACCAGTTACAGAGCTCTCTCAGAGCCTGGAGAAGTACACCAATCAAACTGATTCCTCCCTTCACCACCAGTTACAGAGCTCTCTCTCAGAGCCTGGAGAAGTACACCAATCCAACTGATTCCTCCCTTCACCACCAGTTACAGAGCTCTCTCCCAGAGCCAGGAGAAGTACACCAATCCAACTGATTCCTCCCTTCACCACCAGTTACAGAGCTCTCTCAGAGCCTGGAGAAGTACACCAATCCAACTGATTCCTCCCTTCACCACCAGTTACAGAGCTCTCTCAGAGCCTGGAGAAGTACACCAATCCAACTGATTCCTCCCTTCACCACCAGTTACAGAGCTCTCTCTCAGAGCCTGGAGAAGTACACCAATCAAACTGATTCCTCCCTTCACCACCAGTTACAGAGCTCTCTCTCAGAGCCTGGAGAAGTACACCAATCAAACTGATTCCTCCCTTCACCACCACTTACAGAGCTCTCCCAGAGCCTGGAGAAGTACACCAATCCAACTGATTCCTCCCTTCACCACCACTTAATGTGACTATTTACCCAAGCTTTTTTCCCAAATATCTGCCTCCATTACCATGATTCTGGCCCCTAGTTACTTTATGCTTCTTTCATCTTCAAATATCTGAAATGAAAATCTGTGGTAGTAAGCAGACCCATATGGCTTTCTGAGCAATTCTTCTTCCAAATTTGTCAGATATGGCATTCTTTTATGTGCAGGTAATTGATTACTTCTTTACAAATATTTTAAATAATGACACATTTATTGCAAAAGTCTTTAAAAATAGCAAATTTAATAATAATTTAAATATCTTAAAATTTCACTAGTAAGAGAAAATCTTTAGGGACAGTTCACTGCATCTTTATGTGTCAATGTAGGCTATTTTTATTTTACAAAATTAAATACTTCCATTTTTGTTAGCTACTATATAGCTAGCATTTCTACTTGTCTTAGACACTGAGTAATTTACTATGACTATATTCTAGCCAGAATAAATACATTTTAGATGATTTCTTTTTCAACATTTAGTTTATTTCATATTTATTTTGATTATGAATTAGATATATGCATATGTTTAACTGCCTTTATTTCTATCCTTTTCTAATAACTAATTTTGTAACGCTTTCTAGATGTGGCATTCAAACCATTGGGAAAAGCAATAAAACTGTTTTAATGTCATGACTACTTTTACAAATTATTTAAAATAAACTCCCACTGTTTAGAGGTTGTTTGACAAATATTCAAATATAAGTCACATAAGATTTTTAACACCTGAATTTAATATTTTGGTTTATATATAGGTGAAATATTAACTTAAAATTCTCAATAAAAAAACCTCCTGGTTACACAGAATATATGGATATGAATATATAACATCAATAATATATAATATATGCACTAATGAAATCCAGATAGATTACAATGTGCGCATTTTGGAAAGTATACAATAAATCTTCCTTATTTATCTTTATTTTCATCAAGATTAATATGAAAAATTTCATGTCTATACATAATTGGCTATTTGTCTCATTGTAGAGGGTTTTATTAAGTTATGTATTTACATTTTTCTCTAATTCATTTTTGTACAAAATGCATTAGTTATAGCTACAGGTATTGGTAATTTGTTGGAAGAATATTTCATGAATACACAAAAGAATTATTTTACTTTTTTTGTAGATTTCTTTGAGTGATTTAGTATTACATAAATGCAACTAAAGCAACACTGGGCACACGGGCACAGAAAGCAGTCCCATACTGCATGCATGTGATATGATACCTGACGCGGTACTTATTTACTCTTGGTGGGAGAAAGAACCAACTTGAAGTCTTACTCATTCTGAGTCTGCAAAGGTAGCTTTTAGAAATGTGATTCTCACTGCTGCAGGGGTGAACACAGGTAGGGTAAACATCAAAGGCCTTGTGTTCTGGCTGTGAACAGAAATCTTTGAAGCTTGAGAAGAGACTTGAATTAGCTTGATCAAACACATTCCATTGTATGGAACTGCAATCATGACATATATGTACATTTATGTACATAAATATGTATATACACACTTGAAACTTTATTTTTCATACATGTATGCACTTGAATATTTTATATACATAGTATTCAAAATAGTATCCTTTATTCTTTTCCAAGCCAGGATGGGAGAGGAACAAGGGAAAAGATGAGGTGGAAGCTCAAATATATTGGTTTAGGCTGGCATTTACCAAAAATACATCTGAAGAATTGTCATTGATGTGACTCATGAAGACATTGGTATCATGGAATTGGTGCACAAGCAGGTGACTTATTCCCAGCAACAAATCCAGACCCAATTTTTAATGTCAATTTCCAAATATGGGTGTTAGAGTAATACACATGTGATTTTGTGCATGTGCATGTGCGTGGCATACTTTTGTGTATAAACATTCACGTGTGGGGGGGGGACTCACATATATTTGTGGGTGCATTGCACATGTGTGGACATGACTGTGAGGGCTCAAGGTTGATGTCAGGGGCCTTCCTCAGTCACCCTCCACTTTAGTCTTTGAGACATGGTCTTACTAAAACTGGAGGTCACCAATTTGGCGAGACATATTTGCCAGCAAGCCTCAGGGATTCCCTTTCTCCACCCCCAAATGTGAGATGACAGTTCTGAGCCACCACACCTACCTTTCTGTGTATATGCTGGGGGTCTGAACTCAGCTCCTCACACTTGTGCAACACACGCTTCACTCACTGAGACATCTCACCAGTTCACATGTGAGTAAACATGCATGGGCAGATATATACAGATTGATTTAATTTATGTGGTTAAAATTTCCCCTCCATAATTTATTTTCTCATTTTTTGATGTTCTGTTTCTTACTTGTCTATATATTCCCTTTGTTATATACTGTTGCTTTAAGAAAAAAATAAACCAAAACACAATTCCCAGTACTTTGAATAATAAGAAGGCCTTGATGTTGTATTTACAAATCATATACAATCAAATTCAAACTCAATTTCTGCCATTTCTCCACAGTGTAAACTTGAGGAATATTTTTGTTTATTTGTTTGTTTTGTTTTACAAGGTAGTCTTGCTCTAGCCTAGGCTGACCTGGAATTCACCATGCAGTCTCAGGGTGGCCTTGAACTCACGGCAATCCTCCTTCCTCTGCCTCCCGAGTGCTGGGATTAAAGGTGTGCGCCACCACGCCTGGCTTGAGGAAGATTTTCAAACACTGTGAGTTTCAGGATTCTTCTCCAAGATGACATTATCATATTGATGTCATGGAGAGGACACAGGAACAGCTAGACACTGGGATTAGTTTCTTTCTTTTTTTTTTTTTTTAATTCCACGCTTGCACTACCTTGTCATTGGCTGATGTATAATGTTGCAATTTCACATATACATGTGGATAAGTTAAATGATGAAACACTTTCTGTCACCAATGTAGAATGCTGGTTCTGTGTAGTTCCGTTTAGAGCTTGGACAGATGCTGACTAGGGTAACTTCACATTAAGTTAATGGCAGGCTTCGGGGAAATTAAGATACTTAGAAGGAAGTAGTGGGCAACTGGCTGGATGTTCTCTGAAAGTGACACAGGCCATGGATAAAGCACTCACAGACTGAGAATTGGTGCCATCTGACCACTTTTAAGATTCATGTGCAGAATACAAAAAGCATGTTTTATTTCCTCAGATTTTATATTCTACAGCAGAGCCTGGAATGACCCAAGCGAATAACAGACGAAAACTGTGAAACTAATATAGACAAAGAAATTATCTATATAAGTGATTATTCCCGTGCTGAGAAAGTAGAACTTCAGCTGCCCTCAGGTCTGGGGCTGGCCAAGCAAGAGGGGGCTGTCAGTATCTGCAGAAAAGACAGGAAACTGACTAGTCCTGGGACCTTTGTGGCTTGCAAGAAGCTTGCCTTTTATCTTCTCTTGATGTGGGTAGCACTGGGACATGCTGCACCCTTGGCTGTTCTGAGGTCCTGCATTGGGGCATAGGGCCCTGGGCGGGGTTGTGTGCATCTGGGAGATGTAGCCAAGACATGCAGGATCTTCCAGGGGTAGAGATAAGCCGTCCATCTCCGCGTGAGTGTGGAGGGCTCTGTGACCCTTAGAACCAAGAAGGAACTGATTTCCTAGAGCACCAGTCACACAGTTTAATCAGCTTGCAACTACAGACCTGTGCTCTCAGGTTTCTAAGGGTGGAGGTCTCAAAGGAGCTGCCGGCCACGTCTTCTTGTTGCTGGTGGTCTTCACTGTTGTAGGAACTGCAGACGCAATGCTTCACTCCCTACCTCCCCATCTGATGTTCTTGTCTTACTGCCTCACTGTCCAGAAATTCTTCTGCTTGTAAGGATACCAGGCACGTTGGATAAAGCCAAACCATACTCCAGAGGAAATCCTTTTAACAATGCATCTCCAAAAACTCTGTTTCCAAGGTTGCACATGTGCACTGTTTTGAGAACAAAAGTCGACTCTGAAATCAGAATTAAATAGTTGGTGCATCTCACGTTCACTTGTGGTCATTGGGACACATATAATATAAAGGATTGAGAGCCCCCAAATCAAAGAGACTTCGGGGTGCCTGCTTGGGGACAGGCAACTTTATTTCTTTGCTGGATTCAATGTATACTGCTTCACTATTGCTGTGTCCCCTCATTGATGCCATGCAAACATTAAGACCTCACCCCAGTAAGCCATTAGAAAAATCACATTAACACAGACCCACTAATAGGAACCGTCACTTCAGAAGGGCATTTTGACAAAATGATCAAAACACAGGGCTCATGAGGTGGAACTGTTTGAATACACAGTTGAAAATAGTCTACTCAGAGAATTGTATTAGGTAATAAATTATATAAATAACAATACAACCCATTTTGTAAGTGAAATTTCAGTCACTCTCAACAATCAAATGTAAATGTCACAGTGCTAATGGCAGCGTGCACGCAGACAGGAATTAAGCCACATGAGAGAGGCATAAACTCAGATGTACATTTTCCATGACCGGCTGCACAGCCAGCAGTCCTTCTGTGGAGGCACCTGTGTGTCTTCGAGTCGGTGACCCAGGGAACGTAGATTCTAAACGCTGTGAAAACATATCATTTGGTTTCAGACGTGGGAGCTGTGGAGCTTAGTAGGGAGGGGTTCCCTGCACAGGGCACATGCTGCATCACAGAGCCAGCTGGGAAGGTGATGTGGAGCCTCTGGATCTAGTGTGGGTTATGAGAGAGTGAGTCAGGGTTTCGTGACACCAGAAGAGGGAGAGGGGTTCACAACCAGTAGGAAGTGGGCTGAGAGGGAAGGCGTCACGGACAGCAAGCGACTGTAGATGGGATTTCCTCAGAAATGTTGCTCATGGTGCTAAGGATGGGTGAGTGCTGGTGTCAAGAGGCCAGACTAGAAAGAGTTCTAGAACATTCCTGCTCACTCAAATCTCTGGTGTACTTTCATCTCTATTCCCCTACTTCAATTACATACAAAAACACAGCCCCATGCCCACATAAATTCTTGGAAGTGTCCATAATCCTTGTCCCATTATATTTGTTATTATATAAATTTCAGTGAATCTGGAAGCTTTGACTATTCAAAAAGTTAAAAACTATAAGTATCAAATTGAGATGGTTTTAAAAATTAGAGGAGTGCTCAGCACTGAAACATCTCTAACACACTTTCCAAGGCTTCAGGGTCTATTGCAGAAGAGGTGGCAAAAAGAATGTCAGAGCCAGAGGAAGGGTAGGACTCCTTACAACGTGGTCTCCAGACACAAAATGGCATGGATATCCATGACCTTGCAGTGCCTGAAACTATTTACATGAGACCATCATAATTAAAAGAGAGACTAATTGAGAGGGGAAGGGGATATGATGGAGAGTGGAGTTTCATAAGGGAAAGTGGGGGGAGGGAGGGAAGTACCATGGAATATTGTCTACAATTAAGGAAGTTGTCAATAATAAATAAATAAATAAATAAATAAATTAGGGTAATTATGACCCCAATATTAAAAATAGCATGCAGTGTGGCCTAGACACAAGCCATCTAAAGATCCACCAATCCAGAGTGACAACGGTCCCAAAGGTCCCCTTTGTTCTTACCTGCCAATCAAGAGAATTGGCTTAGAGTCTGGAGGGAAAGATGTTACTGCAGCGCAGAGGCTGCACATCACCGTCTTGTCAACGCAGGTGGAAACAGTAACAAGGGGGACTGGCTATAACACCGTATCCCTACACCACACCTCTTCCAGAAAGCCTCCACCTCCAAGTCTGACATAAGCTGGGGCCAAGCATTTAAAACACATGACGTGGAGGGCGGCATCTGATTCAAACCACCACAATAGGTGAGGAAGGTGATGTGTTAGTTACTACACAGAATAATACAGCTGTGAGGTTTTTTTCTAATGTTGTATATCCCAGGATTTAGCCACACTGTTCAGTTTTTACTGCTGTGTCATTCATATCAAATGATGCATATAGAAGTAATAACGAATTGTAATAATCATTTTAATGAGAGGTGGTCTATAACCACCAACTGGAATATCAATGAAACAGATTATTTATTTATTTATTTATTTATTTATTTATTTATTTATTTATTTTTGGAGAGAGACACAGAGAGAGACAGACAGAGAGAGATGGGCACGCCAGGAGTCTCTCAGCTGCTGTGAACGAAATCCAGATGCGTGCTCCCCCTTGTGGACAAGTGCGGCATTGCACCCTTGCGTCACTTTGCATCTGGCTAAACATGGGACCTGGAGATTGGAACCGGGTTCTTAGGCTTAGCAGGCAGGTGCCTTAACCGCTAAGCCATCTCTCCAGCCCAGCTTTATTATTTATTTATTTATTTTGTTTTTTCAAGGTAGGGTCTCGCCCTGGCCCAGGCTGACCTGGAATTCACTATGTAGTCTCAGGGTGGCCTCGAACTCACAGCGATCCTCCTACCTCCAGCCTCGTCTACGGCATCTCACCTGAACAAGTGGCAAGTGGCCCTAGAGATGTCAGGAGCCACGTGAGGGCCAGAGATGTGGATGCGCATCACTGACCAGAGCCAACGTGGAGCTGACTCTGAAGACACCTGGTCTTTGGTCACCCAGCTGACTGACCACCAGTCCCGATTCTCACCTCAAGAGTCATGAGTCGGTGTACTGCTCAGTGCAATCCGGGTGTTGTCACTTCTTTTTGACATGGACTGTTGTTGGGCCCTAAGAGGCCCGGGCGCGAGGCCCAGTGGAACTTCCTGAGCCTGGCTAGAGTTTGGTGACCTGTCTTAGGCCTATTACTCCCGCTTAGGAGTGACTCAGCAAGACCTAAGCCAAAACTGCCTCCGCCCAGCTACTGCTGACATGGTGAAATACTATTGGCCCTACACCTTTATCCCATCCTGAGACCCCACCCTCTTTCTCAATGCTATATAAACACCTTCCTACTACAACAAAACCCGACCCAGTGTGTTTTTCTCTCCGGTGCCTTGGAGGGTGGGGATCTGGGTCGTCGACCCTCACCATCCCGCTCAGCCCCAAGGAGGGATGGGCTGGATCGGCTCCTTCTTCAGCCCTACCTGCCGGAGGACCCGGCAGACTGTATCACCATTGCTCGGTCACTCTTACACTTATCCTTCACTAGCACACAGTCTTTCCGTGAGCGAAGACAGTTCTCGGTCACTGCTGTCTTCCCAATATCGACCCCTGTGACCGGCAAACTTTCAACAACGCTGGCTTCACAGACCAGCGCTATCACTGGATCCTCGGATTATACTGTCGGTCTAAGGAATTCACCATCTGTACCCTTGCTAGGCAATATTATTTGCTACAGATTTATTCCAAGGGATTTTGAAAGAACCCTTTCCTTTTTAGAATTAGCATCAGCTGAGTGGGAAAAAAATCCCTTTGCAGATTTTGCAAAGGCGGTTTTGTTTTGTTTTCTGTACAGCTTCTTCTCCCCGCACTCCTCACCTGGAGCTCCCGCAGCTCAACCCGCATACCATTTGTGCCAGCTTCTTACATTGCCAGGCCACATGCTACGCCCCACTAGTGACAGCCCCTTGGGTGGTGTACATACCAAACTGATAAGTCAGTAGCTACTGGTTCTGCTCAATCACAAAACCTATGGGCGATGTCATTTCGTATGCCAAGCCCAATTTCCTGGGAATGCAGTGTTCAGCCAAATCCCATACTCTGCAAGGGAATGCCAGGCCTTCAGCAATGGTGTCAGTGGGTAAACCTAAGTCTCTTGAAAGTGACTTACACTGCTGGAGGGAACGACACTACCACTGACCACAAGCATTCCTTGGGTGTTTGCAGAAGGGAAGGGAAGCCCGCAGGCCACCAGGTTTGTTCGGCTAGTACGGACTGTATAACTTCTTTGTAGGGACTTGTGTTGAGGTTTCAAGACAAAAAATGAGGGTTTCTGAAAGGAACTGATTACAAATGCAAAACTATGTCCCATGAAGTCATTTTACAATGTTCATTGGGACCATGTATGTGCTGTATCATTTATCAGTATTGAGACTAAATTCTCCTGAGTTGTTTAATTTTTTCAGAATATCAGATCATGATATTCTATTGTTGAAACCTCAAAGACTACAAATTTCTATTTTATATGAAAATTGAATGTTTCCCACAATTAAGAAATGCAACTACAAAGTCATATTAATAGGCAGATTAGCCAGAGATGATCTGTTTTTCATGTGTATACCCGAATCAGTATCTGTGGTACTAAACCTTCTGCAGCAGAGTAGGGCCACAGGAGAAAAGGGAACTTTGCAGGCTCACCAGCTTCAGGATAGTTCCCTCCTCCTTGTGTGTGTGCTTGGAGACACCCATGTGTTACTGTCTGGAGCATGGTCATATTACCATAGCTTCAGACTAAAATGCTAAATTCTAATGGTGTGTTGTGGGTCAGCAAGTGATACCCTGAAATAGGACAGTCTGGCATATTGAATATTTTGACGTGGAAAGGCTGGAAGAGGTCAGAAGCACCATCTCTAAGCTTCTCCTGCTCTCTTATTATCTTTTTTCACTCTTCATTACAGAAGGATTTATACTAATCAGATTCTCTTTGCCCCAAATTGGGTCATGGAAATCCCAAGCAAACCATGAACCCATATATGGTCAGTGTCTTTCTCCCTGTTCCTCTGTAAAAGACTTTCTTGAGGCTCCTGGCTCCACACAGGAGGGGGATGCTGCACAGATGGGTGCAGAAGATGCTCAAAAGTAGCCTCACTGGGTCCCTCAGCCGAACACTATCAGATCCCACGGTCTCCAACCACGTTTCTGCACCACCGTCTGTTCTTCACAGAAGCTAAACATCAAAACAGTTTTTCTGGGTCATTGTGTCTTCATTTTTGAAACCATCTCACATAACTAATAAAGTAACTTTATTAGACTTTTCTTTTATTACACTGGCTTTTGTTGTAAGAGTGTTAATCACGACTCTTACAATGTTAACACAAGTATCACATATTTCTAACTCTAAGCACATAATCTATTATCAAAAGCATAGGCAAGCTATTTTTATTTTATACTGTTCACACATTCAAGATCTAATATGTTTGCCTAAATTATATACTATGCTTACTTTTAATTTGAAATAGAAACTAAAGAAGACTTATTGAACAGTGTATGTGGTTACACATTCTTTCATTGAAAATAAAGGTGGAATATCTTTCTGCTTACAATTTATACCACATTTTTAGAAATATATACTTAAATAAATATGACTACAATAATAGAATTTCGAAGACCACTTTCAATTGATATATTCCATAGAGATTTTCAGGATAATTCAAGGCATAATTGTAAAAGTTAAGGATAATCATGCTTTATGAAGGAACTTTAAAATGGATCTTATTTTAATGATGTCACATATTTGCACAGATAAGAATTATTATACCCCTGTGGGCTAAGTACCCAATGCTAGCAGACAGGATGAAAAGTCAGACTATAGAATATCCATTAAAAGGGCAAATGGAATTCAATATTTGTCTTTTTAATCCTAGTCTTTCAACTATTATGGCTGACATAGTTTTATTGCAAGCATCTGAATTAATGAAGAGAACATACTATAAATAGAAATGAATCTCATGGTACACAAAGATAGATTGAGTTGCTATGGCAAAAATAGTCCAAAATCAGATTTAAAATTTATGATTTTTCTTTAAAAATACACAAACCTAATGCAACTTTTAAACCCTTTTAAAATGCCAGGTATTCTCAAGGTTTTCAGAAATTCAAGCATTTTAGGTCATATAATTATAACCACTCATCTCAATACTCTGTTAAAATGTGACTGCAAACAGTGTTCAGGGAGGACTTGGGACTGTTGGAGGGGTGGTCCTTCTTGCAGGAAATTCTCTTTCTTCAGTTCAACTTGTTTAAAATCCAAAGGGTTCTATTTGAGATTTCAAACACCATTTTCTTGTAATATCCGATGTACATTTTTAGTTAGGTGAATACAGACAGATGCTGTGTGGCATTAGGGCCACTCAAAGTTCTCTTTGTTCTATAAATCTTAAGCAGCCTGTCCACCAACAAGCGTTCATCCCTGTGTCCAGTAATGTAGTTGATTCTGCGTCCAGGAGCCTCTAGAATACTAACGTGTCTGTGTCCCGTAATGTAGACAGAACTAACGGAGGGCAGACAACAGGAAAACAGGCCCCAACCTTCTTTTGAAATAGCTCATTTAAGTTTGAAGAAAACCCATATAATATGTGCAAGAGTTTGTTCGAGGTACGTCCTAATCGACGTACATACACTGACCAACTTCAGGACACAGAGAATAACAACAAAAACCAATTTGCATGGAAAAGCCTTACATCTCTCAGTCATCAGTGCATCTCTTCAGTGCTCAGAGGCGGGAGTTCCTGCTGGCTGTGGAGTGTTTTATATTCCTCTCAGACCCTCTCAATGTCCCTGAGGAGCAGTGGCATCCTCTCCATTTTACACTGTGCGGGGGGGTGACTGAAAGCACTTGCAGAAAGCCACACAGCCAGAATGACAAGGGAGGCTGGAGTTGAAACAGAGACACCAAGGACTTCAAATCTGAGCCTCTGCATGACGCTTCTGTGAGGCTCCCACAATGCCCCACGCCACCACCCGAGGCCAGCCATGTCACAGTCCACATGCCGACGACACAGCGGATATCCGAAGCTGGCTGCTAAGTGGAAAACCCGTGTGAACAATGACATCACAGCCACAAGCGCTCCCAGCTGCCGGACGGTTTTCAATGAGCTCTTTTTGGATAAAAGACACTTTAAGGATGGCAAACTAAGTTTCCTCCACACTCTCTCACAGTCCCGACACTAGAACATTCAACGTTGCTCACTGAAAACCACATGGAGTCGACACCCAAACACTAAGGACTCAGATAGCGGAGCAGCAAGGAGGCAGAAATCAGGCATGAGAAATAACCTGGATGGCTTGCTTCTTAGTGTTCTAGATTGAAGGAATATATAACCTACGGGGGCGTGGTGAGGCACGCCTTTTATCCCAGCACCCGGGAGGCAGAGGTAGAAGGATCACCATGAGTTCAAGACCAGCCTGAGACTATAGAGTACATTTCAGGTCAGTCTAGGTTAGAGCAAGACCCTACCTCAAAAAAAAAAAAAAAAAAATTTTAACACAGTATTATCAGCCATGAGACATTTCCCCTAAAGAAAAGTCCTATTAAAGACAAATTCAAAGCCTGAGATATAGCTCAGTGCTGGAGCACTTGATTGACACGTGTAAAGCCATAGGTTTGATCCCCAGTGATACACACACAATCAAAATTGTACCATGTGTTTCATCAGGTAAAAGTATAATAAGAATATCTTTTTTTTCTTCCACATATACTTGTAGTCTTCTTTTTGAAAATTAATCTGCTGGTATCTGCTAAATGTTTACTACTGTGATAAAAAGTCATTTATTAGTTGATGATAGATAACTTTTTAAATTAAATGAAAATAGAATTTTTATAGAGAATTCAGATGCATTTTACCATAGAAGACTATTGTAAATAATTTTTTTTAGTACTAAGTGCTTATGTGTGTAAAGAAAAATGGAACAATAGACATCATCTTCAGTGGTAATTTAATTTGTTCTTCTCCATTTTATATTTTTATCACATTAATTAGATGACATCAGGATTTATGCAAAAAAGTGTCATAAAAATCAAGTATAATTAGCATGCGTATTGTATATGCCTGAAGTAACTTTTTTATTTTTGAATCAAATATATATTTTGTTTAGAGGACTCTTGATTATTCCATGTTATGCTTTCTTTTTAAAAATATTTTTATTTATTAATTTGGGATAAAGAGAGGAAAGACAGAAAAAAAGACACAGATCCACACAAAAACACACACGAGAAAGAGAGAGAGACAGAGACAGAGACAGAAAAAGACTATGGGCACGCTAGGGCCTCTAGCCACTGCAAACAAACTTGAGATGCATGCACCACTTTGTGCATCTGGCTCTACAAAAGTACCGGGGAATTGAACCTGGGCCATCAGACTTTGCAAGCAAGCACCATCTTTCCACCCCCATTGTTAAGATGTAATGAAATAGAATATCAGTATCAGAATGTTTTATATGTATTTCTTAATTCTTTATCTAGTTACTCATTTTAGTTAACATACAAAATAACGAGTTTCTTTAGAAGACTGGTCTTTGGAAGATGGAAATGTAGGTAAGATCCCAGTGAGACTATTGAGAAGCAGTCTTTGGGTTGCTGTTGCCTTTTTTGGGTTGGCATGGCACCACATGCCACTGTCTGTGGAAACAAGACCAAGGTAAGGACTGAAGACTGGAGCACAAGAGCACAGGAAGCAGCTGGTCCACGTGCAGAGCTGGAGGAGACATCACTACTGCCTCCCATTTCCGTTTTTCTTGTAACACGTGGTATGATGAGTCTACTTATTTTGCCAGCTAGAGCAGCAGCACTACTGCCTGGTCCCCTTTCTATTCTGTTTCTAGCTTATGTAATGATGAGGTATATACACTATGATCATGAGTGTCTGGTTTTTATTTGGTGACTTGTGTCTATCTGGGTAGAGGATAGTGCCTGGTAGAGAGTCAATACACCCCTATTCTCTTAGGATGAGTTGGACCTCAGTTTAGACTTCCCAGTACACACCAGTCAATTCTGATTAAATATCAGAGAGGACCTTTGAAATCACTTCAGAGACTGCTCAGAAAGTTCTCTGGTTCTCAGCCCTCCTCCTTCTCCCTTCCACCTTCCATTTTTGATGCGTTGGCTTAAAGTCAATCACTTTGTCATTCAAGGAATGATCACACATTTCCAACGGGAGAGAAAACAAGGGCATGAGGGAGGAAAGATGACTTTTTACTTTAAATAATGGTAACTAATGCTTATCAAGGAAGGTTTGTTCTGCTTAGAATTAAAGTGATCACATGAAATAAAAGTTTAGCATTTTGCTTTCCATCCAAACTAAGAATGCTTGCTCAAGCGCCTTTGAGAAATAACACAAGATTATGTTTGCTATTAGAGTCTGTCAGCAAAAATCTTCTCCCTGGGCAACGGGGATGCATTTATTTATATATTTTGTTAAGAATAAACCTTTCATAGTCCAGGAAAATGAATATGCCAAAATGCATACAACTAAAGGCATGAGAATTTTCTTCATTATTCTGTATTAATCTTTGCATGGTACAGCATCTCTAAGATCGCAAATTATAGTAGGTCTTTACCCAGTTGTGCAAACAGGCACTTACTGCCATCACTCATTTATGATCTAATTCAATCATCTGGGCAATAGATTTTAATGGGTCCTGCTACTTCTTGATGTGCCCCAGGAGAAAAAGAATTGTGTTTGGTTTTCGCCCCTGCATCAAGGAGTCAATGTTGGTTTCACGCACACGTGAGTGTGCTTCGCTGTGACTGTTGCTGCTCTTAACAAAGCATGGCCGGGAAGACTAGAGACCATCACAGAGACACGCAGTAAGTTTACCCGACACGCCAGCTACAGCAACACGAGTGAGTCAGAGACTCATGGCCTCGTGTTTGTGAACAGGCACAGAGACAGGAGAGGGAGGAGACTGTCACGCAAGAAGTTGCACACTTCTCTACTTCACTGTCAACACCTTATAGTCACACATTATCTTTTCTGAAATATTATTCAAGATTAAAGTTCAGGAATGATTTTGTGGACAAGTCTCAAAGTTTGGAGGGTTTTTAAGGAAAAAAAATATAATCTAATAGAAACATTATTGAGTTCATATCACACATGCACCACACTTGCTAAAGGTCATCTCATTAATTCCCATGACACCTTTTGCTGTATTATTCACATTATAAGGAAAGAAGGAGATGTCATATTTGTTCAGTGTTACAGAGCTGATCAGTGGTGATCCTAGAACTCAGGACCTGGAGTTGGGACTCTTTTAAAGAACCCGAAGAGTCTTTCACCCCTCATGGTGAGAGGAGGTGGCCCACCTGTAGCTCCTCAGGCCTGTGGCACATTAGTACCTCAATGCAGGCTCTTGGGACCACCTCCTTATCTGTGTTCAGGACACTGTCTCATAGCACCCTTCAGAGCAGATTTCTGTCACCACTGTGGGTGAATTTAAAACTAGACCACATATCCTGGTATGCTGACTTCCATTTCCTATCAGCTGTGCACAGGAGTCCTGGGTGACGGCTCTGATTAGAATCCCTTGTGTTCCCAGGCCCTGTTGACAGTAACTGTGATAACTGGAGAAACACAGAACACTGAGGTGTTATTTACATGGACTCTGGAATCACTGCCAGTCTGTTATGTGCTAGCTTGGCACATTTTCATGTCATGATAATAGTGTTATAGCTAAGGGAGCTATTGCAATTAAATGAGTTGATGTCATGCATTTAATGAGCTCATGATACCAATATTAAAGGAGTTATTCACATAAAGAGATAAAACACTCCTTGAAACTAGTGCTTGATAGATAAACTCTTATAAAGTCTTTGGCTCACCTGCCCCCTTCTCTGTAGTCTCCAACAATGTGGACAGCCAACCCTGACAATTTTGTTTATTTTTGCTTGTGGCTTTTTTTCTCTCAGCTACTTCTGCCATTATGGAACTTCCCCTGGATCTGTAAGCTTCAATAAATCCCTTCCTTCCATAACTGTGCTGGGTCTGGAAGTTTATCTCAGTGACCTGAAGCTGTCTGCTACAGGTGGGAAGACCTGCTTTAAATCTGGGTGGTGCCATTCGACGTGCTGGGGTCATGGACTGAATGAAAAAGAGAAAGAAAGAGAGAGAGAGAGAGAGAGAGAGAAAGAGAGAGAGAGAGGAAGGAAGGAAGGAAGGAAGGAAGGGAGGGAAGGAGGGAGGGAGGGAGGGAGGAAGGAAGAAAGAAAAAGAAACAATGAAAGAAAGGAAGGAAGGAAGACAGCCAAGCAGGAGCATTTATTCTTCTACCCTTCCTGACCCCAGGTGCCATGACCAGCTGCTTCACGCTCCAGCGGCTGTGCCTGCCCTGTGATGAAGGACCATACTCTCAAACTGTCAGCCAAAATAAACCCTTCCTCCCTTAAATTGCTTTTGTCACAGCCAAGAGCAAAGTAAAGAACACAGAGCTGGAGTGAGAGTTATGTGAGAGAGCTGGGAACCTTGATCCTGGGCAGGAGAAGCAGAAGTGCGTGTCCCAAGTACATTTCCACAGCAGCTTCTCAGCTGTGACTGCCGAATGGAATGGGGAACCTGCTTTAATGAGCCATTTGCTATCTGGACTGACACAAGGAAGGCTAGGTGGAATCCAGGGAGAGATCAAATACCATGTCTCTAATCCATTATATCTGTGGACAGTGCCAGGGAAACAGGAGCCTTGCAAGACACACACAGCGGCACCCTGACATGGGTATCTCGTTTAGATAACCACATGGGCTCTCCTCCTTCTTAGAGAGTGATAAGTAAAACTTGAGTAGAGATTCCAGGGCTGGCCTAAAAGATACATGTGTTAAAGGGAAGATCAAATGAGGTAAAAAATCTCATGACGTAATCCATGGTAAATGTTGGCAATTTGACTTGGATTAAATAGTTATTCCAAGTGTTTGTTTTTATTTGTGTCACTATTTCAGTATACATTTTACATAGTTTTAATTTTGAAACAATTTAATATAATACGTCAGCACTGATAAAAAGCCACTTTTTTTTTTCCCATAATGTAAACTCTACAGCCTTAGGTTTTCATTTAAGTCTTGTTTCTATGGCAGTCTTAAATTTGCCATTTTATGTCGAAAAATAAGCAGTTTTAAACAGTAAAACCCACTATAATAATTTCTATTTGTCATCATCTAATAGAAAGTTGTTATTTTGTTATTTGAAAGAAAAAGTACTGTGCATTTTCATTTAATTTTCGTTTTGGAGTATTTTGAGTGTTTGTGTGTGTGAGTGTGTGTGTGTGTGTTTGCACGTGCATGCTAATGTCAGGGCTTCTTGCTGCTGCAAATGAATCCCAGATATTTGTGCCACTTTTTGTATCTGGTTTTGCATAGGTGCGTGAAATTGAACCAAGGCTACCAGGCTTTGTAAGCCAGCACCTCTAACCACCTCGGCCCTTATTTTCCTTTTAAAACTGAAAACAGAAATATTGGTAGTAAATTTATATCCCTAAACTTGTTTGATGTTCAAGATGTCCACCAGAATGCACTGCCAAATGCTCTTTTCTAAGAATGTACACCGCATCTAAGCAGATAGACTCTTCTATAACAAAGAATGCAGAAATGTATTAAGTGACACTTCATTTAAACCTTTAATGACAATAAAACCCTCATTTACTTCTATGTGGAAGAAGATGTAGGACACTTGGAAGAGTATATTTAGTTAAAATCTTATTTCTGTTTGGCATTTTATGATTTCACAAATACATCAAAGTCAGGTTACAAGTGCTCACAAATGAATTTGGTCCTTAAATTCTTATCCGAACATCTCACAAAATTTGAGCTAACGTGCTGATGAGATGTCTGAGGGCATCTGTCTCCTGTACTCTCATAAAACAAGCAGTTTTACATCACCAAATCCATGTTTACGGTTGTCATGACGCTGGACCTTTCTCAGTGTTACTAACCCATCTTTCATTTTGATAGCATGCTTGATCTTCCAACTGCCTGTGCATTTTGCGCTCCCAAAACAACCTACTTTACAAATATATTCAGAGATCAACATAGGCAATATCAAGGCATTCCTCACCCAGGCCTAAATCTTAATCCTCATTGAGATAACGGGATCATGGGTAGCATTCAAGGTGTCCTGGGAAGCAAGAGTTACAGAGGAAACAGAAAACGGGTTAGCTTGTGGCCTATTCCAAAGAAGAAACTGCTCATTCAATTTCTGAATTTGATTTATATCAAAATAATTTAAATGATGAGATACTACATACTATTCATATTTTAATAGTGAAAAAATGTGTATTAGAAGAAAAAAAAGCACAGCTCACTGCTGCTTTCTCCTTAATGGGAGAGCTGTTCCAGCCCAAAGGCGGCCACTCTGCATTGTTTCTGCCTGTTTCTGGATCCTCCCCCTCTCAGGCTATTCTGGCCAGGCTGTTCGTATCCTGTCACTCCAGGGCCGTTGTGCTTGCTCCTTTCCTTCCGAGGTAAACTGTCCCCTCTCCTCTTTGATAGAACTCTGCTCGAACGTTGGATAACACCGACTGTTCTGTGTACCACAGCTCCCCTCTCTGTGCTCCCGTATTCTTCACAGTTCTTTATTCACGTCTGTTCTCATGAGCTCAGGAGCACCGCTGCTTTTACTGACTGCTGAATTCCAGCCTCTGGAACATGGAAAGTGAACAGAGGTGAACGGAAGTGAGGCATCTTCCTCTCATCTTCCTGAGTATCTGTCAGTGCATGGCTGTCACGCCATCCTCCCACGGGGTCCTGGATGTGACAGCCCACGCAAACAACACCTCCAAAAGTGAGACGCACTCCGGTGGCAGGACTTTCTTAAAGACGGGGAGGGTCAGAAGTCCCCGCTGACGTGCTCGGCCACCAGAACAACACCTGCCTCAAGCTGACAGGGCTTCACGAACACCCTTGTTACTTGGAAGGTTACGAGGCCAGAGGCAAGCGGGTTGGTGCCATGTCCCCTCCCACACAGGGTAGTTGACTCGGGTGTTGTGGGGTACCATCTGCTTCCTAGGAGCAACCACAGTGAGATCATCCACGTTCAAAGCTGGGGCGGGCTTTGTGCATTAGCTAACACTCCTCATGGGCAGGAAAACCACCGAAGACACTGAAGACATAGTCAAATGTGTACACTGAAGGGTTGTTGAAACGGTTTCCTAAGAAATGACTTTAGATCATAACAACTAGGAATATGAAAACTACTGCTATAATATTATTGGTTTCTATTTGCGTTTTATAAGTAATTTTCTCCACTCACTTTTTCTTTGTAAAATCCCATCTAACAGTGTTTATGATATAGCCACTTAAAATAAGAAAATAGAAATAAAGAAATAAAAATAGAATCACTGTTTTTGGAGGTACAGTATAGCATTTATGTATAAATTCTGGATAAAGTTCAAAGTTCATAAAGAAATAAAGTGACAATAGTGTTGCCATTTAATATTACTTTTGGATTGATACTTGGTAACATGGTTATATCAAGGCCTTCAGTTGAGCTGAATGGGTAAAATATAGCAGAGGTAAAGAAGGATAGGTGGTAGGTAGTGAGCACACTAGGGCACTTCCACAGCCTTTGCAGACAGTTCGTATCTTAACACACTTCTTAGCTGGGTCCACTCATAGAAACCAGAGGCCAATTGTCTGGTCAAAAGCAAGTGGTTAAGCCGGGTGTGGTGGTGCATGCCTTTAATCCCAGCACTCGGGAGGCAGAGGTAGGAGGATCGCCATAAGTTCAAGGCCACCCTGAGACTACATAGTGAATTCCAGGTCAGCCTGAGACAGAGTGACACCCTACCTTGAAAGCCCACCCCCCCAAAAAAAAAGCAAGTGGTTAAGAGTCAGAAAAGGACACACAGCTCCAATTCTGAGGTGTAGAGCTTTTTTCTTTTTTATTCTTTTCTCTTTTCTTTTCTTTTCTTTTCTCTTTTCTTCTTTCCTTTCTTTTCTTTTCTTTTCTTTTCTTTTCTTTTCTTTTCTTTTCTTTTCTTTTCTTTTCTTTTCTTTTCTTTTCTTTTTGCCTTTGGTCCTATCAGGCATAAGACCCAGGGGAAACATCTTCTCTCCTTCAGGCATGGCAGGCGCTCACAGTGGACTTCACCTCCAGTAGAGCGCTGATGGGTGTCAGACATCTAGTGCCTGGAGCACTGGCCTTGGTATCTCTCAGCTTCTCTGCCCTTCGCTGCCCAGTTCCTGGTATGACAGCAAACTGGAACCTGATAGGGCAGTGCTGACCATCTGTAGCCTCAGGCTTGATTCTTAGGATAATTTGCTCACATGTATGGAAAATACATTGTATTTATTTTTTTTCTACAGAATACCCAGCATGATAGAGCAAGCAGGCTGTGATGAAAAAAAAAAAAATAATCAGCAAGGTCTCTAAAACAAAATAGATACAAAGTCAGAATTATAAATGGGAAATAAATTCCATTCCAGGGATCTTGGAAAGAAGCTTCCTTGTATGACACAGTGTTGCTTTCAACACAAAACTGAACTGCTATAATTCTAAACTGTGTGCTTCTTAGCACTGGCCCTCAGAAAACAAATAACTGCAGTGCAAAGAAACAAGAAAAATGACAATAGGGCTAATCATCCGGAAACTTCCCTCGTCCCGTGTGGACTTTGCACAGATTCCTTCTTACTCCATTTTGCATCCTCTTCAGTCCAGGTTCCAAGCGTGGTCTATCCATCAATCTCAGGCCTCCATTTAAAACTCATTAAAGATCTGTTTGCCATTCCTCTCAAAGATTAATCACACAAGTCCAACATAATAGCTTTGCCAATTTAAATGCTCCCGCTTTAACATTTCATTTCAAGTGTACTGTAATTATGTTATATTGCTTCTGGCCCAGTTAGAAAAATGTATTCAAATAATAATCCTATTTTGGTATATGATATACTCTTAGGACTGGTCCCCATGTTAATTATGTACAAAACTTGAAAATGGATTTATGAGTATGTTCAGAACTAAAAGTAATCTATTTTTTCCACCCATTCATCCATCTCTCTGCCTACCCATCTATCTCTTAAATTGTGTTGTTACATAAATGTGCATAGGTTCAAAAATAGAAGTCATTATTATTTTGTAGTTTTGGCTCATTTTTTTTTTTTTTTTTTCGTTGTTGTTTTATATTCCTATTTTCCACTCATTCATTTCTGTGGTGCTGGAGAGCAAGCCCAGGGCCTTGTGCATGGCAGGCATACATCCCAGCCCTTAGCAGTGCTACAGGCCTTAGTCACTGGTTTCTCAAGTTTAGAAACCTGCAAGTAGAGGTGACATACTTCTCAGGTATGGGACAGCGAGCTGTAAGAGTTCCTTGTGACTAGCCGAGTCTCCTACATCTCAGAGGAAAATGGTGCCTTTCCGTGTCCTCCAGACTCACTGTCAGAGGCAGGGTGTGATTAATATGTGAACAAACCTCTTGGGATGGTTGTTCCAGAGACCAGAAGACACATGTACAGATATGTCTTCAACATGGAATAGTTTACTTTAAGCATCTTTTATAACGACTTGTGCCACAACAAGCAAACAAGCTGACTCAGTTTCTTGTATTTTTCGTAAGTGAACCAGAGGCCACTGTGCACAGATGCTGGTGTTTATGAGGTCCAGCTCGGCACTGGCATCTGGGAACTCCTTTCTTATAAATATTATTTCATTTGTAAGGAGAGTGACAGACTTCTGTTTTCCTTTCCCATTTTCTGCAGACTGATGAAGTAAGCGCCACATACATAGAATGCCTGAAAATTAAGGTCAGTTTTAGAGCAATTTGTGTTGGTGATTTTGAGTTCACTTTTTGTTTACTAGTTGTGGATTGATACTGAAATTGAAATCTGAGGATATAACCAAGGGGTATAATTAAAATTACACTGCAAGTATGTGTGGTTTGAATGCAATTCTCCCCATAGGCTCGTGTGTTTGAACATTTGGTTCTCAGTAAAATGGCTCTATCGGGAAGACTGTAGAACCTTTAAGAGGTGGGGCCTTGCTAGAGGAGCACGGAGGCAGGTGGCCAGGGCTTGATGTCTCACAGCCTGGCCCTCCTCACTACACTCCCGCTCTCTCTATATGTACTTTCATGCTGACATGCTTTCGCCGGCAAGTTTCCTGCTCCTGACACGCATTTTCCACCATAAATTTTGAATTTATAATCCAAAAGGAACTCCTTCCTTAAGATGCCTCTGGTTGGAATTTGGTCCCAGCACTGAGAATGTAACGGATTCAAACTATTTTGGGAATTTGTGTATTCACTCTTCAGGTTTTTACTGATTATCTGCAATGCGTACATGACTTTGGACGCTGGAAAATATGGCCATAAATTAAACAGACAAGAGTAGTCCTCTATTTCTAGTTTGCCAAGAAAGAGAATAAACATGTGAAAAAGAAAATTAATATACAGAGTGATTGAAAGTGATAAAATTGCAAACAGCCTGCAGTGTCAAGGGTTTAGTATCAAAGTAGTTGAAGAAGGCTTTGCGGAACAGTTATTGGGAAGAAATAAGACACATCAGTCATGAGAAGAGATGACGAGCACACTGAGCAGTGTCCGTGACCAACGTCTCGAGGTGACAGACTCCCGAAGGTTCTGTGAGCCTGCAGTCCAGGGGTGCTGACCCTATCAAGCTAGTGGACAGGGGCTTTCAGACACCTAGAAACGCTTCCCCATTCGCGCTGCCCTAGGGAGCTTCAGATAAACATTTGCATCAGGGAGGGAGGAGACTAACTTACTCGTGTTTGCAGGTGGTGCTGTGGCTGGGTCTCACTCGGGCTCCAGCCCACCTGGATCTGACTCTGAATCCAGGCCAGCCTGGAACTGATGGCGATCCTCGTGTGAGCCACCATGCCTGACTCAGCTTAGGCTTTTTAGGATCATGCTGGTGCTTGCACTTAGAATGGCCTGTTGGCGAAGCAAAGCTAGTAGAACAGTGATTTGGCCAAGGAAACTAGCAAGGGGAGAGAAAAAAAAAAAAAAAAGTGGGGGCAGGCCACTGGAGTAGGAGAGGTGACTGAACTGATCCGAGGTATGAAATTAAGAGTGGCTAGAAATAGAGTTTAAGTGGTTAAAAGAATCAAGCTGGGCTTAATGAAAGGTCCAAGGACATTCAACAGTGAGTTTGAGGTGTGTATTCCGTCATTGTGGCTCCAAGCTGCTGAAATTCACAACTGGGAAAGAGAAGCTCCTTCTCGGGTTTCCATGAATGCAAGCGGATGACTCCTAAGCTAACTGAATGACTTAATTCTCCCTGTAGCAGACAGCCACGTGTCACCAGGATGAACCTCCCGAGCAGACACAGTTTATGGGAGTGGAAAGGGATTGATTGAAGATAGAGGGGAAATTCCATAAGGGCAAAAGAAGCTGCTCGACTTTCACAGATCCAAGCAGAGAGAGACCACCAAAAAGCCAGCCAGCACACATTGAAACTCCAGGAAAAGCTCAAGCAGTTTACATATCTTTGGAATGAAATTCCAAGCCCACAACCACACCTTAGGTCTGGACCCTAGGATCTGCCCAGTGACACCTCCTCCAGCCAGGTGGCTGCAGATCCATATCACAAACCTTAATAAACTCCTACATGTATTGGGGGACATCCATTCAAACTATCACATTCCACCCCTGGCCTCCGATAGATTCATAACCATCTCACATTGTCAATTGTCTTCAGTCCAGATTCAAAGGTCCCTATAGTCTTATCTGAGATTCAAGAGAGTCTCTTAGCTGTAATCTTATAAAATCAAAATAAGTTCTATACTTTCAACATAGAAAGGCACAGAATAGACATTTTCAACTGTTAGGAGGCATAACGGAGCAAATGGAACGATGTAAACCCAACAACCATCAGGAAACATCAAGCATCGGCATTTCAAGTCTGATGTCGTAACCAGTGATCGACAATCTCCAGTTTTTTCAGCTGTGTCCCTCAAGCTGGGCTGAAAGAGCCAGGGAAAACTTCCATCCCAGGTGAACAGAGTGCTCGATGGCAGCCCTGGAACAGACCTGGTGCATCCAAAACATCTTTGGGTGTCCATGTAAACCATGGTCCACTTTTCAATGGCTTTGCTAGCCTCTCAAGAGGGTCACCACACCCTGCCCTGTCTCAGCAGCAGCTCCTGGAACCATGTGTGCTTCATGACCACTCCACACATTTGTTCATGCTTCTGAAATCAGTACCAGGCATACAGGACACAGCCATGTTCTTAATTCAGGTACTAAATAAACTGTAGCCTTGAAAAGCAGGTTCCTTCTCCAGTCAACTATTTTCCAAAAGAATTTGCATGTCTATCATAATCTTTCCTCAGGCATCCTCTCCATTGTTTTAAAGTAAAGCAGTTGGGCCATCTTCTTTAAGATTGCTAATGTGTTTGACAGTAGCAGCCTCAGTAACTTATAACCAGGCTCTATGCCAGTAAATTTTACACTTGAATTTTTCCGATTTAAAATCTTAAATCTAAGAGCTGGAGGAATGGCTTAGCGGTTAAAGCATTTGTCTGTGAAGCCTAAGGACCTAGGTTCCATTTCCCAGAACCCACATAAAGCCAGATGCACAAGGTGGTGCATGAATCTGGAGTTTGTTTCTAGTGGCTAGAAGCTCTGGCATGACCATTCTCACCCTCTCCCCCTGTGGTAGTTCGATTCAGGTGTCCCCACAAACTCAGGTGTTCTGAATGTCATATCCCCAGCTAATGGCAATTTGGAAACTAAATCCTCCTGGAGGTATAGGGGTGGGTTTATGGGTGTTAAAATCAGTTTCCTCGTGCCAGTGTTTGGCACACTCTACAGTTGTTGTCCATCTGATGTTGTCCGGGAGGTGATGTCTACCCTCTGCTCATGCCATTGTTTCCCCTGCCATCATGGAGCTTCCCCTCGAGTCTGTAAGCCAACATAAATCTTTTTTTTTTTTTTTTTTTCTCACAAGCTGCTCTTGGTCAGGTGTTTCCTGCCAGCAAGTTTGCGAACCTGACTGCAATAGGCATGTGCCAGCATGGGAACATCAAGATTCAAAACCCTACCTAGGGGCTGGGGAGATTGCTCAGTGGGTAAAGTGCTTGTCAGCAAGCATGAGGCCATGAGTTTGATCCAAGTATTCAAGTGAAAAAGCCATACCTGCTGGTGTGCACCTGTAATCCCATCCCTGTGTAAACGGAGGCAGGCAATCCCTAGGCTTTATTCGCAGTCAGGCTAGGCTAATTGGTGAGATCTGTGCCAACGAGAGAAACTGTCTCAAGAAAAGGCGGATGACACCTGTGAGGAGGTTGTCTTCCGGCCTCCAGATGCACAGGTCTGATCTGGATTTGTCAGTCTTTCCCCATGATGCCTGGAAGACCCTTGTGCACATGCACCTGACACATAGTGACTTGCATGCACACACAGTCATAAAAATGAAACCTACCTAGCACCAAACTGTGCCTCACTGCAACACAAACACAGCAGCAAGGTACACATAGGTTCCACAAAAGACGGGACCAGAAAGACACACAAGTTTTGCTCATCATGGAGATGTGGAGGGAGGGAGGGAGGGAGGGAGAAAGGGCAGGAGGAGAAGAAGGAAAACAAGAGGAAGAAGACAGGAAGCAGAAGGAGAAGAGAGAGCAGGTGTGTGTGAAAGAGTTGATAAGGTATTTGCTATGCGGCAGTTTAAGTGGATGAACTGTGCCGCACGCAGCATGAATGCAAACCACCAACTTAAGTTTCAACAAGAGAAACCAATCACAGGAGCATGATGGGTATGATTTCATTCACAGGGTGTTTAGAATATGACCAAGTCAGAGAGTGTCCACTGCTGGGGGAAAAGAGGGAGTAGTGACTGGGAAGGGTCAGAGAGTTTTGGGCACACTGAGAACATGCTGAGAGATGGCCACTGGGACGGGCTCACTTAGTGAGAACACATCATCCTGTACATTCATGATATATTTATTTTTTATTCTTTTTTAAAATCATGGTTACTATTATTATTATTTTGTTTTTTTGAGGTAGAGTCTCACTCTAGCCCAGGCTGACCTAGAACTGACTGTAGTCTCAGGGTGGCCTCGAACTCATGGAGATCCTCCTACCTCTGCCTCCCGAGTGCTGGGATTAAAGGCGTGTGCCACCACGCCTGGCTCTGTTGTTTTTATCGAGATAGGGTCTCACTCTAGCCCAGCCTGACCTGGAATTCACTATGTTGTTTCAGCCTGGCCTTGAACTCATGGCCATCCGCCTACCTCTGCCTCCCAAGTGCTGGGATTAAGGGCATGTGCCACCACGCTGGCTTTAAGATTTATGAGAGAGAGAGAGAGTGAGAGGGAGAGGCCAACCCGTCTTGCTGCTGCAAACACATTCCAGATGCATGTGACACTCTGTGCATGTGGCTGGACGTGAGTGCTGAGAGCTGAACCCTGGCCAATGGGCTTTGTGAGTAAGTGCCTTTATCACTGAGCCATCTTCCCAGCCCTATTCATTATGTTCTAAAGAGAAGAATACTTGTTCTTGAATTAGTACAAAATACTCAAACTGGACTGTTTCTTTATAATTACTTCCTATCCCTATTGCTATTTTTCACAAAGTGAATAGAACTAATGCAATGGTCTCAATCATTGGAGACAGGCGATTTTGGAAAATGGTAAAAAAACAAACAAACAAAACCCCAAAATGTATGGCACAATGCAGGTCAGGCCCTAGCCAGGCCGCCTGCTAGAAGAAAGCAGGAAGTGGCTTCTGTGGACGTGGCATCCTGCACAGGCCTGGCATGACAACAGCTACAGTCCCATGCTGGTGAGCAACCTGCTGCGAGATGATCTGCCTGGAGACAGGCTGTCATTGGTCACAAGAAGGGGACCACCCCATATAATGAATGACCAGCCAAACCCCTACACTTCCTTGAATAAACGAGTTTGCAGCAGCTCACCCTCTGCCTGCTTCCACCCAACTCCCGGAGTCTGTGTCATGATTTCACACCTCTCACCCCCTACTCGGCAGAGACCCTGCATCCCCTCCTGGGCTGGCCCTAGGAGGGACCCCAACACCAAAACATAACTAAGGCAGTAACTCTGCACCTGGGTGTTCTAACATGGTCTGTGCTTTAATTTGAGATGCAAGGACTGAGCGGCTAGTCTAATATCAGACAGCTTTCCTGTCAGCTTTATTTTTACTGAACTGACTTGAACGAAGATCGCTTTTGACTGTGTAGCTTCTGAGTTTAATTATTTCTGCCACAGCTACTTGAAAACTTCAGTTCTACAGCTCAATGTCTGCTTCACCTTCCAAAATGGCACAGACCCTGAAAACATTAAAACCAGTTAAGGTGATTAAATCCACTTAGTAAGTTGTTCAGGTTTAGCCTTTCCAAAACCCTGGCAAAAAAGAAGACCAAATGCATCAGGATTTGGCTGTTATTTCATGGACAGCCACCGTATGCAGGCCATGGGGAAGGCAGTTGTCAGGTCCTTTCTACAAGGGGCAGATGGATAGGTGGGACATTTTTCTCTAATGGCATATTTTATAGAAACCGACTAGTGGAACAACTGAAAAGCAACTGAGGGGAACTCTTATATTTTTGTTTGAGAAAAGATGAAACCATTTTTAAACACAAGAGAGTGCTTGCTCTACAGTCATCACGGGAAGGAAGCACAGTTGGAGGGAAACGCTAGTCACTATTGAGTTCTGAACCATTTACTGGTATCGTAAGACTTACCTGTTTGCTTACCGAGGCCCTTATGTTAATTTTTAGATATGGAACACAAAACAAAACAACAACAACATAAAGAAAACTAGATCCGTGTCATTAAAATCCTATTGCCAGATTGACTGCATGCCATACAACGTTCATGGAAAAGTCTAAAAAGGTGGAGTGTAAATATATCTTAAGAACAAAGTGAAAATGGCTAAAAGCTGATAGGAACTCCTGTTTTACTTTGAAGTATCTTTACAAAATCCTGCTTCTAACAGTGGTTGTCAAAAACTCACTTGCTGATTGTTCACAGATGGTTAGCCTGTATAGTGCTGGAAAGTGCTACATGAGCTTTGGGGGAAAACAGCCAACATTGTTGTGAGCAAATATGGGACCCTGTTATATGAAAGCAACCAGCCTGACAAGATATACACACCTGTGCAATGGTGGCACCCAGCCTGGGTGAGTAACCAATGGCTCTCTGATTGACCCACTCAGTGGAAAGGAACCCACAGCTGGAAGTGGGAGCCGAGATCAAGATTATAGACTCCAATGAGAAGATTCTACTAGTTTTTGTCCCAAAGAGAGGCTGCACCCATCAACATCTCTCAAAATTAACAGTGCCTATCACCTTAAACCTATGCTGATCTCACTCCCCACTGAAGAATCTGTTTTCTTTTTCTTTTTTCTTTTTCAGAAGGCAGTGAGAACCAAGGAAAACCATAATCTATCAAAAGACAATGTAGCTGACTCCTGGCAAAAGATGAACCACTCTTCACACATCTGCCAGGGTCTAGGTGAAATTACAGAGGAATTGGTGAGATGAGCAAGAGTGCTGCTTCCATGGCGAGCCTGACAATCTGCACCAGGGCGATGGAGACAGACACTGAAGATAGATACAAAACATACCAAAGCTGAGAGCTCAACACTAAAGACATAAACTACATTGACCATATCTCAGAACATTTTCTAGAAGAGAGGGTGGACAGAATGTAAGAGCCACAGGGTGGGAGGGAATATGCAGAAGCATTGCCCACCCCCCATAATGTAATGACTCACGGCTGCTCTCAGAACTCATCACCCAGAACCCCATGGTGAAGAGCAGCAATCCCACTAAGCAGGACCCTCAGTGGACGGGGGGCAGGGAGGAGGGCAATGATGTTACCAACACATGATGTGTCCACACAAAGTTTCTACTTAAAAAAAAAAAAAAAAAACGAAACTGAACCAGGCGTGGTGGCGCACGCCTTTAATCCCAGCACTCGGGAGGCAGAGATAGGAGGATCACCGAGAGTTCAAGGCCACCCTGAGAATACAGAGTGAATTCCAGATCAGCCTGAGCTAGAGTGAAACCCTACCTCGGAAAAACCACAAAAACAAATAAAACAAACAAAAAAAAACCACCTGACTAGCAGAAACTGGTATGTATCCCCAACTCCAAAGATACTAATGAGGTGCTCTTGTTTGTCCCTTCCAGGTCCCTTTCACTTCACCTAGGGAAAGACACAGTGACACAGTGTAACGTGACACTGAACCTGGATGTCCTTTCAGGAAAAGTCAGTCACTGAAAGACTCATTTGCACTTCACACCGCCTGACGAAAGGGAGACTAGAAAGCCAACAGACACAGACTTTAAGGCCATTTTTCTGGAACATTCTCCACCACGGTAGATTTCCACGCATGGCTTTCTCAAGAGATGTTTTTTTCCCCTGAGAGTATTTTTAATTGACTTACGTCAGTTCTTCAAATATTCCATCTTTGTCTTGAGCCCCAGCATGGCAAATGCTTCTTTCCTTTGGCTACCCTGTCTTCCACTCAGGAACTAAGTGCTACTAATTCCAAGACTCTACCATCTTCTCTCCTGTGTAATCTTCTTTCCTGTGTAGTGTCACCGCCCTGACTCAGGAGCTGAGTTGTGTCTCTTCTGTCCTTTGTAGGGATTGTCTCCGAGCTAAGCCTGCACTGAGCTTTCATAACTCATTTTACAACAAGCCCCACAGAGGCCCACAACAACAGCGCAGATTCATTCAAAAGGCCGAGAATAGCCTAGAATAGTTCTGTGTTGTCCAATTCTACTTTTGATCCCATGATGTCATGACGTCCAGTATAGTTTAGGAGAGAAAGGAAGGGGCCCTGAGCTCCTGTGTGTCACACAACTGCTTTATCCACCAATAATTAACATCTGATATTGACTTGGCGTGTTTGTCACAATTATTGAAGTGCCCTGAGTGTGTGTGTAAGTGTGTGTCACACAACTGCTTTATCCACCAATAATTAACATCTGATATTGACTTGGCGTGTTTGTCACAATTATTGAAGTGCCCTGAGTGTGTGAGTGTGTGTCACACAACTGCTTTATCCACCAATAATTAACATCTGATATTGACTTGGCGTGTTTGTCACAATTATTGAATAAATACTGACAATATAATTTTTGGTTTGCTAAACTCCTTTATGTTTTGTTTTTGTTTTTGCTTTTCTCTCTCTCTCTCTTTTTTTTTTCTTAGCTTTTCGAGGTAAGTTCTCATTCTAGCTCAGGCTGACCTGGAGTTCACTATGTAGTCTCAGGGTGGCCTTGAACTCACAGAGATCCTCCTACCTCTACCTCTGCTGGGATTAAAGACATGGGCCAGCACACCCGGCTTACCTCCTTTGTTTTTAATTTAAGCCTGTTTCAGAACACCATCCAGAATTCTGTGTTACACGTGATCACCATGACTCCCAAGACTCTTCAGTTTCCTGCGCGGACTTACTTCTGCTGGTGTTGGGAAATCAGTGAGTGATGCGGAATGTCCCTTTACTGGGATGTGTCTGGTGTTTCCTCATGGCTCCACAGGCAATACCCGTGTGGAGGTGGAAGCTCAGAGAAGTCACATAACCTTTCTTTCACATCCTCTTCTCTCTTCACGATTCCTGGTGAACTGATTGGTTACAGATCACATAGCTAGTATGGGAAAAAATAAGTTTTCACTCAGATGTCTCAAACTATGCTAAATATAACTGGATAAAAAGTTTATAATTCTCGTGCATTTTCTAGTTTTGAACATACATTGTATTTTCTTAGTCCATTTTAATACATATTTTGTAGTCTAAGGAGTGAATTAAGCAGTTGAATGTTTTTCTATTGCATTAAAAGTTTCCTTCATTTTTTTTTTCTTTTTTTATTTGACACGGAGAAACAGGACTGATTATACTTACAAAACACTGGTCTCCACTGTTTAAAAATCAAAATGATGTTATCAATGTTTGCAAATTTCAAATTCCACGGAGAGAATATTGCTTTTGATGAAGATGTTTACCAACAGTAAATGCTAACCAATCCAGAACACATACTACCAATTAGTGTGTCCTGATCTATCTGACAGACACATATTGACCATGACTTTTAAAAACCAGACAGTTCATTCTATAAAGGCCAAAAACCAGTCCATTAAATATCACGCCAAAATCATTCTGAGAAAAATTGACATAGGAGCCCCCTGTCATTGTCCAGAATTAATTTCCAAGTAAAAGTTGTCAATGCTCAAAAGAATAAACTTCTAAGAAGAGTAGGAACTAAGTTTAATATAACATTAATTTTAAAAGCAAAGTGATAGGGCTCTCAAAACTAGTCATTTAAATGCCAAGATAGTTAAGGCAACTGTATCTATGGTAAGGACCACTCTGTCTATACGATGGCTGCCTAACAAGGTCTGTGGTTCTTCTTGTTACAGTTACAGAACAATTCGGCCTTTAATTTATTTTTGGAAGTAAATGTTATAAGTTCCAGACATATCTTAAAGACCTCTTTAGTTTCTCAATATTGTTATTATTACTATTATTTTATTATGTTTTCTGACTTTCACTATGTAACTCGGCCTGACCTTGAACTTTTAAAGGTGTTGAAATAAAAGATATCATTGTGTGAGACTTTATTTCAAAGTACTATTTATTCGTCCTTTCTTTGATAGGAGAATTCTAATTTAAATCTAATAGTTGGAAGGCAACTATAAACAAGCGATCTTTTCCTAATGTTAATTATTTTTTAAATATATTTTATTTATTTACTTATGAGAGAGAGAGAAAGAGAGAGAGAGAGAATGGGTGTGCCATGGCCTCCAGCCACTGCAAATGAACTCCAGACACATGCGCCCCTTTGGGCATCTTGCCTTACATGGGTCCTGGAGAATCAAACCAGGATCCTTTGGCTTTGCAGGCAAATGCCTTAATCATTAAGCATTCTCTCCAGCCCCCAAATGTTAATTCTTTTATAAAGAAAAAAAAATGGTGTGTACAGAATTGCATGCACTGTGTAAGCAGAAGCCAAGGAGAACACCAGGTTTGTTCTTATTATTTCCTTGAGACACTCCTATCACTCAAGCTAGAGCTGCAGTTTGCAGGTCAGACTGACTGACCAGAGTTCTAGAAATTCTCCTATCTGTGCTTCCCTTCAGGACTGGGGTTATTGGTGGGCGTGGACATTCTTGGATTTTTACCTGGGTGCTGAGGATTGAACCCAGGTCCTCATGCTTGAGCAGCAAGCGCCCTTACCTGCATGCCACCGTCCCGCCCATCACGGTAATTTTTAGTCAAGAGATAATAAGATAGACGCCAGTATCTCTGTGAAATGGGCTCATCTGACGTAACTTTCTGTATGATTCCTGACAATGGCACCTTGGTAGTTTGAATAGATGCCCTTAATAAATTCAAGAGTTTATCAAAACTCCTTGGATTTCCAGTCACCTGGCTGGGGGCAGGGGGATCACAGGGAGGATTTTAGGGTCCAGTGTGGGGGTGGATTTGGAATTCCAGTCTCAAGATATGCAAAGTGCCTGAGTTCTGCCTGGAATTCTGAAGTGTGCTTGTGTGTGGTATGGCTTTTGCGTTTTGGTTTTTATTTTGCTTGGGGCTTCTCTCTCTCTGCTTGGTCCTTTAAGAGGAGGCCACGTTTTTCTGCCACTATGAACTTCCTCTGGATCTGTAAGCTGCAGTCATCATTCCTGCTTTTATAACTGTGCCTGGTTTAGAAGTTCACTCAGCAACCTGAAGCTGTCTGCTAAGGTACCCATGCAATCTAATTGCTTTAGCATTTTGCTTTTATAATTAGAGGGTATTCAGTCATTGACTGAATCAATCACTGACCATCCCAAATAAACTTTAGGTCTAACGTTTCTTTCTATGGTCTACCTTCATTCTTTTCCCCCATTCATAGATACTTGTTTATTTTTATCATTTTTTAATTTTTTTGTTAAGTGTATAATTTGGACACATCACGTGTTGGCACCATCATTTCTGTCCTCCCTGCCCCCATTCCACATAGGGCCCTCCTCAATGGGATTGCTTCTACCTTAATTCTTAATGAATTTTTCTTAACCTAGAGTTGTATTCAGGATGGCAGCAAATTTGTGAGTAATCTATAGCTTTTTTGTTTTGTTTTGTTTTTGAGGTTAGGTCTCACTCTAGCCCAGGCTGACCTGGAACACTCTATGTAGACTCTGGGTGGCCTCACACTCATAGCAGTCCTCCTAACTCTGCCTCCAAGTGCTGGGATAAAGGTGTGCACTACCATGCCCAGCTTCATTTATAACTTTTTTATTTTTATTTTTTATTTGCAAGCAGAGAGAGAGAGAGAGAGAGAGAGAAGAGAGGCAGACAGAGAGAGGGAATGGGCATGCCAGGGCCTCTAGCCACTGCAAACAAATTCCAGATGCATGTGCCCCTTGTGCATCTGGCTTATGTGGGTACTAGAGAATCAAACCGGGATCCTTTGGCCTCACAGGCAAATGGGTTAACCACTAAGCCATTTCTCCAGCCCCAATTTATAACTTTTTAATGATTGGAACTTATACCCTGTCAATTATACTTTTTAGTTATAATCACTTCTATAATTTTTTGAATTTGGATCTTAAGCCTTTTTTTTGGTTGAACTGATTTCAAGGTCACAATATTGAGAATTAATTCATCATTAAAATTTCCATTCTTCTACTGTTGAACTAACAGGCTTGTATAGACAGAATTGCTACTGAGTTTTATATTATAGTATATTTTCTGATTTGAAAAAAGATATTCAGAATTACAGTATTCGACTGACCAGTAATGATGTGACAACAAAGTTCAGAGTTACAAGGATAAAATCAAAGTGCTCCTTAGTCTCACCTACAATGATAGGCGTTTAAGTCTGAGAAGGGTCACCTCTCAGAAATTAGTGATCATCCCAAAAATCCAGCAGGGACCATTCACAGTTCTCAACAGCAAAGCAAGAAAAGTCACTTTATCGTCCCATCACTTCACTGCAGCACTGGAGAGTAACGCATGGTGACTCTCACGAAGATTTTATGGCACCCATAGAAGCAGCCAATGAGAAGAGGGGATGGAGTAAATGCAAAATCAATACAAAGGAGATGGAAAAAAAGAAAGAAGAAGGAGCTGTAGCCTGTGGCATCATCTTGCTCCTTTTTGGCAATGCATGTGCATAGACATTATCGTAACTATGAGGCTTTCCCTGGGCCAAGCCATAAAGACCTGAGCAGTGCACAGCATCCCAAGGGCACTGAATCAGTCTACAAGGAGACGCTGAGGTCTAGTTAGAACAGCGATGGCAACGGCTTCCTCAGGCATGCTGAGTGCTGCTGAGGGAGGGAGGAGAGGGAAGGACTTAAGGGGATGCTATTGTATATATGTAATAGAAGAACAGATTATAGACAGGGGTAAGGCCTAAGCAAGGCCAGGGAAAGAGAATATGTAAAAGAAGGGCAGGAGGAGGGTCAGTCAAAATTCAAGATATTCTGAATTAGACTTATGTTAACCTACTTTTTTGAATAATGGCACATCCAGAAGCTATAGATTGTTACTAGAAAATTTTCAGTGCCTGGGATGGGATACCTTCCAGGGAGTTGTTGGCCAGGGAGGTCCCTGTTGCCTCCAAAACATTACAGCTATTACCAAGGTCCTTGGTTTCCCTTGAGAAACAGATGGTAAGACCCTATTGATGAAGACCCCTCTTTCCTGAGAGCAAGGTCACTGAGAAATCAAGTTGGTGCTGAGCGGAAAGCCTTCTCCCTGTAGACCAGCCATCTGCAATCTGGAAAAAGCTGCATTGCATGCAGCTGCAAGGGAGTCAGAAATCATCAGTGGTGAAAACAGTGGACACTGGAAACCTCAAGTTTGGCCAGACAGGCCCAATGACCAAACGGGTGCAATAGTGGCATTTCTGCTCTTGGGGACGCCAACTGCTCCCTAATTGGACTGAAGGCCCTTTCTATGGGAGGGAATACATGCTTGGTACTAAAAAAAACTAATCAAAAGTCTATGACAGGGAGGTCTTGAGCCTTAGGAGTATAAAGCCTGCTCTTGTCTGGCTAAATGTATATATTATTCCCACCAAAGTGCCCTGAAAGCACTACACTTAATGTTCATGTTCACATATTAAGGCTACTCTCACTTCTACTTAAAGAAGCTTCTCTTTTCAGATGGCAATGACCACTGGGATGACCCAAAAGGCAACATAGTGCTGAGAAGAAGGGATGGAGGAGTGTCCAGCACTGAAACATCTCTGTCACACCCTCCAAGGCTCAGGACCCATTGCGGAAGAGGTGGCAGAAAGAATGTAAGAGCCAAAGGAAGGGTACGACTCCTTACAATGCAACTGTCCAGACAGAAATTAGCCTTGATATCCATGACCTTGCAGTGCCTAAAAATATACCTTCACAAGACCCTCAAAATAGGAGAAAAAGACGATGACATCACATTAAAAGAGAGACTAATGGAGAGAGGGAGGGGATATGATGGAGATTGGAGTTCTGAAGCGGAATGGGGGAGGGGAGGGAAATATCATGGTTTATTGTCTGTAACTATAGAAGTTGTCAATTAAAAAAAAAGAAGAAGAATCCACTGGTGTAATCAACAACAGGAACATGGCTCCAGCACCATTTGCAGGGAAGCTTGTCAAATTGAGGGAAAGTTCAAAACCGACCCTGGACAGTAATGACAGAAGATCATGTGAAGATCTATAGAGACAACGTACAACCAAGCCAGGGACTGGGCCGAATGTCAGGACAGCAGCACAGTGAGTGCCAGCCTAGCCGGTCGAAGAAGTCCAAGCCGTGCTTGATGGAGGCGGGGTCTATGGAGCCCTCTGCCGTCCTGTCCCAGTGGAGTTACGGCACATCTCTGAGCACAAGCAAGGTACACCTAGTTCCCAATGCATCTGCTGTGACAAATCTGAGCCTAGCACTTCTACTTGAGAGTTGCAGGGGCTGTGACAAAGTCCAGCTAGAATCAAACAGCCCCTCCTACCACGGTAAGTAGCTAAACAGCATCTTAAGAAAAGGATTTGGATGACTGGAACAAAGGGCTCAAGAAAATACTTGTTAGCCAATCATTCAGATCTATCTGGAGAAAAATTCAAGATTTTTAGCTGTAGAGTTTTGTATTCTGCCAGTGTGAGATTAGGAGAAAAATCCCATATGGATTGTATGGTCAAAACTACAATTAATTATTTATGTAGATTATTATTTACATGTTTAATTAATCAGAATTTCATATTTTTGGAGGTTTTGTGGCCCCCTTTTCTCTCTCCCCCTAAATGATCAAGGCTTGCCAAGGAGCTTCTCATCTAGAAAAGGGACATGGAATAGAACTTTAATATAGTCAATGAAATGTGGGATTTTTAATTTTTTAAAGGTTTTGAAGCAAGCTCAACAGGCTGGCCTTTTTTTATGAGAGAGAGAGAGAGAGAAAGAATTGGTTCGCCAGGGCCTCCAGCCACTGCAACAGAACTACAGATGTGTGCCCCCCCTGTGCATATGTGCAGCCTTACATGCTTGCATCACTGTGCATCTGGCTTACACGGGACCTGGAGAGTCGAACACTGAATCCTTGGGCTTTTCAGGCTAGCGCCTTAACCACTAAGCCATCTCTCCAGCCCAGAAATAGGTGTTTATAACAGTAAATCTCAGTGTGTAAAAATGATACTGTGAAAACCCACAAAGAAAAGACAGTAATAGTTGAGCGGGAATGTGAGAAATAAAGCAGTGCCATGTGACCTTCACCTTGGACACTGGGTAGCTTTCCAAAGGTGGAGGAGAGAACTGGGGTTTCTTTTGTTGTTTTTGAAAAGCAAATATGATGAGGAACACAAAGATGGATGCCTGGGCATGTGTCTGCTTAGACACACACACACACACACACACACACACACACACACACACAAAACAAAATGTGAGCGTCAGGAACAGAGTGGGTACACAAGCAGTGTACTGTTATGAATTACTTGATAACCATGACAACCGACCTGTCTCCCGCATGTTGGTGGGAAGGGCTAGGTCAGACAGCTTTGAATAGGGCAGTTGGGAGGCTCCTGAGGGAGGCATCTCATGTCACACCCTTGCCACACCTGTCTCTGCTGGCCTGCCTATCTTGGCTTGCCCTCTCTCTCTCTCTCTCTCTCTCTCTCTCTCTCTCTGTGTGTGTGTGTGTGTGTCTACTGCACGCCTGCACCCCCTGCCCAGGTGTAGGTGGACCACTTCTCTGAGCCTAAGTCCAATGGCTGACACACCTGAGGCAGGTGTACCAATCTCTTCTGAGGCATGGACTGCAAAAAAAAAAAAACTTGACTTGGCCACGGACAGGGTCGGTCTCCTCTCTCTGGCTTTAGAGCCATTCCCACCCCCTCGCCTGGGTCTCCCTGCTGGTGAGAGTCTCTCTCTCTCTCCCACCTGACTCTTTAGGGTCTTTGGAAACACACCCCTTTGCTTTAGGGTCCATTCTCGTTCTTCCACATGGGCCTGGACCCTGTGGTGTATTTTCCCCAGTCCCCATCCCCTCCCTCCTCCTTGGCCCTCCCACCCTTGGCCCTTTTCTCTCCCTCACATCCTTGTTATATTCCAATACAATGTGGTTCTTGAAATATCACCCTTTAGTCGGGGTTGCCAATTCTCTGGTTAATTAACAGACAAGAACGCAGGATGTGGGGTTCTAGGATTATTGCTGAGCACCCCATTCCCCATGTTAGATAGCTCCCCATGTCAGCGGGGTCATAGGGATTCCGTCTTATTTCTTCAACTGACACGCACTAGTTCAGGAGGTGCCCAGGGCTCTTCACAGCTCTTGTCTTTCTGTGAACTGTTAATTCTGCAGTGGCTCTTCACAGTGCTGCACACAAAGTGTGGAAGGGTTAGTTCTCACCCAGTATGCCCTCAAGAGGTGAATTTCAGATTTCACACGAGGGTGCTGAGCTCACCTACAGACTAGTGCATGCACTGATGTTGCACGGGCTGTTGTAGGTGGCGCTCGCCTCGCCTCCCCTCGCTCCGGAGGAAGGGGACTGCTGGGTGCTTTCCAGGCTGTGTGTTGTCCTGGCTAGCACTCTTTCTCCTCCCCTCGCCTTTCCTTTCCCTCTTGTCTTACTGTTCTCTCTCTGACAGCCATGGAGAAAGCAGCTTTCCTCTATAATGCCTGTGCATCATGATCTTTCTATCTTGCCTCAGGACCAGAACCAATGCGGAAGGAAGGAAGCCTGGGAAACAATGAGTCAAAATCAGTATGTCCTTCTATTTCCTCAAATAACAAAACTTTGTCTCAGTTATGGAAAGACGACTGACCATTTGCCTGTGTCTCTGCGAGTCCCCAGCAATGTCTGTATGCACCCGCTCTTCTGGGTTCGGAATGCCTGGGTCATATTTCTCATGGTCACTCATTTTCACATGTCCCTAGTAAACGCACATGCTCCTTCCACAAGGGTAATGTTCTTACCTACCAACCCGATGTCCACTCAAGTTCCACCTAGACAGAGAACAGAAATTAACTCAACTTCCAAACATTGTTATATGATGCCAGCTGGCCAGTCTGGTGTGGATCCTTGTTTCTCTTCTATTGATGGCTTGGGCACTACGCTCGCCGCTGGCAGGAAGCGAAAGAATGCACACTTGACAACAGTTGCCTTTTGCCAACTAGACCAAGGGATACACGGGTTTTCAGAGTTTGTTTAGGAATTAAGTTTAGAATTTCAGATACTCGAGGAACAGTGGAGTAGTCATTCTTGTTTCTCTTTGTCCTTTCAACAATGACATCAGCATTACAAATGTCCAGTGTGTCAGCTTTAATGAGTTCAGGTTCAACTATATTCATTACGTGCTGAACTTGAGACTGCATCAGCAGGTTCAGATTCTTGTTATGGAACCTGGAGGACATTCATGGATGAAGAGTGAACTCCAGTCAGGATGGGATCCATGTGAAACCCGTCTGTGCTCAGGCTTGTGTAGCAAACTTCAAATCTGAGACCCAGACGTCTAACTCGTTAATGTATTCTAAAGCCAGGCAAGTCTTAAAGTCAACTGACATGGGAGGGTCAGGTCTAGATAAATGAAACCCAGATATTCTCCTACATTCTATTATTATTGTATAGTTTCCTGTGGACATTTTATGTTCTATATTCCCATAAAGGAAATAAATAAGTGACTGCATGTTGCTAGACATAATTAGACTCCAACCAGATGATTCAGGGGATTAATTAACTTGAAAAATCTATTTAAGGACTTGTAACTCTATCAATAGTCCTACATTATTAATTACTTTTCTGAAGTTCAGAATGTTTCTAAATTCCCACTTGACCCTTCTGTGTTTACTGATAATTACCAACAAGGGATATAACTTGGACAATTTACCATGTGCCAGGAAACGTGCCAGGTAACTTACATGTATGATTTCAATCAAACCGCACAATCATAATGCAGGAGAGATATTATTATTCATGTTTTCAGGTGAGGGAGTGGAGAGCTGAAAACTTCCCAGTGAACCCCTGGTGAGGAGAAGGGAAATGCAAGCAGAAACATTTACCTATTAAATCAGATCACATTCACACAATCACCAATCTTTACCATGTGATTTGATTACCACAAGTACTTTTTGTTTCCTGT
This sequence comes from Orientallactaga sibirica, assembly GCA_036365145.1. Lineage (NCBI taxonomy): Eukaryota > Metazoa > Chordata > Mammalia > Rodentia > Dipodidae > Orientallactaga > Orientallactaga sibirica. Next base: position 2,796,898 of record JAEOAD010000005.1, read on the forward strand.
AATAATAACATTGATTTTCCATCTTGGATGGACTATGCCCATAAGTTTTACTTACAATTACAACAATAGTTTTGTACTAAACTCATATGATCATTTTTTTAAGAATTAAATTAACATATAGCACAAAACACAGTTGTAAAGTATAATAAAGAAGTAAGGTATTAGAACAATAATCACTATAGGAAAAGTACAACTAGGCAATTGTGTACTGTGCAATAACAGTCACATTATTACTTATTTTTATATTTGCAATCTCCTTTCAACTAAATTATAACATGTGCAGTAAAGGAATGAATTTTGCCTGAAGTGAATTGCCTTCCTTTTGATATAAGGATTCGTTTTAACATAAATAATTTGGAGAGTCACAGTTGTAGATATTTGCCCAAGAATATAAGAGGTCTTTGTGTGTTTGTGTGTGTGTGTGTGTGTGTGTGTATTTTTTCCTGAATTAACTAGAATTCAAAGGTCAAGAATGGCATTGTCTTGTGACTGTTCAATGGATTCAGCCCACAGCTTTATAGGAGCTCTTTTATCCACCTCACAGTTTTATTAGCTGGTAATGATTTCTTCTCTAGTTACCTCAGTAATTCCCATGAACCATTAACTCTCAGCTCAGCAGTACATATTTGTAGATTGATGCCTTTTTCTTTGTTATTTTCAGTGTTGTTTTCAAAACCATACTGACAAAATGTTGTTTGTCATTATCAGTTAGATATGTAGGCTGTATTTATTTATGTTTCAACTGCTTTGATAAACTGCATGTCAGAATCAGTCTAGGGAGGAAGGACACACCTTGACACCTGATTTTCCAGTGATTTTCACGTGCTGTGAAGCCCTGAAAGCAGGCAGGAGACAAAGCAGAGCTGGAAGCAGAGCTGGGCTTCAAGGGCCTTCCTCCCCAGGGGCCTCCTCTAAAGGCTCCAGACCTCCCCCACACTGTCAACTGCTGAGGGCCAGGTTCTTAAACACATGCGTTCCGTTCCTGGGTACTATCTCAGATTCAAACCACCACCGTTTCAACATAGCGAACTCAGTTTATGGGTTTAGTTCACTTCCTCTGTCATGTTACTTCTATAGAAGCACCCTTCCAAGTTCATCCTTCCATGATGGTCACAATGATTTATGAGGATTTTCTTTTCATGAGTTCATGACATTCACTTTTTCATAAAAAAAAAAAAAAACAAACTTGAATTGTGAGCAAGGAAGACATCCTTGAAATAAATGATGAGCGTCTACGATGAGCTCTTGTCCTCCTGGATTTCCTCACTTCCAGGGATGTAAGATCAAGGAAATAAACGTGATGCCAATTAGTGATTTCCGTCACTTATCAATCTTTACGTGACTTTTGTCTCAAATTACCACAAACATCAATGACAACATGTAAACCAGTTTACTAAAAGCATTTTCACTTCCTGATTAGAGCGGATGGCTCACTAGGCTTCCTGGTTTGTGCATATTGATGGGCAGACAGATGTGCACTGTTGTTCGTACGTCTTTTCTTCTGTGTGTAACTAGATAAAACTCCTATCACTTCTATGAAAACAATCAATAATAAAAATGGTAAAATCCTCAGGAAAGAGGAGGTACGTGGAGATGCAGGCCTGTAAGAACAGCATCCAGAAGTCAGGTGGGCAAAGGACAAGGATGCTGCACCACAGACAGGAGGAAGGCAGGAAAGCAACCAGGCTGGTTCTACAGCAGATGGCACAAGGGGCAGGGAGAGGCTACCCAGGCAGCGGTGTCCTGCTGAGACTACTGGAGGCAAAGGAGATCTGCCTTTGGGGACACTCATCAGACTAGATCCCAGTGTTGTGATCCAGTTAGGAAAAGTTGAATGGAACTCTGCATTTCAAAGGCATGACAATATAAAGACGCAGGCTGTCATCAGTCACTAATAACCCACCTGGCAGGGACACAAGACCGAGTAGAAAGGGTATCACAAAATGTATAAAAATAGGGGCACACAACAGACACCTACTTTTCTTTACTGAAAAATTTTAATCTCTTTTCATATTGATTTTTATAAATACTGTCTAAACTATTGCCTGGTTTCATGTGAGTTTTGGGTCCCATTTCTATTTGTGCCTCTAATGAGGTCCTCCTCTTTTGACCCTTATCATGAAATTATCAGTAGGAATACAATACCGAAAATAAAAGAAAAGGGACCCAATAGAAATTATTTAAGTGTCTCATACATAGATGACTGGGTACTATTTGCTAACAATTGTCATATGAACTGGACTGTGAGGCATTCCTTTGTTTAAGTCATAGATAGGAAGTTGGATAATCAATGGCCAAGAAAGTCCAAAACCAGGGAGTACTGTGTGAAAAATTTCTAATTTTCTGTTTCTTTCTGAACTACTTTGAATAGGCTTTTGACTGTAAAGCTTACAGAACAGAATGCAGCCTTGGCCTACAGGAAAGTGCCTCTCCTCTTGCTACTGCTTCTCTGAGTCTGAGACAGAAGAAGCCTCTGTACCAAGTCAACAAGTTACTGGAAAGTCACATTCTCTCTCATCATTGAAGCTGAGACTCATGTATGAACTTGGGTATGCTCCACACATGGTGGTCCTGACCTCAATATGACAAGGATGGATATCCTGTGGTTTCCCAGGGTCCTTTGTATGCATTCTTCCATCCACGACATCTTTCTGGAAGCTCCCATGTCCAAGGAGGGGGTTTGCATCCCCAATATTGTATGTCTATGTATGTCAGTCAACATTACCCCCTCCACCTACATGTCCATTTGAATGATAACTATTCTGGTCTCTGACAACACAAATATACAAAGCTCAGAGAACAGAGATGTTTCTGAGTTCACGTGTACGTCCCTTACTGAACAGAGAAGCTCTGCCTGTCTTTACTGTGCCAGGCGCCCTTCTAGGCACCAGAAAGACAGCAGTGAGTAGAAGAACACAGCTCCCTGCTCTGGAGGTGGCAACACTGTAATGCAAAGGGGCTGCCAAGATGCAGATAAGGGAGAAACTGTGTGTCAGAGAGAAAAGTGCTAGGGGTAAATGAAGCAGCAATAGTTACAGACAGCTGAGGATGGATTTTTCATTCCATTAACAAAAGAACAAAATCCCTCTCTGAGAAGTAGCCATTTGAACAGACAGAGGATGAGGGAGGGAAGTGGTGGGTAGCAGAACAGTGGAATGTTCTTACTAATAGGAATTCCATGATGCTAGACCTGGGAAGGGAGATTCAGCAATGTCAAGGGAACCAAGGTGTGGAGTGGAGGCAGGGCGAGGGGCTGAGGGGTTGGGAAAGAAAGAAAGATAGGAAGTACCGGGCATGGTGGTGCATGCCTTTAATCCCAGCACTCGGGAGGCAGAGGTAGGAGGATCTCCGTGAGTTCCACTCTGACACTACATAGTTAATTCCAGGTCAGCCTGGACCAGAGTGAAACTCTACCTCAAAAAAGAAAGAAAGAAAAGAAAAAAAAAAAAAAGAAAGAAAAAGAAAGAAAGAACCCCAGAAGGTGAAGGGAAGGAGAAAGCAGAGTGTCTTAGAGACTTGAGGCTTTCTCCGGGATGGCAGACCACAGACATGGCATGGCATGCTGTGACTAAACTGACAGCCACGCCTTGGCTGCCACTAAAGGAAGGGTGTGCTACCGAAGGCGATGTGAGAAGGACTGGGGCAATGCTGGTAAAGCTGGCAGCGGAGGGAAGAAGTAGCTGAACTCTGGACCAACCATGATGGCTGATGAGTGAATATGAGCGAACATGGTGACCGGCAAAGACAGCCCTGAGACTTAACTTTGACACGTGGCAACACCATTTCCAGATGAGAAGAGCGGGGTTGGGGTGGGTGAGCTCAAGGCTCGCTTCTGCGAAGGGTGAACATAAGGTCGCATCCTGGTGGCCACTGGGGTTAGGAGATGGAGAGAGCTCTAGAGAACACAGGGCTGGGGACAGATGCTTGGCAGCCGGCAGGGAGCAGATGGCATATGAAGCTGGACTGGACCCAACTGGGAGGGTCTTTCAGTTTGCTGCCCAGCATTTTAAAAAGGAGGAAATATAGGACTTGATGTGGATCCACAGCATCCCATTTCTAAGTCACTTCTCACTCTCTTTATCCCTGTGGCTGCTTTCTTCATGGATAAGGCCTCTGGTCTCCACCAACTCCTCCAGAGGAGGGACCTCGTTCCTATGCCTAGACATGCATGGCGTGGCATAGATTGTTTCCCCCAACTGATCTGCAAACAAATGAACAGTTTCTGGTACAGAAAATGCACTGAGCTCAACAGTTTAAGAGGCAACAGTTCCTAGGAGTACCTTGGAAGATTAATAAGTCAAACAGGAAAGGAAAGAAAGAAATATCCTGAATGGATTTTGCTGTCAGGCAAACCTAGAGAAAGGAACCCTGGACCGACAATGCAAGGGATTCTGGAGGGAAGAACGGAGCATGGCCAGTGAAAAGAGCCACAGGAATATAGAGACAGCCGAGTCACGACGATGGCTCTCGTTTGTTAGTATCGTAAGCTGAGTCCTTCCAGACAGGCTTTCCAGCTGCAATTCTGACTGAAGCTCCGAGCGTTAGGAACGGAAGGAGGACCACTGCACACCCACCAGGGTCTTTCCCATCTCCTCAGCTTTGACGCCAATTCTCTCTGACCACTGCACATTACACACACACACACACACACACACACACACGCACACACACACAGCAGGGTCTTTCCCATCTCCTCAGTTTTGACGCCAATTCTCTCTGACCACTGCACATTTTACACACACACACACACACACACACACACACCAAGGTCTTTCCCATCTCCTCAGCTTTGACGCCAATTCTCTCTGACCACTGCACATTACACACACACACACACACACACACACACACACACATGCACACACACACAGCAGGGTCTTTCCCATCTCCTCAGTTTTGACTTAATTCTCTCTGACCACTGCACATTTTACACACACACACACACACACACACACACACACACCAGGGTCTTTCCCATCTCCTCAGCTTTGACGCCAATTCTCTCTGACCACTGCACATTACACACACACACACACACACACACACACACACACCAGGGTCTTTCCTATCTCCTCAGCTTTGATGCCAATTCTCTCTGACCACTGCACATCACACACACACACACACACACACACACACACACACACCAGGTTCTTTCCCATCTCCTCAGCTTTGACGCCAATTCTCTCTGACCACTCCACATTACACACAAACACACACACACACACACACACACACACACACACACACACACACACACACAGCAGGTTCTTTCCCATCTCCTCAGCTTGACTCCATTCCTCTCTGTATCTTCTGTCTCCCATTCCACCTGTGGACATTTACTAGATAAGCAAAGATCTAACCCAGAGCTCAGCTTCTGTAACTAGCATCCTGTCACTCCTTCATCTCAGGAAACCAGGATCATCTGAGGCACTAGGGAGGGGTGGCTGAGATAGATTAGGAAGGGACAGGTTTAGTGTAATCATAGCATAAATCATAACGACAGAAAATGTGTTCTTAGTATTATCAGATGACAAGCACGTGATTTTCATATGCATCAAATATAGTCCTCACAGAACCTATAAAACATCTGATTGCTGTTATTGTACTATAGAGACCACAAAATAGTCATTTAGGGGGGTTAAACAGTGCAACATCCAACTGGGACTCAAAGGTAGATCTAGACTGTAATTCAGGCTGTTTCATATCATGTTATTATCACTATGTTATAGTTTACTGAGTTACTTTTACCTTCAATAAATACCATGTAGATGTATGTGTATATGTGTGTGTGTGTGTGTGTGTGTGTGTGTGTGTATGTGTTTTGTTTCGAGGTAGGGTCTCACTCTAGCCCAGGCTGATCTGGAATTAACTACGTAGTCTCAGGGAGGCCTTGAACTCACAGCGATCCTCCTACCTCTGCCTCTTGGGTGCTGGGATTAAAGGTGTGTGCCACCACACCTGGCTTAAATAAATATTATAGTCTATTATTTTGTCAGTTCCACAGTATAAAGAATAACAGAGTTTTCCATATTTATTATGTGTATAAAGCAAGAACTCATAAAAACCAGGCAAACAGAAAACATTCTTCTTATGAAAAGTGAAGCAAAAATATTAATGAAAACATGAAGAGGAGTAGGATGGGAGCAACACAAACAGTGTGTTGAAAATGCAATAATGAAACCCATTTCTTTGTTACTTAATGAAAGATGAAAATACATAATGAAAGTCAAACAAATCCTAGCAAACTGAGCAGAGCTGTGCACAATACCACGAGCACGAGACACTCCAGAGTCTCGCTCTAAAGTGAGTAATCTGCAACCTCCATCGTAAACTCATCCCATCCCAGAGAAACACCAGAACACTCCACAGGAGGGTAAGGATGAGAACTGAGACGCTGCCCTATTTATATACACTTGACTATTTTTTATTTTTATTTTAGAGAGGGGGGGACTGGTGCAGCAGGGCCACAGCCACTGTAACTGAACTCCAGATGCTTGCATACCTAGTGGGCATAGGCAGCCTTGAGCTGAGAGAGATCGAACGTGGGTCCTTAGGCTTCGCAGGCAAGGGCCTTAATTGCTAAGCCAGCTCTCCAGCCCTACGGTTGATTTTTTACATCACTAACAAATTCCAAGAAAAGCAACTGAAAGAAGAAAAAAGAACTTCTTCAAGAATCCTTCCTCCCATCAAGTTAATAGCTGGCCACATGATATACACCAGAGGTCCACCCTTGCTCTGAGAGGTGGTGAACAGTGCACAACTGCAGGGACATTGTCATGTGCTCGCAGTTCTTGCCCCAGGCGCAGTCCTGACTGAGTGCAGAGCATCACCTCTCTGGGGTACAGGATGTTAGCATCCTTCCATATGTTTACTTGACATCCTTATAAAGCGTCTGTTCAAGCCCTCTGTCAAGTTCTATTTTCAACTACAGCAACTTTTTGTCTTGAGCATGTTCCTAGATAAAATTTATAGGATATAAAAGATGGCTGGATACGGCTATTTAGTTTTTTAGCTTGTCAGCTCATTTACTTGTCAGAAATTTAAAAAGAAGAATATGACCCAAAAGTCATGGGAGAGGAACAGAGTCCCTTCCTTGGAGGGAAAAGAGACAGACCGATTCAGAATACGCAGTCCACATAACGTGGCTGAAGACGCCAGAACGCAGCTAATACGAATAACATGCTGACTGGCACGCAGCTGCCCACGTCACTTTTACATCCACATAAATGCATTTGTAGTCTTGGTCTTTGAGGTACCCTAACACACATTCACTTGTCACTCGTTTTATTTATAGTCTTTTAAGAAAAAACCCACCTAGATTGGTGATTGGGGGACATTTTTATCACTGCAGCCACAGCTGTGTGTGAAACGAGAACCTCAGGAATGCATACGAGGCAGTCTGCAAATTTTGTTCTAGGTTATTGTTTTCATTCCAATGTCTTGTGTCTCTACACCTGCTCTAGTAAAGGCTTGGATTCATGTTCTAGAAAGAGCTTTGTAACCATCACAGTATAGGTCACAGCCAGCACTGAAGGAATGCAAGTCCCTCATGGGAACGCACACTGGAGGATCTCACAAGCAAATCCCAAGATCAAGCAAAAGTCTTGACATTCTTAGGGTCTTGTGTTATTCATTTATCTTGTTAACATGTAACTTTTTAAATATGCAGAGCTTACAATGTCATTTCAGTGAGATTCATTTACTTTTTTTTTAACTATGAAAAAGTAATGAACATTTTTTAAGGGCTAAAGAATCAGAATTGTATTTACAATTGCTTCACTTACTAAAATTGATAATACATTTGGGAAACATGTTGTTTTGTCTTTTATGTGATATTTATGAAGCATAAACCTCAAATCAAAATAAAAATTACTTTGCATATCTATAATTCCTTTCATAGCTTTTGGAAATTAAATGAAGATTTGTTCTGCATTTAGTCATTGGCAAATATGGATTAGGCATTAACTAAAACATTCTGAAAAATCCACAAAGACTAGACAGAATTAATGAGAGCTACTTAATATCCCAAACAATTTGATTTTGGATTTTATATTCCAATTTTTGTGTCCTTTAACAAACACTGACTTTCAGAAACAAACAGAAAGAAACATACACCTGCATACAAATTCAAGCACATATTTTCTGTGTTTTAATTTTGGTTTTACATTCTTTTGACATTCTGCATTCTCATATTATCATATGTCAATAAATATAATCAGAACGCATAATTGCAGTTTGTCCCAAGTCTTTCTTAATGTCTAGTAAACTCTCTCCTTTGGCTAAAATATGCAAAATAAATGTGCATTAAAATAAAAAGATACTTTTTATGGTTGAAACTGTAATTATGTTTAACTCATGAATGTGATTAACAATTCTCAGAATTTGAAAAGGTAGAATGATTTTTTTTTATAAGGGCAGATGCCTTTCAAAATCCTGGAGTATTGCCAATTTAGGACACCGACTCTTGTCACTTTCTAGAACATAGCAGTCCAGGCAATAGGCCCCTTCTCTAACAACACACTGGCACCTGTGGACCTTTGAAGAAGGCCTTCATGTCACACTGACAGGACCCAGACTATTGCTCAAGATGGAGCGTTTACTGCGACAAGTACAAAGAGTTAAGCAGCACTTGCTGTTTTAAGTGCTTCCCTCACACTCTCACTCCTCCCCAGCAGCTAGACCAGAACATAGTTGGCATTACTGAAATCCCCATTCTGTGAATGGGAAATCAATATGCAGAGATGTTAAAGGATTCACTGAATGCCCTAGATCGAAATCTCAGCAGAGCTGGGCTTCCAACTTGGGCAGTCTGGCTACAGATTACATAATCTTGGAGGTACCTTGAAATTTATGACCTGTGACTAACTAAGAAAGGCTCCAAAGGGGGTGAGGGTAGGGTTAGCCAAAACTGAAGACATCATGCAAAAGGCCACATGGAAACTCATTGTTAGCTAATGTAAAAATATAATTAAAAAAAAATACAAAAATACAAACCACAGAGTTGGGCAGAAGTAAACTGAAGTGCTAGATAATGCTGTAACATGAACTCATAATGAAGCAGGATTTGGGGTCCAGGAGGGTCCCCCAAGGTTATGAACACCAATTTTGGATTTTGTCCTTTCCTTAACAAAGATTAATAAAGTGGACTCGAGAAAGATAAATGATGAATTATTAAGTTTATTTAGGGAGAAATCACAAATAGTGGGGCTTATTTAAAGGAAACTGGGATCTAGGAAGAAGGCCAGAGCAGAGGCATAAAAACATGGGAAGTGGGAAACCCGCACTCGTGGAAAACAGTGCTCAGTTCATAAGGTACATTTAAGAGAAACTGAGGTTTTTAGGAAAGACTGGAGTGGAGCCACAAGCTCGCGGAAGACAGAGCCTGTGCAGGGAGACTAAGAAGGACACATGTAGCATCTGCCTGTGCTTCCTCATGGAACAAAGTCAAGAGGGCAGACAGTGGGGCTTAAGGAAGAATAGCATAGGGAAAATATAAAGTGGAGACCAAGAAATTCAGATAAGAAAAGAGCAGTATTCTGCTCTCCCCTCTCCCCACCCAGACTCACATGCATCCCTGTGACCAGAGTGAGGAGAGGCAGAGAGCCAAAGAAGGCTGAAAGCAGCCTTTATAGTGGATTGAAAAACTGTATTCTTTTGTCAACTTCAGTTATGTAAAAGGAACACCCTATTGGTTTATAGATTTGAGCAAGCTTCAGGGCCAGCCCACCTACCTGAGCAGTGAAGACCCCTTCTAGGCAGCGTGCTAGACAGTGGGCAACAGGGGCCTCTAACTGTTGTGTTTCAGGCGCGAGTTCCATTCATGCCAGGGCTATGTGCTATCGGATTTCTCTGGGCTTCAGTTCCTCACTGAAACTTCCTAATGGAACCAAGCTGTCTCCCATTTCTCTTTCAACAGGTTGTTACAGGAAAAACCCAGTGCCAGCGGTGGGATACCTCTCTGTGTTTGGTCAAGCAGGCCCCTCAAACAATTCATGCTATGACCAGTGCTATAGAAATAGATGGTAAGACCCTACTGATGAAGGCACCACAGGCTTCCGTTACAGGACCCTGAGAAATCAAGCTGGAACTGAGCTGGAAGCCTTACTGCATCCAGTGATGGAAAGTGTGTGCTGGTTGCTGGGGGAGAAAAGTCCAGAACAGTCTTAACTAGCAGTGGTTCTTGTAGGCTTGACTAGACGGGCAATTGTGACCCACCTGTTAGGGAGGTAACCAACTGCTCTCAGACTGGATAAGAGACTCAATCCATGGGAGGAAATTAAGCCTGGGCCCCAGAACCTAGTTTAAAAAACAACAACAAACTATGGCTGGGAAGGTCACAGCCCTTAGTGACAAAGCTACCGCTGGTGTTTGGGTAAGTGCATATGTTTTCTCCATCAAGTGTCCTTCTGAACATTTATGTTTCTGCCCATAGAAGATGCAGCTCTCAATTTTGGTCAGAGAAGTTTCTTTGTGCAGATGGCAGTGCTTATTGGGGAGATGCAAAACTCATCCAAGTGCTAAGAATAAGAAGCAATGAGAAGCGATTCAGTGCAGAGCACTGCGTGAGACATCACCTGTCGTACCCTCCAAGGCTCCAGGAACATGGAGGACGAGGGCTGAGAAGGAATGCAGGAGCATTTTTGTCTTCCAAATGTAAGTGACCTTGGCATGTAAGACTTCACAGAGACTGTCACGACCTGCACAAGGCCTGCTCATCAACATTTTGTCATGGAAGATGGTGGAAGACAGATGAGGCAAGGGAGAGAAAGAAGACAATGGGAGGGATTATGATTAACATATGTTATACAGGGGCTGGTGAGATGGCTTAGCAGTTAAGGCACTTGCCTGTGAAGCCTAAGGACTTATGTTCAACTCTCCAAGTCCCACGTAAGCCAGATACATGGTGACACAAGCATGCCATGTCGCCCATGTGCACAAGTGGGCACACATGTCTGGAGTTCAAGTGCAGTGGCTGGAGGCCCTGATGTGCCAATTCTCTGACTCTCTCTCCCTCTCTCTCTTCTATTGCATTAAAGAAAAAAAATGCAAATCTGTTGGACTTGTCTCAAAAAATAAATATGTTGTACATATATGAAAATTGTCAATAAAAATAGTTTAAAAAATTGGTCTGGAAAGATGGCTCAGTAGCTAAGGTGCTTGCTTGAAAAGCTGAGTGACCTGGGTTCAATTCCCCAGTACCTACGTGCTGCCACATGCACAAAGTGGCACATGCAACTGAGAGCTCTTGCAGTGGCTGAAGTCCTTGTAGCACCCATTCTCTCTGTCTCTCTTCTCTCTCTGCTTGCATATAAAACCATTTTTAAAGGTTCAAAATAGGTGAAAGGCTCCGCCTCCCCATCCTTACCATCCACCATCCTCTGTAAGCACTCTGTTCCCTGTCAGAATATGAACCATTGAAACAGTCATAAATGGCAAAACAGAAAGATGCTCAAGTGACAAGTCTGATTTCCATGCAGAACCCAGTCAGTGTTGTAAGTAACATGTCTGAGGCAGAATTCAAGGACTCAGCAACTCCGCGTGATGCTCTTTCTAATCACCACTGAGCCTTTGCTTCTGCAGACACCCTGCTGTCACTTACCCACCACAATTTCACACATGAGAACTTGCTTAGCAAAAATATTTTCAAAAAGAACAAGGACAGCTGTCAAAGATTATCATAACCTTTGCGACATGAAGAATCATGACGTAAGCTATGCGTGAGGCGGCAAATTTGAAAATTTCCCTCAATGTTCCTAACACATGCACCAGCACACACACGTTCTGTCCAGGTGTTCAGTTAGCAAACCTTGTGTACGTGTGTGTTTTGTATAGCAAATGGTCAGGGAAATAGGCATTTCTTTCTTTTTTTTCAAATTTTCAATTTTAATTATTTTTTATTTATTTGAGAGAGAGAAATAAGCAGAGGGAAAGAGAGACAGATAGAGAGAGAATGGGCAAGCCAGGGGTCCCAGCCACAGCAAACGAACTCCAAACTCATGTGCTACCTTGTGCACCTGGCTTACTTGGGTCCTGGGGAATTGAACCTAGGTCCTTTGGCTTTGCAGGCAAGTGCCTTAGCCACTAAGCCAGGAAACAGGCATTTCTTTACTGGCTTTTTCTCAGAGAAGGTCACCAAGATTTGAAAGGGTGAAACATTAATCAAATGTTGCTGCCATGTAGTGAATGAGCTTTCAAACCATGAGCTTCATCAGAACAGAATGCTTTGCATTCTCAAGTCCCTGGATCTTGGTGCAAGGAAAGTTTTGTTCAATACTGTGGGTGTGTCATATACATATTTATCAGTATGTGTGAATACATAAAAATGTGTGTAGATATTTGTACATATGTCTACATATAGGTATCCTTTCTGTGAGTTGACTTTCAGATACTTAAATCTGTATTTTATCTATCTAGATTTTTCTCAAACATTTTTTCTTTGTACAAGAAGCAGACTAATATAAAGCATATATACATTATTCATGTAATTACCAATAACTCTTATAATTTTTGAGTGTCAGTACTCTATATGAGTGTATTCCATTTGCTTAGATAATCATATTCTGACTTGTTATTTTTATAAAGCGAAGGGACTGGTTATAAAGTATGTCAATTTCATTTAGCCCAAATCTTCAGAATCATGGGGTTCAAGTCTCAGGGGAAACTGTAGATCTGGGCATGCAGATGAGATAGTCAATTCCTTCTCTTCAAGCAACTCAAACTCCATGTTTCTGAGTTGGATTTTAACTAGTCTTCTGAAAAATATTTTACTGGAAATTTGAGATAAAAGCAGATATAAAAGTCTCTGATCTTTCAAAAGATATGAACATGTCTGATCTCGAAGGTCTCATGTATCTGTGCACTTTAATCATTGAACACCTTTAAGAGACGAATTACCCTTGAAATGTGTTGTGATTTTATGGGGGACACTATCTTCATCCACTGTACATCCATGCCAAATGGGGAAGGCAGAATATTGCTGCTCTAGTGAGGCTAATTGTCTAAATTTCATTTATATCAATTTATAATTAATTTATAAAAGCAGGACTTGACAAGAACTGCTGACTTACAAAGTTTAATTTTTGTTTTTAAAAGCACCAGTGATAATTAAATTCCATTTCAGAGGATCCCAATCTTCAGGCTGTGACCAGGGAGGGTTTTACTTTCTATCCCTTGCTGGAGGAGCCGCTGTTGTTTTAAGAAACAATTTTAATTTAGGTTTGCTAGGTTGCAGCAAATATATTAAATCTGTGAGAAAGGTTAAAAACCTGAAAATTTTTAATTTAAGATAAATAGATATAGATGATTGGAATAATTCAGAGGTAGATTATCATAATTATTTTGCACATGTATGGTAGGTGTGCATGCATTTGGGTGTGCATTCACCTGTGGGTATGGAGGCTGCAGGTTGAGTTGCGTGCCTTCCTCGACAGCTGTCCTCTTAGTCATTCTAAGCTAAGGCTTCTCACTTGTGCTTGCTGGTTTGGTGACTCTGTTAGTAACTAGCTATCTTGCCCTGTTCAGCAGCTGCCACAGCTGCCCAGTATTTGCATGGGTGGTGAGGATCCAAACTTTGGGCTTTCTTGGAAGGCATTTCAACACCTGAGCTCTAGCCACAGCCCCGATTTTTCTCAAAATGCAATTTTAATATGTATAACACGTAAAAAGTTGTCATACTGCAGTGACTAGTGAACAATTTTTATAAAAATGTGGTAGAATTTGTTGTATAGAAAAATTTCTTTAAGCAGGCATGTTGAAACTGTGGCCACATGTGTCCCAGGACACCCAAGAATGCTGCCCAACCTAACATCATAAGTATACTTAGGATCGGACTTAACTCGCAATTTGTTTTGTAACTTGACTGAAAGGTTCTAGAGATTGAACTTTTTGTCACAGTGGCAAGAGGTTGGGCATGCATAATTATGTAGGAACAAAGACAGGTTTATTTGCAATCCACAACACCAGGTTGGTTTTCATGAGAAAGATTGTCAATCATTCCCACCATTGCTCATAGATTAGGTGACCTCAAGAAATTGTCCTGACTCTGAAGGTAGAGTCAGTGAGTGGCTATATTCAAACAAGATGGACTATTTGGTATTACGTATCTAAAGAGGAAGACAAATCTTTGGAAACATTTTCTGAAGCTCAGTTTTGCAGATAGTTATTTTGGCATACATTTTATTTGCAGACGGATGGAGATTTATGAATTACAAATGCCTATATCACATAGCTCCAATATCAACTATGTGAGTGGTGTTTAAAAGAAAAAAAATTGACAGGAAATAAACACAAATATTTTTCAAATGGGTGCTGCCAACTGTTGGCAGCTATTTTCTGAGTCATACATTCACTCTAGAGAGTTTGCCACGGACATGGGAATACTCAACAATTTCCTGAGTCGTACACTCACTCTTTAGAGTTTGCAATGAACATGGGAATACTCAACCATTTCCTGAGTCATACATTCACTCTTGAGACTTTGCCATGGACATGGGAAATAGTCAACAATTTCCTGAGTCATACATTCACTCTTGAGAGTTTTCCACAAACATGAGAAATAATCAATGATTTCCTGAGTTGTACACTCACTCTTGAGACTTTGCCACGAACATGGGAATACTCAATGATTTTCTGAGTTGTACGTTCACTCTTGAGTCTTTGCCATGGACATGGGAATACTCAACAATTTTCTGAGTTGTACACTCACTCTTGAGACTTTGTCATAGACATGGGAAATACTCAATGAAAGGGTTGTGAAAATAGCAGAATAAACAGCAACTGCATTACATTGCCATCTCTGGTTTGGATGACTCCCAGTACTTTTGAAAGGTCTCAGAAAAGACTAATTGGCATGAGATAACTTTTTCAAATGTAAATGAAGTGCTAGGAAAGATACACTTCAGAAATGAGACATATTCCACATTTGATTTGAAGTCAGGGGTATTAATGCTATGCCTATCATATCAATGAGGCAATACAAAGTAAATTTTATCGTATTGAACAGAAAAGAGCACATGCTGTCTTTTCAGTTTTCCATCAGACTCTATATTATATTTCATCTCTTCATTGATTAGCATGTTAGAGAACATTGCTTCACTAACCCCAGCCTCTAAAGAGAGTAAGGATCAAGTTTTTCTTCTGGTTTACTTATAACCTCTTCAAGATTCCTAATGTGTTAATTTGCTTTATAGTTGAAAGAACAAATGCCCACTAAGGAAGTGATTTATTAGCTGTCGAGGCTACAGTGGCTGTCAGATCAATAGTTATAATAAGATTAAGCTCTCCTGTTTTTAACAACTTCATTTCACTGTCCCTCACTTGAAATTGGAAATCTTTTGTGTCTCCAGTGATCATCTTTAATATTTATCAAAACACTTCAAGGAATTAAGATATGAATCATGAATTACCAAGTGCAAATTATTTCACTTTTAAAAGTCACACTATTGGGGCTGAAGAGATGGTTTAGCAAAGCAAAAGGACCCAGGTTCAATTCTTCAGGTCCCACGTCAGCCAGATGCACATGTTGGCGCACACATCTGGAATTTGTTTGCAGTGGCTAGAAGCCCTGGTATGCCCATAGATAGTGCCTCTATATCTCTCTCCCCCGTCTCTATTAAATAAGTAAATAGATCTTTTAAAAAATAGCACTATTCACAATAGAAAGCCATGTTATCAGTCTAGGTGTATGTCAACAAATGAATGAAAAAAGAAAATACCCTGCAACAGCATGAAACCAACTACAGTGCACCAATCAAATGGCCTGAAGGAGGGCTGGAGAGATGGCTTAGCAGTTAAGGCATCTGCCTGCTAAGCTTAAGAACACCCATTGGATTCTCCAGGTCCCAGACATGAAGTGACGGGAGAGCACAATGCCACACTTGCCCACAAGGGGCGAACGTGTCTGGAGTTCATTCACAGTGGCTGAGAGGCTGCTGGTGCACCCATTCTCTCTCTCTCTCTTTCTGACTCTTTCCAAAAAAAAAAAAAAAAAAAAAAAAAAAACGAAAATGGCCTGAAGGAATACTTGGTAGTATTGTTGATATCGTAATGTCTCTTTCATTCAAACAATTTCTTAATGACTTAAAATTCAAAAATTTAGAGAATTTCTAAAATTACTCTTGCAGCCTACGACTAGAACCCAACTGTAATTCAGAGGCTAATTCCAAAGGCCACCCAGGCACCAGGTTTTGTACTAACTCCAGCCTTTAACTACTTTTCATTGTACAGCTCAGACCTGAGAGGGGCCAGACACTCCCACCTAATGTTGGCAAGACAGGGCTTTGGACCCTCTAGTAGTGGGGCCGCTCTGCTTCCAGGCAGGGCAGGGTCAGCATGTGCGCTCAGCTTCCTCTCACACTTTTGTGTTCTGCTGCCTCCATTGTGCTCCTTACAGACCAACCCTTAAATGATAGTCACTCAGATTCTCACTTCAGCAGTTATTGGTGATACTGACAAGGGGGACAGAGAGCCACCCTCTCACCTCCCTTATGCCACCTTTCATCCTCACACTTACTTCAGACTTTCACTATTCGGTTGTCACCTGACAGTGCTTCTCACCTGGAAGAAAATAGGTGACCGGCAGCAGCTCAAGTCATTTCCTTCCGTAGTATAAGTTCTTTCTTCTCTTCAACTCTGTCCTGCCTCACGTTTTCCTCTTTATTTTCTCACTCTATATCCTTGATCATGTTTATTCTGAACTGAGCTCCTCTTGATATAGGTGACCAAAATCTTTCCCACTGCTTTCCCATGGTCTTCTTACCTGAACACAAATAGTCCATCCATCATTCTTCAAAGGCTATTCATCTACCATTGCTCCACCAGGGGCAGGTCGTGTGTCTCTAGTCACCCATGTGTTCAGAGTCAAACTCAGATTGGGAAACTGTTTTTTTTTTTTTTTTCTATCCTGAAGATGATTCAGGTAACTGTGCTGTAAGACATTTTCCATGGGTCTAGGGATTGAGGACAGTATGATTAATGCTGTTCTTTAGGCATGTGATGAATAAAATAGGCTCAACCTAGGGATGTGGCACTTGTTAAATAGTATTGTATCAGAAAAAATGTTCTCAGGACTTCCATAATCCCCCTCCCTCCTAAGCTCTAGTTTTGGAAGAATTACTGCACAGATCTTATCATGATGAGTGGGGGTGCAGCATGTTCAACATGAAGACTCACCTCCTTATCATCAGCAAAGTGATCTTGATCCAGATAAAGTGCTCTATGCACTATATTTCTAAAGCTCTTCATTTCACTGTTTTGAATTGTAAATGGATTTTCCTATAGAAATAGCATCATGATTTTCAAGTTTACATCAAGTACCATATCTAATAGCGCTGCTGGAACTATCAGTCAATGGGTGCAACATGTGAGGTGGTGAAGCTTGAACGTGAGGATTAAGAACCATCCTCAGGGGAGAATGTTCAAACCATCCTGGATGAGTTTCCACTGCCTGATGTAGGTACACTATTGGTCTAGAAGCTGAATCACTGTGACACTTGGCCTAAAAAAAACACAGCCACCACCATGGATGCAGGGTTAGTAATCACAGGCAGAGAGAGCCACTCACTAGTGATGGAATGAGAACGGTACTTTATTTACTTTAGAATGAGAATTGCCAGGGCCTCAGCCACTGCAGTCCAATGCCAGACGCTTGCGCCTTCTGGTGGGCATGTGCGACCTTGCGCTTGCCTCACCTTTGTGTGTCTGGCCATCTCTCCAGCATGAGAACTGTAGTTTAAACTCATGTTAATCTAAGTGTCTCCAACCTGAGAAAATCAGTAACTTGCAAAGTGAAAATTCACTCTGTAGCACTTTGTTTGCATTGACTCAGCACATTTTCTTTTTTCTTTTTGAGACAGGCTCTCATTAGCCCAGGCTTGTCTTGAGTTTCCAATCCTCCTGAGATTTGACAGTGCAGGTGGTGACCACCTCATGGTTTAGCGGTAGTAATGATGGGACCCAGGTCTTAATGAATGTTAGGCAAGCACTTCACCCACTGAGCTAAGTCCATAACCTAACTCTGTCACTGGAACACTGTATTTCTAAATATCCACCTGGGTGTTTCCAATGAAAAGTGCAATAAGGATGTCACTTCTGCATCAGTGACACTGCTTGTGTAAAGTATAGTGTGAACCGTGGTACAGGGAAGCCTGAGGCATAAAATATTGAGACACTTGGGAGAGCTGAACAATCTGCTGGGGGGTATGGAGATGGGATCGTGACAAGAGGAGGATCTATGAAGACAGACAAGGGCTGAACACTGTGTATCTTAAAAAGATGATCGTCCTAAACACACGAAGAAGCCGGGTGAACTTCCCTGGATCCTGAGGGGCTTTTTTTTTTTTTTTTTTTTTTTTTCATGTTCAAGTCAACCATAAATTTACTATGTTTGTGTAAGAAATTACCTACAAATTGAGCACAAAAAATAAATGTTGTGCATGCATGATATTGTAATGAAATGGTTTGGGATAAATTCAATTATCTTTCGGCATCTGCAGTCCTCACCTCCCCACCTCCATGGAAAGAGTTTCAATGCCCCACCAACTCCTGGCCCCCGAGTTGATCATGCCAATAGGAAGCGAGGCTATGCAAAGTAGGTTGTCACATGTTCTGGGGTCATCACTAGAAGCTCATGTCCTTCCTCCTGGCCCAGGATGTCAGCACACAGCACTGTTCTGAACTCCATGCAGCAAGAAATCAAACCCAGCCAGTAATGGCCTGAATTGGGACTGCCCAACCCAGACCTGAAAAATACTTATTCACAGTGTGGATAAGGGTGGGTGTTCAAGTAAGTGCTTGGCACCAAAGGGCACTGTGCTTTTTGGTGGATTATTAAGCAATTTGATTGTAGAAATAGCTGTGAATATAAATTTTGACATTAAAAAATAGCTTTATTCTTTACCTAACCCCTGCAACACACAAAAATGCCTGTGTGTGCGCACACACACACACACACACACACACTCATATACGCACACACACACCTATGAACAAGAAAGCACATATACAAGAGTTCCACTGGAATGCAGCCTTAGTCATGCTAATGAACAGGAAAATGCTGAGCAGGAGTCTTCCAGCACAAGAGCCGCCATCTTGCACTCCACAACAGCAGAGGACGGTGTGTTTGGCCATGATTTGGTAATTGAGTTGAAATTAGGTTGCTCTATCCAACTACATTGTTCTCGTTTCTTCATAACCCCATTCTATGGAATACTTCATATATTATAAAAGAAGAAAAAATGTAACCAACTGCACTTTTTTGTGAAAAAAAATAGGATGCCAGCAAATGCAATGACAAAAGGCACTTCACTGCCTCTCTTCCATATATAGAATCTCAGCTGCAGCATTACGGAGGCCGCTACCTCTTCTCGAAGTTTCCACTTCTTAGTGCACTGATTGCTATAGCACTGTTCTCTTGGGTACAGCTGGGGGACTTTTATGTTATAACAATGCTCTCCACTTTCTATGTGTTTATATTTATTTATTTTTGAAGAACTTTTAACAGTGAGGTCTAACAATATTGACTGGTAATAACACTGAAGGGCATGTACAAAGAAAGAAAACCGTGTTGATAATGTTGGCTGTTGTGTTAAAGGCTGCGCCAGGTAAGACCTAAATGTGATTTTGTTGTTAAATTCGTTTTTGATGGCTCTTAAACATATTTGTCTCTAAAGAATTTAAATACATTAAGATTCAGACTTCATAAGACCTGGAGTCCTTTTACTATGCAGAGAGTTTTTAAAACAGGACAATTAAAATTCTTATTTGCATACATATGGATTTATAGTCTTTTAGAGCTGGAAAAAAGCCTTCAAAATTCCTATTAGCTAGTATATCAAGTTTTCAGGTTCAGTAGCACCTTTGAGAAACCAGAGAGGCTGATAAAATACCTACCCAGAATATCAATCTCCAGTCAAACTGATCTGTGGCTGTCCCACAGGATCTCGGGAGCCACAATGTGGCCTCTGCTCTAGACTACATTCTAATTGCTCATCATGTTTCCCGCCTGCCCCTCGATTTCTCTTTTCTACAGGCTGTAGCCTCCAAAACCACAGTGGGGTCAGACACCTGCAAGGTATTTATTATCTATCTATCTGTCTATCTATCTATCTATCTATCTATCTATCTATCTATCTATCTGCTTTTGTTCTTTCCTTGTTGTTGTTGGTTTCTATACACTCAGAACAGAGAAGCTTATTGAATGTTTGTGTATCTATCATATGCTTCAATAATTTTTAACATTTTAGCCATCTGTATCTATGAACTCCATCCTCCCACTTTTGGGGATGAAAGATTTTAAAATCTTATGCATCTCCACATGCAGACATTCCCATTAATCAGAAGTGTCCAGGAAATATAATGCTAACTTCGTATGTCATCAAACTCCAAATGGATGTGAGAAATTTTCCTCTTAGAGTTGAATGTACCTGTATATTTGATTTGCTTGCTTCCTCTTATGTGCTTTTTCCCCTGAAGTATCTCCCACATCCTGAGTTTTGCCAAATACTTCCTTCAGACACCATCTCATCTGTTATTCCATCCTGCAGATTCTCTAACCAATGACAGATTCTCTTAGTTGTTCTTGTTGTCCTTCTCTATTATTATTATTATTATTATTATTATTATTATCATTGTCACTATTATTGTTTGATCCATTCTATTTCATCTCAAAAGGGAATGAAAATCCGAGAAAGCCCTCACCAGGATCAACGTGCAATATACTTTTGTTTATCCATTTGAAATTCACTCAACTCTCCTCTCACTTGAGTGCTTCATGGAGTTAGTTCTCTGCTACTGAGCAGGGCTTTTCTGATCCAAGCACCCTCCTCTCTTTGCTGTGTTTCTGTTACGAAGAGTAGGTAGGCCGCAGTAAAGCACGAGCCAGACCTTTCTCTGTGACAATACGGATAGAGGCATCTGGCATGACCCTAACACGTGGCCAGCTTTAAACAGTAAAGCGGGAGTGAAATATATCTCCTTCCTCCCTCAAAGGACCTGCACAACCGTTATTAAATAAGGACTTTCTGGATTGAGATATATAGGACCCTTTACAATCCATCATAATCTAAACCCGCATGTGTCCTGCACTGACAATGGAATGAGAATTGCTCTGGCCTGTCATTTTTTCACATATATTTAGCTTCAGTAGAATTTTGTGCCTATCTGATATTCAGAAAGTAATGGTCTAAACAAATAAAAAACAATAACAAAAAGGAGCCAGTTCAAAGGCAAGCCTCAGAACACAGCTTAGGTGAGTGATGTGAGTACCGTCAGTTCACATCTGATGGTTGTAGGACAGTGAACAAAGATTCCATATACTGTCACAACTCCGTCATTACACCATGGCCCTCTTTATTCCTTCACCAGCTACATATTCTTAAATCTATACTGAACACCAGGCTACAAAGCTTTCATTGCTGGATGCATCTCTGAGTGGATTATGAACTTGTGCCCAGAGTAAATTACAATGTGCTCTCAAGAATGTAAAGAGAACTGATTGCTTTTGCTTCTCTCACATAGAACCTGATTCTGCAGCACAGAGCAAACTAAGGAGTATTATCATTATACTATATAGGCCAAGCCTAATGAACCACGACCCAGGATTGTTCTTGGCTAAACATAAGCATGTCAGATGTCAGCACCTCTAAGTTTCGAATCAACCTTCCTGCATGCCTCTTCTTCTGAATTTCCATATTGTTTCATATTTTGTATTTCTCAAGCATGTTTCCAATCTCTTTGAAAATAGGATACTCCAATGGGGCCAGTTATGGAGGCTAGGAGCTACCTGATCATTCATTTTCTTTCTTTATTTTAAGATTTATTTTTATTATTTTTTTAGAGACAGAGAGAGGGAAACAAAGAGAGAGAGAGAGAGAGAGAGAGAGACAATATGGGTGTGCCAGGGTCTCTAGCCACTGCAAATGAACTCCAGACACATATACCACCATGTGCATCTGGTTTATATGGGACCTGGAAAATCGAACCTGGGTCTTTAGGTTTTGCAGGCAAGCACCTTAACCATTAAGCCATCTCTCTAGCGCTCACTCTTTCTTTAAATAGCTTGTTGAACAGCATGATTATAGTTCAGCTTATGCTAGGGAAAAAGATGCAGAACCATTTCTTATACTTAATCCTCAACAATTGCTGGGTTCTGAGGACAAGTCCAAACTGCATGCTCCACAAACAAGACAGGCACCGAAAGTGACTGCAGACAAGTCCAGTCCTGCCCCATTGAGAGGGAGAATGACCCTCCAAAGCCGTGTGCTCTTGGAAAGAGACCCCAGACCTTGACAAAGCCCCAAAGCCCCTGAGACCACTGGAGCCCTGCTTCTACACTGAGAAAGAAGTCTTTATATCACAAACTGAAATTATCATTAGATGTTTGGTTCATTACTTCGATAATGACTTACTGCAATACACTGAATTTGTGTCCTCCAGGAATGGCAATGTACTGAAATTTGGAGGTGGATCCAAAAGGTAAAGCCTCCTGAGTGTTATGAGAGATCACAAAGAAGGAAGGCAACTCTCCTTCTGTCGTGTAAGCACTAAGCATTCGGCAGCTATCTAAGAGCCACAAGAACTCGCCCCGTTCCACCAGGATCCCAGACTTGCAAACCTCAGGAACCCTGAGATACACATTTGTCTTCTACGTTACACAGGTTGTGTTATTTTGTTACTGCAAGCCAAATTGACGATGATATTAATTATTTAATAATGTACTTAAGGTTGCTATATTTTTTAGATGTCTCTATGGTGATGAATAGACTGATTTTCTTCTAGACAATTTAATTCAACCAATCCAGTGGGGAAACATAATCCAATGTAAGTCATAAGACATGGTTAGCTCTAGCCAGTGGTTGCTCTGAGTTGGAGATGAAAGACGGGTGACAGAGTTAACTTCAGTTATATTAGATATATCAGCTAGACAGATAGATAGATAGATAGATAGATATAGAAATATTAGATATACAGTGAAAGCAAGTGTGACCTACTTCCCTGCTAGGAAGTTACGTTAGACCATGCCTCTAAATTACTCATAAGTCACAAACTTATGATATACATGAATAAATTATATCAAAAATATTAGGATTTAAAATATAAGCCTTCTACCTTTTCCTTACACACTCCCTATACTACTCTTCCTTGCCTCATTAGCACCATCTGCCTTAGGGTCTTTGGGATCAATTTTCTGAACTTTCCGTCCCTGATCACATCAGGTAGCACAAAACCCTGCACCCCTGAGCCCTGCCATCACATCTGCTGCTCTGTGCGTGTCTTCTTCTGTAGTTCACCACCCACCCTCACCAATCCTGCAACCGTTTCACTGCATTCTCGTCCACTGTATCTTGATGGAAAGATGGAGAAGGAATTGCTCGGTTCTAGAGGAGTTTAAGGAATATAGCACTGTGAAAGAGAGTACCCTGAAATGCAGGTATGGCCAGAAATCAAACCCAAGTGGATTTCACACGATGGGGCTGGCACAAATAGAATCCTGCAAAGTGAATGCATGCATAAGGACATGCATTGCATTTTCACATCAAACATGAGCCCTTGTGAATGTTTCCATGGTGTGAACAGGCAACTAAGGCTTACGTGTAAATAATTAAATTCATGTCAAAAAGAGTCTGAGTGAACAAAATATATATAAAAACAAAAATAATCCCCGAGATTGTAGTGATGGCATATTTATGAATTTATGGGGCCACTATACTTCTGTCCCTTCAGTATCTTCAGATGAACCT
Source organism: Orientallactaga sibirica (assembly GCA_036365145.1). NCBI lineage: Eukaryota > Metazoa > Chordata > Mammalia > Rodentia > Dipodidae > Orientallactaga > Orientallactaga sibirica. Next base: position 2,820,636 of record JAEOAD010000005.1, read on the forward strand.
GTCTCCTCAGCTGCTGCATAAAGGCTGCTGCCCAACCCCATACCGTTGTGAGAGGACGCAGCACATTAAAGTGCTGAACTAGGTAAAAGTCTACTGCCATGGTTAATGGCAAGCCTTAGTTTTTGCTCCTACAAAATCAAATCACCTGTTCAATTTTAACTTTTTCTAGCCTAGGACATTTTGCTTGGGATTTGTGATCTCAACGAAAGGATTCATTGCCGATGTAACTCCACGTGCCACAGGTGACTTCCTTGAGGTTTTCATAGTTAAAGTGTTTGTTTTAGCTTTCATTTTTAATGGATTTCATAGGCTGTCAGCTATACTGTCATAAGCTCTAATCAATCAGTCAACCAACCAATCAAGTTGTCTTTGATAGATGTTCAAAGGGCATAAGATGGTCATAATGATGTTTGCTTTTAGGAAGTGGCAGTTCTGACCTGGCTGTGGCCGTGCAAATCTTTAATCCCAGCACTCGGGAGGCAAAGGTAGAGTTTGAGGCCACCTTGAGACTACACAGTGAATTCCAGGTTAGTCCGGACACAGCAAGACCCCTCACCTCAAAAAACAAAAAACAAACAAACAACAACAAAAGAAGTGGCAGGTCTGTGAGAGTTTACTGACTGCACAAAGGTAGCTTCTACTGTGATGTGCAAACAGCAGAAGCTCTGCACAAGCCCAGAGCGTTCACGAGCTGTGCCTTCGACAGGGCCTTTCAGATGCCGTGTGCTAACAAAAATGGAAGGAAGGAGACGCTCATCCTAGACAGAGTAGCCATCCACCTGCTGGTCCTGTGTTTGGTCTTTTACCTGATTTTTCAATTTCATTTATTTATTTATTTGAGAGACAGAAAGAAGCAGACAGAAAGAGAGACAGAGAGAGAATGGGCACGCCAGGGCCTCCAACCACTGCAAACGAACTCCAGACGCGTGCGCTCGCTTGTGCATCTGGCTCACGCGGGTCCTGGGGAATCAAACCCAGATTCTTTGGCTTTGCAGGCAAAAGCCTTAAGCACTATACCACTTCTCCAGCCCCGTGTTTGATCTTGCAAGAGAAAGATGTGCAGTTCATGGGTCAACACAGCAATCATCACAGGAGGAATCAAAACCTGCATGAGTCATACAAGACTGGCATTTCCATTTACCATTATCTCATCCTGAAAGATGGTTATACAACAGAGGAGATGAAGGCAGGTGCGAGTCAGTCACTGTATTTATGACTGGCATTCTGTGGAAGCTAAGCTAAACTGTCATTATGCATATCTTCATTTGTTAATATTTTAACTAATAAAAGTACTGGAAGAGCTCTTGATTTTCCCAACCATCCTCACCCCTCTGAGGGGTCAAGTTGACTCGTAGTGTAGAATTATGGAGACAGATGATGATGGTGGTGGTGATAATTCAAATAATAATTCTACAAGTAGTAAGATCACTGTAATTGTGAAAGCAAGATAATTTCAGTAAGAAAAATGTCCAGACTTTATAATTTCAACACATGCCTGAGTCAGTAATTGCTTTAGCTGAGAAGCCTCCTGTGGTAAAGAGGTATAGCTGATTTGTAATTCCCTGTGTGCTGATTATCTCCCTCAAACTTGAGCTGGCTGCCACCAGAGCCTCTCACTGCTCTGGGGTTAAGGCATTGAGATAAAAAATTCTTACTTGATTGTATACCCACTCACAGCTGGACCTTGATGCTCTCTAGTGGGGATGAGTGAGAGGACCTGATTCTTTTCCTCCTGGGAACCATTCTGTCACTTTTCTTGGGACTTGCCTACAGAGAACATCTGACGTAGCTTTTTAAGCATGGCACATTGGTTAATGGTTCTTTATTATTTCCTGTTTTGGCAAACACTGGCATCCCACAGTGACTATGAAAAACTCTTTGCTCTTGAACTCCTTGCTCTTGATAGATTTCCTAGGCAAGTTCCTTTTCAAAATTACTGAGAGGCTCCCACCTACAAATCTCACATCTGCCCCCCCCCCCCACCCAGTGTGGTTAAGAAGGTCAGTTTTCTTCCCGTGGACCTTGATTGGCTTGTCATGCTTCTGATAGTTTTAAACCTGAAGGCTGATGTAGGCCTGAGTCAGAATAGCTCTGTGGAAAGAGAGTTAACCTATCTATGAAAAGTAAGTTGAAAGCTTGAAAAGGCATGCTCCAAAACTTTTGAATTGTATATGGAAACAAAAATAGCAAAAGATGGAAACAATCACTTTTGTTAACTCAGTAACATCTGTTTTCTAGTTGCTTCCTAAATCAAGCAATGTTCCCCTTCCTTTTTCAAGAACCATGTGGGTACAGTGGAGCTTGGTGGCAGGTGACTCTGGAGAAGCCTCATTGCTGACAGACATCCAAGGAAAGGGCACAGGCTCTCCGTGAAGACTTGGCAGGTTAGTCCATATTTACATAAAGGTCGCATGCTTCGTGAATGAGCACAACAGGCACATCTGTGAGTGCCCATGTGGGTCACCAAAGGCTCATTTCCTCTGCCCACCACTGCTGACTGTACAACCAAGTGTGTCCTTTGGTGATAGCATCTCTTTTGCAGGGTCAGAAAAAGAAAATGAAGAAAACCAAAAGTGCTGAGGTGTGAAAGGAAACCCCTGAACTCTTATCCACACGCTGCCCTCACATGCTTGCTTCTTCCTTCTTCCTTCCCAATCTGAACGCATCGGTCTAGTTCTAGTCACACGTGTAATTCATAACCTCCTGAAAACACCGCAATGGGCTAGTTTTTATGAAGATGTTAACTGATTTCCTTAACGTTTTTCTGTTTTCTGGAGCAATGCGGCAGCCACGCCAACCCTTCCTGGTTCCTGTGCTGATTGGCTGCGCCTCTCGCTTCTCTCCAATGGTGTCCTGTCATTCTAGGGTCCTTGGAGTCAGTCCTTCCTCTTGGTCAAGGCCCTGCCTCTATCAGAGGAGATCAGCTCACACTCCAAGTGGGGCCAGTGGCGTCTGAAGTGTCCACACTCGGCACAGACTTGGCTGTTAGCAGGTGCACAGAGGAAATTTGCTGGACAAAAGTTCACCTTCTCCCCAGCCCTCTAAGGAGTAATTCAAAGGAGAGAATTCAACAACTGGAAATGTTTGGACCCCTCCTCTGAACAAAAGGATTTTGCTTATAAATATTTCCTTTGCTTAAGGACAAGCTCAGAGTGTTTTGTGACAAAGGTTCTCTCTGCAGTAAGTGTTTTGAACACCAGCTTTCCTGTGGTTTGGGACCTGGCTTTTAAAACCCTTTGCAACTCTGCTGATCTCTGCTAAACAAGCAGTTGCCAGGTTCCTGAGACTTCAGGTGGAAACAACAGAGGTAAGCTAGAGTGGAAAAGAATTTCCCTTCTGCTTCTGACACAATAATGCCAGCAATAAAATTGTTTTATTTTTTAAAAATAGCCCCAAACGCCATTATCAAATGAAATCATTGATTTTATGTGGCACCCTAAGAAAGTTTCAATATTCATGCAGAACTAAAAAAAAAAAAAGCTTAACATTAGAAAAAAATAAATAAAATATAAATTTCTCCAGAATGCAGTACAGTTTCCAAGTCATTTCTGAAACTACAGAACAGGTAATAATACCATCTGAATAGAAAAGAAAAACTAGAAATACAATGAAGGTAGGTCTGACTTTAATATATTAATGTGATTTGCCTCTGATATATGTAACTGCTATTTCTGGATACTATCATGATAAAGTCTATCCAACGCCTTGAAAATACAAACGAATACTTTGGAGATCAAATAACCAAGTGTTAATAAGATGGAACATGTTTCCAGAAATGCTAAGGTCTAGCGTTCAGTTGCTTTCCCTAAGGCATTGCATCCATGAACAGATTTCAGCTTTATTGGCTAAAGGGAACAATTCTCCATAAATACAACCATTTAGACTTATAAAAGGTGCTTATAAAACAGACAGAAGATGCCAGAAATTACACACATTGTGGAACTATAAAAGAAACTATTTAAAAAGCAATCCCATAGCATGTTTTATAACATTTATCTAGTTCAAAACAACTTTATTTTCCCCAGTTTCTCCTATCTAAAACATACTTTTTTTGTAGAGTGTGAGGGGAAGAAAAAGAAACTAAATAATGGAGAAGACTAAGAAAAGCACAAAGATTAAACTGATCATATAGGGGGAGTTTAAAAGCAGGAGAATCTTTATAATTATAAACAGTAATTGAGCATTATGGAAAAAGGCCCAGGAGCTTCCAAGAAAAGTAAAAACAGAAAGAACAAATAAATTAAAGATAGCTAAATAAGAAAAATGTTATTTTATTTATATTTTAATGCATAACTCATAGAATTCTTGAGGTTCAAAAATATTCAAAATGGATCTAACCCCTTTACCTATCTTTAGACAGAAGTGAATTTCAATTTTAGCACAGTGATGTTCTAAGTAGGCATTTTAAGAAAATGATCTCACTTCTCATATTTTTCTTTTGATTAGCATATGTCAAAAATTATAGTTAACAGATTAGTGTTCCAAATTTATTATAAACTTTTTTAAATTAAATTTTGCTTAGCCCACAAAGAAATGGAGTCTACTGTGACTCTGACATACATATATGTCATCATTTCTTCTTCATCATCACCTCCAGTTACCCACCTAGTCTCCCCACCCTACTCTTGTTGATCCTCCTTCTCCTGTCAAAGAGTCCCAACCTCTGACACACATGTTTTAATATCTCCTGGCTTCCGTCCATGTTCTTTACACATTATGCTCCCATTTAATAGTCCACTTTCTACTTTCCTGTTATACAAACTCAGAGAGAGACAGACATGCAAGTATGCATGTACACACTCAGATATAAACTTAAACCAAAATTCCACATATGACATAAATCATGGTCATTTTCTCACCTTTTCTAGATAGAATTCCCCTTCTCTTCCAAGAAGAAATGCATGTGGAGGCCAGATAGAAGTTGATATATGATGTTTTTCTCAAAATTGCTCTCTACCTTATCTATTTATATATTTATTTAGGCAGGGTCTTTCACTGAAGTGGGGCTCACCAATTCAGCTAGACTGGCCAGTAAGTGGGCTTCAGGGATTCTCCTGTCATGGCCTCCCAGTGCTGGGATGCCAGGCTCTGTCACCACATGGATGCTGGGAATCCACACTCAAGTGTTCATCCATGGGTGCCAAGCTCTTTACCTACTGGCTCATTGTCACAGCCCCTTACTGAAACCGATAAAAACAGTTGATAAAATAGCTGATAAAAGCCTCAAAGGTCAGAAAAAGAAAAGTTAAACAATTCTGCATTTTACCCCAATACATAAATCCTTGCCAATTAAAGAGAGACTCATAATTGCAACAGTATCGCCACAGCCTAAGCAAGTTGTTAGCGAGGCAGAATCTCAGGCCCCACCTCGAACAACTCAGCTGGAATGTGTATCTAACAAGATCCATGGATGCCTATGCTCACTGAAATCCAGGAGTCTAAAACACGAATGAGGAAGACATTGAACTCTTCTTGGTCTCATTTCTGACAAGTTTTACTTAGCGGTCATGGCTGTGTACCAGCTGAACCCTAATCACTGATTACCAGTAGGTTTCCCTCTAACTGTATGTATTCGTGAATGGCATTAAAATTATGTAACAAACAAAGTAACAAAAAACAAAACACGCTCACATTTAATGTGCATTTGAGTAGAAAATCCTTTTAGCTTTCACCATCACATCTTGAAAGAGAACCAACAGCAGGGTCTCCACATGACTGGACAGGAAGGAAACCTTGATAACATGGCTCTGTGCCAAGAAATGTGAACTTTATGGTAATCAGGCCTTGCACAGTGGAAGTCCTGTGGCATTTCACATTGTCTAGCAGAGAGGAGACTGGATTTACTCTTTAAAGGAATCATTACTCTCAGCATTGCCGTCATGTTCTCTTAGGAAGTGCTGAAGGTCATTTCATTTTATGAAGGAAAAAAAAATCCAGCATGTAATGACTTGCAGGCACACCAGTCTATTTGGTTTCTATCTGTAGCAGTTAAAGATCAAAACCACAGTTTCAACCTGGGGTGAGTCGGGGAGTTAGAATCCATCATCTGGAGGCAGGCTTTGGTGAAAGAGGGAGATGGTGGGTTCCCACACTGACGGTTTGGTTATGTAAGGAACAGTGTGTCCAAACTCAGTGAGTGAGGAGCCACCATAAGTCTCTTCGATCACAAATTGAAAGATTTTTAAATTTTTTTATTTATTTATTTACTTATTTATTTATCAGAGACAGAGAAAGGGGGTGAGAGAGAGAGAATGGGTGTGCCAGGCCTCTAGTTACTTCAAACAAAATCCAGGTACATGCACTACCATGTGCATCTGGCTTATGTGGGACCTGGAGAATCGAATTGGGGTTCTTAGGCTTCACAGGAAAGCACCTGCTAAGCCATCTCTCCAGCTATGATCACAAAAACAAAACAAAACAAAACAAAAAAACTTTCCATCCCATTCAATTTCCCCCAATTTGGGGAGTGACAGGCCCCATTTCTAGATATATAGTGAAAACATGTGTGTTGTTCCAAATAATTATTTTATATTTTGATTCATCCTGACTATTAATTTACCCTCCATGGGTCAAGCCCCAGACTTGAGGCTGGAGTACTAGGAATACACTAGGGCTGTAGCGGAGCTGTCTAACATTTGGCTAGCATTTACAGGCGCCTAGGTTTAATCTCTATCACTACAAAAACATAGTATCTCAAACTACAGTCAGATATGGTGGTGCATGCCTATAATCCCAGCACTTTCTACCCTGGAGCTAGCCTGGACCACAGGGCAGGACCCGGACTTGGCAACACTCGCTTGCGTTTGGCATACTGAGGTCACACGGTCTCTATCCTCACTGGGTGCCTTTGCACAGTCTTCTTAGGTATGACAAACCGCTTGAAGATCCCGAATGCTCAGCTCTGCACTTCAGGTGATCACGGCGCTGGTGAGCTACAGACCTGTGACTCTGAGTGCCCTAGTATATTATCAAAGAGTTTTCTCTTTTGAAGTCAGCTCGGGCTCATTAGACTTAACCCACTCTGTACGCAGCTGAGCACGGTTCTTATTGTGGGGTTCCGGCACCTTCACTCGTTCAAGCCCAAGTTCAGAAGCACACTGGACCTAGCTCACTGGTCATTCCCACCACCTGTGGCTCCAAAGGTGCAAGCCTGCCGCTCAGGCCCGTGTTGGGGAGAAGAAAGCACTGGGTTTAATCCTCAACAAAGGGACCACATCGACATGACTGATTCTGTCCCCAACTCTCTAAATTCTGCTCTTAGCTCTGCTTCTCTGTTGCCTGTCCCTTAGAGTGTTGCTGGGGTGACTTTCCTAAATGTCCTTCATGAGAGATATTTAAGTGGCAAAAATTCTGCTATTAGTTTTCCAGAGTGTAAAATAAAAAGTAAACCAAGTGTCTTCAAGCCTTGGCTGCTCTGAATTGGCCAGCATGCATTCCGAGACCTCTTTGCTCTCTGCACACTAGGAGTTGCCTGCCTCGCTTATCATGTGCTTCTGTTAATAGTACGCTGATTACACTTTGATTACATTGACTGACACACTACTCGTTCTTCAAGTTTCAATTTTGCTTACACAAAGTATGTCTCCTGGTCTTCCTTTACCATCTCTGGGTGACCCATAACCGCTGCTTGGTGGAATTCGTAAGAGGAGTGATGGTGTCATTGAAATCGGTCTACAAGAAATGCCTCTCTCTGCTCCAGGTCAGCTTCCTGGAGGCACATCTGATGAGAACCAGTGAGACAAGATGGCAGGAGGCGGGCGGAGAAATGCTGGCTTGTTAATTGCCTTGGCTTTGGGCAAAGTCAGCAGGGAGAAGACCCAGGTCCCAGAACCACAGTTCTTTCAAGTACACTGGCGTAAGTTAGTTTTTCGTATAAATCCTAAATATTCCCTTTTCTCCATTCTCCTGGAGTCAGTGTAGACTCACACACTGCTAACCAGGACCATCTCATCTTCAGTGCTGTTTCTCCATGATGGTGTTCATCCGCATAGGGCTATCACTGCAGGCATCCAGGTGTGGGGACAGGGCACATGGGCTGTTTGTTGAACAGTTTCTCGAAGGAATTAGGGATCTGAACTCTTATCTAAAACCATGCCTGTTCCACAAACCTAACCCAACCCATAATAAAACGATGCCATCCTGGATAACTAGGACTCTGACTGTTAGCCCCAAATCCCTCAAGATCTTCCACATCTAATCCAGAGATAGATGGATGGAAAAAGACCTGAAAATGTATTTCATGTTCTCAAAATTCTATCTTCAATGCCTCTTATTCAAAATTCTATCTTCACTGCCTCTTGTTCAATACTTCTGCATTGCACCATTTCTTTTTTTTTTTTTTTTTTTTTTTTGAGAGAGAGAGAATGGGTGCACCAGGGCCTCTCAGCCACCATGAATGAACTCCAGATGCATGTGCCCCCTGTGGGCAAGTGTGGAATTGTGCCCTTATGTCACTTTTTGCATCTGGCTAAATGTGGGACCTGGAGATTGGAACTGGCGTTCTTAGGCTTGGCAGGTAGGCACCTTAACTTCCAAGCCACCTCTCCAGCCCACCATTTCACTTTTAAAATTATAACTTTCATTAGAGTTGTTTGGCTGCTTGTTTGCTTTTTAGTCAGGCTCTCATGAAGCTCAGGCTGCCCTTGAACTCACTATGTAGCCAAGGATGGCTTTGAATTATGACAAGTTCTAACATTATAGGCATGTGCCACCATGCCCAGTTACTATTAACATAAGCAAAAACATGCAATTGAAGACCTCTCAGTACTGCTAATTTTATATTTGATTTTCTAGTTAATTAGTTCTACAGTAGCTAAAACATATCTTAAAATATGCTTTAATTGACTGTTACTTGAGTCATTCATTTAATAGGCATTTGTAGATCCATGGTATATATTACACAAGGTCCAGAAACACATAGATCAATACTCTGAAATCCATGGTGATGTATGTCCAAGTACTGAACATTAAAGAGAGGTGTGCTTATATGTGCACTTGTTTGAAGTAAACACTGCTATTTAGTTTTAAGTGAAAGATGATCAAGATTCTAAGGACCAGCATGAGAATTATATACTTCATTTAGGAACGAAGTGACTTGTGTTCTGCTCCTGGCTACAGGCTGTAGTCACACCATGAATTCTGAATTACTAATATATTGAAGAGGACAGATATTACAAAAATATTTAAAAATCACTTTCTCTGTATGTAATTATACAACACAGTTCTTGGATAATCAGCTGTCAAGCTTATTTTATTATATCCTTTAAAGCTGCAAACATTTAAAATTTTTCTTGTCTTTAAATGCCATGGCATGACCTCAAAAGGCAATTATGCGTGATGGCGCACAGCCCGTTATACACACTGACTGGCGGTGCAGGCATGTGCACAGGGAACACAAGAGTCTCTGAAATATCCATGTGATCAGGCGCCCATGTTCTTCCACCTGAGAACATGTATGAGCAGACACATCTTGCAAGATCACATGCAGTGGTTTCTAGGACACATATTCAAGTACTTTTTGATGTGCAATAATAAAAACAACATGTTCTCATATCTGCTTAATGTAATTTGAGCATGAAACATAATCATGAAAGTTTCCCGAAAAGCAAGGAAAACAAACTAACCAGAGGCCTGTCCCCAGTGGTTCATACAAAACATTTATAGGACCCTTTTCTCTGCTGAGGCACTGGCTCACTGTACTCAGAGTGTATTTTCCCAGCACAGAGAACAGTGCAGTGCTTCTCCTCAAATATGAGTCCATTCATTCTCCTCATATAGTAAAAGTGACACCAGAAGGTTAATGATGTGAAACTCTACAGACAAAATGAAGCTACCATCCTCTTTCTGCAGACAAGACTGTCGTAATGCAGAATGAAAAACTAGGAAGAGAGGAATAATGTCTCAGGTGGAAATAAATTCAGTTTATGATGTATTTTAGCCAGTGTGGCCTCTGCTTTATTAGATAATATGCACAAGTGCATACAGTTATTTATTTTATGGCCAAAAGAATTTAAGAGGTTATAATTGAGGAAAAATGTGGTTAGCTCACACCTTATTCCATATTATAAAATATATTTGATTTTGGTAGTCATTGGCATAAAACCAATTATATGACTTTTACATTACAATGCGGTTAATTTAATGAACATAGTACCGCATTGGAATTTTAAGTAACAGCCATGTGTGAAGGTCAGAAAAAATGCACATGTTATGCACATGAAAAAAATCTAAATATTTAAAGGTACAACTTTCTCTTTAAAAGATCTAAAGTAATTATAGAATCTATAAAAATCCTAAAATTTAATCATTTCATAGTTAAGAGAAAGCCTGTGTGTGTGTGTGTATGTGTGTATGTGTGTGTGTGTGTGTGTGTGTGTGTGTGTGTTTTTCAAGGTAGGGTCTCACTCTAGCTCAGGCTGACCTGGAATTCACTATGTAGTCTCAGGGTGGCCTTGAACTCATGGCGATCCTCCTACCTCTGCCTCCCGAGTGCTGGCATTAAAGGCGTGCACCACCATGACCGGCTCTGTCAATATTTTTGGTCAGTTGATCCTAACTCTAAAATCAAAGCACTCCCAATGCTTACACTCAATATGACAAAATAAATTCTGGCCAATGCAATTAGGCATGAAAAAGAAATCAATGGTATCCAGATAGAAGTGCAAGAAAGAAGACACATGTAATATGATCTTGCTTATAAGGAGTACTGTGTATACATGAAACAAATTTTTACAGCTGATTATCAAGTTCAACAAGGTTACAGGGTCCAGTATTGGTATACAAAACTGTAACTTTAATTTCTACATAGTAGAAATGGAAAACTCAAAATGGACACAATGTTATTTATATAAACATAAAATATGTATAAATAAATTAACCAAAACAATTGCAAAATATGTACCATGAAAATGAAAAATATGTTTAAAATTTTTTCAAAGAGATCTAAGAAAATATAAATACCTGCAATGTTCATAGACTGGAAAACTTAGATATGTTAAGATGGCAATATATGTTAAATAAACCTACAGATATCAGAATTCCTATAAAAATCTCATTTTTTCTCTAATTTTTCAGAAACGGACAGGCTGATCCTAAAATGTATATGAAAACATGAGGAAGGAGAGTAGCCACTCGGTCTTGACAAGGAAGACTAAACACAGGAACTCACATTTCCAAAGTTCAAAGCTCAGTGGTAAGGTCTGTGATGTTACCACTGCCTATGATGAGTTTTGTATTATGTATGTGCAAGTGTGTGATAGTGATTGCTTTCCAATATCAAAGAAATCCAACCATTCTGGGTTTCAGGAAGTTATGGCTTCTGAACTAGCAATACTTGACCATTTATTACCAGTAAGTTCTCTGTGAGAGATCACAAGGGACATACTGCCAAGAAATGAGAACAAAACACTTGTGAATCATGAAATTATCTTGATTTTATCTTTAAATTATCCTTAAATTACTAGCTTAATTCTATCTTACCTAATTTTACATCTACTTTTGATATACCTAAGACTTATTCTTGTAAATTAGTGTTAGAAGAAACATAAATGGCAAGCTTTAATTATCTATCCCTACCTAAGCCATTAATTGCAGACAGAATTAAAGTAGTTCATAAAATGTTCAAATTCTTCTCTACATGACAGGGTATCTCTAGATAAGTAATCATGATACTTGAGTAAAATGTAAAAGCTTTTGAGTTAAAATTGACAAAGAATATATATCATTGTGTTTGATATTCACGTATATTGTGAAATGATCATCTAGCCCAAGCAATTAAAATATCCTCACATAGTTATTATTTTCATTTTTCTTTTTTTGTGATGAAAACACTTGAGATCTACTTTCTTAACAGATAAACATTTGAGACCCATGCTCTTAACAAGTTTGAAGTCAACAATATGAGATTACTAATTATGGTCTTCATACTATTATGAATTCCCAGACATACAGGAAGAAATAAACAATTTGTATTTGTAATCTAAAATAGTTAAACTCCCAGAAGGAGATTAAAATATTGGGGGTCAGGGGCTAGGGCTAGGAGGAAGGAATCATGGGGTGATAATCACTGGAGTACAAAGACGCAGCTGCAGGATGTTGGGAGGACGAGGACGTATTAGTTCAGGAGACCTTACTGTCCTTAGGAGCCGTTCAGATGCAGTGGGGCCAGCAAGCACGCACTCACAGTAGTTCAGCCTGACTTTGCCATTACTTCCCAACAGGAACCATTCACAGACTTTTGAAAAAAGCTTCCACTACTTCAAGTACTATTCACCCACTTTAAATGACCTTGGTTCCGTATCTTTGACATTTACGTTTCAACGTCGTCAAAGACTTCCACGTTAGCACGTGGCACGGCTACTCGACTTGACCTCCTAGCAGCCTCTTCCTGGAGCGCTCTGCGCATTGCTACCTCTGGTGGGTTCATTCATCCTGGCCGACTTCTACACATCACAGCACTGAGACCTGGCACACTGGCATCTCTTCTCTACATCAGCAGGTTCTGAGGCAGCACAGACACGGTTTGGTATTATCTGCGCTCCACTTCCTTCCTTACTCAGTTTCTTCCCCTTACAATGAGGGAAGCGCAAGGAGGCACAATATACAGGAAGCGCTCAACAGTCATTTACTGTGCCGTTGAATGAATGGCTGGATGGTAGAATGAATGGAAGGAAGGATGGAGGGAAGAGACACAGTAGGGAATATGTGGGTGCAAATATCAATTCTTTATTTGTAATATTTTATTTATTTACTCATTTATTTATTTGAGAGAGAGAAAGAAAATGGGCATGCCAGGGCCTCTAAGCAGTCCAGACTCTTGCTCCACTTTGTGTATCTGGCTTACATGGATCCTGGGGAATTGAACCTGGGTCCTTTGGCTTTGCAGGCAAGCGCCTTAACCACTAAGCCATCTTCCCAGCCCCAGTCCTTTAGTTCTAAGAAATATTTACTTGATCTGGTAAAGAGTGAGTATTAAATCATCTCTACCTTAAGGTTCTCTTCTCTGACCTGTCTTAGATCTGCTGAACTCCGGATCCACCGAATTCCATATCCAAGGCTAAATTACATCAGAAATGTGTCTCAAGTTTGTTTATAGCAATAGTAGGACCTGGAACACCCATATCTCCCTCTCATAAATAAATAAATATTCTAAAAAAAGGATACTTGTTTTTTAAAACAGAAAGAAATATTGACTCTAAGCACCATAATAGCTGCCTAAAGGAATCCTAAGGTTATCTTAGAGAGAAGTAGTAAAGAGATCCATTGCTGCATGTTCCACGCATAACTCCTCCGGAGGAAAACAAGAGTGATATGCTGGATTTACCTACCCTTTCCCTGAGCAGGAACATCAAATCATATCATGAAGGCAAGGATTGGGTTTGCGGCATGCCTAAAGTGATTAGATTAATTTTGTCATTACAGGATCTCTGTTTTAGTTTTTTTGTTTTGTTTTGTTTTGTTTTTTTTTCCTTTCTTTCTCTCTAAAGCCTATCGTTCAGTCCCAGGCCTTTGTTTCATTGTCACAACTTGTCACATTGGGAATCTCTGGGATCGCTGTCCATTCCTCGAGTCTTACTGATGCTGTTAAGCTTGCTCTCAGCTACTGCTCGCTGCTTTTCACTGCCGTCTTCCATTGCTTCTTCATTGATTATCTTGCTCCTGCCTTCCCTAGTCACATGGCAGCTTTAAGTTCTCAGTAGTTTTTGTTGGGAAAACATGCAAATTCATTTGCCATCTGCCAGGGCTCAGCACCTAGCAGTTTGTGAGAAACAGACTAAAATTTCAGGTTAACTGTTTAAGAGGAAGCTGATGATAAATATTCACATTTCACAATGGAGCAGTGTGATTACCTGAACCTAAAGAAACAAATGAAAATGAAGTGAACGGTGATATTTGGTTTATCATTTATTTAATGTGAATCCATTGTTTTCCTATATTGAATATTTCCAGTTTTAGGTAGTAGAAAATAGAAGGACAATTTAAATTTTCAAGTATTTGTTACCATTAGGAAATATGCTAAATATTTATTACAAAGGGAAATTTGTCCTTTAAGGAAAGTGATACAGTAAAAGTTTTGTCAAAATTAAATTGACCAAGTGAGGCATAATGAAATCTGCCAATGGTCTCAGAACTCAAGAGGCTAAGGCAGGAGCCTGGATTAGCACATGAAACTCTGCCTCAATAAAACAATACAAATTTACCATATATTTCTTAATTTTATATAACATCTCAATTTGCCCTCTCTCCCTAGCAATCAAAATTTCAAAATAAAAATATAAAATAATAAAATAATGATAAAAATGATAAAGTAATATTATTCATGTAATAGAGGATTCTTCTACCGCAACTACCCTTGATTGTACTCAGGCAATTTATCCAATCTAAGCTTGTATTTTCCCTTCATCGTCCTTACAGAGGGATAACCACGGCTGTTACATTGGAGTTGTTCTAAAGTCTAACTTAAATAATCCGGGCACCACACTAGGTAAAGGTGGCCCATAATAGGTGTTTACTATGTCTTTGTAACTTCCCCAGTACCACCAACAAATGCACAGTCATTATTGACTACTCTTCAAACCAGCCATACATTCATATGCAAACACAGTATCTGGCAGAACTTAGGCATTAGGTAAATGTGTATCAAGTGTTGGCCATACGTTATCCCCTTGGCTTATCCATGGAAGCAAGATTAAGTTGCATCTCTCTTGGGGACAGACATCCTGCTAGGGCCAGCAGGCCCAAGGCAGCTCACTGAATGAATAATGAACAGGCAGTGTTAGACATCCATTAGGAAACAATTAAGAGGGCCAATCTTTCCATTTGGATGCAAGGGATACCAGATGCACTTTCACAAGAATAATGTATAAACTGTCCTTTTTGTTGTTGCAGTTGCCTTTTCTTGATAACCGGTTGCATGGTGAAGCCCACTGCTACAGCCTGAAGTGTCTTCCCAGCTTAACAGAGTCTGCCCAACAGCCCAGTGAAGAGAAACCCGTGGGACACACACGGCAGGTTTAGTGGCAATTAATTCTGTCGTCACAGAATGTAAGAGTTAGAGACACTGCGTGCTAACTAGAGAGGTAGATGTTAAACAGAATGCAACAGAACACTGTCATAAACAGATTTCTGTGTCTGTGTATGCTGGCAACGAATGTAAATTTTAAATGATAGGCATGTGATTGAAGTATAATTCATCATTCAATTTCTGCATTGTGTGTCTTAGGAGAAAGAGTTAGACTGGAAGCCTAGCAATCCAGCCAGTAGTCATGGCTTTGTGATTTTGGACAGATTTCCTTCAACCGCCCTAAGTTTCCAATAATGACACATCATCACAATCTGGTGTTTTGTTGGTGTCATTCTCCCACAGCATTGCCACAGACGACAATCAACTCTATTATCCCTGTTAGAATGCAACATTCCACCCAGGCCCTATCCACAGGGAGACAATATCCAATCAGCAGTCCCTGCGAGGAGCTGCACAGCCGCCAGCTCTGTGCCCATGTGAAGGAGACACTGTCGGTGCAAATGCAAGCTGAACACGGTGCCGAGGCGCCTCCCCAGGATTTCCCATTCACTGCAATTCCAAGCCACTCTTGACAAAGTGCCAGGCAGGGCCACAGTAAGTATCCGTCTTTGTTACTCAGTACTAATTAAATCCTCTCACTCCGTACTGACAAAGGTGCCATGCTTGGATGGTAAAGGATCAAAGGCATTGTTGGAATGAGAAAAATGTAATATGAAAAATTCCTTCTCTTCAAGCTACATGTACATATATTGTTGTACAAAAATGTACACATATTTTCCGTATAAAATGAAGTTTAAGTGGAAAGACTTGATTTCAACATATATTCTATTTTTCTGAAACTAAGTAGCTATAAAATGTTGTAATAGAACTGTATGGAGGGTTACATGCAATGGGTTAGCTCATACATTAATATGTATGCTATTGAATGTGTACATTAATATGTATGCTATTGAATGTGTACATTAAAAACATCCATAAGCGATTAATATCACCCTTAATGCACACGTGATGATCATGGTGGAAACAATATGCAGCACAATTACAAAAGGCAACAAGTAGATATTCTACAAGGTTTATACCAGTTCTAGTGCAAATCTTTCCATAAAATGTCAGTGGATGGGCTGGAGAGATGGCTTAGCGGTTAAGCGCTTGCCTGTGAAGCCTAAGGACCCTGGTTCAAGGCTCTATTCCCCAGGACCCATGTAAGCTAGAAGCACATGGTCACACGTGTCTGGAGTTTGTTTGCAGTGGCTAGAGGCCCTTGCATGCCCATTCTCTCTCTCTCTCTCTCTCCCTTTCTCTGTCTCTAATAAGTACATAAATCAATAAATAAATTCACTGGTAATATGTGGACGTACAGCAGTGCTTGTTTGTTTGTTTTCCAAACCTATTACCCAAGATTATTCCTTAAGATTCTTATGACTTTTAATCTGGAGTTATTTCTAAGCCCTAAATACGATTTACTGTTTTTAACAAAAGAATACAAACGTAACATGCATACATAATGTAACCATGGGTGTTAGGGATGTGCACGGAACGTAAGTACCCAAAGATCAGGTCCCCCAATAGTTCGTGATTTGATTGTAGACAGCAACACCTGTAATAGCATTTTTCAATGTTATCTTTAGATTTATCTATATACAACGACACTTACAAATCTACAAAGGATGTTTGTTGGGTGTGCACAGGTTTAGTGGCTCAGTGCAGAGTACCACAGGGTGAAGATGAATCCTCATGAGAGAGAAATTTGGGGTAGACATAAACAAGTGTCACCTCCAAGTGGACCACGGTAAGAGCAGATGGCACATTTCCCTGAATGACACAAAGAGCCCTACATGGAAGCCTTCTAGCATTCATCTAATTCTTGCCTATGTCTGGCAAGGATTTTTGTGCCTCCAGATCTTGCCTCATCTTTTCGTCCTGTTTACCAAGGAGGGAACATGGTGAGCACACCTGGATGTGGGGGGGGGATAAGGGTGGTCCCCAGACTTCCTATTTCCTCTGACCAGGGCCCTGGCTTCTGGTGCTTTATCTATGTATGGTCACAGTGATTCCTCAGCTAATTAAGCCCATGGTCAAATAAATTAAACCATGCTTCAGAAATCATGATAAGCAGAAACATTATAGAGATTAAAAGGATACCTGGAGGGCAGATTCCTTTACAAAGTGTCTCAGCTACAAGGCAAGAGGACAGACAGCAGGGCGCAGGGGGTGGGGCTGGGGGTGGGGGGACTGTAAACCTCAGCTGGCATCTTGAATCCTTCATTGCTTTGACGCTGCACCTCTCAAGTGCCCCACCCCCAACCTGGCCTACCCTCTCTCTGCATTCTATGCACCTGTGCTCTTTGTCCTCTTCACAAAAGAGAGGCATTTTAATTGTTTTCTTGACTTACTACATCCCAACTTAAACACAATCACACTAAAGCATGAAATCTAACACACTTTTGTTGCAAGTTGCCAAGTGAAACGGTTTTGTTCTTGGCTAAGGGAATTTCAAGTGTCAGCAGCCAGCACTTTGACTGTTTTTTTGTCTGTGATGATCAGACGCAGTCCTCGGGCTTTAATGGGGGCTGAGTGAAGGTGCTGAGTGACATGGAAAGTGAGGTTCTGATAGCCTCTTTCCCAACAAAGCCTTCCCTCTCTAAAGGATTCCATGTAATTTGAAATCTGATGCTAGAGGCCAATGGAAAAGGAAGAGCTTTGTCCATTGACTTAGACAAGTTCCGTGCTTAAAATCCCATCCACCATTTCTTTTTCTAGTTATTTTTCAAAAACACCTAAACAGTTCAACAACTATTGCCCCTATCAAAATAAATGTACTACAAATATTTTCTGGTGGAGATGGACACTGGAGCATGCCAAACATTACATTATGTATGCGTAGTCAGTTCATTCTGCAAAACGCATCTTATTCATCACGGGAGGGAAGCAAGCATTGAAAAAAGACCACGGTGTTGTCCTTCACAAGGCATGTGTTCATGGAGGCAGAGCTTACAGTTCTCAAAATTCTTGGTATAATACATTTAAATAGAATATTTCGTTAATTTTTACAGGTTTAGCAGAGGAGGTTGTAAAAAGAGGCTGTAAGTGGCGTTCTGTTTTCTTTTCAATATGACCTTCCCCAGTGACAGGAAGCAACGTGCCCACAGTACTGTCTTCTTCCCCAAAATTACACTCAAATGGGTTTTGGGCTTTTTAGGCAAGGCTACATATATACACACTTCAATTATGCATCCAAAGAGATTTTTCTTACTCAGCCCAACTCATAGCACTTAAAGCACAATCCAATGAATTTTTAACAGGCATCTCCTTCTCTGGACAGTGCCTCCTCAACAGAAGGCGTCGATCAAAGCGTGCAGCATTTCAGAGTGCAGCTTGTGAGCTTGAGAACTGTTCTACTGCCTTTTTATATGATGAATTAGCATTTACAGAGTCATGTTTCACTTCTTCAAAGAACTCAGGAAGAAAATAACTGTAAACTAGAGCTCAAATCCCAGCCTTTGTAGGTAAGGCTGTCAGACATTCCATCACCTGCTAAAAATACTGGAAGCTGGAGGAAGGACAGTGCACTGGGAGCAGCCCACAGTCAACTCCAGTGTGTGCACGACGCCTTGACGCAGAAGCTATGGCAAGATAAAGCAAAAGATGGAAACATCCATGTCTAACCAGGAAGAGGCGCACTAACAAAACGTGACATCTGCGGACAATGCAGGAGTACTTGATCTTGAAAAGCAATGATCCACACGCAATGCCATCAATTAAGAGACAGGCTGAACAGTTGTGAGTTCGAGGTCAGCCTGGGTTTCATAGGAAGATACTGGCTCAAAAAAAAATGTCACCACCATCACTACCAATAGAAATAGTCATAAATGGGGCTGGAGAGATGGCTTTGCAGTTAAGGCACTGCCTGCAAAGCCAAAGGGCCCAGGTTTGATTCCCCAGGACCCATGTAAGCCAGATGCACAAGCTGGTGCATGTGCCTGGAGTTTGTTTGCAGTAGTTGTAGGCCTTGGCATGCCCATTCTCTCTCACTCCCTCAAATAAATTAATAAAATTAAATGACCAGTTGTGGTGGCACATGCCAGTAGGCAGCTGTTGAAGAGGTGCAGACAGGAAGATCAGAAGTCTCAGACCAGCCTAAGGATTTAGAACTGGGAAGATTGCTCAATGGTTAAATGTGATCACTTGCAAAACTTGATGGCCTGGTTTGATTCTCCAGTCCCTAGATAGGGCCAGATGCATAAACTAGTGCAGGTGTCTGGACTGTTAGCATGAACCCATTCTTCTCTCTATCTCCCTCTCTCTTATAAGTAAATAAAAATATTAAAATATAGTAATAAAGTTTTAAAAGAATGGAATTATGATATATGTTATAGCAGATGAATTTTGAAGACATCAGCCTATGTGAAGTATGGCTGCCACGGAAGGACACATATTGTATGATTCTATTGGGATGAGGTATCAAAACCAGGCAAATTTGCACTTATAGAAAAAAGATGAGGGCTGGGGGCATTACTGCTTAATGGGCGGTCAGTCCACAGTGCGTTGCTACTACTGAGCACCTGAGACTAGGTGCTTTACAAGGAAGAAAGGGTGACTTTGGCTCACAGCTCTGGATCCTGAGACACCCTTGAGTATGGTGCCGGCAAGGCCATTGCTGCTGTAACTCCTGCAGAGGGCAGAAGGGCAGTGGGCATGTGAGAGAGGTGGGGAGCAGTTTTGCTTTATCAACAGCCCAGTCTCTTTAAAGGAACAGGGTTCCCTCCAAGAAAGGCACGGTCCCTGGAGTTTTCTCTGAACAGCTGGGCTTCTCAACACTGCCATAATGGCTGAGAGCCAGATTCCAGCTCAAGTTTCTTTCTCAACAATGCATCAGCACACACTTTCACTGTTGGAAGATGGGAAGGTTCTGGAAATGGACTGTGGCGGTATCCCTATGCCACCGTGAATGCACTAATGTCACTGAGTTGTACAGTTAACAGGGGTGACTCAGAGCTGGGGAGATTGCTCAGCGGGTAAGAGTCCTGGGTGCAAAAGGGTGAGGGCCCGAGTTCGAGACTCAGCACTCATGCAAAAAGCTGGGCACGGTCAACGATGCCAGTATCCCTTCTCCTGCAGGGAGTGGACACAGGAAAATCATTGGTGCCCACTGGTCAGCTGGTATGACCAAAATGTGCAGCTCCAGGATCAACGAGCAACTTTGTCTTAAGAAATACACATAGGGCAGTGATAGAGGAGAACAGCGTACGCCTGACGCTCTCCTCTGGCTTCTGCATGTGCACACATGGGGCATGGACACCTGCAGCCATCAAGGCACACATATAAAATGTCCCCCACTCACACTCACACACACAGCATGCCACATCACACATAAAATACACACACACAGCATGCAAAAGATGGTTAACATGGGCAAATTTTACATTATGAGCATTTTACCACAATGAAGAGGTAGGGCTACAATGCATGTATACAATGCAAGTATAATATCAATTATCAAATGAAGAGGTAGGGCTACAATGCAAGTATACAAGTATATCAATTATCAATTTCACAGGCTTTTAGCTTGGCGTAGCTCAGACAGGAACTCCAGCAGAATGGGGCACTTTGCTCTTTCCTGTGAGCCAGAGTCCTCATGCCTAGGCTGTGTCCATCTCTGCCAACAGCTGGCTGCGAATGTACCAAGATACTCCCGGACAAAGTACACTGTGCCTGACACGTGTTCCAGATCATGACTAGACCCTCTATGAGGCTACCTGCAGCCTAAGGGGACTCCTGCCCTCCTCCCTCTCACCTTCACACGTGATCCAGACTCAAGGGTTCCCTGGTCCACTCTCTCTCTGCCAACCCCCTGTGCCCCTTTGCCCATCTCCAAACACTGAAGCTCAAACTGTCACTGGTGTGGGGACAGAGACCCAGCTCCACACGGTCACTCTCAGCAACCTGAGGTGATCCCTAATATTTTAGGGATCTCAAGTCAGGGGAACCCAAGAGACCTGGCTTTGATGCAAAACTGAATTTCACACCCAGCTGGTATGAAGGAGAGTTGGGGATGTTTCTGTGGGTGATTTAATATAGGCCTTAGCATAAGGCTTAGGAGAAAGAAAGAAGTTCAGAAAGAATGACACGCCCATTATGGGCAGGGCTCCTCAAAGGAGAGCACAGTTACTTGTTTTAGTATTAGACAGACAGACAGACACACACACACACACACACACACACACACACCATCGTGTGGCTCTCAAGTAGTATCTCTTTCTTCTTTTCTCTTTTTTCTTTCTTCCTTTCTTTCTTTCTTTTCTTTCTTCTTTTCTTCCCTCCCTCCCTCCCCTCCCTCCTTTCCTTCCCCTTTCTTTCTTTCTTTCTTTCTTTCTTTCTTTCTTTCTTTCTTTCTTTCTTTCTTTCTTTCTTCCTTCCTTCCTTCCCTCCTTCCCTCCCTTCCTCCCTCCCTCCCTCCCTCCTCTTTCTTTCTTTCTTTCTTTCTTTCTTTCTTTCTTTCTTTCTTTCTTTCTTTCTTTCTTTCTTTCTTTCTCATGTTGATAATTGAGGTCACAGGGTGGCTCCAGACGTGTCTTGGATGGGATTACAATCTGACACACTAAAACCAGGAACCACTCGAGCTGCACAGTGAGTTCTGATGAGAGTCTATAAAACGAGGTTTCCAGCCGGACGGGAGGAGGCCTGAAGGAGACTCACTGAGCTACGCGGAACTCCTGCTCCTCACTAGGGAGAGGCCTCACCCTGACTCTCCTGACTCCCCTGACTCCAGCGAGGGGGCTCCTCTCCCTTTTCCTGCCCCCCTGTTTTTCTCTGTCTACTCGGCTTTACTTGTTCACAGTCCACTTCACTGAGGATGGACAGGACCACAGTTGGGACCAAGGGCCATTTCAATGACACTCTGTTTGTGTAGTTGTGGATTCTCACCGAGAACGCTGTCACAAGATGACATTTTTTGAAGTTACTGTGACACTATACTTAACATCGCACATGAACCTGTCCCTTAAGTTTGACTGTATACTCTTAATGAGATAGGGTGGACTTCCACGTCATCTGCCCCTGAGCACTTAGTAGAGAACAGTGGACACTCATCTGTGCCATAAACGAGAGTGTGATGTCTTCTATACAGGCACCCGGGAGCCATGAACATAACGGCAGTGGTGTCTGACCTGGATGCTGAGATGCATGAAGGTCTAGAGTGTTGCTGAAAACAGACATGAACAGATATTTTATCTAGTAAATAAACTAGAATGATATCAGAACCCAGTACTAATGGAGTCCATGTTTTAACGCCAGGCAGTATGCACAGGCATGTAAAGGGAGGCATATTTAAAAGCTCCCAGGGGGACTGATCAATCAATGTCACTTCCAGACTGTCTCCAAACCCAGGCATCTCACACAGGGTTCAGGAAGAAAG
Source organism: Orientallactaga sibirica (assembly GCA_036365145.1). NCBI lineage: Eukaryota > Metazoa > Chordata > Mammalia > Rodentia > Dipodidae > Orientallactaga > Orientallactaga sibirica. The sequence continues at coordinate 2,843,072 of JAEOAD010000005.1, forward strand.
AACAAATTGTTCTTCCCACCACTGCACGTGGTGTCAAATGACAGTCTCATCTATCACGTCAGCAACATGCTAACTTGAAGACAAGCCTGCACATGTTATGCACACAGGCATTGTGGAACTGTGACGATTCCCAGGGCTCAAAGTCATGCTCTTATGGACTGGCACGCTGGCTTTTCTTCACCAAGTTAAAGGCAGCAACTCACGAAATGAAGACTTTTTACGTCTAGTGGTTCATTTTAAGTAATACAATTTCTAATAATATATTCAGGAGTTCACCCTCTATTTCATGGACATTTTGGAAGCTTATAGTAATTGAAATATATCAGAGGGATTGGGATAGCATTTACTGGAATGGGAAATGAGGTGCCTTACAAACCATCAAAGGGAGGTGCAGAGTCTGAGCCTGATGACACGGGCTTCCAAGCAGTGCACAGTTGCTCACAAGATGTTCCAAAAATTCACTTATAAACTAATGCTGAAACTCTCCAACCCTTCCTGAGCCGGCACCAGAAGAAGTCCTGGTCATTCCCTGCTGAACATCTAGGGCGAGGTCTGAGCAGAAAGGGACATTTCAGTGGGGTACAGATCTTCCCTGCTTAGGATGCAAACCCTGGGCTTCCTCTTGGATGCAGCAAGGTAACCCCAGGGCCTTCTGTGATCCAGCACAGCCTCCTGGGCTTGACAGTAAATTGATGTTAGCTGGCTCAAAGGGACACTCCTGAGGTTATCCTTATCAAAGGGGGATGGTATGCTTACACGGATGGTATAATTAAAATATGTTAGAGGAGAAACCCCAAGATCACACATAGCTTACCTGGACAGACAGGTGCCTGCAGAATGTGGTGATGTGACAATATTTTACAGTCACTGCCTATGAGATCTGGGAAAGCAAGAGTACTTACTATTGGCCCCAAAGGCCCAAAATCAAGGAATAGCCCAAAGACAACACTGTTTACATCCTACTCAGCAGGGTTCTTCTATTGTTTCTTTTAAAACAGGCTTTCCTACAGAACACATATTGGATTAGCAATATTACCAAAAACATTAATCAGTTAAAAAGTCAAATGAGGGCTGGAGGAATGGCTTAGTAGTTAAGGCACTTGCCTGCAAAGCCAAAGGACCCAGGTTCAATTCCCCAGGACCCCCGTAAGCCAGATGCACAATGTGGTGCATGAATCTGGAGATCATTTGCAGTGGCTGGAGGCCCTGGCACACCCATTCTCTCTGTCTCTCTCTCTCCCTCTCAAATAAAAATAAAAAATGCTTCTGAGCTGGGCGTGATGGCGCACACCTTTAATCCCAGCACTTGGGATGCAGAGGTAGGAGGATCACTGTGAGTCTGAGGCCACCCTAAAACTACATAGTCATGAATTTCAGGTCAGCCTGAGCTAGAGTGAGACCCTACCTTGAAAAAGAAAAACAGCTTTAAAAAAGTCAAATGCAAAGGCAAAGCCTCTTTCCGAGAAGACCAGGAAAGTAGAGAAGCGAGGACAGGTCTTGTCTAGTTCATAAATAAGAAGCACACACCATGAGGCTGGGGATGTAGCTCAGTAGTAGAAGTGTCCCAGTAGCATACAAGAGCCCTGGGTTGAATGCTCAGTACCCCTCCACCCTACTAAAAAACAAAAACAAACAAAGACAAAAATACACCTTATGGATCTACACAATGTGAGCCACCTTTGAGCTATTTCTGACTCTGCTTTGGTACTCAAGAGAAACTCACAAGGAAAAGCAATATTCCCACGGGACTACGATCAAGCACAGTTATGTTTGGAAAGTGACGTCCTCCTGGGTTCCTAATGCAAAGCACGCAGTGACGTCACCAGGTCCTCCGCATGACGACGAGTGACGAGTGTGGATGCGGAGCCTCAACAACCCGCGATTACACAGGCAGCTCGAGCTTTGTTCAGGCAAAATTTCAATCAGATTTAGAAATACGTTCCTAAAATGGGACGTAAACATGGTATTTTCAAACAATCTCACATTGATGAATTTTGGAGATCGTGCTTGATTTATGGTCTTTAAAATAAGTCAGTTGATGTGTCCAGACATCCAGGACAGAATTAGCAGAACCCTGTTGTTCCGACAACTCCATTCATCCAGGATGATCTGGAAATAGTAACTTATATTAGAAATTTATACCATATGCCAATAAAATTTCCTCTCAAGCTGTAGCTGTTCCGAACTTTAAACAATATTGTGCCTGCATTTAATGTTTCCCACATGAAAACATATCTACCAAACTGGCATCGCTGAGTCTCCCTGATTTCATTAGTTCACTTGGTTTTCAATAATTTATTTTGAGCTGGGGAGATGGCTCAGTGGTGAAGGCACTTGCCATCAGAGCCTAAGAATCTGACTTCAGTTCCCCAGTGTCCACATAATGCCAGAGCCACAAAGTGGCACAGGCATCTGGATTAGATGTGCAGTGGCTGGAGGCCCTGTCATGCCATTCTCTCTATACGTCTCTCTTCTAACTTGCTCTGTCTGTGAATAAGTAAAAATACTTTAAATAATTTATTTTTACTTACTTATGAGAGAGAGGAAGAGAGAAGAGAGAAAGAATGGACACACCAGAGCCTCGGACCACTGCAAACAAACTTTATGTGCACATGCCTCCAAGCTTATGTGGGTTCTGGGGAATTGAATCTGGGTTCTTAGGCATTGAAGGCAAGTGCCTTAACTGCTAAGCCATTTCTCTAACCAGTTTGTTTGGTTTTAACTCTTCAAAATGCTGCCTCAGAGTTTTCTCATCGCAGTGTGAACTGAGGGTGGGAGCCTGGCTCATCACACCTAAACATACAATATACCAACTGAAAGATTCCCTGGTAAAAATCACTGGCCTCAAAAATGTGCAGGAAATGAATAATCCTAATACTGTCCCTACACTGTTCAGCTGGTTTAAAATTTAATTTTAGAGCCATTTTGGCCTCATGCCTAAGCTGAGCCCTGGATTCCCAGCAGACACAGAGCTCCCGTGGGTGCACTCTGAGAATCCCGCCTCTCTGCTTTCAGACCTGGGAGCCACAAGAATCAGGTGAGGGGTAAGGGGGAGGGAAGACACCCTTCCGAACAGGTGCAGTGAGACAGGTAGACGAAACAGCCCATCTGCAGGTAGGTGCAGAAGACCAACCCTTTAGAACTGAGGTGTGGGACTCACAAGTCTTAACATCTTGAGCCGTGAGCATTATACTTCAAATACTAACATGCAGGATGGTCCAGAATCCAACACCTCAATCACATCCTAGTGGGGACAACCTTGACCATCTATCTAACCACACAGAGACCTGTGGGAGTTTCCTTTGGGGATAGGGCACTGTCAAATATAATTTCACTATTTAGTTTTCTTATTCCAGTTAACATTTCCATTATGTACATATGTATATTCATGGTACACGGTATTATGATACACAAGGACATTTTCATAAGGTATACATTGCATTTGATCTTAACATTACTCATTTCATCTATCACTACACATTTCCAGTATTCTTAACAATTAGCAAACCTGACTTTAATTTGCGGAGCACACAGTGATCATATACAGATCATAACTTCCCCACTAGAGCTTTTCTACTGACAATTATCTAACTCTAAAGTTAAAAAAAATGTTAGCTTCCAAACACACACATATAGCGACAGCCCACTTATGCCATGCATCTTAAAAGTAAATTACTCTACAGACAATATAACACATGGCTTTCTTTCTTGCATGCAATGAAAATAATATCCTGTACATATAACCTTCATTACAGGCTAACTCCGAAGGCCAGAGAACAATTGAGCAAAAATGTTAAGTGATCATTCTAAATTCACAACCGAGGTATAGTCCAGTGTTGAAAAGTAAGGGTGGTTGGCCTGGAGGGTTGGCTTAGTGGTTAAGGTGCTTGCCTGCAAAGCCAAAAGGGACATAGGTTCAATTCCCCAGGACCCATGTTAGCCAGATGCACAAGGGGAGGCATGCATCTGGAGTTCATATGCAGTGATTGGAGGCCCTGGTGCACCCTTCTCTCTCTGTGTCTCTCTCTGTCAAATAAATAAATAAATAAAAATAAAGTAATTAAAAAAAAAAAGCAAGGGTGGCCGATTCACGTGTCTCCAGTATAGCTCACATGGACAAATACCATGGGCAGAAAGCCAGGGACACAGAATCCACTGTGTGTGGTGAGGGTAAGGGAATGGGGAGAGGATGGCACTATACCCACTACTGCCAGTCTACAGGGTAAGCATAAGCCACTGCCATCAGGGATTTTTATTACTATTTAAAATATTTATATTATATATATAATTTTATTATTATTTATACTATTATTTTTTTATTAACATTACTAAGAGGTGGCAACTCAGAAAAGGATTCAGGGAAAAATTTAAACCACCCAGACTTAACACCCTTTTGATATATGCTTTTCCAGCCTTCTTTCCTTTGAGTATTTCACCAAAGTTGAGTTGCTACATATAGAAAATTCCCTTCTCTTTCTGCCTTTTCTGGCCTGGCTAATTTCAGGTGCCATGTTGACTACACTAAGGACTATTTAGAGGACTAACAAAAATAAATGATGGGTTTGTCTGTCAGGGTATTTTCAGAAGAGATTGGTCTGTGATCAGACTGAGTGAAGAAGACCATCCTAAATGTGGGTGGTGCCATTTGGTTGGCTAGTGCCCGCATAGAACAGAGAAGGAAAGAGAGTGAATTTCTCTTTCACATTTGGTTGGCTAGTGCCCGCATAGAACAAAGAAGGAAAGAGAGTGAATTTCTCTTTCACTCTCTGTCCAGGAGCAGGGACTCTCCTTTTATCCTGTCCCCAGACATCTGAACCTCAGACTCCCTGGTCACCGGACTCCAGACTTATACAAAATGGCCCTGGGGTTTTCTGTCTTTAGCCTCAGAATGCAGACCTAATGGACATCATTACAAGTTTGCTGCCAAGGCTGGAGAGGTAGTGATGGAACCATGGAGACCTTACTAGAAGTGACCATTGTAATTCACAAACAAGGTGTTGTCCAGTGTTGAAAGTTTATACCATCAGCTTCAAAGGTTCTCAGGCTTTCTAACTTGACATGAGAAATGTCCACTCTTCCTTGAGCCCCCAGCTTGCACAGAGTCAGCCATGGGCCTTCTCAGCCTGTATCATGTGAGACAAATGCTTATTAAGACTCCCTGCCATCTGTCTATATTCTATATCCATTTCTGCATATGTCTGTATCCAATCAACATCTCTATCTTCTAGAGCATCTATCTATCAATCACCTATATGCCTATCTGTGGTCTGCCTGAGACTCTGACGAACACACTTCTCTTCCTTCGCTTTCTCTTCCTGAGTGTCGACCCCACGTGCAGCCCAGCAAGCCCGCTGCATGTCGCACTCCAAATGCACATCACTTCCTGAGGAATCAGCATAACATTTGTCATCAGGCCAATTTCAATTCCAAATTATTAAAATGCTCTGGGTGAGAAAGATGGTACAGTGGTTAAAGGTGCTTTCTTCCAATTTTTCAAATGTTCTAATCAAAAGTATAGGAAGGGGCTGGAGAGATGGCTTAGGGGTTAAGGCGCCTGCCTCCTAAGCCTAAGAACGCTGGTTCCAATCTCCAGTGGTTCCAATCTCCAGGTCCCACGTTTAGCCAGATGCCAAGTGACGCAAGGGCGCAATGCCGCACTTGACCACAAGGGGGTGCACACATCTGGATTTCATTCACAGCAGCTGAGAGACTGCTGGCGTGCCCATTCTCTATTTGTCTCCCTCTCCCCCTCTTTCTGTCTCTCTCTGTGTCTCTCTCCAAAAATAAATAAAATAATTTAAAAAATTTTTTAAAAAGTATAGGAAGACCTTTGAACTCCAACACATCTTTTAAAGCTATTAAATATCTACAGTAGGGAATCTACCTTTCCAGGGGTGGGAAAATATATGAGTAAACCAGGTGTAGTCATGGATGGAATTTACTGTGGTGTGTGTATACATGTGTGTGTTGTCAGGAGTGTAAGATGTGGGCTTTGTTGTATGAGGTGTGGATGTGTGTGATATGCATACTGTTGTGGTGGTGGTGGTGGTGGTGGTGTGTGTGTGTGTGTGTGTGTGTGTGTGTTGTAGTAGCATGAGTACTCTAAAGCCCAGAATAATTTAAAATATAGTAAAAAGAAATAGTGAAATTGACATGAAAAAAGCCACTGTGCATAGAAAATGTTTTTATCTATTGTTTCAAATTATTGTATAAGCTCATTAAGTAGCCAAGAAAAATCAGGAAAGGGTTTGGAGAAAACGGACCTCCAACTCAGGAAATAAAGTTTAATGAATGTATCATGGAAAACAGTTTTATCATATGAAACAAGAATCCATTGCTGAGGGGAAAGGGCAGCCACTGAAGAAGGTTCTAGTGGGGGCAGGGCTGGGCAGTGGCAAGGAGTCAGAACTAGTCACGTTGCATAAAATTAAGCAACTCAGAGGAGAGGGCAATCATGTTAGAAATTAATGCCTCTATGAAATAACAAGGCAATTAGTGGAAACTTTAACCCAGCCACTAGCTGTGTGAAGTGGCAGCCACAGGGGGCTTTGAATGGAGATAGGGGAAAAGCAAGTTCACAGACACACTCAGGATGAAAAAGCCAAGAGCAACTCACACTCACATGCACAAAGACCTTTCTCTTCCAAAGAGTCGCAATTAACATTTATTCTTGCATCCAATGCAAAACGTTAAGTGTAATATAAAGGTATGTGTGGTGGTTTGATTCAGGTGCTCCCCATAAACTTAGGTGATCTGGGTGCTAGGTTCCAGCTGATGGAGATTTGGGAATTAAAGCTCCTGGAGCAGTGTATCGTTGGGGGCAGGATTATGGGTGCTATAGCCAGTGTCCACTTGACAGTGTTTGACACACTCTCCTGTACCTGTTGTCCACCTTTTGTTGGCCAGGAGGTGATGTCCAACCTCTGCTAAGCCATCGTTTTCTCCTGCCATGATGGAGCTTCCCCTCGAGTCTGTAAGCCAAAACAAACCCTTTTTATCCCACAAGCTGCTCTTGGTCGGGTGATTTCTGTCAGCAATGCCAACCTGACTGCAACAGCATGTCAGTTAGAACCACCAGCATGAGGTCTGTGTTTATAGTACTAAGCTGTCAGTGAATGGCTCTCCCAACTAGGACGCACAGCTCTTTTGCCTGCAAAGGATTCCCTTCTCAGCACCGCACTGCCACCTCAGGCGGCTCCAATTCTTTGGCTTCACAGAAGCCAGTTTTGACATCAGTGGACCACTCATGACACCTGTGACCATCAGTGGACGTTCATGACACTTCTCCAATCCTGATGCATATTCAAATGATGCCAGGGTCCAATGGAACTGCACATTATGACCTACTTTGGGTAAAGGCCTGAGCACTCACTGTATATTTAACAAACTCTGAGGTGACATGGTTTTTGTGGCTCTGGGTCCCATTATGGGCAGCCAGGATTTAGAGACCTGGATGGCCCAGGGTGGGGAACCTTACCCATCACACTCGAGAGAACGTGCCTTCACACTGCTTCTAAGACTGACTGGAAGCGCAGTGTGTGACCTTGCGCACATCATGTTTGTGCACAGGTCAGAGGACAACTGCCACTGTTGATTCTCACCGTCCTTCCGCTTTGAGGGAGAGGTTGCCATTGCTCACTGCGCCTTCACCAGGATGGCTTGCCCATGTGCTTTCAAGTCTTTTGTCTCTGCCACCAGTCTTACAGTAGTGTACTGGGATTATAGGCACCAATCTTACAGTAGTGTACTGGGATTATACGCACCAATCTTACAGTAGTGTACCGGGATTATACGCACCAGTCTTACAGTAGTGTACCGGGATTATACGCACCAGTCTTACAGTAGTGTACCGGGATTATAGGCACCAATCTTACAGTAGTGTACTGGGATTATAGGCACCAGTCTTACAGTAGTGTACCGGGATTATAGGCACCAATCTTACAGTAGTGTACGGGATTATAGGCACCAATCTTACAGTAGTGTACCGGGATTATAGGCACCAATCTTAAAGTAGTGTACCGGGATTATAGGCACCAATCTTAAAGTAGTGTACCGGGATTATAGGCTCCAATCTTACAGTAGTGTACCGGGATTATAGGCACCAGTCTTAGAGTAGTGTACCGGGATTATAGGCACCAGTCTTAGAGTAGTGTACCGGGATTATAGGCACCAATCTTACAGTAGTGTACCGGGATTATAGGCACCAATCTTACAGTAGTGTACCGGGATTATAGGCACCAATCTTACAGTAGTGTACCGGGATTATAGGCACCAATCTTACAGTAGTGTACCGGGATTATAGGCACCAGTCTTACAGTAGTGTACCGGGATTATAGGCACCAATCTTACAGTAGTGTACTGGGATTATACGCACCGATCTTACAGTAGTGTACCGGGATTATAGGCACCAATCTTACAGTAGTGTACCGAGATTATAGGCACCAGTCTTACAGTAGTGTACCGGGATTATAGGCACCAATCTTACAGTAGTGTACCGAGATTATAGGCACCAATCTTACAGTAGTGTACTGAGATTATAGGCACCAATCTTACAGTAGTGTACCGGGATTATAGGCACCAGTCTTACAGTAGTGTACTGGGATTATAGGCACCAATCTTACAGTAGTGTACTGGGATTATAGGCACCAATCTTACAGTAGTGTACCGGGATTATAGGCACCAGTCTTACAGTAGTGTACCGAGATTATAGGCACCAATCTTACAGTAGTGTACCGGGATTATAGGCACCAGTCTTACAGTAGTGTACCGGGATTATAGGCACCAGTCTTACAGTAGTGTACCGGGATTATAGGCACCAATCTTACAGTAGTGTACCGGGATTATAGGCACCAGTCTTACAGTAGTGTACCGAGATTATAGGCACCAATCTTACAGTAGTGTACCGGGATTATAGGCACCAATCTTACAGTAGTGTACTGAGATTATAGGCACCAATCTTACAGTAGTGTACCGGGATTATAGGCACCAATCTTACAGTAGTGTACTGGGATTATAGGCACCAATCTTACAGTAGTGTACCGGGATTATAGGCACCAATCTTACAGTAGTGTACTGGGATTATAGGCACCAATCTTACAGTAGTGTACCGAGATTATAGGCACCAATCTTACAGTAGTGTACCGGGATTATAGGCACCAATCTTACAGTAGTGTACCGGGATTATAGGCACCAATCTTACAGTAGTGTACCGGGATTATAGGCACCAGTCTTACAGTAGTGTACTGAGATTATAGGCACCAATCTTACAGTAGTGTACCGGGATTATAGGCACCAGTCTTACAGTAGTGTACCGGGATTATAGGCACCAATCTTACAGTAGTGTACTGGGATTATAGGCACCAATCTTACAGTAGTGTACTGGGATTATAGGCACCAATCTTACAGTAGTGTACTGAGATTATAGGCACCAATCTTACAGTAGTGTACCGGGATTATAGGCACCAATCTTACAGTAGTGTACCGGGATTATAGGCACCAATCTTAGAGTAGTGTACTGGGATTATAGGCACCAATCTTACAGTAGTGTACTGAGATTATAGGCACCAATCTTACAGTAGTGTACCGGGATTATAGGCACCAATCTTACAGTAGTGTACTGGGATTATAGGCACCAATCTTACAGTAGTGTACTGGGATTATAGGCACCAATCTTACAGTAGTGTACTGAGATTATAGGCACCAATCTTACAGTAGTGTACCGGGATTATAGGCACCAATCTTACAGTAGTGTACCGAGATTATAGGCACCAGTCTTACAGTAGTGTACCGGGATTATAGGCACCGATCTTACAGTAGTGTACTGAGATTATAGGCACCAATCTTATAGTAGTGCACCAATCTTACAGTAGTGGGATTATAGGCACCAATCTTACAGTAGTGTACTGAGATTATAGGCACCAATCTTACAGTAGTGTACCGGAGATTATAGGCACCAATCTTACAGTAGTGTACTGAGATTATAGGCACCAATCTTACAGTAGTGTACCGAGATTATAGGCACCAATCTTACAGTAGTGTACTGAGATTATAGGCACCAATCTTACAGTAGTGTACCGAGATTATAGGCACCATCTTACAGTAGTGTCTGGATTTTTTTAGGTGCTGATCTTACAGTAGTTACCCGAGATTATAGTACTTAGGTGACAAGTGTTTTATAATGCATTAAGACATCTCCCTAGACCCTAGATTTTCTTATGCAAACAGTTTTCCTTTCATTCTACACCAAATTTAAAAAAAAAAAAAAAAACAATTCTGAGGGACTTTTGATCTAGATGGCAGACTGAGATCTGTAACCATGCAAGAGCTCACAGGGTGACATCAGATGACAGCAAGAATCAGGAAACCAAAATTTATCAGCAAGACAAGAAAAGATGACCGAATTCCTGGAAGGAGATGAACCACCCCTTGCATATCAGCCAGGGCCAAGATAAAACCACAGAGGGATTGGTGAGATGAGCAAGAATGCTGCTTCCATGGAGAGCCTGACAACCTGTGCCAGGGTGAGGGAGACAGACACTGAGGACACTCAACACGTATCAAAGCAGAGATCCAGAAGCTCCTGAGAGCTCGATACCAAAGTAGACTTAAAACACACCCACCATGGCTCAGGAAATTTTGCAAAGGAGGGGGCAGAAAGACTGTAAGAGCCATGGGGTGGGAAGGACTATCCAGAGGCAATGCCCTCCCATCACAAGGACTGACTGCAGCTCTCACAATTCAAAACCCACAACCCCATGGTGAATACTAGCAATCTGGCTGAGGAGGGTGCTCAGTGGAGTGGGGGAAGGGAGGAGGGAAATGATGGTACCAACACATGATGTGTCAATATAAGGTACATACTTAATAAAAAAATAAAACAATAAGAATGGATCTGTCTTGTGGAAAAATTGAAAACCCCTGGTTCTCTGGCTTACAGACAGGTGCTGAATTCCCATTTTCTTGGAGGAAACCTTGGGAACAGAATAGCTTGCGCAGGTAGGGGAAGTATACTGGGGTTCTGCATGTACCTTGGGGTGTGGTGATGTCATTTTAGCTCTAAATGCCAGGTGTTCTGTGTGGAAATGGGAGTAAAACCTACCTCTCTCTTTTCAGAAAGTTGTCATGGAATAAACTGGAACAAAGTGCTGGGAGGTGTCCATGAGTCACATGTCGCACAAGCACACGAGGGAGCTTTTCCTCAAAGACTTTCTGACAACTGTTCTCTCTGTGTGTTCTGATTTTTGTTCCTGAGTGAAATTCACATGAGGATGAGATACGAAAGAAAAACAAGGATGACAAGAAACTCTGCTTTGATCTTGGAGACTGAGCTCATTTTTGTACATGGTTTTGATTTATTTCCCAGTTCCAGCAATGAGTTCCATTCCACTGAATGGATTTATTAGCCAAATCAAGAGGAGTTGGTAACCCACCATGGCTGTGTGCCACTACTGCACTTATTTGAGCATTACATCAGGATGTTTCCTGCTGGGTAGCTTAGACTGCGAAGTTGTTTGGACAGATGTTGGCCATTTTCCCCCAGTTGCTCATGTAGCACCCTCTGGCATTAGACAAGCTAACTGTCTGGGGACTGACACTCTTCCAGATTCTGGCCGGGTCTCTCCATGTTTTGTCTCACACGCGTGTGCTGTCTTCGACAGTAGGGTCTTACCATTAACCTTTGGTGGGTCATCAAGAACTCTGACAGAAGTCTGTCTTTTTTTTTTTGGGAGACCTTGTAGCTGTCTCGGATCAACAGCTCATTGTGAAAGTTAACCCCGTGCTGTTACTGGGAGTTATAAATTAAGCACCAAGGGAGATGAGGGAAGAAAAAGAAAGATAATATGAAGGAGAAAGTGAGTATAGAGAGGAAAGGGAGAGAGAGAGGGAGGGAGAGAGAGAGAAGAGAGAGGGAGAGAGAAGAGAGAGAGAGGCACGAAAAGATTAAGGTTGGTCTTCGTGATGTTCTCTCCACTTTCCTATGGTTCAGGTGTTCCCTTTGCAGGCCTACTGAATGATCAATGTTTTAACCTGTTGTTCGGAATAAAGGGTTTTATAGCATCATTTCCTTTTGGGTCCCTATTTGCAAGATCAAGACACCACCAAATGTGGGCAAGAAGAGGGCATATGCATATAAAATTCCTTCTAAAATATCTATGGCCATCCCAACTACCTAGTACTAACTTCTCTCTCTGTTGGAGAATTTGCTTATCTTTTTCAGATGGACAACGAACCTGAAGGGAGGATCAGCCAATCACACCTCACCAGGGCTCCAGCTGAAACCATAGAGCAAGGCAGGGAAAGGGCAAGAATACAGCGTTCATGGCGATCACAACACCAGAACAAGGCTGAAGGAGATAAACACAGAGAACATCCAACTCCAACTAAGCCAGATATCCAGAGACACAGAGGCTCCCAAAACCTCATCACTGAAGTAGAACTAAAATGACCCCAATGTGGCTCAGGGAAATTCGCGGAAGAGGGGGTGGAAAGAATGTTAGAGCCACAAGTTGGGGCATTATGCACAGAGACTTGGCCTATCCCCCATAACTCTTGACTACCCCCACAATGCACGACTCATATTCCCCATTGATGAGGGTCCTTCTGGAAGAGGGAGGACAGGGAGGAGGATAATGGAGTCACCACTATGAATGTAAAATTAGAATAATATAAATAAAAAATAAATTATAAAAAAAGAAACTGCTTTGGAACAGTCACTCATAGAAAGTAAGTACAAAAGGAGATTCTAATACAGTGATTCACTTTGGAACAGTCATTCATCTGCACGCATAGAAAGTACACAAGGAGGGCTAGAGAGATGGCTTAACAGTTAAGATGCATGACTGTGAAGCCCAAGGGCCCAGGTTCATTTCTCCAGGTCCCACATAAGCCAGATGCACATGGTGGCGCATGCATCTGGAGTTCCTTTGCAGTGGCTGGAAGCCCTGGCGCACTCATTCTCTCTCTCTCTCTCTCTCTCTCTCTCTCTAATAAATAAATATAAATATAAATCTTTTTTTAAAAAAGAAAGTACACAAGGAGATTCTAATACAGTGATTCACTTTCTCACTCAAATATATTGCTTGTAATAGTTGTCAAAAATAATTTTAAAAAACAAGCTTGCCATATGGTATAAAATGTGCTTCAAAATCACCCAAATGATGTGCCGCCCTCCCCTGTGGATGTTATCAAGATGGTGTATTTCTTATTTGTTTGTCTCCTACATTTTTTTCTATAAGTAGAATGCTGAGCATGAATTTTTTTGCCCTATTTTCCATTCTCTCCATTTTTACAAGAGCATCTTTTCACACTATAATGTTGTAAGAGGCAGTTTTTTCCTTATTTATTCCTTGGGTATTTATAGAATGAAGGAAAGCCAAAAGCATTTGCACATTCACCATTATACAGAATATTATTTTAAAATATGGTATTTTCATTCTTAACACATTCCAGGAAAGTAAAATTCATGGTATACAAAAAATATGCACTCAGAAAAATATACAAGTAATAAATATAAAAAAGATTTGATGTGAAAAAATTATTGTCTGTTGGTGTTACAAGCATGAAATCTGGGACTATAGTACAACACTTAAATCCAAGATCTTCCAGTTAATGGCTATCATCAGGTAGATAAGAAAAGGTTTTTAACTTTTTGACTTTCCATCTTCTCATCTACAAACAAAGCCAAAATCAAAGCTTGCCTCCCCCACCTGTGCTAGACTAAATACAATTCTCTATGTGAAGTGCTCAGTGGAGTCCTTGATCCAATATGCACATATAGATATTCCACACTCACTATACAAAATCAATAAATATTAGTTCTTCTTTTGGTGCATTTCATAGGTAGAGTAGTTGAAGTTTCATGGCTCACTTCATCGCCATCACCTAGTGTCTAAGAAATTTAAATTCTGAGCTTCATCAAAGACTACTGAGTCAGAAGGCAGTGGAAGGGGAGAGGTGATAGCAATTTCTCCTTGACAAGGCACTCCAGGCGATTTGAATGTCTTCTCGAGTTTGCAAGTTTGTCTGGAGAAAGACAGACCATACACCCGACTCTGTTCACAGATACCAAGTCTAGTGATTCCCATTTTGTTTTGTGTATTCATTAATCTGATGAACTGAACTGCCCTGCAAGAATGTTGATTAGAACTTCTACAGCTTAACTTAAAGATGATCCACATACCTCTAGCACTGCTCAGAGTTTTTGTGGTACTCAAGCATTTGGCAACAAAATTCTTTCTTTGGTTACTAAATTAAGTGTTTGCAAAAAAAAAAAAAAAAATGTTGGATTTTCTTTTTGTTATAAGGGACCTCCATATAAACTTAATAGAAATAAACCCCAGTGACATATTGTACAGAATGGGCACCATAATAAATGACAATGCACTGTTCAGTTCAAAACTAATAAATGAGATTTTTAAATGTTTTCATAACAGAAAAATATAAAATTGTGAGGTGAGGGTTTTTCATATGCCTTGTAACCCTCTCAAAACGAACAGGATAGTGCTAGATATGAAATCAACCATCAGGACAACATGTGCTCATCTGAGCAACAGTGGCACTCAGCCCAAACAGTAACCACTGGCTCTGCAATTGGATAAGAGACCCACTCTACAGGAAGAACTCATAACTGGTACCAATCAGAATCCTAGAGACAAGGGTCATGGACTCCACTGGAATGTTCGCACTAGTCTTTGGCTCAAGGAGAGGCTACACCCCCTCAAAATCTCTCTTAATTAACTATGCCCATCCCCTTTAATGCATGATGCTCTCACTGTCAGTTGGAGAATTTTTTTTTTTTAAGGCAGTGAAAACCAGGAAGAACCAAAATCCATCAACATGACAAGAAAAGATAGCTAACTACCTATTACGCAATGAGGCACCTCTTGCACATCAGCCAGGGTGCAGGTTCAATGCCAGAGGAATTGGAAAGTTAAGCAAGATCACAGCTCTCATGGCGAGCCTGTCAACCTGTGCCAGGGTGATGCAGATAGACACCGAGGACACTCAAAACATATCGAAGCAGAAACCCAGCAGTGGCTAAGAGCTTAACACTAAAGAAGACTTATAACACACCCGGCAAGGCTCAGGGAACATTGCAGAAGAGGGGACAGAAAGATTTTAAGAGCCACAGGGTGAGAAGGTGTGTCCAGATTCATTGTCCACCACCCCACACTGGCTGACTGGCTGCTGCTCTCCTAACTCATAGCCCCATGGTGACTATCGGCAATGCACTGAGGAGGTGCTCCGTGGAGTGGGGGCGGGGAGCAGAGGGATGAAACCACACGTGATTTGTCCACAAAACAATGTCTGAAATAAATTGTTTTAGAAAGCATTGCATTGCCCCATAAATAATGCAATGAGTATTTGTCAATTTAACATAAATAAAAAAACTGAACATGAAAATCTCTATTACAAACAAACAAAAACCTTGCAATATAGTGATCATTTAGTAAAACTTATTTTTGACTAAAATTTTCATAGCTGCTAGTCCGTGATAAGCATGTTGGGATGGTTTGAATGCAGGTGTAATTCTTCTATAAATTCAGTCATTCTCAAATACTGTATGACTTGTTATAAGTTAGACAGACTACAGAGCCAGAGACGCCTTGAATGATGTATTTTTCTTTCCATTCTATGGTAAAATAATAATGATACACTTTGGCTGGGAAGTGGGTACAGGGTGGGTTTCAGAATCAGGCTATTCTTAACAGCAAGAAGACGGGCAGCAGGGGTACCTTAAGGCATGGTATTGACATTAATGAGATTATGTAAAGCACGTCTTAACACTCTGATATAAAAATAAGAAAGTGTACTTCTATGAATACATATTTACAATCCATTATTATATGTGATTTTCATTAAAGCTCTGGCAAAAATGGTACTTTGCAGTCATAAGGACTACTTACGAATAATAACCGCCCATTTCAGATGCTCTACATTAACTCACAACGCTGCAGACTATCTGGGAGCAGTTTGAGACCCTGACTGCTCTCTGGCCGCTTGACTACGGTTTCCCTGTAAGGAAACACCCTGCACAGCCCCTCGGGGAGCAGTCGTCTGCTGTTGCCCAGCTTCCTTCCCTGCGGAAAACAGCAGCATGTCCACAAAGCAAAGTGGCTCCTTCCACAGGAAAGGCTACCACAGCAGATAGCCTCAAGTCCCACATGATGGACACAGGTATACTTTCCAATGTTGCTAGAATAGTTTAAAATTCAGAATTTTCATGACATAGAGGGTGTGGGAAAGGAAAGTGCACACAGGATACTCATGACAGCATACAACAGAGTCTAGCTTCCTGTCAGCAAGCAAGGCCTTTCTGCCCAGTCTACGTCGACACTGTTCGTAACCTGGCAGAGTTTTTTTTTTCTTCCCCTTGACCAATAGCCATTATCCTTAACAGTGTTCTTGGCACTCAAAAGTAAGCAATGGTGGCTAAGGTAAAAATGAGATTGATTGTAATATTTTTTCTGATCCCAGTTTCAATGTTTAATTGGTACTGCTGTCACCATTTTCATACTTTCTGGGTGCCCAGAAAGCAGCAATCTGGCAATCAAGCAGCTTCATTTAGTGTCACTATTTCAATATTTCATCACCCCTCGGGAGCATCCAGCTCGAGGTGTAGATGCTTAATGAGGAGAAATTTAAGTACTTCGTTCCTGTTGTCTTGTTAGTTATTGTTTGCAAAATTTTCTTCCCTTATCAGACTGGCTAGGGATACCGAAGTTGATGTCTTCTGTTACGTAGAGAGCTTTGGCAATTCGCAGGATGTTATTTTTAACAAGAGTGTTCTCATAAATGATTCTCAACAGTTTTCTGGTAGAATAACAAGGTTTCTCACCTGGTTGTCTATAGTAAAAGTTAAAGGACAAGAATAACATGTAGCATGCACATTCTTTTCTAAACCTTCTGCCACTGCAACTACGAATGATTAAAATATTGCTCTTCATTCTAATTTCTGCTCCCCAAATGCAACATAAATACTTCCATCCAACTGAGAAGTAGTGTTTATGAGTGTCTTACGTTCAGGCACTGGGGTATATAATAATGCCACTCTCAAGGACCTAGGCAGACGCAAGCACGCGATTCTGGCAATATCACATGCACACAGTGTACTTAGATGTGTGAGTTGCTCTGAGTGACTATGTCAGGCATCCACATTGAATCATTACCTTGTCCTGGTGACTGGTTCCACAGAAAAGAGCTGAGCCATGACTGGCCTAAGGCTGGTCTGCCGTAGGGGTTCAGTCCCACAAAGGCCTCCCTGGAGTTGCTGAGCGCTCGCTCCTTCCAGAAACCATGCTGTCCCTACCTTGCTTCTGGTCTGCTGTTTCCCTGTCGCTGACCAGTGGCCGGGAGACACTGGCGTCACTCTGGACTGCTGCTCTTGGAGGGCCCTCAGGGCAGGCCGGGATGAGCAAAGTACTCACTCGCAAGCATGACCTGGTGTGAAATTAGTGCAACCCATGGGTGATGCCAAGGGCCAGGAGCATCAGAGGACTCCGTCACTGTCCACAAGGTTCTTGTGACATGTACATGTCCTGTACCATAATCCCCCTCGGTCAGTCGTTGAACCATATGGAATTGCTACTGCTGTGGCCACTGGGCTGGACACTGATTGTAACTTTTCTGTCCATTTAGACAAATTTCCACCCTATATAGTTGCACTCCATTTTAAATGAAGTGCATTCAAAATCCATTTTCCTGCTGTTAATTTTAGCTACAGAAATAAAACTAAACAAAACAACAACAAAACAGAAAATCTCAAAAATCTTAGTCTCCCCCAAAGCCCTATAGTAGCTAAGGCAGTTATAAATTTCCAGAATAGCTATATATGGCAGGTACTTTGCCCAAGAGACTCCCTTGGCCTTTGTATCTAAAAATGTTCATCATTCTATAAGTCCTTACCAATTATTTCCAAGAGTTGATGGGAACCCAAAAAGAAGTGGGATAATCAGTTATGAGCCAGGCCTAGCTCTATACTGCCCAGTTTTTGTTTATTTATTTATTTTTAAAGATTTTTTATTTTTATTTATTTATTTTTTAGAGACAGAGAGGGGAGAGGAGAGTGAGAATGGGCATGCCAGGGCCTCTAGCCACTGCAAACGAACTCCAGACGCATGCCCCCTTGAGCATCTGGCTTACGTGGGACCTGGAGAATCCAACCAAGGTCCTTAGGCTTTGCAGGCATGTGCCTTAACTGCTAAGCCATCTCTCCAGCCCGTGTTTATTTTTAATTCTCTCTCCCTCTCTCTCTCTCTCTCTCTCTCTGTGTGTGTGTGTGTGTGTGTGTGTGTGTGTGTGTGTGGTTTGTGGTACATGATCATGTGTCTGTATGCAGATGTATACCCTTTGAAATGGTGTTTGTTACAAAAGACCACAGTTAAAGGACAGGAAACAGTTTGGTCTTCTAGTTGCTATGGTAACAGTTGGCTATGAAAAGTAATTGCAACTGGTTCTATTCCCTGCTGGCAGTGCACATTTTTCAGGGCAGTAGACTGGAGGTGTTCTAGGTGAGGCCGACCTCCACATCCTCAGAAGCCATGCCTGCCACCCATATCTCACTACTTGAGCTGGAGGAGCAGTCCTCCCATCCAGTGCCAAACAAATATACAGGGAATCCGTGAGAGTTCATCTACAGGGGTTTTGTTTGTTTGTTTGTTTTCTTTTGCTTTGATTTTTTTTTTTTAATTTGCCCCATGAGCACAAACTGTGTGTCTACTTAAAGAACTCTACCTCTCCATTAAGAAAGCAAATCAAGGGCTGGAGAGATAGCTTAGCAGTTAAGGCACTTGCCTTCAAAGCCAAAGGACCCAGGTTTGATTCCCCAGAACGTATGTTAGCCAGATGCACAAGGGGCTCACGATTACACAGGGATTCCATGCTAGCATGGTTTTCCTCAAGAAGAAGAAAAAAGTAACAATAATTGTTGGTGAGGACAAGGATAGAGGCTGAGAGGAACACTTACATTCTGCTGCTGGGAATGTATATTAGTCCAGCCACAGTGGAAATCGGTATGGAGGTTCTGTAAAAATTAAATTATATCATACGATCTTTTCACTTCTGGGAAGATACCCAAAAGAATCAAAGACACATTACCACAGAAATGTTCACATACCCATGTTAATCAAGACACTTTTCATAAAAGGAGAGAGGGAGACAAAAGAGGATATAGGGGCAATTATGATCAAAGTGTATAATACAATATATGAAAATGACATAATGAAACTCCTCCTTTTCTATAAGTAAATTTACTAAAATTATGCAGCTTATGTCTTAAAGTTCTCTATTGGCCAAGAGCATGAAGTGTGAGCGTCCACATCACATACAATCCAACTGTAATCTCGAGGTCTCACCTGAAACCTGTCTTCCTGCAGAAACCTACTTCCTGTTATGACAAAACAACTCATGGCAGGAATGTAAAGAGATGACAAGTTCTTAAATAAACAATGGCTCTCCTCTTTATTTCAAATGTCCTTGCAACTAATTGTTCCACAAGTTTGTCCTTATTTTGTGGGCAAATTCACTTAAAGGAGAATTATGCATATTAACTTGTTTGGATTTAAAATAAATGGTACAGGGCTGGTGAAATGGCTTAGTGGTTAAGGTGCTTCCTGCAAAGACTGAGGACCTATGTTTGACTCTCCAGAACCCATGTAAGCCAGATGCACAAGGTGATGCATACGTTCAAGGTCACGTATGTGCACAGGGTGGTGGCTGTATCTGGAGTTCGACTGCAGTGGCTAGAGGCCCTGATGTGCTGATTCTCACTCACTCTCTCTCTCTCATAAAATAAATAAAATCAAAAAACAATTAAAATATATGATACAATGGCTATTACTGCCAATATGACTGGGCAATATAAGCCAGTCAGTGATGCCAAGTGTTCTGTCTCTGTTTGTCACATGTTCATGTCTATTTTAAATATGTTCATGTTGATTTCTGCTCTGGTAAAGATAAGGTTGGGAAATGCTATGTATATTTATTTAATATTTATATTTATTATATATTATTATATTTAATATTCTACATAGAAAGCATGCAATCCAGTCATGCTATTATACATGTGATGTTCAAAGTGCGAAGGTCATCATACAGCTCTTAGCTCAGGCATGTTTTCAATAAACTTAAGAATAACAAAGGCTTCTAGTTTTAATCCTAAATTGTCTATCAGATGAATGACAACCTCACGTCACTTTATCACAAAATTCTGATCAAACCCACTATACATCCACTTCATGTGTATCCTGGAAAACCAGTAACAATAGGAGAGAGAGGATAACATTTGGAGGGAGAAGTTTTGCAGGCAGTCTTCACTTTTTGCATGTGTGTACGTGTGTGTGTGTACGTGTGTGTGTGTGATGTGTGCACATGTGTGTATGCAAGCTCACATGTGTATGGGTCATGTTTATGTATGTGTGTGTGCATGTGGAGATTAGAGGTTGTCATTAGATGTCCTGGATCACTCCACACCTTATTTCCTGAATCAGCACCTCTCTATTGAACCCAAAACTCATGGATTTGGCTTAATCTAGCTAGTTAGTTTGCTCTGGAAATCCTGTCTCTAACCGAAGCCCTAGGATTACAGACCACGTACCGCACAAGGGTACAGGGAATCCTGAACATGGTCATAGCACTCAATTGTACTGGGCTGAATAAAAATCACATATTAAAATCAGGCCCCTTATAATCTCCAAAAATAAATTCTAAGGAACATGATTCTTGTAATAAGAAGCCTTAAACATGAGAAAATCCACCTCCAAATGATGCCTTTGGGAAAAACAATAAATAGAAGCCCTAAGTGCCATATATAGCATAACACATAAATAAAATATAGCATAATCTTAAATAAATCATTTTCACTTTACAGAGGCGGGTAACAAGGGAACATTCTGAAGACAGTGTGGACTTCAGTAGACTGCAAGTGAATGCATTTATTTAGAAGTATTTTATCATTGGGTCCAATTAATCTTTTTTTGCACTTTTTTGACTTATAATGAAAAAAGTCTCCCTAGAAATGAAGCAAGTGAAATCTTCTGTGGAAAATAGTAAATGCAATCCTCTGACCGCCCCACGAGCACTTCCTTTATATCTCACTCACAACATCCCTTGTTTTTAAGTCTTCTCTTTTCTTTAAAACCTTTAAAGTGTTATTTCTTCATCAGTTTATGATCCCTTTGTTCTGACTCCGAGATTGCACACACCACTAGTTTCTGATTAAGTTTTTCCCTCTGGAATGCTAGTTCATTAGCTAATGTAGTAACTACGTGGAATGGGGAAGGGCAGGCAGAACGTACATGTCTACAACCCCACCCTAAAGGGCAGTTTAAATGAGTTGTGCTCCCCTAACTCCCTCCTTTGAATTTTTTATCTTGCCCTTGCTTTTTTATAACAGAGTGGTCTGATATACACTTGAAGAGTAGCCCAATATACACTTTGTTATGGAGCGTTAGGAGAACAGTTTTAAACCTGGTGAGATCTTTTTAGCATCCATGCTAAACAAAGCATTATCCCCAAGAGAGTACTGAGCCAGTGAGAGGCCTGAGGGCAGGCGATTGGTTCTTATCAGCAGCCCTAAGAGAGTCTGTTATACTGTGTGGCATATGGTGTGCTCATTAGTTATAGGCACTGATACATGGGCAGATGAATAGACTGATGCATGGAAGGAAGAATGGATGAATGCTGTGAATTCGCATTCCATATCTTCATAACAGAGGACACTGTGATACGTGTGTATCTGCCCTCCAGGGAGGACCTCAGCTCCTATCCACAGGACCAGAGGCAGACTTCAAGTTTTGGAACAATCCCCAAAGAATGCCCTTGGCTTTAGTAATCCCTCAAACATTTAGGCTTCTAAATAACCCTAACAATTCTGAGGTTTAGGTAATAGGATTTTCTATATTTCCACATTAATCTCACTGGTAATTTTTTTTTTCTCAGTATCAGGTTGCAAGGGAATTAAATGAGGCTTTTTAGTAATTCAACATAGACCTCAAGATTGCAATGACACTGAACAACTATTAATATGAGGGTAACAAAATGTCATACTGGTGAGATTGTGCACGAAACAGTGTGATATTTCCATATATCCTGGCGACATCACATATATTACTTAAATACAAAACACATCCTTGTGCTCTAGTATTAATGGCAGAAAATGGACACTGTTAGAAGACTATGTCTTTAGTTTCCCACTAAATAAAGTGAAAAATAAAAGAAAATATAAATAAATAGGTTTTCTGTGAAAAGCAGGGCATTTTATATAGATTATATATGTGTATGTTATATAACATTATATATATGCATATATATACATACATACATATATGTGTGTGTATGTGTGTGTGTGTGCATAATGACATGAAACCTGTCATTACAATGCCTAGAGAAATTCATATGGTAAGACTAGGCCACATGTGGAGCTGGGCATGGTGGCACACGCCTTTAATCCCAGCACTTGGGAGGCAGAGGTAGGAGGATTGCTGTGAGTTTGAGGCCACCCTGAGACTACATAGTGAATTCTAGGTCAGCCTGAGCTAGAGCTAGAGTGAGACCCTGCCTTGAAATACCAAAAAAAAAAAAAAAAAAATAGTTCAGCAAACACAATATTAATTATCTATACATTTCCATATATATGTAAACTTGCAACAAACCTCTAAGGTGAATATTCTCCCAAATTCCAAGTTGTATAGAGTTATTAAAGTACAAAGATAATGTTTAAATCCAGAACGAAAATTCCAAACACGGTCTTCACCATCACTCTACATTACTTCCTTAAATGAAAGAATGAAAGCACAAATATTTGTTGGGCAATTCTGGTGTAGCAGGCAACATTTGAGTCCCAAAAGGCACAATTCAATTGTTTACTATAAATGAAGCATGTCAAAATGACAATGAGTTCCCAACAGGTGGATGCCATCATCTGCATAGCAGAGAGAGAAGGTTAATTGTGAGAATTTGAGTGTAGCTGGCAGTCAGCTCCTTGGATAGGATCTTTGCAATCAAGTCTTGCTGAGAGTAACATTCTCAAATAAGTACATAAGACTAAGCAACAATGTGTGACAATTTTTAAACTTCCTGGGCTCCTGAGGTACTAAACAAACAGATGTTTTAGAAGACTGGGGCTTCTGAATACAGCTTTACTGTCAACAAATTAAGCAACATCTTTGCTGCCTGCTGCTAACACAGCAATCTCTTAAATTTAAAATTCTATGATAGCTTCTCCTGGATAAAAGGGAATTAGAATACATTCACATATGCTGAAGTAAAACAAACCAGAGTTCTTGTTGGGTATGTGTAAAGCTTGTGGGAAATGCTAAGCTGGGTGTAGCTCAGTAAATGTGTTTAAAATATTTTGAACAGGGGCTGAGGATGTGGCTTAGCAGTCCCCAGTACCCCTAAAGTCAGGTGTAAAGTGGCCATGAATCTTATCTGCAATCTTAAGGCAACAGGAGGAAGAGCCTGATGAATCTAGAAGATTCTAGGCTGGCCTTTCTAGTGAGAGAGTGAGACAGGAGAAGGAGAGTGAGACAGGAGAAAGAGAAAGAGTTTGTCTCAAAAACAAGGTGGAAGGACCAAACTCCCTGAAGCCGTCCTCTGACCTCCATATGCACAGTGCAGCACATATAAACACACATAGACACACACCCAAACAATCAAAAAGTAGTTTAAATGAACGCTATCTCTCAACCTTATCTTAAATTATTTGACTCAACTGAGTTTCCAGACTTTCACTTGGAAGGAAACCTTTACAAACGTTGACTACCTTTGTTCAGTTCCCATGGCCTCCTCCTGGACAAGGGGCAGCCCCTCTCATTTGTGCTGATGACCAGTGTGCTCCATGCAGCCTCTCTGGAGGTCTCCTGCCTACTGAACCGACCCACAGGCTCCAGCCTGGCACACGTGGCTGCGCACAGAAGAGGTATGCTTCAGACTCTCCTCGTCCAGCACCGCCCGGGCTACCCCGAGGGCTCTATTCCAAGCACACTGATCCCAAGCTGGCGTTTGTCATTCTCACTGCATTTTCAGTGTGAGTCATTCCTTTACTCAATGCATTTTCATTGGTAACATCCTTGACATGCATATATCCTCCTGTGAAGCCACCCTTGTGCCTCCTTCTGCTGTCTTCACAACTCTAGCGTATTTTGTCATGTTTTATCCATTTACAGGTCTTGTTCTCTATTTGATATAAATGTCTAGAAGTTGAGATGTATGCCTACTCAGCTTGGTAGCACAAAGAGTGCTAATTAACAGGTTGAACCCTCAGAAATACTTCATAAAGCCTATTAAATAAATAAATAAACAATAAACAGACAAAAGAACTCCCCATTACTGTTAGGTATCTCAGTGTGAACATGCTGTTCCAGTATCCAGTGCCCTCTTTGTCTCTCAGCTTTTAGCCAGAGCAGGACATAGATTCTAGTATATTGCTTTTTTATATAAGAAATATATCAAAATGTATTAAGTTTCCAAACTTTTTAAAAATCCTACATAAATTTATTTGGAAAGGTGAACACTTTTCTCATAGAAACTTGCAGAAATGCGCTTCATATAGTAATGAGTATTTAGAGATGTAAGGCACAATGGAATCGTCCATTTACAATGGACAAGATGTTAGAAAATTGGAATGTTTCAAGAATTGTTACTATGTGCTTAATACTAATGATAACATCTGTTATTAGCTAGCTTCTTTATCCACTTACTGTAAGAATAGTTAATTCTTGGGCTGGAGAGATGGCTTAGCGGTTAAGGCGCCTGCCTGCTAAGCCTAAGAACCCAGTTCCAATCTCTAGGCACCATGTTTAGCCAGATGCAAAGTGACGCAAGGGTGCAATGCTGCACATGACTACAAGGGAGTGAACGCATCTGGATTTCATTCACAGCAGCTGAGAGACTGCTGGCGCGTCCATCTCTATCTGTCTTCCTCTCCCTCTCTGTCTGTCTGTCTCTCTCTGTGTCTCTCTCCAAAAATAAATTAATTTTTTTAATTATAAAAAGAATAGTTAATTCTCAAAAGCATGCCCAAGTGAAAAATCTCAAGACCACTATAATTATTACGGCAGGTAAGTGGGAAAAATGTGGAAGATGAGGTAAGGAATGTTTGTCTTCACAAGGTAAAAATGGATGGACTGCAGATGGAGACTTGTGCTTGCTCACAGGGTGATTAAAGATACCACGCAAGACAGAATGACGGACCTGCGCATGGCATAACACATGGGATTGGAAGTAACGATATCTGGGCTCAAAGATCAATGTATAGACACAGTTACACTCGGGAAACCTGAGTTTACTTCTACCACAGTGCTTTAGTCTATGAAATAAAAAGTTAAGATTTAGCGATTGGGGTAGAACAATATGGTATTATCTATGTAAACCATTCAGGATTACATCTGGTCCATGGAAGTTAGTAAGTACATAATTAATTATCATTAAATCATTGCCTCTGTGACTGTTAAAATTACTACAGCCATCTTATTCAACTGAAAACAGGACATACACCTAGGACACCCGTAATTCCATACTAGAGTATAAAATCCAACTGAACCTCAAATTCAGGGTATCACTTAAAAAAAAAAAAACTTTCACCACAAGTAACTAGACCAAATAATACATAATGTTACATTCTGATCTGGAAATATCAGGAATATATATATACATATATAATAGCTATATATGAAACACCATGTGTAATATGTTAGAGCTGTACAATGCATACATAGATACATACACACAGGCATGCATTACTCAGCAACAAGAAAGTATGCTGAGAAATGTGTAACTAGTAAATTTTGTCACTGTGCAAACATCATAGTGTATACTTACACAAACTGAGGGATGGCTGTAACATCACCAGCTGACATAATCTTATTGGACCATAGTCACATATGTGCCCCAATGTTGACTGAAATGCCACATGCAGTGCATGACTATACATGTATGATATGAAAAATACATGATATATTCCATTATAGGAAAGGTGGAAATAATGATAGGTCATAAGATTGGTGATGTTGAATAAACAATAGTAATAGCAGTTTGGTAACAACAGCAGGGAAAGTTCTATGTATTCAATACTTTATTCACCTATTCTTCATTCAACATCGATTGAACAGTTTGTTTCTTGTCAACTGCATTGGCATGTACCCAAGTCCCCGCCCTGGAGGAAATGACCTGGAGATTATTACAGGTGGGAACAAAGGATGGACACACACCTACCTCTAGTGGTTGAATCAAGCTTTCCCCTAGATGGGGAGGAGGCAGCAACTTTAAACCAAACTGTAAATTTGCTACTGAATTAGGGGGTCTAATGTGAGATAAGAACTAGCATGTGGAGATGGGTGCACAGAGGGACCTTTAACTGGAGCCCAGATGAGAAAGGCTGAGCTGGCTCATGACTGGCACAGCAAAGAGGACATGCTGGACAACAGCTGCCCTGAAAATCGAGCCATAGCTGCTATGCTCCTGCTACTTCAGGACAATGAAGAGTTGAGTGGGAATCTGAGTAGAAATTGCGTGTTTGGGGACATGCAGTGGTGAATGTTAAGAGCTCAAAATAATTCTAGAATATTCCTCCAAATTTAGGTAGCGTTAAAAAAAAATCCTAAATGCCTAATTTCAGCAATGTAAATTGGCTTGGAATTCGACAAAAAGACAGCAATAACACAAAAGATGGTGGCCATGGGGTTAAATAAGAATAGTTCATAAAGAAACAGAAGAAAATTAGGAATATGTGTGACACTTTTGTTCTGTAATTTATACTCAAAAGAAACAGAAACATCCTTTTACTTCTTAAGCAAATTTGTCAATTTAGGAAAACAATCAGCAAAATATATCTATGGTCTATTTTATTTTCTTCTTATAATGAAAGAAATAAAAGAGTCTCAAAGGCTTCAGAGAGGGCCACGGCAACACTGATTTTGGGTTAATAAACTCATCAACTTATAATTTATTTATTTTTTAAATTGAGAACTTTACTGACTGAACATCTGACATGTTAGTTCACCACCTTGCCTAAATAAACAAATGGCATTGTCGAAGGAGTGGTGTTTTACATCTTCCAGGCACTCCTCGTCTCCAGCACAGGTACCGCTGATATTTCAATGGTTTTGTCTAAAATTCATGTGTTGGATTAATCACTGATGCAGCAGAAGTGGGAGGTGGAGCCTAATGGGACAGACTGACGTCATGAGACCCTGCTATTGTGAATAGATTAATCCTGCTTTCAAAGGTCTCCTAGGAGGAATTTAGCCTCTTTCTTCCTTCCACCTCTGAGATGACAGCAAGAAGCTCCTCAGCATATGCTGGTACCTTGATCTTAGCACTTCCAGGCTTCGGCTTCCAGGACTGTGAGAAGTAAATTTATCTTCTTCATAAACACCCAGCCTATGGTAGTCACCTATAAGAACAAAGCATGGAGAACTAACAGCTACTTTCTAATTTAAAAATAGAAAACACTTAATTAAAAATTCGACAAAATGAGTATGATCAAAAGATTTTTGATATATACATACATATGTGTGTGTGTATTTTTTTTCTTAGCTAGCCAGCATATTGTCACTTTAGCAAGTGTCTATGACATGGTGGTTGTGGGTGATTTTCACACTTGGTAAATGTGTCTGACAATGTAGGGATGTGCAGAATTAGCTGCATATAAGAAAACCTTACTGGGAAAAAAAATTACAGGAAGCTATTTCACTATATTAGATGCTTAATTTCCAAAATGAAATATTTGGTGTTTTTTTCCTTTTTCACTTAAAAAAATTAAATGTAACTACTTGAATAAATATTCTATTTACAAGACAATGAAAAAATAGACAATATGCCCTACTTTGAGAATTTGTGATTTACTTTCCTTAAGAAAATTCATTGATCCTCCTCAGAAATACACTTCTATTTGACAAAAAGCAGTTATTTGACTCATGTCACCCCACCAAATACTGATCACTAGTGCACTGAATTTTTACACTGAGTTTTTCAGTATATGTGACTCAAAGTGATATTGGGTAATTGTAGTATCAAAATGAAGAGACAAAGAGTCTTTGCTTTATTTTGTGGTCTTTATTCTACACACAGCCATTACTCTCCTTGGTTATACATTAATTTCTGGGTCAGTACATAAATGCATAAAAAATTTTAAGGAATATATGTTATCATAGGCTCTTAACAGTTTTCTCCCCAAAATCTTCACCATTCAGTTGGCTGCAGTATAAATCTAATATGACCAATTATAAAGAATTAATTAGTCTTCACTCGATGTATACTCAATTATCACAAACTCAGCAGCTTAACACAGTGCCCACTTTTTAAGCTGGATGTTTCATAACTTCTGTGAGGTTGATGAATGGTCCAGTTCTCTGGTCAGAATTGTGTAAGTCTATCTGGAAATTTTTATAGTACTGCTTTCATTTCTGAAGGATTCTGGGGAACATTTCATGTATAATTTCATTCAGGTTCTCAGGTTATAGAATTGAGATTATGGTCTCTTTTTTTCTGTTAGTTCAAGATTGGTGTCAGGATGAGCATGCCACCTGAGCTGGTTGAATAGTCCCCTTCATCTTTAAAGGCAGGAAGAGAAAACTTACACTGTTTTGAATCCTGTGACTGCATTTGTGACTTTGTCTTCGGCCTCTACTCTTAGATTTGAAAGGGTTGCATGACTAAGTCAGGCCTAATAGATCAACTCCATTCCTTAAAATCAACTTTGCTATGTTCTATGACCTAATGCCAGACATGAGACTCCTTCATATGAACCATTCTGGAATAAAATAGACTGTGATCAGCACGAAATGGCAGGAAGCTTGGAATTATGCATACAATAATCAACCATCAATTTTCTATCAGCTAGTAGCCTGTGAGACTAACCTGGGAATCAGTGAGTTACTGAAGGGACATTCCTACATGGAATCCTCAGAGGAAACAAGGATTGAGGAAAGCTGCCTCAGTGAAAATTCCAAAGAATGTTAATTTTTCCTTAGTAACAGCACTGGTTGGAGCCCAGGAATATAAATAAAAATGAATATACAATTTCCAAACAAATCAAAGAACCATTAAAATAATTTCCAAAGACGAGACAAGGGCCAGATAGCTTTAGAAGAGTTAGTTTTAGAAATGTGTACTAGACAAATGGTACAAACTGCAAGACTACATTTCCCAGAACTCCATTCACTATTTAACCGATACAGTAAACATCTAGTGGCAGTTGCATGGCAGGTGCTGTCGTGGGCCATGACTATAGGAATGACAAGGACTCTGTTTTGAAAGGACTCATAATGCATGGTCCTCCACAATTCTTTGTCCAGTGTGGCCCAGAGAAGCCCAAAGATTAGGCACCTCTGATAGGCAAAGGAACAACCATAAAACTTGTTTTCCAATAGTTTGGCTGTGAGAATATAATGCCAGATAAAAGCAAGATAATGATAAGCTACAGCTAAGAATTGAAGAAAAGAGAGTTCTGAACTGTGTGCCAGGCATGAAGTATCTATCTATGTGCCTTTGCTCAGGTTACTGAAAATCTCAAGCCTATCCCCTCAGCCATATGATGTGAGAAGACATATGTTCCTTGTAGGTGGTGGAAAGAATTAAGTGGCATGGTCTTATGTACAGATGCATATACCAAAATACAATACAGCCCTATATTGTACTTTGAATATATGTCTCCCAGTAGGCTCAGGTGTTTTATTTAAACTTGGATTTCCAGGTACCTGGCTGGAGGACATATCACTGGGAGCAGATCAGATTTCTAGCCCAAAGGTGTGCCAAGTAGTCTGAGTGCTGTCTGGTTCCCTGTTGTTTGATGCCAGTTTTGTGCTTGCTTATGGGGCTGGTATGTGGTCGCGTTCACTGCTTGGATCTGTGAAAGGGAGCCAGCTTCTTCTGACATCAAGGGAACTTCAAATGAAATCCTGCTCCTCCTACAACTGTGTCTGTCTGGAAGTTCATCCCAGTAGTGTGGAGCTGACTCCAACACTCCACATCTGCTCTTTAAGAACTATTTAGACATATGTGTATAAGGACACAGAAAGAGACAAAATATACAAAAACCATTCAGTACTTTATCACTCCGTGACCTCCTTGAGATAATGGCACTGGAAGCCTTCAGTGAAATGCCAGGGGAGTCCAAGAGAGCTTGACACAGG
This sequence comes from Orientallactaga sibirica, assembly GCA_036365145.1. NCBI lineage: Eukaryota > Metazoa > Chordata > Mammalia > Rodentia > Dipodidae > Orientallactaga > Orientallactaga sibirica. Next base: position 2,873,203 of record JAEOAD010000005.1, read on the forward strand.
TCATGATATTATGAAGACACAAAAGAGCCCTGTCTACCTTAGACTTTATATTAACTGAGAAAACAAGTGCCTCCATGTGTGAATCCATTTCCGTCCTATGTTCTATTCACCAGTCATCTCTCACACAACGTGCATCAAGCACAAGGACTTACCCTGCAGTCCCTCAGACAATGAGAAAGTTGTTTTGTGTCCTGTGCCCAAGGTCTGAACCACATGAATTAGCTGTTAGAGGGCCACGTATTTGAATAATCCAAAAGTGGATGATGTCTAGCCTCCTCCTGGGATATTTCTGTCCACAAGGGCCTTCCAAGTGTGGATAGAAGGTGACAAAGTCAGGGACATGGGATCATGATGTCACCACCATGTTCCTGCAGCGGGGTCTGCGTCCATGCTGGCCTTTGGCCGTGGTCCATGTTCGCACTGTTAGAAACTAACATCTTAGAGCTGCTTTTCCTAGACCTTCCAATGTCCACTATAGGAATGTCCTCAGTGAGTCTCAGTGTCCACTAGGAATGTCCTCAGTGAGTCTCAATGTCCACTACAGGAATGTCCTCAGTGAGTCTCAATGTCCACAGAGGAATGTCCTCAGTGTCCAATGTGTTCTTTCTGACCATAGAAATCAAGAAATATAATTACACATCTATGTAGCTGTTCTTAAATTTTCAATAGCACTTGAGAAAATCCCCACTCATCTTTGACTGAAGGTTAAAACAGAACATGCCGGAACAGTGGACTTGTGTTAGGAGCTACAGTCCTAGTCTAGCTGTAGTTCTTTATTAAAATAAATTTTCCATATTTGGCTGAATTAAAAAGATCCTAAAAATGATATGGATCCTCTGCTTGCGGACTTGAGCCATTGGAAGAAAGGATCATGTGATCACAGGCACTGACATACATAAGTATTGGTTATTCATGAAATTACAGTAAACGGGATGTGTTCTTCCCAGGCAGATTTATATTATGTAGATTAGCTGCCTACCAGCCAGAGGAGGGAACTGGCTGATTATAAGGAAAGAAAGTTATAGCATTGTTACAGGGTCTGAGGAGTATGACACAAGCACAGGTCATGGGGCCTGGAAGAGCAACGTGAAGCCCTGAACAGGGAAAGTGCCAGTGATGGCCCTTGACGACAAGCCTGACAAAAGGCTCACGGAGTGGCCATGATCCAGGTCATCATTAATGCGCAAGAGGGACAGGATCATAACTGAGGGCCACCCAAAGTAAACCCGAAAGTGTCTGAAAGCTAACAATGTCTTCGAGCCTGTTGGGAGGACCTGGGTCAGCCTTACGTCTTCCCCTAAAGGGATCCTCCACTTTGCTCGAGGGAATAAGTGTTACAAGCTTCTGGCCTTTCCTTGTCTCTTCTCCCCTAAAGGAATTCCCCTTTCCGAGAAGAGGTTATCCCTTCCCTGGAGGACCAAGATTGGTGGGAATATTGCCCATTTTCTAGAAAACCTGATCTCCCACCAAGAAACCTAGCATATGGGGTTAGTTAGCTTAGCCCTTAGCCATACTATAAAAGAGCCTTTCCATTTTCCATCTTGCCTCCTCTTGGACAAGAACTCTACCTTCCTTCCTTCTCTTAAGTTCTTTCCATCACATCTATGATAAAATATTTCTGTATTAACCCTCTATGGCCTATGAACGTCATTCTTTGTATTCATACAACAAGAACTTGGAGACTAGTAATTCCGTAAGAGCTTTGTGTGATGGCGAGTGTCTGTCACCTTAGCTCCTGAGTTACTGCCCACCCCAAACAAAGAACAGCTCCGTCACTCACAAAGACGCCCCCAAGTCCTGTATGATGACCCCAAGTAAAGAGTCTCATCTATTTAAGGTTTCTTCATCATGCCTCAATGGTGTTGGGAAATCAGGAATGAAGACAAACATTCTGGTTGTAAGAGGGACACAAGAGCTTTAAAGTTCTATCATAAAACAGACTTTTGGTGAATAAAGTAAGCATAATAAAGTTAAGGCAGGACTGTACCTGTCATGGTTTGAAATGGCCCTCAAAGGCTCATATTGTAAATAATTATCCCCACGTTGGTGGTGTAATTGTTGCTATAGCAACACTGTGAAGTAGGTACCGTTCTGGCGGAGACAGGACACTAGGAGGTCCTCTGAAGGGGCAGTGAGCCCCCAGTTCCTTCTGGTCTCTCTGATTCCCATCCATCATGAAGAGAGGAGCCTCTGCTCATGACGCTGCCACCATGCCTTCCCCACCATGACAGACTGAAACCACGGAAGCCCAAGTTATCCCTGGCAGGTCATTTTTTCAGATGTTAATTAGACTTCTACACCCTAATCAATGTATTGCTCTGCAGGTCACCTTCCTCCAGTCCTGACATTCTCACTGCACTGATCTACAGATCCTCTCCCTGCATTTCTACTGTCCATTTACTATTCAATGAGTTGCTGTGCAGTGAACTTCTATAAATATATAATAAAAACTTTTTCACCCCAAATCTCAAACACTGACATGACTACCAGGAAAAAGGTATCAGATATCACATGAAAATATTTCCTACACCAATAATGGTAAAAACAAACTCAAATTATATGTCATCTTATGTGTTATATAAAATATGCCAGGATATATATTTTTTTAATTTCAGAAATGAATTCTCCCATGTGCTCTGTGGTATCCCACTAAGATGGATGAATCTTTATCAGAATTATCACAGACTAACTTTCATTTTTTGTAAAATATTGATACACTGATAGTCTACTTTTTTAGTATCCTGTTTGATGTGCAATATTAAGTCTCTCGCCTTTAATGAAGACGTGAATCTTCTGGGGAAGCTTAACAAACAAGTAGGTTATGATGAAAAGAAAAGGAAGTGGAGGAAGAGGTGAAGAAGGAGAGAATAACAGTGGTAGATGCAGGATGCAGAAGCTGCTCCCCGGTGTTTCCATTATATACAAATGCAGATTTATACATTAGAGATTTCTACAGTGTGAAATGATGAAGCTTATTAAAGATGGCTATTATGCACGACAAAGGAAAATAATTAGGCAGTGCCATCTTCACTCAATGGAGTAATTTAACACATATTTAAGACAGATTTATTGATGATGTATCATGGGCTGTGAGCCAGGGATATCAGATAGAGTACCAAGAGTCGTCATGGGTTCCTGCGGCATGTGAAAGGTGTTTGTCCTACTGAACATTATCCACAGCTCAGCTGAGTCTCACTGAGTTGCAGGAATAACCTTCTCTCTTGTTGTGTTCAGCTCTCTATTAGCAGTGCTCTCTACTGGCACACAAGCCACTGTGGTCACCATCCCCTGGCATGCACCCCTCGTTGCCACAGGCTTTGGGTCTCTTTTCCTAATTTTCCACAGGGTACACACTAGGGGAGTTACCCTTGAGCCAGAAGTCCTTTCAGACCCAAATGGAAACTGGTGTAAGACCCCAGCTGATGGTTCCATAAACTTGCTTGTGGCAGGAGCTGGGATGAGTGAAATAAAGTAACAGATGTTCAGTGTGCAAAGGTGCCATACAGAAATATTGCAATATGGCTTGAAAGATAAACAGAAAAGTAGTCAAACAGCAGGCTTCAAAACAAAGCAGTTATTAATTCAGTGGCACACACACCTATAAAATCTGACCTCTTTAGCCTTCCAGAAGACATGAAGATTTACCCTGAAGCTCTTAAGATATATACAGCCACATCATAACGAAAATTCGCGCATATTTTTCTCTCTACCTTTCATTTCGCTTGCATCTAGTTCATAAAAGCAGAGTGAACACAGTTCACCAGCCTTTTCCTTATCTGCCTGCCTTCACTGCCCTGGGAGATGAGCTGGGGTCCACCCTGTACTGATGAGCAGCGCCGAATTCCATAGCATGACTGTTAATCATGTCAACATGACTGGATTTTGGGTCACCTGTGGGAGACACACTTCTGGGACTTTCTATGAGGGTGTTTCCAGAGAGGTTTCAGTGCACAGGGAAGCTCACCCTCAATACGGGTGGCACCGTCTCATGGGATGGGGTCTCAGACTGATAAAATGAGACAAAGGAGAAAATAATCTGAATATCACTCATCCTCTCTCGCTCTCTCTCACTCTCTGTCTCACTCTCTCTGCTTCTGGAAGACTATGGTCACAAGGAAACCAGCTGCCTCACAATCCCACTGCCATCCTTTCCTCACCATGATGGGCTGCATTCCTCTCAACCGTGAGCTGAAACAAGCTTCCTCGGGTCACTTTTTTTTTTTTCTTCTTTGGTCTGACATTTAATCACAGCAATGAGAAAAGTCACTCATACATCTAGATATTTGCTTGCACAAGTATATAAGCTTCCTCATGCCTTAAACAATACCTGGTAACATAAATGAAATCCCACAAATGTTGATGCCAATACAGGGTGCAAAGATTTCTATAAAGTCTTATCACATTCAGCCAAGCACTGAACCACACTGGAAGTCTAGTGACACTGCAGGTTTTAATTTTTCTTTTGCAAGGAGCAAAGGGACTGCCAAACTCGCGACGTAACACCCAGAGTAAAGTGGCTGCAGAATTCCTGGCTACTTTCACCGTGACAGGCCGTGGTACTGGTTCTTACCCATGAGTCAGAGTGCAGTGACACAACTCACAAGACAGTTAGGGATGAGCCCATGGCGGAGGGGAGGGTCTGAAGCTGAAGGCACACTGGCCCTTTACTCACAGTGCCAAAGGGAAGCAGCCCCTGGCCATTCGCCCTGCCTTACTCTAGAGTGAATGAGAAGTAAATTGCTGTGATGTTAAGAAAAGGAGATGTTAGCTTTTATTTGCCTCAATGTTTCTGTTTCCTTTGCAAAGAGACCTTCCTATGTATGTTTATTTCACACATCCATCCATCCTTCCATTTCCTTATATTCTCAATTATGAAAGCACGATCCAAAGGAATATAATTTATCTTGTGGTTAAGTGATTTAAAAGGCTTTTAAAAGATATTTAAATCTTAAATCAGCTCCTAATTAAATAATTTCCATCCATGGGTGAATACATATTTTCACACATGTAGAATTGCATCTGTGATTTATAGTTCAAAGTCAATTTAATGGCAACATCATAAATTAAACCAACAAACAATAAGGGTTAATCAGTGTGTTCAACCGAGAATTTACAGGTCTGGGTCATTTTTGGAAATTAAAGAGGAGCTCATGATTTTGCATATGTTGATTCCCAACAAGTTGACTTCAGGCAAAGCCTCCCTTTGGGTAAAAATTCTGCATGATTTGCATTCAGGGCAAGTATGAATTTTGTTACAAGACCTTTAAGTGCAAATCAGGCCACTGCTGACACCTTTTGAACATCGTAAATCAGGTCAGTTACAATTTCTTTGCAATATCTTACTGAGCCTTCCAGTGCCCTGGCTGTATTTGAAAGGGGGTGGACTTCCAAGTTCACTTTCAATGACATCTCAGAGCACAGAGGAAACAGAGCCCAGCGCCCAGTACCTGATGCTGCTCATGCTGCCAGTCTCTGAGCCAAGCTTGCATCGCTCCAGTTGGCTGGCCACAATCTGGCGTTCAGCCTCCAGCTCTCGGGTCAGCCTTTCAAACTGTAATTCCTGGAAGAAACCAAACGAAAAGATAAAGCTAGCACCTGTATGAAACAGTTCATAGCAGAATGATAGGGCGGCAGAAGGGAAAAATAAGATCTTCTATGGTGTGACTTGGAGAAAGGAAGGGTATAACTGCAAAAGGAGATGAGGATTTGAAAATGAGACAGCTATGTGGCCCACTGGCATTGAGACACTGAATAAGTTATTACACGTCTTCTTCATTACCGGTACAATGGACTGAAATACTCGTTTCAGAAGGTGGAGGTAAGAATTAAGTGAAATATTGTCTATGAAACATCAACCTCGTTTTTTGTAATACCAATGTAATACCAATGATCCGGACACAGAACACGTAACATGATAAGAAACCATTCTTCATTATCACTTGGTATATTGTGTTTATATACTATTGCATGTCCAACTACTTCGGATATTAGCTTGTTCTACGTTTTATTTACACACTGTATGATTTACACACTGTATGTTGACCCTGACATGTGTATATCTAAATGCATAATCTCTGTGATGTTGGGTGCATCATATCGTCCTGAGAGTCAGCTGAACCAAGGAAAGTGTTTACTCAACGTGGATGACACTTTTGGACTAAAGTGAATCAATCAGTTGGAACTCCAAAGAGCTCAGCAGTACATTTGAACCATATTTTGGCCTTTGTGTTGAGTCCATACACTGGTTTCAAAACAAAACATAATAAAGCAATAATGTATTTAACTAATAATGCCATGATTTTTAAATAATTTCACATATAACCTTTTAGATGGATATGTTTTAAATATACTCCAATAGAAGTCAAAGTAGAAGAAAAAGCCATCAAAATATTAATTTAACGAGGACAAAGTAATTGTGGATAAATTTATATATTTCATGTGAAAAAATGGAAGTCATGCAATATTCTTTTTTTTAAATTATATTTTTATTCACTTATTTATTTAAGAGAAGGAAAGAGGCAAAGAGAGAGAAAGAGACAGAGAATGGGCACAATAAGGCCTCTAGCCACTGCACATGAATTCAAGATGCATGGGCCCCTTTCTGCATCTGGCTTACGTGGGTCCTGGAGAATCAAACTAGGATCCTTTGGCTTTGCAGGCAAACACCTTACCCGCTAGGCCATCTCTCCAGCCCCTCATGCAATATTCTTGAATGAGAAATTTCAATAGAGTAAAAATATGAATCTCCTTGTGTTCTTACACGAACTGGAAATAGTATAATTTTTATTAGCATTCAAAGAATTATTTTTCATTATGGTGTTTTCAGACAAATCTTGTCTTCTGTTTCTCTTGCCCACTCTTCCCCATTCCCCTCCTCTCTAGTCCCCTCCTTCCAACCTAGCCTCCTTTCGGCTTTCCTGCACGTTTCCTTTGGCCACCAGTGCTTGTTACTTCTTATTTATTTGTAGTCATAGTTCAGGGATTGTAAAACAAGAACGTGTTTCCATATAAGAAAGCAGGCTAGGGTACAGATCCAGTCACTGAACCGTGTAATTCCGGTTCTACATGGAACACATGGTATTGAGTTAATCAGTGAAGGTGACACTGTCCAAAACAAAGAGGGAAGATACATGGACAATGGACAGACTCGGGACATAGACTAAATCATACAAGCCAGGACAAATAGTTGAATAATTGCTGCAATAAGCTTTGCATTGCTGGACAAACACCCGACCAAAAGAGTTTCTATAAAGAAAAAGTTAATTTCAGGCTTAGAGAGTCCAGGGAAAACATCATTGATGGCAGAATAAGCTGGATCCCTTCACACATGTCAGAGAGACACATAAAATATCCAGAAAGCACCAAAATCCAGAGCTTAAACTACTCTTTACATACCTACTAGGACTGGACTACAAGATCCAACCCCAAGTGACATAGCTCTCTTACCCAGAGGGGCTGCACCCACTGCAGACTCAAGTTCCAAGTTCAGTCTTAATAAACCACCTGAGTCTTTATAGTCCCGTACATTAAAACGACCACAATAATATTAGAAAGACCACAGGTACAGCCTCCTGCTAGCATAGAACCAGTGGTGAGCCCATGACATACCTTAGGCTATAAGGCTGTCCAGAGACTCCAGGTTTTTATGGGAATTCAGAGAAGGAAATAATAAAGGACATACTACATTAAAGAAGCTTCTATGACTGGAGAGATGGCTTAGTGGTTAAGGTGTTTGCCTGCAAAGCCAAAAGACTCTGGTTCGATTCTCCAGGACCCACAAAAGCCAGATGCATGCATCTTGAGTTCGTTTGCAGTTGCTGGATGCCCTGGCATGCCCATTCTATCACTCTCTCTCTTTCTCTGCCTCTTTCTCTCTCTCAAATAAATAAATAAATAAAATATATTTTAAAAAATTTAAAGAAGCTTCTTTATAAAACACAAACTAGTTTGACCTGTTTTCCCAGTATGTGTAAAATATACTGAATTCTAGATTAAAAAATATTTATAAAACTATCAGAGCCATGATGCTAGAGTTTAATAAAATTTGCCAGAAACCAGGCATAAATAGCTTCCTTCTAAGAAGAGCACATCATTGAGTCATATTATACATTAAGATTATCATAAAATTATCATATGGTTTTATCTTTTTCCTAAGGAGCTAAATTCATAATTTAGTTGTTTTAATTAAATGTAGTTTATTAAATGTTTTCAAATAGTTAAAATCATGTATAGTCTGTTGCGGGGGTTTAGCCACCTCAGTATGAAAAATGAAATCAGAAAATTCATATCAAAACAAGATAGTCACAAAAATAATCCCTGCAATAATTATCTTCTTTAGTATTGTGGTTTAGTAGAAGTGGGAAGAAACAAGCTGATTTGAGATTGGTGAAAAGTTATAAAAGTAGTGAATTAAGTAAAAACAATTTTGTGATCGTTTTACTCTTTATGGGAAGAGGAAAACACACCAGACATTAGAATGAGAACAGAAAACATGGAGGAGATTTCACCAAATAGAACAGGTGCTTTCTCTCCAGTGTGAGACTGCTTGCTGGAAACTGATGATGCCAGGTTCAAAGTTCCCATCCACGGGCTCAGAACCAGACAAAGTGGGGCGCTGCTCAAAATATACACCGCACTGCCTGTGAGACCAACCTGTTTGTGTTTCCAGTGATCCAGTGATTTTTTTTTTTTTACCCTGTAGAGTTAAATAACAGTGTGTACCAGACCCCACAAAACTCAGTGGAGTGCTGAGCAAAGTATTTATGTGCCCTGGATGAGCGGTCATAATCATGAGGGCAAACACTAGAAAGAAGCAGAGATCTGATCCACTTAACCACACTTAGGAAGGCTCAGAAATTCCTCTCGGGTATGGCACAGTGCAGATCTGGCCCTAGCCAGACCGCATGGCAGAAGAAACCAGGAAGTGGCTTCTGTGAACATGGCATTCTGTGCAGGCCTGGCGTGACAACAGCTACAGTCCCATGCTCGTGAGAAACCTGCTACGAGATGTCCTGTCCAGAGACAGGCTGTCATTGGTCACAAAAAAGGGGACCACCCCATACAATGATTGGCCAGCCAAGCCCCTTAAAACCCCCTGCACTTCTTCAAATAAAGGAGTTTGTTGCAGGTCGCCCTCTGCTGCTTTCACCAAACTCCTGGAGTCTGTGTCGTGATTCTGTGCTGCTCACCCCCAACTTGGCAGAGACCCTGCCATCCCTCCTGGGCTGGCCTTAGGGGGGACCCCAACACTCTTGGAGACTGTAAAGAACACTGGTTCCTTCAGCTGGATCAGTTCCATGAGAAAGGAAAATCCATTATTGTTTGTGCATATGTATAATGGAAAAACAATTTAGCATTTCAAGAGAAGGAAACTCTTTCATTTGTGAAAATGTAGGTGACATAAAGCAAAAATAAAGGTAAAATGTGTCACACAATTCCACTTTTATGTGGGGTCTGAAGTTGAACTCATAGAGGAAGAAAGGTGGTTACCAGGGGCTATGAGTTAGGCACAGATTTGTGGTGGTGTTAATGAAACTGGAAATTACAGTTGGACAGGAATAAGTTCAAGTGATCTAATATACCACATGACAGTATTAATGTATTAATGTATTAATGTATTAATGACAGTATTACTGAAATTTCTAACTTGTTATTGTTGTCGTTATTTCTAAGAGTTAGATCAATAATCTCTGAATATTTTTAATTAGCATCTGGCATTTATTTTTATGGACTTGTAACCTCTGTCTCCACAATCTTGATGCTGTTCTTGTTTTGCTATTTTATAATGATTTTGTCTGAAAGTTTTAGAATCTCTCTCTCATGATATAGAATCTCTGAAACTATTCACGTTCTCTGGCCAATGGCTCGTATTTGAGTGTGAGCAGTAAAGGGGTAAACATACTCATATAAGTGCCCTCACTGGCTGTGTTTCCCAAGGATAACTGCTAGATGTACGTGCGGCAAGCTCCATGGGGATTCCCACAGACAGTTATAAACATCTGCCTATTGCTCTTGCTCAAGTTCCACCCCCATGTCATTAGCCCCATACCACTAAGAATTTTACCTTTCTTACTCTTTCTTTCTTTCTTTCTTTCTTTCTTTCTTTCTTTCTTTCTTTCTTTCTTTCTTTCTTTCTTTCTTTCATGGAGCTCCATTTTTTGGATGTGTGAGGAATTTACTATTTTGACCATTGAGGACATTATATTAGTTAGCTCTAAGATATTTGTTTTACATTAATACCTTCAAGTTTACTAGTCCTGGAATTGGCATGAGTCACATTTGTAAACTGGCTGTTGTAGTTGAAAATATTGTTGCTTTCTTCATAGAATTAGTTACAGTGATTCCAGCAACCAATGCTTTGTAGTATTTGTGAAACATGACTCATTATCCATACTTATTTGCCTCTGTGGGATTATTCCCCTTTGAAAATGTTTGCTTTACATGGGGGAGAAAGGGTTAATGGGTATACCAATCTAGATCTGGAGGTCAGGTCATGTTCTAAGAGAACTTAGAAACCTGAAAGCAAAGGGAGATGGGCAGGATTAAGACTGAACTTAGACAATTCCCATAGTATTGAAGGTACTGGAAAACCCGCTGAGGAAGAAAAAGGCATCGACAATCCTGAAATGGAGGACACAGGAAGAACGTTGACTGACTTTTGAGGTAGCAGACTCCAGGCATTTTCAGAATCTTCCAAACCAGGCATGTGGTATAAGAAGTAGCTTGGCTTGAACAGACAAACCAGAGAGATGGGCTCTGAAAAGCACAACACCCTGCATTCGCACAGATGGTACAAAGTCCTGGGGCATTTTAAGCTCACTATTTTGATTTTTAAAAATTTATTCATTGCTACTGTCACACACGGATAGTTGATGCAGAAACTCAAAACTGGTCAAAGTACTGAGAATAAGTACTTTTGGGGGGCACGGCTCTAAACAGAACATCTGTATCACCCCTCCAAGGCCAAAGAGACTGGGGAAGTGAGAGCTAGGTGACCATGACTGGGGGAAGTACTATTGAGTCTACCTTCCAGACACCCCAGCTGGTTTCCTTAGCAACCCATAGCAACAAGGTTCCTTGAGCAAGATTGAGCGAAACAACATTGCATCATAGAGAGGGGGCTGGAGGCCACGCCCCTGCCTGAGGAAATGGTGGTTGGGGAAGAAGAGTGGATTTCTTCTTGCTATTATTGATGGTAAACTGCTCATGTTCTGGTAAATAACACCCCCTCCCATCAGTGGGTCACAGCAAACAAAATACAACATGGAAATAGCATGGGGACTATCGGGGAGGAAGCAGGGGTTCAGTGGGAGGGAAATGAGAGTGTGATGGGGGGGTTACTATAATAAAATGCATTACATAATGTATGACATTGTCAATAAATACATGAAAATAACTTTCAAAAGAGTGAGCCTAGAATACCTCAGTAATTTGAACCGTGTATGTAAATGCAGGGCATTTTAATTTGAATAGGTTGGTCTCTCTTCTGTCTTTCCAAGCAAAATCATTTCCTATATCAAGGTGATTGTTATGTTCCTGGTTTGCAAGATTTTGAAATGTGTGACGTCTGGTATTTCAAGATTTGGTCAACCCCTCCTAATGTCTTCTCTATTTCAGGAATTGGGGTTTATATTTCATTTTATTTTGTGCAGAGCTGTGGGTGAGAAATAAAGATAGCCCATATTCTTGAGAGAAGTTCTTTTTGACAACTGGACCTTCTGGTGACTCTTGGTAGCACCTCTGGTTATTGTTGACCTCACGTGATGGTTGTTTTGCCTGTGTGGTGAACTATTTGCCTGGCATACCCATCTTCTTTGGCTTGCCCTCCTAGCTTCTTCCTGCCGAACGATGAACACTGCCTAAAGTCTCCCAGCTTCTACTGGACTATTGTCTACTTCTTCCAGACACTCCTACATAGTCCATGTTTCTTTTATTCTCCCCATGTCTTGACACCCCATGAGAGACCACACCATCTATACAGAAGACCAGATTCTAACACACACCAACATTAACACAATCAAATCAGCCACAGGTAAAGTGAGAAAGTGAAAGGTCAGGTAATTTATCTTCAGGTGCTGAGAGATTGATTTCCGGGTGTCTGCAAGCACCTGTGATTCTACTTCTGGAAGAAAATGACTCTCAAATGAAGTGTGATCCATTATCCTTCAGTCCTCACCCTTGGGTGTTTCTCTACCTGGGAGAAGGTCACAGAGTATGCCTGGGTCTTCTCTGTCTTTGTTTTCTGCTACAGAGGTGATCTTCTTCTCTCCAATGTCTCTAAGTGGCACCCATCAAGGATTTGAGCTATCAAGTAAACCCGAGTGACTTTTCTTCTTATACTGTTTATAATTTCCATTTCACATGAAGGAGTTGACTTCATAGCCACACCTCTTGGCAATGTTAATGTCATCCTCCTGAGACATGTTTCAAGGCAGGTGTGAAGGGAACATGGTGAAAGACAGGGTAATAACAGGAATCCTGCAACAAAGTGTCCAACAAATCGGGGCAGAGCGAGCCACGACGTGGAGATGGAATGGAACAAATTAATGTCAGCTGAACAGCTGTGTAGTCCTCACTGGTGAGTCAAAAACTAAGGCAAAAAGCTGTCCATGAAAGTTTACAAAACTGACAGATTAATGTTTTAAACAACCACGGTGTCGTTCCGGGTCACCTCTCAAGACAGCAGCTGACGGGAAACAGTGCTCTGAAGCCAACACAGCGGCACCTTACCCCAGCAGATTCAGTCAAATATAACAAAGCATTCTTTTCTGAAGAATTCCTTTATTCTGCAGGATCTACTCTGCTATGCCTGGCCACGTTTTCTTTCCAAATGCCTTGTTAGCGACATAAAGTGTGTTAGCTGTGTTTACGTACGTCACCTAAAAGGTAGAGGACATTGGGAAACTGAGAAAACCATGCTTCTTTGTAGTTTCAGATGATGCAAATCAGGTTTCATTAAATATTTAGCAGCACATTTATTGGTGACTGTTGCCTATACAAATAAGCTCTCCAAAACACGGTAATGCCCAGTAAATCTTCCAGAACTATAGAGCATAGATGTATAGATCATAGGGCTCCAAAGCATGCATCTTCATTTTATACCTATAATTTCTATGTCTGTACCTTCTTGGAAATGCATCTTCTACTTATGAAAATATCACACAATAGTGGTAGTCGATGTTTTCAGTATTCATACCCACGTGTTCACTATACTGTTTACAGGTCATATAGCCTCTAAGGTATGGATAAAAGAAGTTTACTGCATTTACTTAGCCACGCTGCTCCTGCATGACAGGACAAAAACTAATCCACGAATCTTACTGTAATCAGAGAGAGGGCTTAGGTAAACACTTAAGATAGCACAGTCAGCCAGTGGTGCAGTGGGAAATCTACAAACACAGCTAGCCCCGAGCTCCTTCTTATTCTTGAGAAGGTGTTTAATATGAATATATAAGTCAACTCTTGTCTTTCATCTCTGAAACATATTTTCCCTAGCTTAGGTCCTAACAGTCAAAACATGAGCATTTTATATTAACCTGTTTGAATCCAAAGGAGACAACAGAATCTGACTTAGCGTTCATGTTTTAAAATGTGGTGTGATCCATTGTAAGGTCTCTTTACTAAAGTATCTTCACGATTTGAACATATCACTGTGCTCCCTTCCAAGACCAACATCAAAAGACTTAATTTAAACCTATCAACAAGCGGTGACAGTCTTAGTTCCTTTTTCTTTTATTATTTATTTCCTTTTGGAAATTCTGAAGGGAATAAATTAAGAATGGCCTAACAAGGAATACATGCATACGTGCCACCTGATAATCCATCAAGAACTTGTAGGAGTGCTGCCTCGATGACTGTGCCACTGTGCGAATAGTCTGCCCGGCAGGAAAATGAAGTGTGACCAGTAGACCCCACCATCGTCATCATCTTTCCGCACCCGACAGTGTGGGGATTGTCTTAATGGTCGTGCTTCGTCAAGTCTGCAGCTCATTTCCAGTCATCAAGAACGATGTACCAGATGTTCCTGGTACACTGAATTTGTCACACCGTAGACAAGCTAACATCATTATGTGAGACCACAGGGGGAGACAGAAAAGTTTCACATTTAATCCATATTAATTACCAGGAGACCCATCAAAGCAGTTGGCTAACACATGATACAGTAGCTTCCAGCAAATAGCAGCCCATAACAACTTAGTTATAATGAGCTGCAAGATCTTCCACCATAAGCTCAACTCCATTAAAGTGAATTCAAGTACGTGAATTCATGCACGAAGTCTAACCTTAACATCTGTCTGTGCTTAGTCAATATTTGGTTTATGCCTTTTTAGAAAAAGCCAAATTACCCCTGTGTCCTTTGAAACAAGGTAGTAAAATTTCTATGAGCTGCAGTCTTAAGTGACTGATGAAGGACAGACCCACTTCAGGCCCTGCTTTGCTGCACTGGGCAGCAGAGCTCACGACTGTGGCACCTGCTTCATACCTATTAAGCCAATTTTTGCTGCCCACCCCCCAAAAAAGCTAGTCAAGTGGAAACACCAACAATCTAGTCAGATACTAAACAGTCAATCGGATGCATGTTTCTAATAAATACTACTGAACTTGTGTTTATTTAAGTCAAAACACTTAATCGAATTCTCTCTCACTCAGTATGGGGAACCTCTTTTAATACACTTAGGCTATGTCTTTGTCTTTCTTCTAGTGACATAAATAACCTTCAGTGACACAGAAAATAATACCATTATTTTAATGGTTCCTTCTGTTTTACAGGTGAGGAAACAGAAAGCTATAATGACCATTGTTAACCAGTTATTAACTAGGGAAACAAACAATCATGCATACATATATCACTTAATGTACACACAAATTTCATTGTATATACTATATAGATTTTACTATATATTTCACCACATACATTACAGTGTGTGTGCATTATATATATATATATATATATATTGTTTGTTTTTGTTTTTGTTTTTGTTTTTGTTTTTGTTTTTGTTTTGAGGTAGGGTTTCACTCTAGCCCTGGTTGGCCTGGAATTCACTATGTAGTCTCAGGGTGGCCTCAAACTCATGGCGATCCTCCTACCTCTGCCTCCCATGTGCTGGGATTAAAGGCATGCACCACCACGCCCAGTTGTTGAATGCATTTTAAATGTATTTGAAGTTAAATGTATTTGAAGTTTTATGTGCCAAGTGGGAAAGTTATTGAAATAAACAATCTAGCTTTCCCACTTTCCCATCCAGTTTTTCAGCCTTACACAATACACATGAATCTCTTGGATAAAACCTTCACAGTTCACACGTTACCTCAAGAAATCTCAGTATGCGGAAAAATGGGTGCTGCAAATATCATTTGGGGCTCCTAGGATGTTTACACAACCAAAAATTATGACCTTCTGTGCAACCTAGATGACATGTCTTAATGATCTAATGGCATTTTATAGGTGAATGGCATAAGAAGATCACCTGGGTTATTATTCTTGGGGAGTGAGTCCCTTGGGCACTCCCTGAGGTCAAGTTACCAAGAACCTCAGCCCAGATGCAAGCTCACAGGGTCCCACCAGGGCTAGCTGTGCCGTCAGATCCCTGTGCGTCCTCTGACAACACTCGTCATTGAGTCTGACTCCAGCTCCACTGCGGCCTGCCATCTGACTCAGCAGAACATCACACTGACGTTACCGTTGATGGGGCGCCCTCCCCCGGATTTAAAGTCACATGTCTTCTTAGATCACTGTGGGTTGTAGAGGTCTTCTCATTCTGGAAATGCCTTCTGCTGCCTTTCTTGTGTGCCGATGCGCTTTGCTCCCAATTTGTAACTTCCAACATTCTGTGTTCTTTCAGATATGGGGTTCAAGTGGCAAATGCTTCATCTTTATCACTTGTTTTTTTAATTGAGTGGACTTCCACTTATGTAATCTAAGATCACATTATCTTCCTTTACCTTGCTAAATAGTTCCTTTATATAAAAATCTGAATTCAACTAAACATTTTTTCTGCACCAGATATGGTTGTATGATTAATGTACCACTACACTTGACAGGTTTGGGCTTACTGACAAAATTGAACATACATCCATAATATTTATGTTTGTTTTTATCTGTTAACTTTCCTTCTTGAAATTAAATTTATATCATACATATGCATATCACCTTACCCTTGTATAATCTGAACATTCTATGTTTATTTTGAGGACATTAATCCAATTCCTTGATTATAGGTTTGAGGACAGCATACAGCTCAGGGCTTCAGCACACTCACTTTCACATTGGTAATGAAGCCGTACATCCAATGAGACACATAAGCACACGCCTAACATGACATCAGCACATAAGGCTGAGCATGCACCATGTAAGTTTCCAGCACCTGCATGGAGGACACCATACTGTCATTCTCTCATTGACACTCTGCTTGCAAGAAGGCTGGCTGCTATGACCTCATCTGCATGAGGTGAACGCACATTCACAGCCCCATGACTGTCTTCTTCAGTGACCTTCAACGCGGACTGTAATCAAGACAACCACAGAAGGACAAATATCTAGGCTTCATAAGTGGTCTCTTTTCCATATACCCGGATGCAAATTTGATTATCATCCCTACCACATGGTGAGCCACGCAACTCAGTTAGTGTGGTGACAGCAGCCATCGTCAAAGCTGATGCACAGGGGAGTCCAGTGAGGCATGGGAGGGCAACGTTCTAAATGACAGTTAATCGTGTGTTCTCATCCTTATAATTAAGGTTATTCTCTCACATACAAATGTGAATATTTAGGCACACTTATCTCATGTACAACTAAATGAGCATATACAGGATGTTCTTGCTCAGAAAACTTCTACTCATCCAGTAGGGAAGTTAATGAATGCTGGAGATGGCTGGATCAGAGTCACAGGAGCTAGGCCAGTATCACAGGTAACAGCTCACCTGAGCCAACATGCTCTGTTCCCCACAGGTAAGTATCATTCTAGAGCAGCACTGGAGAGCACATAAGAGCACACAGGATGGACAACAAAATCTTATTAATATATATTGGGGATAACAGAGTGGACATGGACATGTTTAGTTCTACAGTTATGGAAAATGAGGTGGAAAGGAATGAAATGATCAGAGTAGATAGCTTTAAATCCAGACATAACTGTGCTTGAAAACATGTCACCTCACCATGGAGGCAAATGAGTAAACCTATGAAGATAAAAACAGAAGAGCAGGGCTGCAGAGATGGCTTAGCAGTTAAGGTGCCTGCCTGCAAAGCCTAAGACCACCTGTTCGATTCTCCAGGTCCCATGTTTAGCCAGACATAAAGTGACACAATGGTGCAATGCCACACTTGCCCCACTAGGGGGTGCATGCACCAGGAGTTTGTTCCCAGGAGGTGAGAGGCCATTAACATGCCCATTCTCTATTTGCCTATCTCTCTCTCTGACCCTATCCAAGAGAGAGAGAGAGAGAGAGACAAACAGAAGAAATTGATGGGTGAGAGTAAACAGTATCATTTGGTACTGTGCTTTGTGGACAGAGCTTCTGGAGAGGGCATTAAACATGGTGACGTAAAATGGCTGGCGAGCTTAGCTAAAGCCTCCTGTGGAACATCTAGTTCAAAACTTCCAGAGAACAATGCCTTCAAAAATTGTGAATGCCCAAAATGATGTAAGATGAAAGACATATCAAAACACTACCAAAAATAGACATGTACAGAGCTGGGAAGATGGCTCAGTGAATACAGCGCTTGCTGTGTAAACATGTAGACTGGATTCGGGTACTGCGTGGGTGTGGTGGCCTACGTGGAATGCCAGTGCTTGAAAGCGGACTGGACGGACCAGCTGAGTCGGTGAGCTCTGGGCTCACATGAGAGACCATGCCTCAGTAAATAAAGTGGAAAGCAGTCGAGAAAGACACCTGACATCCACTTCTGCCCTCTACAAGACCCTACATGTGTGCATGGGAATATGTTGTGTGCATATACACGCATACAGACAAACACACAAACAGAGGTCTACTTCTAATTTTATGATAAATGTTCTACAGATGGAAGAGGACTCCCTTCATACATGGCATCACATGGCATGTACATCACGATGTCATGCCCATTGTGAGGTAATGCACAGTGCCCAGACACATTTTCCTAAAGTTATGCCACTAGAGCACACAGGGGTCAGCACATACAACTAAGCTACCGACCTCCATTCTGTTATCTTCCCTCCACACCACAGTATTTCACACCTACATCAACACATTCAAGACTTTTATCTCCAATGAAAATACTCATATATTCTCAACTCTTGTAGACCACGTCAATGGTACCTGTTTCGTTTCCCAGGGGTTACTGTTGCCTACGGTGTTCTCTACTGCAAGATCACTTCTCTTCTTGGGGAAGGGGATTATTCTAATAGTCACTGCCTTTAACTTCTTGTCTTCACTGGACCGGTCACTACCTGAGGACAAGTGCTTTTACTGGATCTTCATTCCTATCTTTCCTTTCAGTGGGTGATAAAATGGCAGAAATTTGGTAAATGGTGATGTAATGATAACTATGTTTTACTTTCTAATTAAAATAAACGTTTTTCATCCTGGGGAGATGTTCAGCAGGTAGACGCACTTGCTGCATACACACGAGAGCCTGAGGTCTATCCCCCGAACATACCTAAAAAGCTGGATGTGACCAAGCCTGCCTGGAACCCCAGTGTCATGACAGACAGACACCACAGTATTGCTAGGGCTCATTGGTCAGTCAGGATCACCTAAACACAAACCAAAACAAACAAAAACAAACAACAACAAGAGCAGCTCCAGGTTCAGTGAGATACTGAGCAGCGCCCTCCCCGCCCAGAGATCTCCTCTGGCCTCCACTGTGTGCATGGAGCACAGCTCTCTGCACATACACACGTGCACACACTATTCCTACACACACCAAACCGCGCACACATACACACACACACACATACACAATAAAATGGTTGAGACATACTAAGCATCAGTAGATTTGATGAGGAGTGTTAAAGCGATAAAGTTGTAAAAGAAATGATAAGCAACACAGTGGTTACAAATGAGAGCTGGGAGAGAGAAGTCAAAGGCATGGAATGAGGGAAACTGATGATCCAACCCTGGCAAGCACTGGGCAGTCAGCATCTAATCACACAGTAGCTGTTACTGTAGGTCCTTCTGGACTGCCCTCCCTCTCTCGTATGTGTGCATACACAGGCACATTCAGTAAACTCATGGCAGAAAGTGTCTTGGGCAAATGCAAGTCTGAGATGAGTCACATGCCAATCCTGTGAAGCTCTCTTTGCACTTTGAATGTGTCACTTGAGGACCAAATGGCCAGTGTCATCTGTCTGTCTTTGGGCTCTACGCTTCCCTTACTCTCTACAGAGAGGTGTCAGATCACCTTGAACTTGTGTCTCTACCCATCTCAGTTTGTGCATCAGGAAAATCACATAGGTGTTTTGGGAATATTAACAGGTCCAGCAGCCCTCCAGGTAACCTACTCAGAATGGTCATGTCCAGCCAAGGCTGAGTTAGGAAGCCCCATCTATGACAGCTGCCCCAGGTGTTCTGATGTGAGAAGCTCCCACAGCAGCCATTACAAATCCATGGGCTCTGGGCCCTGCAGAGTTCCAAATAAGAACAGGCTCATGTTAGGCAAAGCCCTGGAGCACCTGAGTGGAGGTGAACAGCAAACAAGACAGAGTGGTGGGCAGAAGCCTCCAAGGACCATCAACATCTGCTATAGGGATGCTGAGTCTTGGCACTGGCTAGAAGCTGAAGCCAGGTTGCAGAGTCACTGAGCTCACATGGTCTCAGGATCTTCCACTAACTAGGCACTGGAGCCTGGGAAGTATCAGGCAAAGAAACGATCCGCGGGATGCTTTATATCTGTAGGACATAGATACATACGGCACTGTTAAAGTTTTAATATATACTATAAGAAGTCAGGACAAAACTGATGTTCAATAATCTAATCTAATGATGTCCAATAATTTCAGAACAGTGACAAAAGTAACAGGAGGAGGGGATCAGGTCAAGTTTCTCATATTTAAATGAAGAAATGCAAATTCCATCTCTAATTCTACATATGCAGAATTAAGTTCCTGAGTGAAAACTGTATGGCACTTGGCCGATACACGTGCACATTATGGCAACATAGATGCACAGATTCCTTTGTCTGCGTGTCAATGCGAGGTCCAGGCCTGCATAGGGTTGCTCCCCAAGCTAGCTCCGAACACTACCGAGGAAGCCTATGCCGCTGAGCCAAACACCCGAACGGCCCAGATTCCAAGACACCGTGCAATGGTTAATTCAATGTCACCCTTTGTAAATTTCTAATCTCCATGTCTGTACTTCCAGTTTTGGCAGAGGTGCTCCATGGTAATGTATATGCCGTTAATCCCCAACCTCAGCAAGTAAACTTAATTACATTTCACATGTCAACGCTGAATATAGTATCTCTTGAAGAAACCCTATTAATGCTGATGAAAATTACCAGAAATTGGTTTAGAAGCACACAAGGGCTGAAAATGAAGTGGAGCAGATGAAATTTGTGAAGAGGAGCACGTGACTGACACAGGAGCGATGCAATAAAGAATCATGCTCACTGTCGCCTTCTTAGTAGGGACACATGCTCAGTGTGACAGAATTGTGAGAAACAGTTGGCAAACATTTCAGAAACACAGAAAGGTGTGATTACTTATTTACTTCATACAGAACCAGACAGTTGACCAATGCTCAAATTTAGCCAGATCACCTGAATCCTCACACCGCTAACTCTGTAGTTTTGCTCTAGAGAAAGTAACTCAATATTTGACTAACATTTACATGCTAAGGAAGGGCATTGTATGATCAGCCACAAGGTCACGCTTATGAAACTCCTAGAGCTTGTGGTTTGCTTTAAAAGTCATGTGTTCTGAGTTTAATTGATGGGATAGATTCAGGTGCTCTGATCCATAAATGAACAGATTTTACTTACTGTTATGCTTTTCTGGTGTCACCACTGAATATAACCAATGAATATCAGCACCATGAAATCAACTAATATCAACTGACAATACTTGGAAATGTAAAACACACACATGGACACACATGCATGAACACACATGTGTGCACATATGCATACATGCACACACACACACACACACACCTAGGATAATTTAAAGAGTTGGTAGCTGAATATGGTCACATATATAATTCAACATCGCATAATTTTATCATTTTATTGGAGTTTAGAAATTAATATATGATTAACATTTCAGATTATGCACTCCACCACACACACACACACACACATATGCAAGTACACATGTACACACACACACAGACATACCCGTACTTCTTTGCACA
Source organism: Orientallactaga sibirica (assembly GCA_036365145.1). Classification (NCBI taxonomy): domain Eukaryota; kingdom Metazoa; phylum Chordata; class Mammalia; order Rodentia; family Dipodidae; genus Orientallactaga; species Orientallactaga sibirica. The sequence goes on from JAEOAD010000005.1 coordinate 2,894,533, forward strand.
TCCATTTTTAAAAATACCTGGGAAAATAAACAGGTAAATTGCAAAACCTTAGCAAGGTCAGAGGAACAGCCATGATTTTAGGACAGAAGACACAAAGTGAGGAAAGAGAACTTGAAGGAGTCTGTTAAGTCTCCACAGCTTTGGGTGGCGAGATGGGTAACCAAACAAGTCAGGACCGGAGATGGGGAAACAAGCCACTTAGGTAGGCGTTCCCCGCACGGAGCCCACTGAGCAGGGAGGAGATGCTTAGGAGACCTGGGAGAAGAGCAGCTGGCAGTTCCCAGACCACGGAGGCCCTGAGGGACCACGACAAGGCGCCTGACTTTCACTCTACCTATGGGAAGTCGTGTGTGTCTGTAGGGACTGCTCTCTAGAAATCATCTTTCTGTCATTTGTTACTAGTTTGGGCACATCACTTAGCATCTGTCCATGTCAGCAAGGTGAACTGAGTGAACATCCTTAGGTACGTACACCATATAACGATGGCCTTGCTCATACTCCCTAGCTTTTCTGCCCCTAGCACGGCCACATTACTACAATGCAGACACTGGTTCTCACGTCTGGACCTGTGACCTTAAGGAGAGCTTCTTTCCACTTTTGCACATGGAAATACTCCATCTTTCACACAGAGGAAAGAATTAAAATAATTCCTTGAAAATAAGGTATTAAAATACATAAGAATTATACAACTATTACACAAGTAATTCTAAATCAAAAATCTCATGCTAACTGCTGCTTGTGGAAACACAAACACCCTGTTTCTAAGCCAATCCAGCAGAGCTTTCTGCCAGCCTTTCTAGGACAGCCCAGCTCAGCAGAGTTGGGTCATCTGGACCAGATCTGTGACTGTAAAGCAAATGCGTATATTTAGACAAATGAAACTATTTTTCTCTTTTTCTTAATTGTGTGGATAACATTTAAGAAATAAAATTGCCCAGATAGCATTTTGCAATTTGGCATTTGAAAGCCTTCAGTGTGTTTTCTTCTTGAACCATATTTTAACCCTGTGTATGCTTTAGAATTTTGTCTAAAGAGAATATATATATTCTTTAACATAGGGTATTAGGCAACTATACTACCTAATTGGTTAACTTTAAAAACTATTTTGATCACATGCATATATTGCACCATATAGTTGAAAAATTTAAAACATTTAAAACCAGTTCATTGGTTCAACACAAAGAATGACTGCCTAAACCCTATCTAGACATTTACTTTTAAATTTAGGTAATATTATGAAACAGTGGTGAGTGTAGAAAACACTTTCAAAGGTTAAGGTCAATGTTTTCTTAAGTCACTGTTTTCTTCTTTTTTTTTTTTTTTTTTTTTTGGTCTTTTGAGGTAGGGTTTCACTCTAGCCCAGGCAGACCTGGAATTCACTATTGTAGTCTCAGGGTGGCCTTGAACTCACAACAATCCTCCTACCACTGCCTCCCAAATGCTGGGATTAAAGGCGTGAGCCCCACGCCTGGCTGAGTCACTGCTCTTTATTGAGGGTGGTGTCCATTTGCTTTACAGTGTGCTGGGGATCACACACAGGGCCTTTGCACATCTAGGAAATTGCTCTATCTTTACAATACAGTTAGCCATTAAATCCCAATTCTTAAATGTAGTTTATTTTCATTTTCAAAAATAATAGAAAAATTTTATGCAATATGATTAAAAACAGTTGCACACTTTAAACTACTAATTAATTTAAAATGAATATTTGAAATGAGGTGCCCCTTCAGAATAAATGCAAGCTTTGTTAGCATCCTTTAAATGAAACATTTCTGTGGTTAGGCAATTAACATATGAAAAAGAAGTTTCTGATAAAATAAATCATTTTAATCAATATTGCCATTTTCACCCTTGCAAAGTGAATTTAAGTCATTCAATTTTCATATAAATAATCAAGCTGTATCTCAGGATTCACAAATTTAAGTGGACAATAATTTCTCGTCACTATCATTGCTCGCTTGGAAACACTTTAAGATTTGAGAAAATGTTAAAGATCTCCTGACATCCCAGGTGACTCTATTCACAATATATATATATATATGGCAGTCCAAGGTTGACTTGCTGAGAAGATAACCATGTTTAAAACCGTCATGTTGAGTGTCTGCAATGAATTTGTTTCTTTAACATGTTCCTTATCACAAATATTTTCTTCAGAGTTGGTGTGGTAGAGGTGAAATCTGTTAAGTCAGTATGAACTTTGGGCAGTGATTCATTCAATGACAGAAGTTATGTAAACATTTGGAAGGTAAAGATTTGTCTATAATTATGGGATGCATGCATCCCATTTACACCTGCGTGTCTAGAATGACCAAATCATGTAATTACTGAATTCCAGTCCTGGTGTAAAACTCATTCTGAGGACCAACCCATGCCTACAAGAGAGGGAACACCATGCAACAAGTGAACTATCCTACATAGTCGATTTTTAAGGTTACTTCACGCTGTGACACCAGTTGGCTGACCTTTATGCCTTTATTTTATTCACTAAACATATTTTCTTTCTGGGAGAGGTTTTTCATTTAATTGTACACTAAAGGGATTAAAAACGTACAGCTTCCAATCAACCTTTAGTCTTACTAAATTTTAATGACCATTCGACATGAAAATCACGACTTTCACAATCGGCCCAATTTTACTGAAAACCGTGCGTGAGGAGACACAATGATCAGTGGAGAGGAAAATGTCACAGCAGTCCCTGCAGTCACTTCCACGCGAGTTCCGTTACTTTTACAAGTTCAGGGCTGTTTTTATTTATTTATTATTTTCCTGGCAGAGCCTCTGTCAGGCGCGAGGTCAGAAATAAAAGTTTACAGCATGTGCAGCCTGCAGCTTTAAGACTTCAGCAAAAAATCATCCCAAGAGCACATCATTCATTCACCATGAGACACCGGAGACACCCGCGCGGTTAGTTCTGACTTTGCTCCTGTTACCTTTGGAAATAAAGGTCGTCAGGAGCTTGGACCCCGGTCGGTCGGTCGGTCGGTCCGTCGGTCGGTCGGGCTGTGCACTCAAGTCCCCGTCGCCAGCGCAGCGGCCCCGCCCTGCTTCCCGGGCGCGCGGGCGGGCGGGCGGACGAGCGGCGCGGGCGGGCGCAGGAGCGGCGCGGGCGGACGAGCGGCGCGGGCGGGCGCAGGAGCGGCGCGGGCGGGCGCAGGAGCGGCGCGGGCGGGGCGCGGGCGGGCGGGCGGACGAGCGGCGCGGGCGGGCGCAGGAGCGGCGCGGGCGGGCGCAGGACGGGCGGCGCGGGCGGGCGCAGGATGCCTCCCCCGGCTCCGCCCCCCCCCCAAACGCCGCTCCACGCCACCCAGGACGCCCCACAACCCAGGCGGCGACGAAGAACGGCCTCGCAAACAAGTCAGGATGCCGAATGATCACCGTTTAATTTCCGCTCTCACCGGCAAAACAGGCTGGGAGAAAAGCCAAGCAAGACGCAGCAGGCTCCGCAAGCCGACTGGCTGCTGGGCGTCCAGGAGGGAGACCAGGGTTCAGCCAGGCACAAAGGTCTCCATGGCAACAGCGAAGTTAGACCCCCACCGGCATTATTTATGCAACATTTCATCACAAAAGGCCCCTCCCTCTAGCCGGCCCGGCAAACTCTTATTTCGAATCTTCCCTTCTTTCGTCTGAATGTGTACCTGGGACCTTCCACTAACCTTATCTTAATAAGAGATAATAAAAACCAACCCTAACTGCAGCAAGGCCAACAGCAGAGAGGACAACACGACTCAGTGACTGCACACGGGCTCCGGAGAAGGGCGCACCAGGTTGCCCATAACCCATACTAAAGCCCACCCCAAGTGGCTTTGGCAGGTGGACGGTTGGTGGATAAATACACTTGTTTTAATTATTTCACTATTCTCATTGTGATTGGAGTTCAAAAGGAATTAAAAGGCTAACCTAAGATTCTACAGACTCACAGCAAAGAAGTTGTCCAGATGTTGACTTTGTGGCTAAATTTTACAGGACTAATTAAACCTTTTCTCACCTCTAGCTATTACACATGCAAACAAAATCTGAGTCTCTGGACTAAGACACAACTAAGAGATAGAAGGAAGCTGAGTTAATGGATAATAGATCCCAACATTTATATCAAAATACAGAAGGCCCTGAAGAAGTGCAGACTTGAGGGAAAAGAAAGTAGAGATGCACGAGTCTAATAGATGAGAGGGTAGTTTATGAAACTGCACTAACTAAACACTAAGGTGTCCATGTACGCAGAGAGAGACCAAAGAGCAGAATAAGAGAGAATCCAGAAATCAAGCCATTCTTACACCTGGTTTATGCACCTTAACCTTCATGCCAAAAATACGTGAAAAAGTAATTCCAGGTGGAACAGAGAGTCGACTACACATGACCAACTAAATCAATACCCCAAAATAAAATATGCATCACATGCATGACCTGAAAGGAACCAAGGTGTCTTCTGAAGACCACAACATGCTAATGATAAAAGATAAAAATTAGAGAATGGACCATAGTAATATTGGGAATTTTAATTTACTAACAGCACCATTAAGGAAGCAAAATTGTCCTCATGGAAGAGAATGTTTTTCTCATTTTCTGTATATTCACAGTGTCTCACATGCAATAGCAACCCAATAGAAAAATCAGATACACAATTAAAAAGCACTTCAAAACATAAGATACTTCATGGTCCATATGACCAATAAATAAATGGGAACATGAGGACTGGGGAGATGGGTCAAGGATTAAACTGCTTACCGTGCAAAAGTAACCAGAAATGCATGCATGCACATCATGACACATACCCATTCAAAAAGTGAAAATGTGACAATTTCCCTACTCATTAGAAACATATTATTAGCCAGGACAAAACATTGTTGCCTGCCCACTCACATGAATATAGGATACCTAATACTGGCCAGTGTTAGGTTTCAGCAGAACTTTCATATGTGAGTAGGGATGGAAAACAGTAACATAAATATGATCTTTCAACATTTTCTAAATTATTTCCATTTTCATATTTTCCTAAGCAGGGGATTTATTACGGCTTATGTGCCTACTCTACTTATCAGCAATTATCCTAGGAGGCATGGATAGAATATTTGCTCAGTAGGCCACCAGTGAGTCTACTGAAGATAGCTACTTCAGTAGTAAAAGTCCATAGTAGACACGTAGTAAATACTAGCTGATTAATGCATTAATATATTAGGATAAAGTGGAAATCATGTGAATTAGACTTATCTTCAATAAGAAAGACTAAACCATATTTGAAAAACAGTTTAAAATCTCAGAGTAATTTCAATCCCATATTTTTGTAATACACATCATGTGTGCATTTGAAAACAGGAATATTGTTGAGCTGTTAAATATTGTTTGTGTATGTGTCTGTGTTTGTGTGTGTTAAGTACACATGCATGGGCAGAGGACAAACTTAGGTGTCATTTCTCAGATGTCATCTTGTTTTGAGACAGGATCTCTCATTGGCCTGGAGCTCATTAACTAAGATAAACTGTTGGGCTAGTGAGCCTCAGCAGTCTCCCGGTCTCCTCCTCCCCAGTGATGGGATTATATGTACAATACTACGATTGGCTTTTTATATGGGTTCTGGGGATCAAACTCAGGTCATCAAGCACTTGACCAACTGGGCTATATCTTCAGACTGAAATTTTCTTAATTATAATCATTCACTTCAGAGGGTTTCACCCACATCCTTCTTAAATTTAATTTTTTTCAAAAGTAACTTTCAGGTTTTAAAAACTAAAAGCAAAACTCAAAAATAGAGAATAACCATGTTAGTGCCAGATTGTTAATTTTCAAATAATTAACTGGACTTTTGCTCGCTCGCTCCCCCCCTCCATCTCCATATATATATATATATATATATATATATATATATATATATATATATATACTAATAAAAAATTCCAATTGCAAAAGAAATAGCATTAACATAGAATACTTTAACATTATAACCAGAAACTTTTTATGATTAATAAGTAATTTTAAAATTAATATTTAACATTTGATAAAACTTTTGATATTTCAGAAACTTTTTGAAAGCTTAGAGTCTTTCCTGAAATTTTGGCTTTTCATTTTGTGAGAATCAGCATTCCATGTGAGAGCCTGTAATGCTATTTATTATCCTTCCAAACTCTAAGTTATAAAATTACACATGATGGACAGCCAAATTAATGAGGCTGCCTTCCAAGAGGCACGGTAAGCTCAGCACAGAGATGCTGCAGCAATTAAATAGTTGCAAGGAGTAATACTTTCAGGGACAGCTCAGCTTTTCATCTGTAGTCCAGCAGCTATCTCTGCTGCCCATGGCCATAAGAGATTGTACGAGGTGACAAAGCAAAGAAAAGGACAAAGGGAAATGGAAGAAGATGACAAACAAAGCTGGACCCCTGCCTGGCCGGGCAGTGTCAGCTAAGCAGATAAAACCCAGGCTGAAGTGCTGGTCCCTGCTGCTCTGAGCTCTCAAAACCTTGTGTTATATGCTAAACATAGGGCTCTCGGTACTAAGAGATCATGTGGTCATACATAGCTCATATCTGTCAATCACTATGCCTTGAACTCAAACACTAGGTAGGCAAGGAAGACGAAATCTCACCAATAAAACATGTTCTGGCTATTATTTTCTCTATCACAGTGTAAAACTCTTCCACGGGACCTAACACTAGGCAAGCTCCACGCTTGCTATCAGTTCACCTCAAACCAGAGCTGATGCTCTGACACTTTCAGCCCAAACACTCTCAGGGCAGCTCTCTATTCTGGCATGAAATTAATTTCTCTTTCTTAAAAGCAGTCTTGGTTTCTCAAACAGAATTTCATGAATTTGACCATCTTGGCAAATGGGTGTGATAAATGACCAATCCATGCAATCCATACCTTTATCTTTCTGGTGAAAATAAAGTTTGGAAACTAGAGTCTTCCAGTTACCAAATATAAAACAATGATTGAAAAAGAGTAAGTGCACAGTGCACTTTAAAAGCACGGTAACTAATGAAAGCAAAACAAATATATCAGCGTTACTCTAAATCTGTGTTTTTTATTCCAAATAATATCAACAAAACAAATACATAATTCTCATTTTTGAAGGAGGTTATCTCTTCTCACTCTGACACACATGCACATACATGCACAAGTGTGTATTGGCAGAGTGCAATACTTTAAATTGCAATGTATAGCTTCCTCAGGGTACAACTGGATGGACAGTATTCTGACCTCTTCTACAGCTCAAGCATATATTTCAGACACAATCTTTGAGGAAGTACCTCAATTTGTCCAACTACTAAGGACATTATTTCTTAGTCTTGGAGCGTTAAGAATAGAATTTTAGTGTTTGCATCGATACCGCATGTCTTGATTTGATATTCTTTTAACATCTATATAAAGTGGTGATCATGAATAATACTCTGTCAGAACAGAGTGGGCCCTGTTTCTTTGGCCGGATTTTGGTATTATGTCATTGCCCTTGGTAAAGACACCCAAAGAATACTAATGAGAAAACACACATGACTAGGCATTTTAAGTTATTCCCACAATGTGTTTGCCTAAGACACTAGCCAAAGAAACTACTAAAAACCCAAGTGCATGAACACACACACACAGAGGAGCCCACAGTGAGATTCAAATAGGTCAGAGAGATGCATTTGAATGTGTTGAAGTGCATTCTTAAAAACACCCATATCCAATGCATCAAATTCTATCTATATAAATATATCTGTTTAACTATTCCCTGAAGAATCTCCTCTACTGGGGCCCTGGAGCAAACTGTTCTGTAACTTTAAAGAGTTAACGGATGCTTTCAGCAACTAAATGTAGTCAGCCATGGTTCAGGAGCTCAGTCATCCAGATGAAGGACGTACAGACTGAGGCGGGCTCACTGTGACCAGCTCTCCTGTAATGCTAGCACTTCAGTATTCTCTCTGTGCGTTGATGTTGCTTCTCACACTTTGAAACAGATCTAATATCAATTAATATAACACACTACATCAGGGATCCTCCATGAGCTATACCATAGACCATATTTGTTACATTTTTTTTCTCAGATACCTAAACAACCTTCAAGTACATTCTCTGAACCATGGTGGGCTTGAGTTCACACAGAATAGGGGAGTGAGCTTAATGCAAAAGGATAGACTGATCTCTAATCAAAAGAATTTTGTTCAGAGTCATGGCAGTACGCATACTAAGCTAATGTGCATCACAGCAGGATCAGGGCCTTATCACTTTTTGGTATATTATATTGTACTATGAGAATTTTGGACAGTTTTTATAAGACTCTGTGACTCCATCTTTCTCTGTTTGTGGCCATTAGAAAGAACAACAGCACGCTAAAATCAGGGGACATAACAGTATGTTACAATCTACATTGGTTGAAGAATTACTATTGTTTTCTTCAAAATAAGAGGTTATTTTTTTTTAATTTGGTTACAGCCCTATGATGGCTCCTAAACACCAAAAGTCCTCTCTCTTTGTGGCTTCAGTATGTCTGTTACACAATCACCCCTCGGCATTTACACAACTACGCTGACTCATGAAAGGGCTGGGTGAACAGTGGAGGTTTACTCAGCTTTGTGTTGCATGCTATGCCTCCAGTTCTTGCTCCATTCCTGTGGAGTCATAGCCCCAGGGCTATCTCACATCCAATCTTCTCATTAAGCACTTCCTCACCACGTATAACTGTACTTGTTATTTTGAAGATAATGAAGGGTATCTTAGCTACTTTGCTTGTTGCTATGACCAAATATCAGACAAGAAGCTGGCTGCCCTCTTCTGTCACCATGCCTTCCACGACCTGATGGACTGGACTCCCTGGAACTGTAAGCCAGAATAAACCTCTCCTTCCTTAAACTGTTCCTGGCCTTGGGTATTTGGTCACAGTGACAAGCAGCAACTTTCCCTTTCAACAGGCCTCCTGTGAAAAGTTTATAAATGGGAAGGAAGAGTGGGCATGTTTATTTGTTATTCTTCTAATGACAGAAGTGAAGATGAAGAGAAGAAAATTATCAGTACCCATGACAGTTCATGGAAGTACTGGACTTATGCAAAAGCAGTAAGTGCAAGGACAGGCTTTCTATATAAATTACATCCAGGTTAATATTCATTAATGACTCACTCAAAAAAAAAAACATCAAAGGGAAGTTATGTGCCTAACACAATAATAATAATAAATAAAAGATATGTTGTTGTAGCAAATCATGATGCCACATAATTCCTGGAAAATTTAAAGAAATAAAATGTGTCAAATAAAGAAAGGTAACTATCCTGAAACACTATGCCTCAAGCAGGTATTTCATTTAATAAGTCTGTTGCTGTTACCTTCACATTGCTGGCACAAAGGACACGACCAAAAGCAGCCTGTGGGAGGAAAGGGTTTAATTTGGCTTACAGACTAGATGGGAAGCTCTATGGTGGCAGGGAAAAAGTGGCATGAGCAGAGGCTGGACATCATTAGTGCCTGGAAACATTAGGTTGACAACAGCAGAAAGAGAGGGTGCCAAAAACTGCCAAGGGAAAGCTGGTTATAACACCATATGCCTAACCCCAACAACACACCTCTTCCAGCAAGCCTGCACATTGCCATCAGCCGGGGACCTAGCATTCAGCACACATGAGTTTATAGGGTACTCCTAATTCTGATCATCACATTCTGCCCCTGGCCTCCATAAACTGATAACCATCCATGATAGGAAATACAATGCATTCAATCCAACTAAAAATGTTTCCATACTTTTCTCAATCTCAACACTATTCAAACATCCCAATAGCCCATGGTCTCTTATGTATTAGACTGTGAAATCAAAATAACGTAATAGCGAGCTGGAGAGATGGCTTAGTGGTTAAGGCGCCTGCCTCCTAAGCCTAAGAACTCTGGTTCCAATCTCCAGCAGTTCCAATCTCCAGGTCCCATGTTTAGCTAGATGTAAAGTGATCCAAGGGCACAATGCTGCACTTGCCCACAAGGGGGCGCGTGCATCTGGATTTCGTTCACAGCAGCTGAGAGACTGCTGGCGCGCCCATTCTCTGTCTCCCTCTACCCTCTCTCTCTGTGTCTCTCTCTAAAAATAAAAAATAAATTAATTAATTAAATAAATTAAAAAAAAATAACGTACTAGCACAGAGTAAATATTCACACCGTAAAAAGGGCATTGGGCATAGAAAGGAAAGAATAACCAGTACCAAATCTCAAACAAACAAGACAAGCATCAAATTCCACAGCTTCAAGTCCAACATCTTTAACCAATGACAAAGTCTCGGGAGTTCCAATTACTCCCCTCCAGCTGAGCTGCTCACAGACAGGGTGGCACTCCATTCTGAGCTGGCAGCTCTCTTTGGTAGCTGTCCCACAGTTCTGGCATCTCCAAACCATCCTTGGGTCTACATGCAAACCACAATCTGTCATGCTTCAGCTTATTGGGCGTCCATGCAGGGAATCCAGCAAACCTGCTTCCCATTGCCCAGAGGCTGTATCTAAAAAGCCAAACCATGTTGCAATCCAATGATCCTCTCCTTCCTGCACTTGTTACACTAGATAGTCACCAGGTAGGCTACCAAATTTGTTAATCCAGAGGGGGGGGGTGGATAAAACCAACACTGAAGAGCAAGACATTCCTTCAGCATTCAGGACTCCTGCTTTCAAGAATTCTAGTTCTTCCTGCTGTCCCAATGAAAGTGGCACAGCTAGCCCCATCTCAGTGGTGCAATCTCTCAAGTAATTGCAGCTGAAAGGGAGATTCTCTAGCCTGGAATTTTCATTTCTTTCTGTGCCATCTGCATGTTCACACCCATCCACTTCTATGCAACACAACCCTACATGAGTTCTCAGTAAATGGCAGCAAGCTTCTTACACAAACCACCTTTAGCCCCCTCTGGACAAAGTGCTTGGTTCCCATCATAGGACAAACCTCACAGGTGGCAGTTCTTACTCCATTTATGTCTTTCAAACACTGACCAGAATGATCCCAGAAGGATCTACTTAGAGTACTACAGGGGTCTCTTATTTCAAGGTTTCACATCCTTCCACATTCTTCCCACAAGTCAGTTCCATAAGACCAAAACCCACCCAGGATTCTAACAGCAACTACCCCACTGCCCTGGTTCCAATTTAACTGTTGCAGTTAAATTGCACATTGCTGGTACAACGCATCCAAGTGATAGCAGCTTGTGGGAAAAACGGGTTTATTCTGGTTACAAACTTCAAGGGAGGATCTGTTATAGAAGGGGAAAACACGGCATAAGTGGAAGCTGGACATCACTTACTAGCCAACATCAGGTGGACAACAGTTGCAGAACAATGTCAAGACTATCCAAGGGAGGCTGGCTGTAACACCCCTAAGCCCAACCCCCAACAACACACCTCCTCCGTCAAGGCTTTAATCCCTAAGATGACACCAGTTGGGCACCTTGCATTCAGAACACATACGTTTGGGGGGCACCTATTAAAACTACCACAAGTGTTTTTTTTTTTTTTTTTTTTTTAAGCATTTGTCTTCTCCATGTTTTGCACAGCAACATATTTAGATAGAGTAATTCAATGACATTATTGGAGCTTTATCCGGTGACTAATGAATGAAAATTTGAAGTTGCCAAAATTAGGTTGTTCCACGTGTAGTAGTATTTTTTTTCTCATTATACCCACACTGACATGTTTTAGCCAACCCACAGATTACAAAACTGTTTCTACCTATCTGAGTTAGATGGGTGCCGAAGGTAAGGCATGCCAAAGAGTGCAGTCTGTGGCACGTCAGGGCACTAATGTTTCCACTGGGGTTCCTAGGCATGCATTCTTGTTTCCATGGTGATAAGTGGCAAGTGGACACATCTTTGTAATTTCCAAAGAGTGATACTGTGTGCCTGGGTACCTTACAGGTAGAAACTTCTGGTTATTTGATGGCATTTCTTTTTCATCACGAGATGCTTGATTTACGTGCTATGGAAAGACAAAGTTGGCAATAACTTCCAAGATGCATTCATTGCATGGATTTTCAGTAAAGTTTTCTGTTGAAACATAATTCTGGGACTGGAGAGATGGCTTAGCAGTTAAGGCATTTGCCTGCAAAGCCAAAGGCTCCTGGTTCGACTTTAGGACAGACATAAGCCAGATGCACAAGGGAGCACATGCATCTGGAGTTCATTTGCAGTGGCTGGAGGCCTCAGGGCACCCATTCTCTCCCTCTCTCTTGCTGTCAAATAAATAAATAAAAATAAAATCTTTTTTAAAAAAATTCTGAAGCACAAACATAAATATGGACCTGAGCTTAAATGATCTATGACCAAAGTATGTGACTTCAGTTTCCTCTTTACAGGCCATCTGTGTTTTCTTCATTTGATAGAGTTGAATAACCAACACAGTCATCAAATTACTTAATATCAGTGTTGGACACATTTATTATTATGGTAGATGCAGAGTTACATTAAGCATATAAGGCACACTAAAGCAAAAACTGTGTTTAATGTATACTGAATATTTTCCAAAGATTCATTAAGTACATTGGTGCCTTGTTTATCTAACTATAAAAAATAAGCCAACAATTAAACCAATAAACACATCTCTTTCAATGAAGACCAGGCTAGGGCATTGCAATCCGCTATCACTGAACAGGACACTTTTGGACAATACGATTAAGGAAAGGTTTGATCAGGAACTAAATGCCAGCAATGATCACAACTACCATGGCACAGTAGTGAGAAGGATAAAGTCTTGGTGGTCTACATGCCACAGGAACAACACAGAGTTTGTCTGCTGATTGGACTGTGACTGACAGATAGAGTCTGAATCTAAGTGAAAATAATGAAAAGACTCCCAAGTATGATGAATATTGTCCTGGGTGATACACTGTTTTCATAAACAAGTATAGAAATATTTCAGTTCTTCATCTGTAACATTAAAGTGTAACTGAAAAAAAACATGTAAATATCTGCATCGGCATATGAATCAATAAAAACATTTTAAGAACACATTTGATCTGTTCATGACATAAACATGTTAGTTGACAACTATAGGAGTATTACAATTTATGTTTCCACAATGTCATGTCAATCATTTTTGTGAGCATGATTTAATGGAAAAAGCCATCTACATGCCCCATCACTTTGTGTAGAAGACGTCTTTCCATACTGCAGAAAGGGGTATTGCTCTATAGCAATCATAGCTTTTTGCAAAAATGTTTTATTGCAAAAGAATATGTATTAACAAATTTAATTCAGATTATTAAAAATAAAATTTAGACTGGGCAAGGTGGCACACGCCTTTAATCCCAGCATTTGGGAGGCACAGGTAGGAGGATCGCCACGAGTTCAAGGCCACCCTGAGAATACAGAGTGAATTGCAGGTCAGCCTGGAATAGAGTGATAACCTACCTTGAAAAACCAAAAAATTAAAAAATAAATAAATAAAATTTAAGTGTCTAAATGTTAATGTGGTCTCTTTAAAAACCTCTAATCACTTTAAATTTTATTTTATTAGATTTAATTGGAAATATTTAATTCTCCATTTCTCATGATTCATTATGATTTTAAGAACTCATAAGTTTCTAAATGAGAAAATATGTCATAATACTAATATATGAATATATCTGTTGCCTTATGATTTACAAAATTATTTTAAATGAATTATGTCTTTTGATCTTCTTAATAGTCTTTCAAGAGTCATTAAAATCTAAAACCAGAAAGATATTATGAATTTAATAAGTAAGGTAATTTATACCAACGCATTCTATTTAGGAAGCTAAGTTGGTAGGTTAATTATGGAAAATACTCAGGCAAATATTAAAATACATCAAGGAACTTGGGCTGGAGAGATGGCTTAGTGGTTAAGGCGCCTGCCTCCTAAGCCTAAGAACGCTGGTTCCAATCTCTATCTAGGTCCCACGTTTAGCCAGATGCAAAGTGACGCAAGGGTGCAATGCCACACTTGACCACAAGGGGGCACACACATCTGGATTTCATTCACAGCAGCTGAGAGACTGATGGCGCTCCCATCTCTATCTGTCTCCTCTCTCTCTCTCTCTGTCGGTCTCTCTCTGTGTCTCTCTCCAAAAAATAAATTAAAATAAAAAAAAATACATCAAGGAACTCAAGAATTGCTCACTAAGTAATGCACTTACATACTAATATATCACAGGTGATTTACCTAACCCCTTTACCATCAAACCGTTCACCCAAGAACTTTATAGAGTTTTATTCTTCCTTAATCACCATCTTGTGTTCCCAACATTCACACAGGTAGGAACATTACTCTAAAAGTATGAACATTAGATGACACTGATAGTAAGTATATGAAAAAAATAGATAATTCAATTTCAATTTTTATGAAAATTAAGAAGTTTGAATCCATTTTTAAAGAGCACCATCATAAATTTCTACCATGAGAAATGACTCAAAGAAATACATGCATGCTTCGATACTAAAGTAATCATGATGAAAACGTTAAAGGTGAAGACATATTTGAGTTATTTGCTTTCATTCTTAGTATCAAGAATAGTTTAATGGTTTTCATCATCTGGGAAGATTTGGGCATGCAAAACAACACAAAAGAATATTTCAGGCTAGGTCCCCAGAGACATGTGTCAGTATGCATAATAATGATGGTGACATTCGATAGCACTATTCAAACACTTTCTTGGCAGTCACAGCAAGAAACAAGCTGCTGCCCTTTGGCCACGGAGACTGGAGTGTCTCTTCCAGTCATCTGTCCAGATGGAAGAGTGACACGCAGAGCCACGAGGGACATTAATGGAGCAGACTTGCAATAATCAGAGAAAAAGACAAAACAACAGACATGCCATTTTCGCTTTAGAATTTTTTTTTTCTTAAAAAAATTCAACTAAAGTGAATATTGTTTTTTCACTTATCAAGTTGGGAATATTAAAATATAATGATGGTTAAAGAAATTCTGTATCTATTACTCTGTTCCCCTGGGGGCCTAATATCAGTGATGAGGTACATGGGGAACATTACATCATACTAAATGTTATTATGCTTCATTAAAATATTTTTAATATTTCATTTATTAGAGAAATAACAGAGAAAGAGAATGGGTACACCAGGTCCTCTAGCCACTGCAAATGAACTCCAGACACATGTGCCAATTTGTGCATCTGGTTTATGTGAGTACTAAGGAATTAAACCTAGATCCTTAGGCTTTGCAGGCAGGTGCCTTAACTGCTAAGCCATCTCTCCAGCACCCATTAATTTTTTGTTTTGTTTTGTTTCTCGAGGAAGGGTCTCACTCTGGCCCAGGCTGACCTGGAATTAACTATGTGGTCTCAGGGTGGCCTCAGACTCACGGCGATCCTCCTACCTCTGCCTCCTGAGTGCTGGGATTAAAGGCGTGTGCCACCATGCCCGGTAAAATATTTTGATAAATATAAATCAATCAATTAGTATTATAAAAGGCAAAATACTGGTAGGGCCATTGTCTATGCTAGTATAAAGAATATAAAAGAGAGAACTCCACATCAGGTGCCCTATAAACTGAACTCTACACATTTCACTTGGAACTCTGCTACACACTGGCCAGCAGGATGGAATGATTTGGTTGCGTTGCAAATCTTAATAAGTCTCCAGCTGCACACTAAAAAAAAAGTAATCACTTAGTTTTGAACTTTCTTCTTTGTCAACGTAGTTTCCAAAGGTAAGCATTTGTTAGATCAATATATGCTACCACCAGCCATCCCATGACACAAACACAGTTTATCTACATTTTACTTGCTAATGTCATAGTTGCAGTTGTTGAGCCTTTCAACATTAATATCCCTTGCCAATATAATCATTTATATGCTGCACCGGAGTTATCAAAACCTTTCTTATCCTTAGGCAAGCAATATCATGTCTCCACATACCTGCGATGAAAGTGAATTAGACTGTATTCCCAAAGGAATCCAGTATAAGTGGCTAATTATAGACTTTGTTACATGTGACTTTATTATCAAATTATTTTTCTATGAAATGTAAAACCCTGGAAGGAATTTTTCCTTTTAAAAAAAGATAATGAATATTGACAAACCTTGAATTTATAATAAATTATAAATATTTGCACAGAAATCTTTTTCTAGGTCAACACATTGTTAACTTGAAAAAAAAATCTGTTATTTTCCCATTCATTTATTTATTCATCCATTTATCTATTCATTCGCCCAAAAATAATAGCTATTAAGCACCTAATCTATTCTGGGTACTTTTCTGAGGAGCAGTAAAGTTGAAAGATATAACAATACTCTCACAGCAGTTACAGTTCATCTTTAATTTGGAGGCATTCTATATTTAATATCTGCTTCTTTTTCTTCTTGAAACTCAAATTTATATCTCTTAAGCAAGTCCATCTATATATTTATACAGTAAGTATTTCATCAAGATCTAGCAAACTGAACTTTTCCCTTTTAAACTGATGAATTCACACCTTGAAAACAGCTCACAATTCTCTACAGTAAGTATTTCATCAAGATCTAGCACACTGAGCATTTCCCCTTTAAACTGATGAATTCACACCTTGAAAACAGCTCCCAAATCCAGTGCTACTGGTTACTTCCCTACCTCATTCAAATGACAGAAATAAAGTTGATAATATTACACGTTTGCAATCATTCATATTCATAGACTGTTTTACATTCTCCCTCTCAAGTTTCAGTTGCTGGACTGTGGTTTATTGGGTGACTAGGTTTTGAAATAAAGACCAGGGTTGTTTTAGGCAGTAGTCTGTTGAAGTAGCCCATGATGTCACCATCATCCAGTTAGTCACAACACTTACAGACACTTTTCCTGCTCTTATGAGTTGGAAAAAACCCAAGACTAGTCTTTGCACAAAGTTCTTCATGTATATAACCAACAATTTTTTTCCACTGCAAAGGGAGAGCTATTTCTTTTAAAGAAGGATTGAAGATTGGAAGTTGCTTGCTTCAGACCACCAACCTGGTGTAGATGAGGCACGAGTCTGGACAAAGTTCTACCTTCAAGGCTGCAGCCTTCAACATCCCAAGGCCACCTGCTTTCTCCAAGGAGCGGTCACTAGTTCCCTCTCTTCAGGCTCTAATTCTTCAAATAATATCCCTTGCCTGGCCGCACACCCAGGTATTTCCAATTGTAAAGTATTACCTGAAGGCAAACAACAACTATGTTCCAAGATCTCAACAATATATCTTACTGAAACGACTGTTTGGGCATTGTCACATTACACGAGACATTTTATGAAGCATTTATAACTCTATCTGTGAGTGAGGGGAAGAAAGGTTTTGTGAGTATTTTTGTTTGTTTTAAGTCGAGCTGTGCTTGAACATTTGCTCTTCTCTGGACTAGGACAGGTGTAGCTGAAATTGAATTAGTGTCCATCAAGCTTGGGTCTCAAGTTGTGAAGCAACAGGCACCTGCTTTCTATTGAGTCCATGGGTGGAGTGGAGAAGAGGTGGACGAGCTTTAGTTCCTGGACCCCCCCCCCCCATCAAATGCTTCCCATTGTAACCTTTCCTCTTTGCCCAAGAAAGTTTTCTTTTGGTGCCATAATAATTTTTTTCAGGCATCCACTATATAATTTAACTATAAAATACTATGTAAATACATTAATAGTACTTGAAGATTATTTACCTGTGCTTTAATAAAAGGATGATTAAAAAGCTGATCTGGTACAGGAAGGATTGGAAGCGGGAACAGTTCTAAGGAGTTCCAGTTAAAACAACAGGCGTCCTTGTCTCAAGTGAAATTTCATTATGTATAAAACTGGAACTGCACATGGACAGTACAGTAAAAATAGTTGCACAAAGCTGGGCGTGATGGCGCATGCCTTTAATCCCAGTACCTGGGAGGCAAGGTAGGAGGATCGAACGCTGTGAGTTCAAGGCCACCTTGAGACTACATAGTGAATTCCAGGTTAGCCTGGGCTAGAATGAGACCCTACCTTGAAAAAAAAAAAAAAAAAAAAAAAAGGAACCTTTGTGGTCAAGGGCTTTGTCTAATTGGAATTTGTTTTCTTTACCGAGTCAGAGCAACTCCCAACACAGTGACACAAACCAGCACTCGTGCTTATGAGATGAATGTATATGTGGGGAAGCAGCCAGCTGACTTCCATAGGAAACTGAACAACACTGTGCCATGGCTGTTCATGTTGAACAGAACAGACAAGAGTTTGACATTCCAGTGGGACGTCTCACACAGTTACCATACACTAGAGATAAACTAGAAGCTTCCCCATGATTTGATCAGCAAGAAAGAAAAAGGAAATAGGGGACAAAGGCATGGCATACTTAGTAAAGCACTTGCTCAGCAAGCGTGAGAATTGGAGCTCAGATTCTCCAGCCCCCACACACGTGACAGGTGACTGTGCATCACTCCTGGAAACCCAGCACTTGTAAGTGGAAGCAGCAGATTCCTAGGAAATACTGGTAATCTAGACTAGGGGAATGGGGTGGGTTCTGGCTTCAAGGAACAGACTCTGCCTCAGAAAATAAGGAGGAAAATGATCACAGAAAACCCCACTATCAACCTCTGACCTTCACATTCACGTGCATACGCATTCGTGTATACCTGCATGCACAGAACAGCCACATGCACCTTAACACACTGAGATACATGAATACACATACACTGGCCATAAAAGAGAATTGTTAGGTAAAAAAGTAGGGTCCCCGAGCAGCAAACGAACTGTTGTAGGTCATATTAAAGTGTAGAATGTATTTTGAGTACTAAAAGAAACCAGAAGAGAGATCCAGGTATCATGACCTGGTAAGGATGGTTGTGAAAAAGATCAGCTTAATGTATTACCAAGAACAAAAGAACGTGCATAAGGAGGGTTGGAGAGATGGCTTAGCGGTTAGGGTGCTAGCCTGTGAAGCCCAAGGATCCAGGATCGATTCCCCAATACTCACACAAAACCAGATGCATTGGAGTTTGTTTGTAGTAGCTAGGGACCCTGATGCACCTATATTCTCTCTCTCTTTCAAATAAATAAAAAATAAAATATTTTTAAAAAAGAAAATGCATAAGGAAAATCTTGAACCACAAGAAGAGACATTTTGATAACTTAATTCCTGGAACATGTGACTGTGACTACATGTTAAAAGACTTTTTACAGATGCAATTAAATTAAGATGAGGACATTGGGGTGCCATATGACAATTGTCCTTGTAAGAAAAAGATGAGGCAGGAAAGCAGCTCACAGGGAGCGCATCCTGTAACGCTGACAGCCCCGGTCATTGTTGGGCTTGCACGAGCTGAGGAAGGACATCCAGGGCAGAAGCTGTGCAGAGAGCTGGGCTTTCACCTCACAGACTTGGGAAACAGCCTTTCCGAGACACCTTGAACTTAGACTCTGGCTTCCAGAATGAGAAAGACTAACTTGCTATTGTTTTAAATAAATAAGCACACACTTAGTAGCACTTTGTTAGAGCAGTACTAACACATAATGTACACAAGCAATGCAATGCTGGGAAAGTGGTCTCTAGACAGACATGCAGATGCATTTTGAGCAATGCAGCCTTATGTGTAAAACACATTATCACCCACATTAAAATGAAACAGATGAAAATATCATAAGAAAAAAAGCATTTAACAAATTATACCAGTAATCATATATCTTTAATTATTCAATTTTAAGATATATATATATATATATAAATTTTGAAGTCTAAACTGGACTAGATGTTAAATTTTCTTGTGTTACATGATCCAATAATCTAATTTAAATCAATAAATACAAATTATTTTGGATATTTATGCTTTATGAAAAATTATGGAAAGAAAAATGTTCAACAGACTTGATTACAAATCCACTGATTCATGAGACCCCTTGTGTTGATCCAAATAATGATTTATTTAACATAGAACAGTTAAAAATGTCAAGCTGTCAACAACCCAAATGGCATACATTCAAAACTTGAGCTGAAAGTGTGTGAACACGGCAGGCTTCTAACCCCCTCCAACTTAAAAAGGAGCGCACCTTCTGCTTGTAGCAGAAATTGATATGTAATGAGGCCTCACACGAGGAAGGTGTTTAAGGTTGACACTATGCATTAAAAGAAATACTCAAATGCATTATACAACATAAAAAAGAACCTAGGGGGAAATACTCATAAAACAGAGCACCTCTGTATTTTGTCAACAACTTGCAACAAACCCCGAAAGCAAAGATGTCATCTTAACGTGCTATGCTAAATGCGAAGGGGACTGATGAACCGCAATGGAAATCATGAACAGTTCTTTGAAATCTGAATTGGTATGGTTCATAGAAAACAAACAAACAAACAAACAAAAAAAACCCACCTAGTTTGGAAATAGAAGACGAATGCATTGCTGCTAGCTCAGCCAGCCCAAGGCATTAAACACCACCCATGTGCTGATAACTCCCAATGCTTTCACCTCAGCTCTGCCCTCCCCAGAGAGCAACGGACTCACTCCCCCAACTGCCTACCTCGGGGTATTTGTCTACCAGACTTCTCCAAGTTCATACACCAGGATAGAGTTGTTATTTCTTCCTTCACCCTCATCTCGTCCCCTCCAGGGCTGTCTTCTTTCCTTGTCATGCTCCCTCTGTGAGATCATCAACATCGCAGGGGACAGAAACATCAAAGAGACTGCAAAGAAGTCCCTTCCTCACACCTCCCGAAACACGACAGACAGAGGGGGTGCTCCTATTATACTGTAAACTATACCCTGAAACCCTTCATATCTTCTCCACTGTTGGCAGTCAGCCTTCCATCTCTAGTTTAGACTTCTGTCTGGGTGCTGGGCACCCCTGTAAACCAGCTTCTCAGGAGGCTGAGTTGGAGAAACACAGCTGCTCCCAAAATCAAGATCAGCTCGGTCAGCACACTGAACCCTTATCTCAGAAAGTAAATAAAGCAACAATAAAACAAAATACACTTCTTCGAGAGCATACTGCATGGTTTCACTTTCTCTCTTGCTTCTGACCTCAACCTACTATGCCACTCAGTTGTCCTTCCACAGACTTGTCTGACTTCTTATTCATATAGTTTCACTTGTTTGCTTGCAATGTTGAAGTGGCTTACTGTGAATCATTGCTCTTAATTTCATCATCTTCACAGTGTATCACAGTTACATGATCCTGCTGGATTCTCCCTTCTTAATGTCGTCGTCGTCATCATCATCATCATCATCATCATCTCTATAATACATGAAGTGCCTGAACCTGCTGGATCCTCCCTGAACATCATCACCTCCACCATCTATCACAGAGTGCCCAATCCTGCTGCATTCTCCCTTCTTCTTCTCCTCCTCCTCCTCCTCTTCAACATCATCATAATCACCTGCAGCAGCAGCAACATCTCTATAACCCATCACAGAGTACCTGACCCTGCTGGATTCTCCATTACCGTCATCACCCCCCCCCATCTAGCATACAGTTCTGACCCTGCTGGATTCTCCATTACCATCATCACCACCCCCCCCATCTAGCATACAGTACCTGACCCTGCTGCGTTCAACAGGCCACTGTCTTCTCTGACTTGATTTTTTCAGTCCTTTCCTCATTTTCATTTTACCAAATTGCAACCATGTTGTAGCATTTCTTACTCAGATACATGCAATTCCTTCAGCCTGAGCACTCCTCCCCTGACCCACAGTCTGAACACACTTGACTTCCCCCTCAGCTCACACTGCCACCCACTTCCACTTACTCACAAATTTTCTGCCGTATGTGTTTTGTGTTCTTCATACCACTCAACATTCACTGTCACTATAGCTACGGATTCTTTTAAAATCTTTTTGTTCACATATTAATTACTTCCTCCAGGAAGTCAATGTGACCTAAAAATATGTCTTCCTATTCACTTTTCACATAGTGTGTGTTTTTCTTCCTTTTATGTGAATTATGAGTGGTTGTTTTATGTTTAAAGCTACTTTTTCTCTTAAAATCAGGAAAAAAAGCATTTTCTCTAAGAGAATGTACAACTTTCTAAATAGTAGAATTCTGTTGACCCTCTGTCACGACCGTAGTTGGTTTCAAGTGCGGGGGAACTGATAAAGGCTTGCTGACACTAATGAAAGAATGACATTCTTGAGATTTGGAGGGCAGTCTGTTTCATGGATCTCAATAATGGACCAGATTACAATACTTTGGGCTACTACAGATGAGAAAGGCAACACTCAGTGGTGAAATGGCAAAATGGAACATACTGTCTGCAGGTGAGAGTGTCCTGGAGCCTTGTGAGGATGTCTCTGGACCAAGATGACCTGGTCCCGGAGAGGTCTGAAGCTACCTGCCAAGTTACACTTGACATTGAGAGCTCCCTCCTCTCCTCCCCCTCCACTCAGATCTGCACCTCATGGGCACAGGGTGATAAACTTACAAACACTCTCCACCTGGCCAGGCCATATGAACCTTTTACCATTACAGCTTCTTCCTAAGAAAATCACATTGAGAATCCTTTAACCTACACAACGACCTCCTTTAAATACGAGCAGAAGCTTAGAACTGATTTATCTGACAGCAATTTGGTTTCAGTCCTAGTATTTGTTATGTTGATTGATGGTAACAATGTAAGTGCCCATGACAGAGTTTTACTGCCCACTCCTGACACGGAGTGCTAGTTACTTCCCCGCATGCTGAGCTCCTTCCCACCGCCCGACTGACCGCTGAGTGCAGGTCACTGAATGGAGCTCAGGCTAAGTCAGACCTGGCCGGCCCAGTGATAGTAATGACCTTCGTAAAAGCGAAAGCTCAATCAACGCTTGTCCAAGTTGCAGAGGACAAGCTTGACCTTGAATTGTCAAGAAAACAATACCAACAACCTCATTCATCCTCGTACACGGAACCTTCAAATAGTAAAGGTTCTAACTACTTACTTAAAAATGTTGACGCATTTGTTTATAAACAGCTAACTTGGGCTGCAGAGATGGCTTAGGGGTTAAGGTGCCTGCCTCCTAACCCTAAGAACACTGGTTCCAATCTCCAGCAGTTCCAATCTCCAGGTCCCACGTTTAGCCAGATGCAAAGTGACGCAGGGTGCAATGCCGCACTTGACCACAAGGGGGCGCACACATCTGGATTTCATTCGCAGCAGCTGAGACACTGCTGGCACACCCATCTCTGTCTTCTCTCTCTCTCTCTCTCTCTCTCTCTCTCTGTGTGTCTCTCTCCAAAAAAATAATAAAAAATACAGTTTTTTTTAAACAGCTAACTTTTACCATGACCTCTTAACCAGTTATACAAGGGTTATAAGACAGCAAGATATCCCAATTATGGTGTGAGAAACTGAGGCCTAGAGAAGAGAAGTGGCAGATCCACGTCCACAGGCAAGTCAGTGCTAATGCCAGAAAGCTGACTGAGATTTTGTCCCAGCCATGGAAAGCAGGTCTCAACTCTCTGTCCACGGAGCTCACCATTTAGGTTCTAACAGCGATCCTGTAGCTGGTAAATAACAGCACTACTTTAGATATGCCAAGTGGATTGTCGTAAAACATGCTTCTCAAACCTTCCTCCACAGAGGTCTATTTGTGGAGAGCGTGACAACATCCTGTTTCTGAGAGAGGCATATGCAGATCTGGTTGTGCCACTGCCTTGTGGAGTTACCCTGCATAGTTGCTGAGGGTGACAATACTACGACACACCATGGAGGATGCTCTTCTTGAAGAAATTCTGCCCAAGGCAAAGACCTTAGAGTTCTATTAATTAGGAACCAAGAGTTAGGACATGAATATAGTCTGTTATCAGAAAAGTCTAAGAGCAAACCTGCCAACTTCAAAACACGTTCAGTTTCATTTTAAGGTAGACTTTGGGTTATCACTTTTTCATGCAGTCTACTTACTTTAATTTTATACCATGCATATCAGCATATAATACTGAAGGTTTTCCTTGAAGCCAGCACATGTAGAGGAAGCACACAGCCCACACTGGTGTACACACAGGCCAAGAGTACCTATTTCCCTCTAACATCACTCCTGCAAAGCCTAGCCCTCGCTTTCCAGTCTTTGTTGGCATGGCTCCTATAGTTGGAATCTCCTACCAGCCACCATACCTCCTTCATGCTCAGCTGAACCTTTTCTCATTCTTAAGCAAATGTCAACCATCACAGGAAGATGTGTCATCACTCACGGAGATGAGCCTCCGCAGCCCTTACATGTGTGACAGGTGTCTAGTCTACATGTGTGGCAGATGTCTAGTCTACACGTGTGGCAGGTGTCTAGTCTGCATGTGTGGCAGGTGTCTAGTCTACATGTGTGGCAGGTGTCTAGTCTACATGTGTGGCAGGTGTCTAGTCTACATGTGTGGCAGGTGTCTAGTCTACATGTGTGGCAGGTGTCTAGTCTACATGTGTGGCAGGTGACTAGTCTACATGTGTGGCAGGTGTCTAGTCTACATGTGTGGCAGGTGTCTAGTCTACATGTGTGGCAGGTGTCTAGTCTACACGTGTGGCAGGTGTCCAGTCTACATGTGTGGCAGGTGTCTAGTCTACATGTGTGGCAGGTGTCTAGTCTACACGTGTGGCAGGTGTCCAGTCTACATGTGTGGCAGGTGTCCAGTCTACATGTGTGGCAGGTGTCTAGTCTACATGTGTGGCAGGTGACTAGTCTACATGTGTGGCAGATGTTTAGTCTACAGTCTGGCAGGTGGTGTCTACATGTGTGGCAGGTGTCTAGTCTACATGTGTGGCAGGTGACTAGTCTACATGTGTGTGTGGCAGGTGTCTGTCTAGTCTACATGTGTGGCAGGTGTCTAGTCTACATGTGTGGCAGGTGACTAGTCTACATGTGTGGCAGGTGTCTAGTCTACATGTGTGGCAGGTGTCTAGTCTACATGTGTGGCAGGTGACTAGTCTACATGTGTGGCAGGTGACTAGTCTACATGTGTGGCAGGTGTCTAGTCTACATGTGTGGCAGGTGACTAGTCTACATGTGTGGCAGGTGTCTAGTCTACATGTGTGGCAGGTGACTAGTCTACATGTGTGGCAGGTGTCTAGTCTACATGTGTGGCAGGTGTCTAGTCTACATGTGTGGCAGGTGTCTAGTCTACATGTGTGGCAGGTGACTAGTCTACATGTGTGGCAGGTGTCTAGTCTACATGTGTGGCAGGTGTCTAGTCTACATGTGTGGCAGGTGACTAGTCTACATGTGTGGCAGGTGTCTAGTCTACATGTGTGGCAGGTGTCTAGTCTACATGTGTGGCAGGGTGACTAGTCTACATGTGTGGCAGGTGTCTAGTCTACATGTGTGGCAGGTGTCTAGTCTACATGTGTGGCAGGTGTCTAGTCTACATGTGTGGCAGGTGACTAGTCTACATGTGTGGCAGGTGTCTAGTCTACATGTGTGGCAGGTGTCTAGTCTACATGTGTGGCAGGTGACTAGTCTGGCAGGTGATGTGTGGCCTAAATGTGTGGCAGGTGACTAGTCTACATGTGTGGCAGGTGTCTAGTCTACATGTGTGGCAGGTGACTAGTCTACATGTGTGGCAGGTGTCTAGTCTACACATGGTGGCAGGTGACTAGCATGTGTGGCAGGTGTCTAGTCTACATGTGTGGCAGGTGACTAGTCTACATGTGTGGCAGGTGACTAGTCTACATGTGTGGCAGGTGACTAGTCTACATGTGTGGCAGGTGACTAGTCTACATGTGTGGCAGGTGTCTAGTCTACATGTGTGGCAGGTGTCTAGTCTACATGTGTGGCAGGTGACTAGTCTACATGTGTGGCAGGTGTCTAGTCTACATGTGTGGCAGGTGTCTAGTCTACATGTGTGGCAGGTGACTAGTCTACATGTGTGGCAGGTGTCTAGTCTACATGTGTGGCAGGTGTCTAGTCTACATGTGTGGCAGGTGTCTAGTCTACATGTGGCAGGTGCAGGTGACTAGTCTAGTCTACATGTGTGGCAGGTGTCTAGTCCACATGTGTGGCAGGTGTCTAGTCTACATGTGTGGCAGGTGTCTAGTCCACATGTGTGGCAGGTGACTAGTCTACATGTGTGGCAGGTGTCTAGTCTACATGTGTGGCAGGTGACTAGTCTACATGTGTGGCAGGTGACTAGTCTACATGTGTGGCAGGTGTCTAGTCTACATGTGTGGCAGGTGTCTAGTCTACATGTGTGGCAGGTGTCTAGTCTACATGTGTGGCAGGTGACTAGTCTACATGTGTGGCAGGTGACTAGTCTACATGTGTGGCAGGTGTCTAGTCTACATGTGTGGCAGGTGTCTAGTCTACATGTGTGGCAGGTGTCTAGTCTACATGTGTGGCAGGTGTCTAGTCTACATGTGTGGCAGGTGACTAGTCTACATGTGTGGCAGGTGACTAGTCTAGATGTGTGGCCTAAACGTGTGGCAGGTGACTAGTCTACATGTGTGACAGGTGTCTATTCTACACGTGTGGCAGGTGACTAGTCTACACGTGTGGCAGATGTCTAGTCTACACGTGTGGCAGGTGACTAGTCTAAATGTGTGGCAGGTGACTAGTCTACATGTGTGGCAGGTGACTAGTCTACATGTGTGGCAGGTGACTAGTCTACATTTGTGGCAGGTGTCTAGTCTACATGTGTGGCAGGTGACTAGTCTACATGTGTGGCAGGTGACTAGTCTACATGTGTGGCAGGTGTCTAGTCTACATGTGTGGCAGGTGACTAGTCTACATGTGTGGCAGGTGTCTAGTCTACATGTGTGGCAGGTGTCTAGTCTACATGTGTGGCAGGTGTCTAGTCTACATGTGTGGCAGGTGACTAGTCTACATGTGTGGCAGGTGTCTAGTCTACATGTGTGGCAGGTGTCTAGTCTACATGTGTGGCAGGTGTCTAGTCTACATGTGTGGCAGGTGTCTAGTCTACATGTGTGGCAGGTGTCTAGTCTACATGTGTGGCAGGTGTCTGGTCTACATGTGTGGCAGGTGTCTAGTCTACATGTGTGGCAGGTGACTAGTCTACATGTGTGGCAGGTGTCTAGTCTACATGTGTGGCAGGTGACTAGTCTACATGTGTGGCAGTGTGACTAGTCTACATGTGTGGCAGGTGTCTAGTCTACATGTGTGGCAGATGTCTAGTCTACTGTGTCTACATGTGTGGCAGGTGTCTAGTCTACATGTGTGGCAGGTGTCTAGTCTACATGTGTGGCAGGTGTCTAGTCTACATGTGTGGCAGGTGTCTAGTCTACATGTGTGGCAGGTGTCTAGTCTACATGTGTGGCAGGTGTCTAGTCTACATGTGTGGCAGGTGTCTAGTCTACATGTGTGGCAGGCAGGTGACTAGTCTACATGTGTGGCAGGTGACTAGTCTACATGTGTGGCAGGTGTCTAGTCTACATGTGTGGCAGGTGTCTAGTCTACATGTGTGGCAGGTGACTAGTCTACATGTGTGGCAGGTGACTAGTCTACATGTGTGGCAGGTGTCTAGTCTACATGTGTGGCAGGTGTCTAGTCTACATGTGTGGCAGGTGTCTAGTCTACATGTGTGGCAGGTGTCTAGTCTACATGTGTGGCAGGTGACTAGTCTACATGTGTGGCAGGTGTCTAGTCTACATGTGTGTGGCAGGTGGCAGGTCTAGTCTACATGTGTGGCAGGTGACTAGTCTACATGTGTGGCAGGTGTCTAGTCTACATGTGTGGCAGGTGTCTGTCAGGTGTCTAGTCTACATGTGTGGCAGGTGACTAGTCTACACATGTGTGGCAGGTGTCTAGTCTACATGTGTGGCAGGTGTCTAGTAGTCTACAGGTGTGTGGCAGGTGTCTAGTCTACATGTGTGGCAGGTGTCTAGTCTACATGTGCAGGTGTGTGCAGGTGTGTAGTCTACATGTGTGGCAGGTGTGTAGTCTACATGTGTGGCAGGTGACTAGTCTACATGTGTGGCAGGTGAATAGTCTACATGTGTGGCAGATGTCTAGTCTACATGTGTGGCAGGTGACTAGTCTACATGTGTGGCAGGTGTCTAGTCTACACGTGTGGGAGGTGTCTAGTCTGGCAGGTGTGGCATGTGTGGCAGGTAGTCTAGTCTAGTCTACATGTGTGGCAGGTGACTAGTCTACATGTGTGGCAGGTGACTAGTCTACATGTGTGGCAGGTGTCTAGTCTACATGTGTGGCAGGTGTCTAGTCTACATGTGTGGCAGGTGACTAGTCTACATGTGTGGCAGGTGTCTAGTCTACATGTGTGGCAGGTGTCTAGTCTACATGTGTGGCAGGTGTCTAGTCTACATTTGAGACAGGTGTCTAGTCTACATGTGTGGCAGGTGTGTAGTCTACATGTGTGGCAGTTGACTAGTCTACATGTGTGGCAGCTGTCTAGTCTACATGTGTGGCAGGTGTCTAGTCTACATGTGTGGCAGGTGACTAGTCTACTTGTGTGGCAGGTGACTAGTCTACATGTGTGGCAGGTGTCTAGTCTAGTCATGTGTGGCAGGTGAGTCTACATGTCTAGCAGGTGAGGTAGTCTACATGTGTGGCAGGTGTCTAGTCTACATGTGTGGCAGGTGACTAGTCTACATGTGTGGCAGGTGTGTAGTCTACATGTGTGGCAGGTGTCTAGTCTACATGTGTGGCAGGTGACTAGTCTACATGTGTGGCAGGTGTAGTCTACATGTGTGGCAGGTGTCTAGTCTATGTCTGGCATGTGTGTGTGGCAGTGACTAGTCTACATGTGTGGCAGGTGTCTAGTCTACATGTGTGGCAGGTGACTAGTCTACATGTGTGGCAGGTGTCTAGTCTACATGTGTGGCAGGTGTCTAGTCTACATGTGTGGCAGGTGTCTAGTCTACATGTGGGCAGGTGTCTAGTCTACATGTGTGGGAGGTGTCTAGTCTACATGTGTGGCAGGTGACTAGTCTACATGTGTGGCAGGTGTCTAGTCTACATGTGTGGCAGGTGTGTAGTCTACATATGTGGCAGGTGTCTAGTCTACATGTGTGGCAGGTGTCTAGTCTACATGTGTGGCAGGTGTCTGGCAGGTCTACATGTGTGGCAGGTGTCTAGTCTACATGTGTGGCAGGTGTCTAGTCTACATGTGTGGCAGGTGTCTAGTCTACATGTGTGGCAGGTGTCTAGTCTACATGTGTGGCAGGTGTCTAGTCTACATGTGTGGCAGGTGTCTAGTCTACATGTGTGGCAGGTGTCTAGTCTACATGTGTGGCAGGTGTCTAGTCTACATGTGTGGCAGGTGACTAGTCTACATGTGTGGCAGGTGTCTAGTCTACATGTGTGGCAGGTGACTAGTCTACATGTGTGGCAGGTGACTAGTCTACATGTGTGGCAGGTGACTAGTCTACATGTGTGGCAGGTGTCTAGTGGCAGGTGAATATTCTACATGTGTGGCAGGTGACTAGTCTACATGTGTGGCAGGTGTCTAGTCTACATGTGTGGCAGGTGTCTAGTCTACATGTGTGGCAGGTGACTAGTCTACATGTGTGGCAGGTGACTAGTCTACATGTGTGGCAGGTGACTAGTCTACATGTGTGGCAGGTGTCTAGTCTACATGTGTGGCAGGTGTCTAGTCTACATGTGTGGCAGGTGTCTAGTCTACATGTGTGTGTGGCAGGTGTCAGGTGTCTAGTCTACATGTGTGGCAGGTGACTAGTCTACATGTGTGGCAGGTGTGACTAGTCTAGTCTACATGTGTGGCAGGTGTGACATGTGTGGCTAGTCTACATGTGTGGCAGGTGTCTAGTCTACATGTGTGGCAGGTGTCTAGTCTACATGTGTGGCAGGTGACTAGTCTACATGTGTGGCAGGTGTCTAGTCTACATGTGTGGCAGGTGTCTAGTCTACATGTGTGGCAGATGTCTAGTCTACATGTGTGGCAGGTGTCTAGTCTACATGTGTGGCAGGTGTCTAGTCTACATGTGTGGCAGTGTGTCTAGTCTACAGTCTACATGTGTGGCAGATGTCTAGTCTAAACGTGTGGCAGGTGACTAGTCTACATGTGTGGCAGGTGTCTAGTCTACATGTGTGGCAGGTGTCTCTAGTCTGCATGTGTGGCAGGTGACTAGTCTACATGTGTGGCAGATGTCTAGTCTACATGTGTGGCAGGTGACTAGTCTACATGTGTGGCAGTGACTAGTCTACATGTGTGGCAGGTGTCTAGTCTACATGTGTGGCAGGTGACTAGTCTACATGTGTGGCAGGTGACTAGTCTACATGTGTGGCAGGTGTGTAGTCTACATGTGTGGCAGGTGTCTTGTCTACATGTGTGGCAGGTGACTAGTCTACATGTGTGGCAGGTGTCTAGTCTACATGTGTGGCAGGTGTCTAGTCTACATGTGTGGCAGGTGACTAGTCTACATGTGTGGCAGGTGACTAGTCTACATGTGTGGCAGGTGACTAGTCTACATGTGTGGCAGGTGACTAGTCTACATGTGTGGCAGGTGTCTAGTCTACATGTGTGGCAGGTGACTAGTCTACATGTGTGGCAGGTGTCTAGTCTACATGTGTGGCAGGTGTCTAGTCTACATGTGTGGCAGGTGACTAGTCTACATGTGTGGCAGGTGACTAGTCTACATGTGTGGCAGTGTGTCTAGTCTACATGTGTGGCAGGTGACTAGTCTACATGTGTGGCAGGTGTCTAGTCTACATGTGTGGCAGGTGACTAGTCAGGTGACTAGTCTACATGTGTGGCAGGTGACTAGTCACATGTGTGGCAGGTGACTAGTCTACATGTGTGGCAGGTGACTAGTCTACATGTGTGGCAGGTGTCTAGTCTACATGTGTGGCAGGTGACTAGTGGCAGGTGTGGCAGGTGACTAGTCTACATGTGTGGCAGGTGTCTAGTCTACATGTGTGGCAGGTGTCTAGTCTACATGTGTGGCAGGTGTCTAGTCTACATGTGTGGCAGGTGTCTAGTCTACATGTGTGGCAGGTGTCTAGTCTACATGTGTGGCAGGTGTCTAGTCTACATGTGTGGCAGGTGACTAGTCTACATGTGTGGCAGGTGTCTAGTCTATGTCATGTGTGACAGGTGTCTAGTCTACATGTGTGGCAGGTGTCTAGTCTACATGTGTGGCAGGTGTCTAGTCTACATGTGTGGCAGGTGTCTAGTCTACATGTGTGGCAGGTGACTAGTCTACATGTGTGGCAGGTGTCTAGTCTACATGTGTGGCAGGTGACTAGTCTACATGTGTGGCATGTGTGACTAGTCTACATGTGTGGCAGGTGACTAGTCTACATGTGTGGCAGATGTCTAGTCTACATGTGTGGCAGGTGACTAGTCTACATGTGTGGCAGATGTCTAGTCTACATGTGTGGCAGATGTCTAGTCTACATGTCTGGCAGGTGTCTGTGTGGCAGGTGACTAGTCTACATGTGTGGCAGGTGTCTAGTCTCATGTGTGGCAGGTGTCTAGTCTACATGTGTGGCAGGTGTCTAGTCTACATGTGTGGCAGGGTGTCTATGTGTGGTCTACATGTGTGGCAGGTGTCTAGTCTACATGTGTGGCAGGTGACTAGTCTACATGTGTGGCAGGTGACTAGTCTACATGTGTGGCAGGTGTCTAGTCTACATGTGTGGCAGGTGTCTAGTCTACATGTGTGGCAGGTGTCTAGTCTACATGTGTGGCAGGTGTCTACATGTGTGGCAGGTGTCTAGTCTACATGTGTGGCAGGTGACTAGTCTACATGTGTGGCAGGTGTCTAGTCTACATGTGTGGCAGGTAACTAGTCTACATGTGTGGCAGGTGTCTAGTCTACATGTGTGGCAGGTGTCTAGTGTCTGGCAGTGTGTCTACATGTGTGGCAGGTGACTAGTCTACACATGTGTGGCAGGTGACTAGTCTACATGTGTGGCAGGTGTCTAGTCTGGCAGGTGTCTAGTCTACATGTGTGGCAGGTGACTAGTCTACATGTGTGGCAGGTGTCTAGTCTACATGTGTGGCAGGTGTCTAGTCTACATGTGTGGCAGGTGACTAGTCTGTGTGGCAGGTGTCTAGTCTACATGTGTGACAGGTGTCTAGTCTACATGTGTGGCAGGTGACTAGTCTACATGTGTGGCAGGTGACTAGTCTACATGTGTGGCAGGTGTCTAGTCTACATGTGTGGCAGGTGTCTAGTCTACATGTGTGGCAGGTGTCTAGTCTACATGTGTGGCAGGTGACTAGTCTACATGTGTGGCAGGTGACTAGTCATGTACATGTGTGGCAGGTGAATAGTCTACATGTGTCTAGTCTACATGTGTGGCAGGTGTCTAGTCTACATGTGTGGCAGGTGACTAGTCTACATGTGTGGCAGGTGTCTAGTCTACATGTGTGGCAGGTGTCTAGTCTACATGTGTGGCAGGTGACTAGTCTACATGTGTGGCAGGTGACTAGTCTACATGTGTGGCAGGTGTCTAGTCTACATGTGTGGCAGGTGTCTGACATGTGTGGCAGGTGACTAGTCTACATGTGTGGCAGGTGTCTAGTCTACATGTGTGGCAGGTGTCTAGTCTACATGTGTGGCAGGTGTCTATTCTACATGTGAGACAGGTGTCTAGTCTACATGTGTGGCAGGTGTGTAGTCTACTTGTGTGGCAGTTGACTAGTCTACATGTGTGGCAGCTGTCTAGTCTACAGGTGTGGCATGTGTCTAGTCTACATGTGTGGGAGGTGCCTAGTCTACCTGTGTGGCAGGTGACTAGTCTACATGTGTGGCAGGTGTCTTGTCTACATGTGTGTGCCTGAGTCTACATGTGTGGCAGGTGACTAGTCTACATGTGTGGCAGGTGTCTAGTCTACATGTGTGGCATGTGTGGCAGTGACTAGTCTACATGTGTGGCAGGTGTCTAGTCTACATGTGTGGCAGGTGTCTAGTCTACATGTGTGGCAGGTGTCTAGTCTACATGTGTGGCAGGTGTCTAGTCTACATGTGTGGCAGGTGACTAGTCTACATGTGTGGCAGGTGTCTAGTCTACATGTGTGGCAGGTGTCTAGTCTACATGTGTGGCAGGTGACTAGTCTACATGTGTGGCAGGTGTCTAGTCTACATGTGTGGCAGGTGTCTAGTCTACATGTGTGGCAGGTGTCTAGTCTACATGTGTGGCAGGTGTCTAGTCTACATGTGTGGCAGGTGTCTAGTCTACATATGTGGCAGGTGTCTAGTCTACATGTGTGGCAGGTGTCTAGTCTACATGTGTGGGAGGTGTCTAGTCTACATGTGTGGCAGGTGACTAGTCTACATGTGTGGCAGGTGTCTAGTCTACATGTGTGGGAGGTGTCTAGTCTACATGTGTGTCAGGTGTCTATTCTACATGTGAGACAGGTGTCTAGTCTACATGTGTGGCAGGTGTGTAGTCTACATGTGTGGCAGGTGTCTAGTCTACATGTGTGGCAGGTGACTAGTCTACATGTGTGGCAGGTGTCTAGTCTACATGTGTGGCAGGTGACTAGTCTACATGTGTGGCAGGTGACTAGTCTACATGTGTGGCAGGTGACTAGTCTACATGTGTGGCAGGTGTCTAGTCTACATGTGTGGCAGGTGACTAGTCTACATGTGTGGCAGGTGACTAGTCTACATATGTGTGGGTGTCTAGTCTACATGTGTGGCAGGTGTCTAGTCTACATGTGTGGCAGGTGACTAGTCTACATGTGTGGCAGGTGACTAGTCTACACATGTGGCAGGTGACTAGTCTACATGTGTGGCAGATGTCTAGTCTACATGTGTGGCAGGTGTCTATTCTACATGTGAGACAGGTGTCTAGTCTACATGTGTGGCAGGTGTCTAGTCTACATGTGTGGCAGGTGTCTAGTCTACATGTGTGGCAGGTGACTAGTCTACATGTGTGGCATGTGACTAGTCTACATGTGTGGCAGGTGACTAGTCTACATGTGTGGCAGGTGTCTAGTCTACATGTGTGGCCTATGTCTAGTCTACATGTGTGGCAGGTGACTAGTCTACATGTGTGGCAGGTGTCTAGTCTACATGTGTGGGAGGTGCCTAGTCTACATGTGTGGCAGATATCTAGTCTACATGTGTGGCAGGTGTCTAGTCTACATGTGTGGCAGATGTCTAGTCTACATGTGTGGCAGGTGTCTAGTCTACACGTGTGGCAGATGTCTAGTCTAAACGTGTGGCAGGTGACTAGTCTACATGTGTGACAGGTGTCTAGTCTACACGTGTGGCAGGTGACTAGTCTACAAGTGTGGCAGATGTCTAGTCTACACGTGTGGCAGGTGACTAGTCTACACGTGTGACAGGTGTCTAGTCTACATGTGTGGCAGGTGTCTAGTCTACATGTGTGGCAGGTGACTAGTCTACATGTGTGGCAGGTGACTAGTCTACATGTGTGGCAGGTGTCTAGTCTACATGTGTGGCAGGTGACTAGTCTACATGTGTGACAGGTGTCTAGTCTACATGTGTGGCAGGTGTCTAGTCTACATGTGTGGCAGGTGACTAGTCTACATGTGTGGCAGGTGACTAGTCTACATGTGTGGCAGGTGTCTAGTCTACATGTGTGGCAGGTGACTAGTCTACATGTGTGGCAGGTGGTGTGTACATGTGTGGCAGGTGTGTGGCATGTGTGGCAGGTGACTAGTCTACATGTGTGGCAGGTGACTAGTCTACATGTGTGGCAGGTGACTAGTCTACATGTGTGGCAGGTGACTAGTCTACATGTGTGGCAGGTGTCTAGTCTACATGTGTGGCAGGTGACTAGTCTACATGTGTGGCAGCTGTCTAGTCTACACGTGTGGCAGGTGTCTAGTCTACATTTGTGGCAGGTGTCTAGTCTACATGTGTGGCAGGTGACTAGTCTACATGTATGGCAGGTGTGTAGTCTACATGTATGGCAGATGTCTAGTCTACATGTGTGGCAGGTGTCTAGTCTACATGTGTGGCAGGTGTCTATTCTACATGTGAGACAGGTGTCTAGTCTACATGTGTGGCAGGTGTGTGGTCTGCATGTGTGACAGGTGTCTAGTCTACATGTGTGGCAGGTGACTAGTCTACATGTGTGGCAGGTGTCTAGTCTACATGTGTGGCAGGTGACTAGTCTACATGTGTGGCATGTGTGACTAGTCTACATGTGTGGCAGGTGACTAGTCTACATGTGTGGCAGATGTCTAGTCTACATGTGTGGCAGGTGACTAGTCTATATGTGTGGCAGATGTCTAGTCTACATGTGTGGCAGGTGTCTAGTCTACACGTGTGGCAGGTGACTAGTCTACATGTGTGGCAGGTGTCTAGTCTACATGTGTGGCAGGTGTCTAGTCTACATGTGTGGCAGGTGTCTAGTCTACATGTGTGGCAGGTGTCTAGTCTACATGTGTGGCAGGTGACTAGTCTACATGTGTGGCAGGTGTCTAGTCTACATGTGTGGCAGGTGACTAGTCTACATGTGTGGCAGGTGTCTAGTATACACGTGTGGCAGGTGTCTAGTCTACACGTGTGGCAGGTGTCTAGTCTACAAGTGTGGCAGGTGACTAGTCTACACGTGTGGCACGTGACTAGTCTACATGTGTGGCAGGTGCCTAGTCTACATGTGTGGCAGGTGACTAGTCTACATGTGTGGCAGATGTCTAGTCTACATGTGTGGCAGGTGTCTAGTCTACGTGTGTGGGAGGTGCCTAGTCTACATGTGTGGCAGGTGACTAGTCTACATGTGTGGCAGGTGTCTAGTCTACATGTGTGGCAGGTGTCTAGTCTACATGTGTGGGAGGTGCCTAGTCTACATGTGTGGCAGGTGACTAGTCTACATGTGTGGCAGGTGTCTAGTCTACATGTTTGGCAGGTGACTAGTCTACATGTGTGGCAGGTGTCTAGTCTACATGTGTGGCAGGTGACTAGTCTACATGTGTGGCAGGTGTCTAGTCTACATGTGTGGCAGGTGACTAGTCTACATGTGTGGCAGGTGTCTAGTCTACATGTGTGGCAGGTGTCTAGTCTACATCTGTGGGAGGTGCCTAGTCTACATGTGTGGCAGGTGACTAGTCTACATGTGTGGGAGGTGCCTAGTCTACATGTGTGGCAGGTGACTAGTCTACATGTGTGGCAGGTGTCTAGTCTACACGTGTGGCAGGTGACTAGTCTACATGTGTGGCAGGTGTCTAGTCTACATGTGTGGCAGGTGACTAGTCTACATGTGTGGCAGGTGTCTAGTCTACATGTGTGGCAGGTGTCTAGTCTACATGTATGGCAGGTGTCTAGTCTACATGTGTGGCAGGTGACTAGTCTACATGTGTGGCAGGTGACTAGTCTACATGTGTGGCAGGTGCCTAGTCTACATGTGTGGCAGGTGACTAGTCTACATGTGTGGCAGATGTCTAGTCTACATGTGTGGGAGGTGCCTAGTCTACATGTGTGGCAGGTGTCTAGTCTACATGTGTGGCAGGTGTCTAGTCTACATGTGTGTGAGGTGTCTAGTCTACATGTGTGGCAGATGTCTAATCTACATGTGTGGCAGGTGACTAGTCTACATGTGTGGCAGGTGTCTACTCTACATGTGTGGGAGGTGTCTAGTCTACATGTGTGGGAGGTGACTAGTCTACATGTGTGGCAGGTGTCTAGTCTACATGTGTGGGAGGTGTCTAGTCTACATGTGTGTCAGGTGTCTATTCTACATGTGAGACAGGTGTCTAGTCTACATGTGTGGCAGGTGTGTAGTCTACATGTGTGGCAGGTGTCTAGTCTACATGTGTGGCAGGTGACTAGTCTACATGTGTGGCAGATGTCTAGTCTACATGTGTGGCAGGTGACTAGTCTACATGTGTGGCAGGTGACTAGTCTACATGTGTGGCAGGTGACTAGTCTACATGTGTGGCAGGTGTCTAGTCTACATGTGTGGCAGGTGACTAGTCTACATGTGTGGCAGGTGACTAGTCTATATGTGTGGTTTCTTTGTGGCAGGTGTCTAGTCTACATGTGTGGCAGGTGTCTAGTCTACATGTGTGGCAGGTGTCTAGTCTACATGTGTGGCAGGTGACTATTCTACATGTGTGACAGGTGTCTAGTCTACATGTGTGGCAGGTGTCTAGTCTACATGTGTGGCAGGTGTCTAGGTGTGGCAGGTGTCTAGTCACATGTGTGGCAGGTGACTAGTCTACATGTGTGGCAGGTGTCTAGTCTACATGTGTGGCAGGTGACTAGTCTACATGTGTGGCAGGTGTCTAGTCTACATGTGTGGCAGGTGACTAGTCTACATGTGTGGCAGACTGTCTACTGGCAGGTGTCTCTACATGTGTGGCAGGTGACTAGTCTACATGTGTGGCAGGTGTCTAGTCTACATGTGTGGCAGGTGTCTAGTCTACATGTGTGGCAGGTGACTAGTCTACATGTGTGGCAGGTGACTAGTCTACATGTGTGGCAGGTGTCTAGTCTACATGTGTGGCAGGTGTCTAGTCTACATGTGTGGCAGGTGACTAGTCTACATGTGTGGCAGGTGTCTAGTCTACATGTGTGGCAGGTGACTAGTCTACATGTGTGGCAGGTGACTAGTCTACATGTGTGGCAGGTGACTAGTCTACATGTGTGGCAGGTGACTAGTCTACATGTGTGGCAGGTGACTAGTCTACATTTGTGGCAGGTGTCTAGTCTACATGTGTGGCAGGTGACTAGTCTACATGTGTGGCAGGTGTCTAGTCTACATGTGTGGCAGGTGTCTAGTCTACACGTGTGGCATGTGTCTAGTCTACATTTGTGGCAGGTGTCTAGTCTACATGTGTGGCAGGTGACTAGTCTACATGTATGGCAGGTGTGTAGTCTACATGTATGGCAGATGTCTAGTCTACATGTGTGGCAGGTGTCTAGTCTACATGTGTGGCAGGTGTCTATTCTACATGTGAGACAGGAGTCTAGTCTACATGTGTGGCAGGTGTGTGGTCTGCATGTGTGACAGGTGTCTAGTCTACATGTGTGGCAGATGTCTAGTCTACATGTGTGGCAGGTGTCTACATGTGTGGCAGGTGTCTAGTCTACATGTGTGGCAGGTGTCTACTCTACATGTGTGGGAGGTGTCTAGTCTACATGTGTGGGAGGTGACTAGTCTACATGTGTGGCAGGTGTCTAGTCTACATGTGTGGGAGGTGTCTAGTCTACATGTGTGTCAGCTGTCTATTCTACATGTGAGACAGGTGTCTAGTCTACATGTGTGGCAGGTGTGTAGTCTACATGTGTGGCAGGTGTCTAGTCTACATGTGTGGCAGGTGACTAGTCTACATGTGTGGCAGATGTCTAGTCTACATGTGTGGCAGGTGACTAGTCTACATGTGTGGCAGGTGACTACTCTACATGTGTGGCAGGTGACTAGTCTACATGTGTGGCAGGTGTCTAGTATACATGTGTGGCAGGTGACTAGTCTACATGTGTGGCAGGTGACTAGTCTACATGTGTGGTTTCTTTCTAGTCTACATGTGTGGCAGGTGTCTAGTCTACATGTGTGGCAGATGTCTAGTCTACATGTGTGGCAGGTGACTATTCTACATGTGTGACAGGTGTCTAGTCTACATGTGTGGCAGGTGTCTAGTCTACATGTGTGG
Organism: Orientallactaga sibirica; assembly: GCA_036365145.1. NCBI lineage: Eukaryota > Metazoa > Chordata > Mammalia > Rodentia > Dipodidae > Orientallactaga > Orientallactaga sibirica. The sequence continues at coordinate 2,932,844 of JAEOAD010000005.1, forward strand.
CAGGTGATTAGTCTACAAGTGTGGCAGGTGACTAGTCTACATGTGTGGCAGATGTCTAGTCTACATGTGTGGCAGGTGACTAGTCTACATGTGTGGCAGGTGTCTAGTGTACATGTGTGGCAAGTGAATAGTCTACATGTGTGGCAGGTGTCTAGTCTACATGTGTGGCAGGTGATTGGTCTACATGTGTGGCAGGTGACTAGTCTACATGTGTGGCAGGTGTCTAGTCTACATGTGTGGCAGGGGACTAGTCTACATGTGTGGCAGGTGACTAGTCTACATGTGTGGCAGGTGTCTAGTCTACATTTGTGGCAGGTGACTAGTCTACATGTGTGTCAGATGTCTAGTCTACACGTGTGGCAGGTGTCTAGTCTACATGTGTGGCAGGTGTCTAGTCTACATGTGTGGCAGGTGACTAGTCTACATGTATGGCAGGTGTGTAGTCTACATGTGTGGCAGATGTCTAGTCTACATGTGTGGCAGGTGTCTAGTCTACATGTGTGGCAGGTGTCTATTCTACATGTGAGACAGGTGTCTAGTCTACATGTGTGGCAGGTGTGTAGTCTACATGTGTGACAGGTGTCTAGTCTACATGTGTGGCAGGTGACTAGTCTACATGTGTGGCAGGTGTCTAGTCTACATGTGTGGCAGGTGACTAGTCTACACATGTGTGGCATGGTGTGACTAGTCTACATGTGTGGCAGGTGACTAGTCTACATGTGTGGCAGGTGTCTAGTCTACATGTGGGGCAGATGTCTAGTCTACATGTGTGGCAGGTCTAGTCTACATGTGTGGCAGGTGACTAGTCTACATGTGTGGCAGGTGTCTAGTCTACATGTGTGGCAGGTGTCTAGTCTACATGTGTGTGACAGTCTATCTAGTCTACATGTGTGGCAGGTGTCTAGTCTACATGTGTGGCAGGTGTCTAGTCTACATGTGTGGCAGGTGACTAGTCTACATGTGTGGCATGTGACTAGTCTACATGTGTGGCAGGTGTCTAGTCTACATGTGTGGCAGATGTCTAGTCTACATGTGTGGCAGGTGACTCTACAGTCAGGTACATGTGTGGCAGGTGTCTAGTCTACATGTGTGGCTGGTGTCTAGTCTACATGTGTGGCAGGTGTCTAGTCTACATATGTGGCAGGTGTCTAGTCTACATGTGTGGCAGGTGTCTAGTCTACATGTGTGGCAGGTGACTAGTCTAAATGTGTGGCAGGTGACTAGTCTACATGTGTGGCAGGTGACTAGTCTACATGTGTGGCAGGATGTCTAGTCTACATGTGTGGCAGGTGTCTAGTCTACATGTGTGGCAGGTGTCTAGTCTACATGTGTGGCAGGTGACTAGTCTAAATGTGTGGCAGGTGACTAGTCTACATGTGTGCAGGTGCTAGTGTGTCAGGTGTCTAGTCTACATGTGTGGCAGGTGTCTAGTCTACATGTGTGGCAGGTGCCTAGTCTACATGTGTGGCAGGTGACTAGTCTACATGTGTGGCAGGTGACTAGTCTACATGTGTGGCAGGTTACTAGTCTAGTCTAAATGTGTGGCAGGTGACTAGTCTACATGTGTGGCAGGTGTCTAGTCTACATGTGTGGCAGGTGACTAGTCTACATGTGTGGCAGGTGTCTAGTCTACATGTGTGGCAGGTGTCTAGTCTACATGTGTGGCAGGTGTCTAGTCTACATGTGTGGCAGGTGACTAGTCTACATGTGTGGCAGGTGACTAGTCTACATGTGTGGCAGGTGTCTAGTCTACATGTGTGGCAGGTGTCTAGTCTACATGTGTGGCAGGTGACTAGTCTACATGTGTGGCAGGTGTCTAGTCTACATGTGTGGCAGGTGTCTAGTCTACATGTGTGGCAGATGTTTAGTCTACATGTGTGGCAGGTGTCTAGTCTACACGTGTGGCAGGTGACTAGTCTACATGTGTGGCAGGTGTCTAGTCTACATGTGTGGCAGGTGTCTTGTCTACATGTGTGGCAGATGTTTAGTCTACATGTGTGGCAGGTGTCTAGTCTACATGTGTGGCAGGTGACTACTCTACATGTGTGGCAGGTGTCTAGTCTACATGTGTGGCAGATGTTTAGTCTACATGTGTGGCAGGTGTGTAGTCTACACGTGTGGCAGGTGACTAGTCTACATGTGTGTCAGGTGACTAGTCTACATGTGTGGCAGGTGTCTAGTCTACATGTGTGGCAGGTGACTAGTCTACATGTGTGGCAGGTGTGTAGTCTTCATGTGTGGCAGGTGTCTTGTCTACATGTGTGGCAGGTGTCTAGTCTACATGTGTGGCAGATGTCTAGTCTACACGTGTGGCAGGTGTCTAGTCTACATGTGTGGCAGCTGTCTAGTCTACATGTGTGTCAGCTGTCTATTCTACATGTGAGACAGGTGTCTAGTCTACATGTGTGGCAGGTGTGTAGTCTACATGTGTGGCAGGTGTGTAGTCTACATGTGTGGCAGGTGACTAGTCTACATGTGTGGCAGATGTCTAGTCTACATGTGTGGCAGGTGACTAGTCTACATGTGTGGCAGGTGACTAGTCTACATGTGTGGCAGGTGACTAGTCTACATGTGTGGCAGGTGTCTAGTATACATGTGTGGCAGGTGACTAGTCTACATGTGTGGCAGGTGACTAGTCTACATGTGTGGCAGGTTTCTAGTCTACATGTGTGGCAGGTGTCTAGTCTACATGTGTGGCAGGTGTCTAGTCTACATGTGTGGCAGGTGACTAGTCTACATGTGTGGCAGATGTCTAGTCTACATGTGTGGCAGGTGACTATTCTACATGTGTGGCAGGTGTCTAGTCTACATGTGTGGCAGGTGTCTAGTCTACATGTGTGGCAGGTGATTAGTCTACATGTGTGGCAGGTGACTAGTCTACATGTGTGGCAGATGTCTAGTCTACATGTGTGGCAGATGTCTAGTCTACATGTGTGGCAGGTTTCTAGTCTACATGTGTGACAGGTGACTAGTCTACATGTGTGGCAGGTGTCTAGTGTACATGTGTGGCAGGTGACTAGTCTACATGTGTGGCAGGTGACTAGTCTACATGTGTGGCAGGTGACTGGTCTACATGTGTGGCAGGTGACTAGTCTACATGTGTGGCAGGTGTCTAGTCTACATGTGTGGCAGGTGACTAGTCTACATGTGTGGCAGGTGACTAGTCTACATGTGTGGCAGGTGACTAGTCTACATGTGTGGCAGGTGTCTAGTCTACATGTGTGGCAGGTGACTAGTCTACATGTGTGGCAGATGTCTAGTCTACATGTGTGGCAGGTGTCTAGTCTACATGTGTGGCAGGTGTCTAGTCTACATGTGTGGCAGGTGACTAGTCTACATGTGTGGCAGGTGTCTAGTCTACATGTGTGGCAGATGTCTAGTCTACATGTGTGGCAGGTGTCTAGTCTACATGTGTGGCAGGTGTCTATTCTACATGTGAGACAGGTGTCTAGTCTACATGTGTGGCAGGTGTGTAGTCTACATGTTTGACAGGTGTCTAGTCTACATGTGTGGCAGGTGACTAGTCTACATGTGTGGCAGGTGTCTAGTCTACATGTGTGTTAGGTGACTAGTCTACATGTGTGGCAGGTGTCTAGTCTACATGTGTGGCAGGTGACTAGTCTACATGTGTGGCAGATGTCTAGTCTACATGTGTGGCAGGTGACTAGTCTACATGTGTGGCAGGTGACTACTCTACATGTGTGGCAGGTGACTAGTCTACATGTGTGGCAGGTGTCTAGTATACATGTGTGGCAGGTGACTAGTCTACATGTGTGGCAGGTGACTAGTCTACATGTGTGGTTTCTTTCTAGTCTACATGTGTGGCAGGTGTCTAGTCTACATGTGTGGCAGGTGTCTAGTCTACATGTGTGGCAGGTGACTAGTCTACATGTGTGGCAGATGTCTAGTCTACATGTGTGGCAGGTGACTATTCTACATGTGTGACAGTTGTCTAGTCTACATGTGTGCCAGGTGTCTAGTCTACATGTGTGGCAGGTGATTAGTCTACAAGTGTGGCAGGTGACTAGTCTACATGTGTGGCAGATGTCTAGTCTACATGTGTGGCAGATGTCTAGTCTACATGTGTGGTAGGTTTCTAGTCTACATGTGTGACAGGTGACTAGTCTACATGTGTGGCAGGTGTCTAGTGTACATGTGTGGCAGGTGACTGGTCTACACGTGTGGCAGGTGACTAGTCTACATGTGTGGCAGGTGACTAGTCTACATGTGTGGCAGGTGACTGGTCTACACGTGTGGCAGGTGACTAGTCTACATGTGTGGCAGGTGACTAGTCTACATGTGTGGCAGGGGACTAGTCTACATGTGTGGCAGGTGACTAGTCTACATTTGTGGCAGGTGTCTAGTCTACATGTGTGGCAGGTGACTAGTCTACATGTGTGTCAGATGTCTAGATTACACGTGTGGCAGGTGTCTAGTCTACATGTGTGGCAGGTGACTAGTCTACATGTGTGGCAGGTGACTAGTCTACATGTATGGCAGGTGTGTAGTCTACATGTGTGGCAGGTGTCTAGTCTACATGTGTGGCAGGTGTCTATTCTACATGTGAGACAGGTGTCTAGTCTACATGTGTGGCAGGTGTGTAGTCTACATGTTTGACAGGTGTCTAGTCTACATGTGTGGCAGGTGACTAGTCTACATGTGTGGCAGGTGTCTAGTCTACATGTGTGTTAGGTGACTAGTCTACATGTGTGGCATGTGTGACTAGTCTACATGTGTGGCAGGTGACTAGTCTACATGTGTGGCAGGTGTCTAGTCTACATGTGTGGCAGATGTCTAGTCTACATGTGTGGCAGGTGACTAGTCTACATGTGTGGCAGGTGTCTAGTCTACACGTGTGGCAGGTGTCTAGTCTACATGTGTGACAGGTGTCTAGTCTACATGTGTGGCAGGTGTCTAGTCTACATGTGTGGCAGGTGTGTAGTCTACATGTGTGGCAGGTGACTAGTCTACATGTGTGGCAGGTGACTAGTCTACATGTGTGGCAGGTGTCTAGTCTACATGTGTGGCAGATGTCTAGTCTACATGTGTGGCAGGTGACTAGTCTACATGTGTGGCAGGTGTCTAGTCTACACGTGTGGCTGGTGTCTAGTCTACATGTGTGACAGGTGTCTAGTCTACATATGTGGCAGGTGTGTAGTCTACATGTGTGGCAGGTGTCTAGTCTACATGTGTGGCAGGTGACTAGTCTAAATGTGTGGCAGGTGACTAGTCTACATGTGTGGCAGGTGACTAGTCTACATGTGTGGCAGATGTCTAGTCTACACGTGTGGCAGGTGTCTAGTCTACATGTGTGGCAGGTGTCTAGTCTACACGTGTGGCAGGTGACTAGTCTAAATGTGTGGCAGGTGACTAGTCTACATGTGTGGCAGGTGTCTAGTCTACATGTGTGGCAGGTGTCTAGTCTACATGTGTGGCATGTGTCTAGTCTACATGTGTGGCAGGTGACTAGTCTACATGTGTGGCAGGTGACTAGTCTACATGTGTGGCAGGTTACTAGTCTAAATGTGTGGCAGGTGACTAGTCTACATGTGTGGCAGGTGTCTAGTCTACATGTGTGGCAGGTGACTAGTCTACATGTGTGGCAGGTGTCTAGTCTACATGTGTGGCAGGTGTCTAGTCTACATGTGTGGCAGGTGTCTTGTCTACATGTGTGGCAGGTGACTAGTCTACATGTGTGGCAGGTGACTAGTCTACATGTGTGGCAGGTGTCTAGTCTACATGTGTGGCAGGTGTCTAGTCTACATGTGTGGCAGTTGACTAGTCTACATGTGTGGCAGGTGTCTAGTCTACATGTGTGGCAGGTGTCTAGTGTACATGTGTGGCAGATGTTAAGTCTACATGTGTGGCAGGTGTCTAGTCTACACGTGTGGCAGGTGACTAGTCTACATGTGTGGCAGGTGTCTAGTCTACATGTGTGGCAGGTGTCTTGTCTACATGTGTGGCAGATGTTTAGTCTACATGTGTGGCAGGTGTCTAGTCTACATGTGTGGCAGGTGACTAGTCTACATGTGTGGCAGGTGTCTAGTCTACATGTGTGGCAGATGTTTAGTCTACATGTGTGGCTGGTGTGTAGTCTACACGTGTGGCAGGTGACTAGTCTACATGTGTGTCAGGTGACTAGTCTACATGTGTGGCAGGTGTCTAGTCTACATGTGTGTCAGGTGACTAGTCTACATGTGTGGCAGGTGACTAGTCTACATGTGTGTCAGGTGACTAGTCTACATGTGTGGCAGGTGTCTTGTCTACATGTGTGGCAGGTGTCTAGTCTACATGTGTGGCAGATGTCTAGTCTACACGTGTGGCAGGTGTCTAGTCTACATGTGTGGCAGGTGTCTAGTCTACATGTGTGGCAGGTGACTAGTCTACATGTGTGGCAGGTGTCTAGTCTACATGTGTGGCAGGTGAGTAGTCTACATGTATGGCAGGTGTGTAGTCTACATATGTGGCAGGTGTGTAGTCTACATGTGTGGCAGGTGACTAGTCTACATGTGTGGCAGGTGACTAGTCTACATGTGTGGCAGATGTCTAGTCTACATGTGTGGCAGGTGACTAGTCTACATGTGTGGCAGGTGTCTAGTCTACATGTGTGGCAGGTGTCTAGTCCATGAAATGTGTGATTAATACTTTGTTCTTCTTATGGCCAGCCACCTGCATATACTGGTTTGACTGAGGGCAGAGATTTATCTGACTTCAAGGTGTGGTCCTAATATAAAGAAGAGATCAAGAGATGGTTTGTTGTCATGCCAAACAAAACATTTTCTGCTCATTAAATTAGATATGGAAACTATATTGTTTGGTTTCTATTGGTACAAATCCCAATACCAGGTGTTCATGAAGCCTAGATTGAACAGAAAGTCACAGATGTGGAGCATACAGCACCATGAGTGTAACCACTGATGCACTTGGACTTGTCTGATAGGAAATCCCATGTACCAGAAAGTGGACACCCTGTTCACTTAAATAAGGCAAAATCTGACTATGAAGAAATGAGACCTTTGAAAGGAATATTTGAAGGAGACATATTGTGCTTGATAATAAGTTAATTCTTTCAATAAATATTACTCATGCCTTATTATTTGAAAGTTTGATTTTCATAGAAATATAAAATCCTCAAAAGTAATAATAATGTTTAAGGAATGATATAAAGTATACTGATGTCCCTAAAATATTTATTTACTTATTCATTTATTTATTTATTTATTTGAAACCCAGAAAGATGGAGAGAGGGACAGAGAGAGAGAGAATGGGCACTGCAAACGAACTCTAGATGCATGTGCCACTTTTTATATCTGACTTTATGTGGACACTGGGGAATCAAACCCGGCCATCAGGCTTTGCAAGGAAGTTCCTTTAACCTCTGAGTCACTTCTACATTACCCCAAAAGATTTTTAATTGCTAACATTGTATACCAACAAAGCTTTGTCAAGGTTCACACCAACAATGCACCCTCCTGCCTTCACAAGGTGGATGTATTAAGCACATTTAAATACAGAGAAGAGTATTAACTGAAAGCACAATCACCGAACAGCACTAAGAGATGACATTGCTTATAGAGACCGAGAGAAACTGGGCGTGGTGGCGCGAGCCTTTAATCCCAGCACTTGGGAGACAGGGGTAGAAGGATACCTGGGAGTTCAAGGCCAACCTGAGACTACAGAGTGAATTCCAGGTCAGCCTGGGCTAGAGTGAAATCTTACCTTGAAAAAAAAAACAAACAAAAAATCAAGACTAAAATATTATCTGTTTTTTAAATATTTTATTTTTATTTACTTAATTTTGAGAGGGAGAAATGGGAAGATGATGATAGATAGATAGATAGATAGATAGATGATATGATAGATAGATGATAGATAGATAGCTAGATAGATAGAGAGATAGACAGATAGATAGATGATAAAGAATGGGCATGCCAGGGACTCCGGCTACTGTAAACAAACTCCAGAAGCATGTGTGCCCCTTGTGCATCTGGCTTATGTGGGTGCTGGGGAATCAAACCTGGGTCCTTTGGATTTGCAGGCAAGTGCCTTAACCACTAAGCCATCTTTCCAGGCCTAAAGTATTATTTCTAAAATATATATGAGCCCTTGAACAGTCCTTTAAGAGGCAACTCCTATTTTAACTGGAGCCATGAAAAGTCCCAGTTCCCTTGTGGCTTCCAAGTCCTCAGTGTGTGCTCTCTTCTTCTTCTGGCTGAGTCATGTCATCCACAGGCAGCACCAATAAAGCTTCTCAGTGACATTTCCAAGGAAGCTGGGTTTTGTTTGCTTGTTTTTGTTTTTGACTAGCATCACAATTTCTTAATTAAAAGCTCTTTTGCTTTGGGTTGTTTAGTTTTAATGTCCAGATGGCATTCGTATAGTAATCACCCATTTTCAAGTTTAAGTAATGACATTATAGCTTACCTTGCTTTTTATTTTACCATAGTAGTGTAGATATACCTGCATATGAATGTCATTTATTTAAGCTTAAGTTAAAATAATATTTTCAGGTTAACATTACTTATGAGAAATAAAGGGAAATCTGATGCTTCCTTTAAAATACCAGAAGAACTACTTTTGTGTGATGTTCAGAATCCAGAGAAAAGCCACTGTGAGGAGCAAGGCAGCTAGCCAAGCCAAAGGTCCCATCAGACACATGAGCAGCTCCACTGGCTTGTTTAGCATGTACGTTGTATGTGTTAACATGAACGTTCTGTTGTGGGCAATTCATCACTTCAGCATTAAATGAAATGCTGGTGCACACAATTCTGCAGGGGTAACTCTCTGCAATCATCATTCCAATACAGTTTGGGGTTCGGGGAACTAGGCCACCTTTCCTCCTGATGTCGCACATCCAGGGTCACCTCTTCCCAGCCCTTCCTTACTCTCCACAGTCTAGAAATGGCTGGAATTAGGACTGGCTTTTTTTTTTTATGACACCATGATAGTACATGTCTCTGCCATCCTACCAGCATACCCGAGTCTCATAACAATTGTTCTCTCTTTCCCTCTTAACAAATTCTCCATTTCTACTTAATTAGTCATAAAACCCCCTCAATGTCCTATTCGTCATTATATCTACACGGTATATACTGTGTCTTTTTTTAAAAAAAACAAGTGTGCTACTTATGGGTTGGAGAGATGGCTCAGAAGTCAAGGCACCCACCTGAAGCGTCTAACAACCCGAGTTTGATTCCCCAGTACCCACGTGGAGCCAGATGCACAAAGTGATGCAGGTGTCTAGAGTTCATTTGCAGTGGCTGGAAGCCCTGACATACCTATTCTCTCCGTCTGCCTCTCTGCTATCTCTCTCTTCTTGTAAATAATTAAATATATTTTTTAAAAGTGTACTGACTAAATGAGTTTAAACATTTTCAAGAAACATACCAGGTAATTATTAGTATTACTATTTTTAATTTGAGAGAGAGAATAAGAGGGAGACAGAGAGAATAGGCGTGCCAGTGGCCTCTCAGCCACTGTGAACAAACTCCAGACATGTGTGCCCCCTTGTGCATATGTGTGACATTGCATGCTTGTGTCACTTTTTGCATCTGGTTAAACGTGGGACCTGGAGAATCAAACGGGCGTTCCTAGGCTTCACAGGCAGACACCTTAACCACTAAGCCATCTCTTCAGCCCTCAGGAAATTATTTTTAAAAAGAACTAGTTTCATGAGAGGATGACTATGGTTCTGATTACTTGTGTGTCCCTTTATTTTTAAGTTGAAAGCGGCTCTTGCTATGTATTCCAGGCTGTCAGTGAACTCATGATCCTCCTACCTCACCCTCCTGATTACACATGACCGATTATGTTTACTTCTCGTGTAGAGACCATGTTTAGTGGGTTAAACTTAATACACTGAACCTTCACAAGTACATACTGATGCTCTAAAAGCTCACACGTGCCCCTGATGCCTGACTTCTCGTAGTGTGATGGATTCTGGCTGCTTCTCCCACTTCATCAGTCTACCAAGATGAAGAAACTCAGTGACACTGGAAATGTGAATGAACATAATAACTCTTATTGCCAATGGTTACTGTAGAAAATAATTTGGTACTGGCTTATTAAGATGAACTTAAACTCTTGGGTATATAATGAATAAAAAAAAACTCTTGGAAAGTATAAACCTAATACATGAACAAGGTTTTTTACTAAAGCACTGGGTGCCATGACATCAACTCAGATACTCATCAAGACAGAAAGAATAAACCAAGACAGTCACATGATGGACTATTATAAGGCAGTGAATGAAGCACAGCGTGAGCATCCTGGGAGTCGATGAAGACAATGGTAACTTTGTGGAAATGGTAGCTAAGACTCGCTCTTTCTCATACTTCTGATTATTTGATAACATACCTAGAAAGTGTTATCATCTAAAGACATCATGTACTTAAAATAGAGGCCATTGATGTTTGTTCCCATAGCTAAATTTCATGGCCTCATCTAGTTAAAGCAAACACTGGTGACTGTCACTTCAGCAGGAAAGAGATTAGCCTTTGTTACCCTGGATCTTCATAGCATCTTCATTTTTTAAATTATTTTTATTTGAGAGAGAGATACAGAAGTAGTGAAGAGAGAGAGAGAGGGTACTCTAGGGCTTCCAGCCACTACAAACGAACTCCAGATGCATGCGCCCCCTTGTGCATCTGGCTTACATGGGTCCTGGGGAACTGAGCCTTGAACCGGGATCCTTAAGTTTCATAGGTAAGCACTTAACCACTAAGCCATCTCTCCAGCCCCTGCATCTTCATTTTCATTACCAGCTGAATTTGTCACTAAGATATCCATTTTTAGCTTAAGTAAAATAAATTATAATAAACATATTATTCATTAACTAACTGGGAACTATATTTCTTCAACATTTTTTTGCACATTAACTTTAATCCTTGTATGACTGCAAGTATTATGCAAAACCAAGAAGCAATAATTTTTAAATCATTATCATCTTTCAAAGTTTATGAATTTTGTGCATGTAAATTATAGATTCAAGAGTTCTAAAAATGGCCAAGTATGCAGGTTTTCACCTGTAATTGCACCACTTGAGAGAACTGTCATGAGTCTGAGGCCAGTCAAACACTACATGGAAAGTTCCAGGCTAGCTGGGAGTATGTAACAAGACCCCATCACAAAGAAATAAATCAAAATTGAAATAATTCACAGTTTATTGTTAATACTTTTCCCCCTTTACCTGGTCCTGTGTATGGTCTGTGAGTAGAGGGCTGGCGATACTGGCTTCCGATTTGTTACTCGAAATTTTAAAATCATACATGCAAAAGACTTTGCTGAACAGAAATGATCCGCACTCCCAAATGGGCTGCAATTAATATATTTTTAAATTTCTGAGTGTGTTTATTTGATGGCAAAAAGGAAATTGAAACATTCCAAACAGATGGCAGAAGCATTTTGGCTCAGCTAAGTATATAAAAATGACATTTTCTAAAATATTCCAGATTCTTAATGCTGCACGAGTAGCTGTGTCTCTCTACTCCCTTCTACTTAGCTCAGCAAGAGACAGTCGCGGCCCCTCTCCATTAATGACTAGTGCCATCTGTTGGCACTGAAGAAACTGTGGTAGGTGTTTGGACATTTCACCGTAGAAAATCCTGAAGTTTGAAGTTACCATCACTGAACTGCTGCTCAGTGCTTAACTTTTGCAGATTGATCCACAAGGCATCATTCACTTCTTGTTGGTGTGCTTTCTTGGGGTGCAACTCATTTCCAGTTGACCTTAATTTGAAGTAAAGGCCAAGCCTTGAGCTTTATGTTTGCTATCAAATATATATATTAAAAAATTCAAAGCAGTGTAAAAAATTATTTTAATATCAGCAGGAAGATTATAATCAATATTTTGCATTTCTCAATTTTAAAATATAAATCTTAAAATATCATAAGTAGCTTTTATGATTATTGTTTTTCTCCTCAAGAATAATACTACAGGTCAAATATGAACTAAATACTATTTTGTGTGTGTGTGTGTGTGTGTGTGTGTGTGTGTGTGTAATTCTGATGTTTCAACATCCTGGAGCGCATGGAGTCTGGGGAGCTCTTTCCTCGCTCCCGAGACCTAGCCTCTTCCTAGAGAGAGTAAATGAGATGGCGGTGGGGAAGGGGAGCAGATCTGGATCTCTTTTAAAAAATTATTTTATGTATTTATTTGAGAGAGAAAGAGGCAGAGAGAGAGAGAGAGAGAATGGGCACAACAGGGCCCCCAGCCACTACATATGAACTCCAGATGCATGGGCCCCCTGTGCATCTGGCTTACGTGGGTCCTGGAGAATCAAACCGGGATCCTTTGGCTTTGTAGGCTAACACCTTAACTGCTAAGCCCCCTCTCCAGCCCCAGTCTGGTCTGTATCTTTTATATGGAAGCTAACCAATCCAGACACCCTCCCAACTCCCTTCTCTATCGGAGTTTCACATTTCAAGTGATATTCTTGTGTCCTTGACATCCTGGCCAGGAAGCAGACAACTTACGAGAGATTTACATCTTACAGCCCCACGAATTTATTCAAACTAGCCTACCTCGAGCCTACTAACCGGGCCTTATCTGTTTCTTCCTGGGAATGTGCAATAAAGACCCATCCACACTTCATCCTTACTCTCTCTGCCCATTAACTGATGCTGTGTTTGCCCTGCAGCCCTACACAGTAACGGTGCCACCTCGTGGGTAATGGTGAGTAACAAGCTGCTTTTGCAGTGATGACTCCCTGCATATCTAGCGGCTTCCGCATACTTGGATGATAGTATACACTCACAATTCAGAACCAGGGGTTTGGCTTAGTATCTGTTTCTGGCTTAGGCCCTGTGCTGTGCCTAAAATCTGGGGCCTGGAGCTGTTCGCTGTCCTGACCAAATCCAGATACAAATGACAGGTGACACCGTGTCCCATGACTCAGACACCTGCTCCACTGTTCCCTGACGTCAAGTGTCACAATGGTCCGACAGCTCAGGGCATCCCTCTGATGCTGCTGCACGTGACGACAGAGAGCCCTGGCCAGTGAGCCAAAGCTTGTCTAATTGTCACTGTGCTCACGAAGAAGGCCACGTCCAGCTGCAGTGCAGCACTTTGCTGCTTGTCCAGCTATTCTCAGTGGTGTCTAGAAGGGCTGTGGTTGCACACGAAGATGAACATCCAAACACGCATCCAGACGTGTCCACAGCAAACACCTGACCATGTGTAATCCTAGAAAACCAACGCTGCCGGGCGTGGCAGCCCACACCTGTCATCCCAGCGCTCAGGAGTCAGAAGCAGGAGGATCATCGTGAGTTCAAGGCCATCCAGAGACTACATAGTGAATTCCAGGTCAGCCTGGGCTAGAGAGAGAATTTACCTCAAACAAAAATGTTAAAGGGGCCGGGCGTGGTGGCGCACGCCTTTAATCCCAGCACTCGGGAGGCAGAGGTAGGAGGATCTCTGTGAGTTCGAGGCCACCCTGAGACTATATAGTAAATTCCAGGTCAGCCTGGACCAGAGTGAGACCCTACCTTGAAAAACCAAAAAAAAAAAAAAATGTTAAAGGGGATATATAAAAGAGATATCAGACTTTGGGTTACTATTAATTTTTAGAATTTAATTTTGTGATATACATTCATAGGTAGATAATAGATAATTACTGGTAATTCCACTTCATTAATGACAGGAACTATCAACTAAAACTTTATGATTTTGATCATTCATTACATTTTGAACTATACTTGAATAATTTTTTAAAATTTTTTAAAATTATTTTTTATTTATTTTTGGAGAGAGAGACAGAGAGAGATAGACAGAGAGGGAGAGGGAGACAGAAATGGGCACGCCAGCAGTCTCTCAGCGGCTGTGAATGAAAACTAGTTGTGTGCGCCCCCTTGTGGGCAAGTGTGGCATTGCGCCCTTGCCTCACTTTGCATCTGGCTAAACGTGGGACCTGGAGATTGGAACTGCTGGACATTGGAACCAGCATTCTTAGGCTTAGCAGGCGGCGCCTTAGCCACTAAGCCATCTCCCCAGCCCTATACTTGAGTAATTTAAAAAGAATGTTTTTCAAGAACAGGTTTGCTGATTTAATATTGTGAGTTAATATATTTCATTCCAGAATTTTAATTTATATTTTTGGAAAATTGTTAATAGATTTTCTTGATTCTGGCACTTATTTTTTTTGGTAGAAAAATAATTGTATTAGTAGCAAACATCTATAGCCTCTATAAATATGAATAAAAGTGCAAAAGACTGCACAAACATCAAATTTAAATATAAAACAAATACGATTTATTACATTTTGTTTATTATAGGGTATTTAAAATAAATGTGTACAGAATGATGTATTGCAACATACCTACCCTCCTCTAGCATCTAAAGGGCATGAGGTAAAGAGGGAGACAGCACAGCAAAGAAACACTCCCACCCTTTAGCAATAGGTCAGAGAATGCAGCTACCTACGTGTAATAGTTTTTCCCTTCAGTAAACACCAAAGTTTACAAACCATCATTTCTTTATTTGACAAACTATGTCTAAGCAAATTTTCTTCACTTTGACCAAAAAAATGTGAGGCTTGCACACACACCCTACAGAAAAAAAAAAATATGTTATTTTAATAAAATGTTCATTAGCACTTAAAAGTTTAAAAAATTGTCAAACGAGTGTTTAAGATACAATAAAATCTAAATATGAGTAACTGGATCCTGGTATCAAGTCTGACTCGAGACCTGGTTTAAGTTGGTTAAATGCCCAGGGAAGAAAAAGAAGAAGCCACCACTATCATGCCTTCCTGAAGATTTATGAACAACTACTTAAAATAAATTTCTGGTAAGAAATTTTGTAGTTTAAAATTATAATATATTCAGTATAGAAATTTCTACATAATAAACTCCATTTCCAAGCTATGGGTTACTTTCAATGAAGGCTAAAAAAATGAATGAACTTACTTTCTTATCAAGATAAAACATTATGAATATACTATTGATTGAGGATAAGAGATGAACCAGCTCAATATGAAACATAAATAGAAAACAATGTGCATCAAGATGTAACAGGTTGACAGTGAGCACTCTTGTGATATGAGGTAGTTCATAGACTGTTTTCTTAAAGAGCACTTCTCAGAAACAGAGATCTCTACAGCAGTGATGTGCATTCAATGGCTTCACAGCTGAATGCTTTGATGATCTGATTTCGTTTTTGACATCATCGATGATACAATTGATTGGCTTGGCCAAACAGCTAAAATGATCTTATTGACATCAGCACCGTTCTTTTTATGGCTATAGTACTAAAACTAACTAATTAACTCACTAACTAACTAACTGAATGACTGATTAACTAGCTAACTAATTAAGAAACAAATGCTATAGTCTTGCTGATGAAAAAATAGCTCAAAAAACATAGCTCAAAAGTCTTCTTATTCATTCCCTGCAAACAACATGCCACTATTTTGTATACATCTTGTCTACTTCAAAACGGAATTGACACAATTATATGAGGGTGGGGTCAAACAGGTAAATAATCCTACTATCATGACCGTTCACACCAAATTCAGAATTACTAAAACAACTATTTTGTCCCTAAATGTGGAATATTTCAACTTCACAAAACTCTTTTTGGACCCCAAGCTGACAAGTACATTTAGTTTTAATTTTTGATACTTCATGTATATAATGAGTTTGGATTTTATCCCCCCCATTATCCTCTCTTGTCCACCTCCACCCCTTATGAACTAACTCCTTATGAACATACTAACTAACTCCTTATGAACATAACTAACTCCTTATGAACATACCACAGGACCAAGACTGGTCACTCAGGATAGAGGGACTTTGGGGCTATCTCCCTTAATCCTATGGAAAAATTTCACAGGTAGCATAGCAAGTGACAAGAGGCCAACTGTTACCTGCGAGTATATTTATTGATGAGGAAAAAATATCAAACAACCCTGTTGCCTTCACTTCTATAGGATATAACTTACTGGTGACAATAGTGTTATTGTATTCATTGGCAATGTTCCATGAAAAACATGCTGTACAGGATTTGTTATATTAAACAGATTTAATCTCACATGAAACTTAGATAAACATGTATTTTCAAATACAATATTAAAAGAAGACTTGAAAAAAGGAGCAATGACATTAGAGAACTGTACTTTTAATATTCTTTGGCTCTGTGTTATGGGTGTGCGTGCTCACATGCATGTGCATGGTGGACGTGTGGAGGCCAGAAGACAACCTGAAGTGTCAGTCAGGCCTGGCCTTCACCTTGTTTGAGGCTGTTCTCTCCTTGTTCACCACTAGTGCTATGAATATAGTAATTTAATTGTCCATGTATATAATTATATAACATAAGATATATTTCATATTTTAAAAGTAGCTATTAGAGATGAAACTCTGTAATAGCTTTAAAAACTTAAGTGCACTGCAGTGACACAGGCACTTTAAACAGCATGCAAAGAAATAACCCTATGGCTGAAATTTTTAGTGAACAACAGGAGATAAAGATATTTAATCAAAACCATTTGAGAAAGCTTCCATGAGCTAATATGTCATCTGTTAATCAAAACCATTTTAGAAAGCTTCCATGAACTAATATGTCCCCTGTTTCTCACTTTCAGTTTTCATCAGGAAGCAACTTTGTCTGCAAATCCTCACTCCAGCACTTTTGTTAGAATGATGGAGAAAATATAATTATGTTTTAACTGTTAAAACATAATATTTTAAACATAATGATATGTAAAACACAGACTATCTTATACTCATGCCAACGGATATCCAACAAATAGGTTAGTCCCATAAAATAAAGAAAAGTTCATGTTGGAACAACTGAATATGAAAAACTAAAAGAAATAAATTTCTACTCTTTATTTCACATCATTAACAAAAATTCACTTAACATGGATCACTGACTTAAAAAAGTATATAAAATCAATTAATAAATTCTACAAGAAAATGTCTTTTTAATAGGATGCCAAAGATTTCTTTAAAATGAAATAAAAACATGAACATATAATTAGAAAATGTGTATATTGTATTTTATCAAAATTACAAAGTTTTGTTCTCTTTTAAATGTTAAGAGTAAATAGGCAATTTAAAATAAATATTTTATTTATTTATTTATTTATTTAAAAGAGAGAAAGAGGCACAGAAGGAGAGAGAGAGACATGCCAGGGCCTCCAGCCACTGCAAACAAACTCCAAATGCATGCACCCCCTTGTGCATCTGGTTTATGTGGGTCCTCGAGAATAGAACCGGGATCCTTTGGCTTTGCAGGCAAATGCCTTAACCACTAAGCCATCTCTCCAGCCCCAAAGTTTTGATCTACAAAAGACCCTGTACACAAGTGAAAGGGGCAATGCAGACTGAAAGAAAACATGTAGAAGACACATGGCTGATAAAGGAATGGAGTCTACTGTGTATGCAGAACTTTCACACCTGAGTGATACTAATAAGAGCTCCAAAAGATGCATAAGGGATTTCAATAATTATTAGCCCATGATGGAAATAGGCGTATAGGAAGTCCCATAACTTATTTAGCTATTATAAATACGCAAAACCTCTAAGTAGGATGAAAACACATGGATTTTAATGTTCATAGCACTTTTATTTGTACCAACAAGGTTAACAATAACAGAGACTTAAGAAACACAAACACAATATAAGACAATATAAAATACTCTTCAAAATATATGAAAGATAGGGCTGGGGAGATGGCTTAGTGGTTAAGGCACTTGCCTGCAAAGCCTAAGGACTCAGGTTTGATTCTCCAGTACCCACAAAAGCTAGTTGCACAAAGTGGGACAAGTGTCTGGAGTTTGTTTGCAGTAGCTAGAGGCCCTGAAGTGCCCAATCATATTCTCTTTCTCTCTCCCCCACCAAATAAAAATAAAATATTTTAAAAATATGAAGAAACACATCCCTGATTCATTTGACAAAGATGGCTTTGTTTCCAAGAACAGTCCTCTAAACCAACAGGGATCAGACCCTGAAGACCAAGTACTCAGGTTCCATTCACATAAAATTCTAGAAATGTCCCCATGTATAATGATAATCAGGTCAGTGGCTGCAAGGGTGAGAAGCTGATGAGAGTGTCCCTGATGATCAAAGGATGCAGGGGAAACAGGATGCCAGGATTATTTCTCACTATGAATGTTGCAGAAGTTAAGTGACCTAGTATTTTTGTTAGTGCTTATTGCATTATACTCTTAAAATCGTTCAATGTTTAAATAGGTATCAAGAAAGCCCATAAAGAAACTTAAGACATAAGTATTTACATAAGAGTTGAACTGTGGATAAGTGAATTTCACTGGCATTAAAATTATGAGTAGATACTTTCTCCTTTAATTATAGACCACCTTGATGACTATGGTAACCAGGTTCCTTGAAAGAATAAGATAATACGTGTGGCAGGTGCCTAATGGAAAATAAATCATGAGACCCAAATACAGGCCCGAGCGAATTAAAATTCTAGTATCCATTTGATCACAAACTTTCCATTGTCAGCCCGGCAAGGAGCCCCTGCTTCACCCTAAGCCTTGGCTGCAGGTTCATATGAATTGGTACCTTCCCCCAGACTCACAGCACTGTCTGCCTCTTGTCACGTGTGATTACACATTCATGACTGATTGCTTGTTGTGGCCTACTGATTACTTCATGTAAAGATTTTAATTGCATTGTCTCATAAACGAACACTATACCATGCATAGGTTTTAGTAATGAGGAGAAAACTAAAACATAAATTTACATATAAAAGAGATTTACATAATTCATTGAGAGTATAGGAAACACTATCATATTAGCAATGTACACATTGCTAATTACAAAATTATATCCCATCAACCATCACAAGTTGTAGAGTCAGGATATTTAAGTAGTTAAGTGGTTGAATCTTGGGATGTATTTTCATTTTTTTTTTGTTAGACTCACTGACTTTGTCTGTAGCGGAAAGCACTGTGGAATTAATATATTTTCTTTAGAGTATCAGAGGCAGAAAGATGAACATTACTTCAGGCATGTTATAGTATTATTAAGTTGAATAGACACGCAGCATGCATCTTAATATTAAGTTGAATAGACACACAACATGCATCTTAATATTAGTGTATATTACTATTGTAATAAGCTATGGCACCACATATCCTCCCCATAAAAGTAAGCTGAGGCAGGCCTCTTCTGAAATACTATGTTTTCAAGCTATTGAATTCCATGTACAAACAGGAAAATCAAAGGATGAGAAGAGAGTTTTTGTTTTTTGGGTTTTTTTTTTTCAAGGTAGGGTCTTCCTATAGGCCAGGCTGACCTAGAATTCACTATGGAGTATCACGGTGGCCTCGAACTCACGGCAATCCTCCTACCTCTGCTTCCCGAGTGCTGGGATTAAAGGCGTGCACCACCATGCTCTTCTTGGAAGAGGTTTTTCAAGCATACATACAAACATGCATGTACATGAAACACCATGGAAATCAATCACTGGTGATTTAGTTCTAAGTTTTAAAAATGATGTCAAATTATCCTTTATTTTTCATTTTCAGTGTTCTGTAGGCTCTTGAATATTTCTGCTAAACCATCCACCTGTTATATCTGTGTTTAGCTTGCAGGTAGAGAACAGACTATAAACAAAATTTGGGCTTATTATTTGAAAGCATTTGAAAAAATTACTTGTGATAAATAAGCTCCAAGATTGGGTCACCAAGAGTAACTCCCAGACCACAGATTTTTTTTTTTCTTTTGCTAAATTTACTAGCACTGAAGGGAAGGCAGCAAAAACAATGGTTTGGCCCTCGAACTCAGCCAAGTATGACTTAGCTGGTCACACCTCCTGGAACACTTTTTTGCTCTCATCATTGCTTATCAAGCTTCAAGACCTCTTCAGATGTCAGTGACACTACAGAGCACACCCCAGTAAGTCTAAGGAGACACCATCAGCTCTTCAGCAGTCACAATGTCTTCTAGCCAGTGTAGAGAAAGACCGAGAATCAAGGTGACATTTAGATTACTTTGATGCCTTTGGATTTTTGCAGGTTAAAAGGAAGAAAGACTTTAAAAGATTTTTCTTTCCTGAATCATTAAAATATTGTATAATGTCATAGTGTATATATATTCAAAAGATGATACCATGGTTCAGATGGTGCTTGTTCGTGTGTGAGAAGCTTCTGAGGGGAGAACACTCAAAAGTGACGGAACCCTGAAGAGCTTAGGCTCCGATGAGATCTTAGTCATTTGAGCCATGCCTTCAAAAGACAATAAGAAGTTCTCATGGTGAGTTATAGAAAAATATGTATATATGTATACACACATATATTTACACACACACACACATATATTTACACACACACACACACACACACACACACACACACACAATGTTTCTCTGATATAGAAGCTTCACCCTGGCCATTCCAGGTGTCTCTGGCTCGGGTTTAGTACTTAATCATTTGACCTGAATGTTCCTGGCATGACCATCTTCAGCAATATGGGAAAATTAATTGGTTTTTCTAAGATGCAAGGAAGAGCCAGCATCAAATCCTTGAACTTCCAGAAGTCTGAGCAAAATAAACTTCTGTTTTTGTCAAGGGCTAAGGTCAGGCATTCTGTTACAGCAACACTATGGTAACTAAAGCAGAAAGCCCCTCACATTTAGTTGCTTAATGCATTAGCAGTTTAATAAGATCATCCCACAGTAAGCCAATGCAACCTGTAACTTGTACTGTATTTACCTGAACATCAAGCTCACACACGTACATGGATATACTTTCTAGAACCCTCTGTAGCAAGAACTATTTGTTTCTTCTTGAACAAATAAACTGAAAAGCTGTTACTATAAACACTTTGTTATTATTTAGTAAGGAGAAGCCCTACTATTTTAATTATTAACCAAAGAAGAAATACCCAAGTTTAAATACTCCATTCACCATTTCACAACAAGTACTGAAAGCTGTGGGTAGCATGGATGCCATACTAAAAGACACAGTATGAAGATGATAGTCAGGACTCCGCCCAACATGCTTATTCAGACAATAAGCCTTTCTTTTTTAATATATGACCCAAAGGTTTTCTACTTTTTCACCAATAAAATATAATGCCAAGACAGGTTTCTTGCTTCTAAAATAAAATGGATGGAGAAGATAATATTGAAGGTCTGTTTAAGCTCTAAAATTTTTATGCGCCCATAAAAATCACCCAAATAGAAACCTCAGTAGAAAAAAAGGCTATTTTCTTGTTTCCATTTTTGGACAAATTTCCTAGAAAGGAGGCCTCCACTGTGCACTCACCTTCATGCCTTGCCTGAGGCATCGCAAGGAGGACCGCCAAGAAAGCAGAAACATGTGTGGTTGCAAACTGAGGAACTTAAAATGAAAGAACAAAGCTGACACAGAGGAATGGAGGCTGCACTAAGTTCATATCAACGAATGAGTGGACGACTTAGTAAAGCAGGAGCTCAAGGATGCACACCTCATGAAACAGACCAGAATTTCTAATGCAAGAATGCAACATGCAGTGTGCACAGTGTCCTCAACACAGTGCACAGCATCACTTACATAAAGCTGCATCTTACAGTTTTACCACTTTTCTTGTGAGACAGATAATGATCTCTAGGTAATGTACAAGAAATTTAATTGATCTTTGAAAATATGAAAGATGTTTATTAAGAGTAAATTACAAAATTATTTAACTGTCACAATAAAAAAAGTAAGAGACTATTGCTCACTCAGTAGAGTGGATGAAATACAGAAAAAGTATTACCAAATGCTGGCTAAGGTAGGAAAACCACCCATTGTTGAGGAGAATACATGGTAACATTTTCAATTTATAAAGAAGTTATTTTGTGTGCAGGGAAATTGATGTGATTGAAAATAATCACATTTTGTGAATTAAGTCAGTCTCAGACAATTGTTGCAAGTTTTCTTTCATTTTTGGTTCAGACATTATAGACACATGACATGTTCTAGGAGCAGAAGAAAGGAGAGTAAAAGCATGTTTAGGGGAAGGAAAGGAGGAGACAGAGGAAGGTGGAAGACTGTGAACATGCTCAAGTTATAAATTTGAATGAAAATGACTACATGTAACCCATACAATAATAAAATAAAATAATAATAAAATTAATAATAAATAATTATTACAATAAATTTAATAACAATAAAAACTTAAAAATCCAAACAGCAAAAAGCATTTTGTCAATTGATTAAAAGTTAAACATGAATTCAGCACACCCAAATTATGTCATTTTGAATTTACTCATAAGATGGATCCATGAAAAGACACTAAAACAAATGTTCACAGAAATTTATTATATAACTGTCCCCAAACAGCAAGAAGACAAACGTTCATCAGGTGGTGAACGGGTTAGCCAAATATACTCTGTCCATACAATGCAATGATGTTTGTGAGCTGAAGAAATAATCTGCCCATACAAGCTCCAATAAGACTCTCAGAAGCACAGTGGCAAGGGGAGAAACTAGAGGCAAAAGAATACTGAATACATGAATTATTTTTCATAAAGTATCAAGAAAGCAAAGCTATAGATTCAAAAACCAGTTAAGTAGCTTTTTAAGGCTGAGAATAGGAGCAGGTGTTAACCTGAAAATGGCGTAAGGACACTCAAGGGTGATGAAGAAGTGTGTCAGAAAGTACTTCTAATGATGGCACTTGAGAAACGCCAGGGACAATCTACCCAATGGAACAAGCAGCCATAATTGGCGGGAACATTTTTTGTATTAAAATACTTAAAATCACTAAATATGATTATTAAAGCACAAGACTCTTGGAAAGAAAAAAAAAAAACATCTACACAAGATAACTGATTACACCTCATTAAGAAGGGAGTTGCTGCATTTGAGTCCAGTGTGTGGTTCTCCCTTGCATCAGTGTGATGGGAGCTTTTCTACTCAATGTGTCTGGACAGAAGACGTGGCTCTAGCACCATCCCACCTCCATCCACAATGCAATGGTGTCTTCTCAAGAGGGGAAGCCACCAGACTTTCTTGCCTCCTGTAGCTGCACTACACAAGGTATACATCCAGCAAGTGTGAATAGGAAATGGATGATCTTTCTCTCACACCTTGTACGGTGAAGACAGGATGCAGCTCCATCACCCTGAAGACATGTGGCTTTCAGTGGCGGTCTGCCTTGCTGCAGATTCCTTGTCAGGTGGAAATTTCATTCTGAGGGAGGGGAGCAAAGGCAGAGCCTTGTGCAGATGGGTTGCTCCAAGGCACAGGAGAGGAATAGGGCTCTCCCTAAGGGGACATGTTTTGAGATAGCATGGAAAGGCTAGGCCAAAGGGAATGGTGAATCCAATGGAGACAAGAGGGATGAGCAGGTAAGAGAAAAACCAAAAGCTCCAGATCGGAATAAATGAAATGTGAGAGCACAGGAAAGCTTCCTTGGGAGAATCCAGGAGAGACTTATGCAAGAAAATCCTCCGTGTGGCAAATCGGTGACTAGCAGGAAAGGGTGAGCAAAGGTGAGCCAGCAAGAAGTCCAACACAGAGACCAGCAAGAGAAAGAAGGAAAGAGAGTCTTTCCAGGCCCACAGTCGGCCATCAACACGTACTCTCTAATGAGGAACAGCAGAGGCTGAAGACAGAATAGATCACAAGAGCACACACAGTCCAGTGAAGTTACTAAAAATATAAGCTAAGGGTGGGAGGGACAGCCACTATCTAGAACTGATCGAATATACTTATATAAAATGTCTACTTTTCAAGCAACCTAGTTAACATATCAAAGAAACAGGAAATGTGATTCATATAAAGAAACAAAACAAAACAACAAAAAAAAGCAAACACTGGAAACTTCCTCTGAACGGGCCCAGGTGGTAGATTAGCAAAATTTTCAGAGCAGCTATTATAAATAAGTTTAAAAGAATATAAGAAAGTCATGCCTGAGTATTCAAGGGCTGTATGGTGAAAATATTTAACCATACATAGCATATCAATAAAGAGACAGAAATTATAAGAAGAAACCTATGTGCAACCATGAGGCAGAGAAGAACATACGTGAGGTGAACAAGCCACCAGAAGATGCATCTAGCAGACCTGAGCCAGTAAGAGGGCGCCTTGAAAACAAACACAAGACATACAGCTAAATATGAGAGAGAAAGACCGAGGAACTAGCCGAATCTCC
The DNA here is from genome assembly GCA_036365145.1 of Orientallactaga sibirica. Lineage (NCBI taxonomy): Eukaryota > Metazoa > Chordata > Mammalia > Rodentia > Dipodidae > Orientallactaga > Orientallactaga sibirica. Next base: position 2,956,928 of record JAEOAD010000005.1, read on the forward strand.
GAGCATGTGGGACACCATTCACCACCCCACAATGCATAAGGGGGAATACTAGAAATGGAGGAAGGAAAGAGAGAAAGAGAGGGGGGATTGAAAGTCAAATAATGGTCTTATGTTGAAAGAGAGGAATTAAAAACACAAATAATGATTTTAAGCTTTCTACGTTCAGTAAGAAACTTTAACTCATGGATGCAAGAAACTCATTAAACTGTGAAGGGGGTGAACACAGATGTCTGGTGACTTCAGATTTTCTTCACTGTTCAGTCTGAACCCATGAATATCCAATTATGGTAAGGCTTTCAAACAATGTCTTGCAAAGACTTTGTTCTACCCATTGTCTTTCTCTCTGTCCTCTCTATTCCCTCCCTTGTTCCTTTCTTTCTTTCTTTCTTTCTTTCTTCCTTTCTTTCTTTCTTTCTTTCTTTCCTTCTTTCTTCTTTATTTTTTCCTATTCTCTTCCTTTCTTTCTTTCTTTCCTCTTCCTTTCTTTCTGTTTTTGGTGTTTCAAGGTAGGGTCTCACTCTAGCCCAGGCTGACCTGGAATTCAAGGGTGGCCTTGAACTCATGGAGATCCTCCTACCTCTGCCTCCTGAGTGCTGGGATTAAAGGCCTGCACCACCATGCCTGGCTACCCATTGCTTTTCAACCACACAGTTTCCTTCCCTTGCTGAGGACTATCTTTGAGGATCTTGTGACTTTGAATGAGTTGGGCTAAACCTCCTTTTCTCTTCCCTGGGTATTATCCAGGGACACAGGAAGTATAAGTTGTTTTCTCAAGAATCTGTCATTGAACTCAGTCTCATTAATTGATCATACACAGACTAACAAATGTACCATGACCATAGAAACATGGATAATCCTATGGATTATTTTATTGTGACACATTCAGAAAATCTGGAAACTTTGTGTGAGTTGGAGGGGCTGAGAGCTCATGAGGGACACGTTTCCAGGCTGCACTCCCCAGCAGGGCCTTTGAGACTAGTCATGATTTTTATCAATTTAATAATGCTCATGCTTCTGGTATATAATAATCTATTAGATGTCTTGGTAGACCCTAGCTAACTGGCTACCTCACTCTCATGTATTCTTTTTTCTTTTTAAACTATTTTTAAACTTAATTTAGAGAGAGAGAGATGGAGTGAGAAACAGGGAGAGAGATATAAGAGAATGGGCACACCAGCCACTGCAAATGAACTCCATCTTGCTTACATGGGTCCTGGGGAATCTAACGTGGGTCCTTAGGTATTGCAGCAAGTGCCTTAACCACTAAGCCATTCCTCCATACCTCATCTATTCTTTTTCACAACGCAGACCGCTGTGAGATATTTTCTGTTTTCACTGGGAAAGAGTTCACCTTTTATTCACCTGCATGGACATAGCAGCATATTTCTACAGTCTTCTTCTTTATCCCTCCAGCCTGAGAGAATCACACACACACACACACACACACACACACACACACACACACACACACACACACACACACACAAAGCTGCCTATCCCCCACGGCACCTAAAACCTCAAGAGCGACTTCCTCAAGAATCGTGGTTCAGAACCTCGGACAGCGCTAAGCTCTGTGCATCTAGATAGCCCATCCCACTTTCCTCCTCAGTTCAGTCCTGTGCTCTGGCACACTTATGACTCTCCTTCTCGAGGAAGAGAAGGTTCCAAGCCAGGGGCTTTCATAAAAGAAGTCGGCCTGTGGATCTGGGGAGATGGCTGTGAGTCAAATACCTGTCACGAGGAGCCGATTTTAGATCCCTAGCATCCATATGCACTCTGGACATGGCAATGTTTTTCTTAGGGAGACAGAAGCAGAGGCCCCCCCAAGATTTGCTGGAGAGCTCAGTTACTTAAATCAGTGACCTCTAGGTTCAGAGAGGACTTATCTCAAAATACAAGTTGAAGATCATTTGAGGACACTTGACAGTGAGCTCTGGCTTACACACACACACACACACACACACACACACACACACACACACACACACGTGCATGCACATTCAACATGCATCCATCACATGCACATAAACTCAAAAGGACTTGACTTCTCCATAGACAGCTCTTTCAACAGAATTTTTAACAGAATTGTGAAAGATAGTACAAAATTCCTGACTATTTAGCAGTTTAGAGAAGAGGTAGTGGAATTAAAGTTAAAATGAGATGGGTTAGAAAGATAATGACAAAAATGACAAAAATAGTCATGGAAGAATTACAGGGCATTATAATATTTAAGGAAACATAGAAGAAAATGAACCCCAAACAGAAAAACAGAAGTATAAAGAGATGGAAAGAACAAGAAATGGGAAGAAAAATGGAAGAAAGGAGAAAAGAAACATGATGAAGTAAAAACTGGATGAATATGATTCTATCATGGATGTGGCTTACAACCTCAGATGCTATTAATACACCCAAAATGTTAAAACCTGAAGAGTCCATTGCTTTTAGGATATTGCAGACTGAATATTTACAGAAAATTTAACATCACATTTCAGACAGGAGATAAAATCATGGGTTGAAAGATCAATACAAGATGAGAAATTAGAGATAGATTTGTCAGAACCCTTTCAAAAACATTTGTTTGCAAATTCAAGGAAAGGATAGTTAGAAAAGTAAAAGTAAAATAAAAATATATGCCCATCACTGAAAGTTTATGTAAAGGGAATGATCTGGCCATGTGTTTAGATAAGAACATGCAGCAGTGGGAAGGGACATATTTTCAAATTTTGAGAAGAAGGACAAATTAGGAACTAAGGTACCAAGAATATGGAACACAAAAGAGTGTGGGAGTGTGTGGTTAAATGCTAGCTTTAGAAAGAAGGTGCCTTCCGTAAGAGAACTGTGGTGAGTAAAGGATGAGAAACGGAAGTGTTAGGTCATGAAGTGAGGATGGGTGAAGTACAGAGTCCATAAGTTTACAGTATGCAGGACTCGGAGCAGCACAAACTAAGAAGGGAACAAGGAAGGAGGCTCCAAATTGTGGGGAATGGAGCCCAGGACAAGGACGAGAGTTCCTCGAAAGAACAGGAGAGGGGTTGAGAGTGAAATGGATGGAAACCTACATGTCTGCAGGGATGTCCAGAATGAAATGTACTTCGCATTTACTTCTACAGCTCCCCAAATTACTTTCATTTCTCCTTTGAAATCACACAATTTCTCACTTGGAGCTCAGTAGGCTAACTGAGTGCATGTCTTGTCTCCTACATGGAAGCATTTTGCTGTGTCCTTTTCCTACTGTTCTGCAATCAATCAGCGTGAGGATTACACATAAGAAAGAGTATGCTGGCGAGAAGACTGGTGATATGCAGCCACGGACAGGCTTCTTTCTGCCCTTGTCTAGAACCCTTTCCATCTTGCGCTGCAGCCAGGCTACACAGAAACCGAAGCCCTTGTGGTCCCAGCAGATGTGCCCTAACCCTTACTCCTTTGTGCCAACTTCTCTCTAGTTCTTCAAAACTTTTTCTTTCCATTTCTCTCTCTGTCTTAATTTTTTTGAAGTGGGGTCTTGCTCTTTCCCAGGCTAACCTGGAATTCACTATGTAGTCTCAGACTGGCCTTAAACTCAGAGTGATGCTCTTACTTCTGCTTCCCAAGTTCTTGAATTAATGATGTGTGCCACCATGTCCAGTCATTTCTATTTTTCCCCCTAAATCTATTGAAACTCCTCATCATTTGAGTCACTGTCGGCAACAAGTGCTTAACCCTCTACCCTATTCTATGGATTTTTTAGGAAGACATAAAAATGAGAAAAAAATGTACTCCTTAAAAAGTAACAACAACTCTTTGAGATATATTCTATTTAGTATACATATAATACAGAAAATAAAGACACAAACATAATTTTCCTGTTTATGAGTTGGCTATAGAATATTCCCAGAGCTGTAACTACTGCAAACCTTAAAGTCTATTCCTGTCCCACAGTACTCATGCAGGCAGCTGTACCTGAAATTTGCATCAACTTACTACTTCTTCCCACTCCATTATAAAACACCTATTGGAGTGGGACATGATTTTTGTGAAAGCATGCTGTGCCTTTATGTATCAATATAGACCATAGCTACCATAGCAATTCCAGGCACTCACTAATAATTATGGAAATTAACTTTCAGTAGTAACACAATACAGAACTGGGGCTATTGAAAACATGGCTGAGATATGCAGCGGCCAAGGCAGTCACAGTGGTACAGACGAATTTCAGGGATCATTTCCAACTCCTCAGGGTTTCTACCCACAATGAAACTCGCTTAGCCAACTCTACTGCTCTGAAAAGGAGATTGTTGTTAATCAAAGGATATTAGGTCCAGTGTCCAAATCTGGAAGATGCTTCAAAACATTATACAGTGTTTCATCTTGGCAACCAGCTGGAGTGCAGACATTTGGAGCAGATATATATATCAACATGTGCAGAGAGCAAGTTTCAAACTTGTGCAGTGGTGCTGCATGGAGCGTGAAGGAGTACGGGTAGTGAAGATTACATAAATGGTAACCAATGACCTTCCATTTGGAAATTGGAGGCAATTTCTGACATGTGCTTTTATGCATCCAGAATTTATTTCTCTGGATTCCAAGGTTCAAGTGAATTGTGACAGGAAAACATAATATCATGATCCCGAAGACCATAACATAAACAATTAAATAGGACATGTAAACTAACAAGAACAGAACTACCAAGATTAAAAGTGGCCACTATCTCAATTGGATGGCAACTTCAAAATAACAGGGTATCTCAGCACTTCATTTACAGACTACAATGTTTTCTCTTTAACTTTAAAAGTGACACCTCCAACAAAAATTAGAAAGTGTTTACCTTAATTTTTCTATGTTTAAACACATGTTGAATGTTTAAAAATTATTGGAGGAAATGTTTATGATCTCAGATAAATGGAGTCATCTCTAACAAAATGATTCCGCATAGTACATGGGTCCAGATGTAAGGAAAGCCTGACTCACTAAAAGCAGAGTACAGATTCCCAGAACAATGGCTACAGATGCCCTCACAAAGGCCAGAAGACACTCTATACACCATCACAATGAACCTGAGAAATATTTTACCTTGTCAATATGGAAACGTAAAAACTCCTCATAGTTAATTTCTCTCCAGGTGCTCTGTTGCAAAACTTTATATAAATTACAAATTTGTTTATCAGAGTTACTTTTGTACAGAATAACATCTTTGTAGCCTTACAACAATATCCCTATTCTATAGTATTTATTTCAAATTCATTGTGAAAATTATGATAATGGTTACTATGTTATTAATAAACTAAAAACAGACCTGGGAAGTCATCTTTCCATCTTCTTATCAAATTACTACTTACAAAGTAAACAGATCGATGCTTTTAAACACTGTCATTTCTAATTTTTATTTTTATTTTTATTTTTATTTTTATTTTTGGTTTTTCGAGGTAGAGTCTCACTCTGGCCCAGGCTGACCTGGAATTCACTATGTAGTCTCAGGGTGGCCTTGAACTCATGGCAATCCTCCTACCTCTGCCTCCTGAGTGCTGGGATTAAAGGCGTGCGCCACCACGCCCGGCTCTAATTTATTTTTCAAACCTAATCTGTGTTCTCTGCTCTTCACCCAAACCTAATATGGAATGACTGAATCACATTGTCCTACACCTGGTTGAGGTTGTAGAAATCATTGAATCAAAGCTTTGCTTTATAGACAAGGGATGAGGTCCATGGAACTGATATAAATTAGAGAAAAGTAATAACTTGTAACAAGTCATCAGTAAAATTTAATGTAAATAATAGGAATCTAAGGTCTTTTACTTTAATGAGAAATAATAATCACCTCATTTTTGGTACAAACATATTAGTTTCAGGTTTACTAATGCTTTAGCACATTTTCACAACCTTCCGTTAGTTGTATAGACCAGGGTTTCTTTTCCTTTTGCTACCCATACCTATGAGAGAACTAGGGTTCATTCTCACGTGTCCTCCTGGCTCGTCACTTCTCTGTGGATCTATAACACGCATTTGCCTTGAGCCAGAGTCTTCCACTATCAAACGTCCTGTGTATTTTTGACTAGAGAACTTAGCTGTTTAAAATCTTAGTACCAGCTATTGTTGGCAGTGTGTCTTACGTTTAACTTTTATTTCGGCTACACTTCTACTCCTATTTCTATGTAAAATGGGGAAAATTCAGGAGCATTAATCTAATGACTGATGGGTGCTCTAGTAATGGAGTTCATAGCATCATCCTTCGTGTTATTTATGCAAGGGCTTCAACTCTTCCACAGCCATTCTTCCTTTGGTTAGGTAAAGATCACTTATAGTAGAAATATATTTCTCAGGGAAAAATGAGTAAGTGTACACTAACAATCCCTGCAATGCCTGAGACCCATCCTCACATTCTCCTTACAGGAACCTCAAGCTTGAATACAGGCTAGTTTCTCATTCCTTTACTTATTTATATATCTTCCTTGTTTAATGGTTTTTGTTTATCTTGTTTTGGTTTTTGCCATGTGAAAGACTAAAATGACAGCATTACACATGCCAGGCAACGGTTCCACCACGTGTACAGGACAAGACATCATATTTCTTTATAATTAAAATTTACCTCCTGGGCTGCCAAAATGGCTCAGTGATTTAAGGTGCTTGCTCACAAAGCCTGATGGCCCAGGTTTAATTCCCCAGTATGCACATAAAGCCACATGCACAAGGTGACACATGTGTCTAGAATTCACTTGCAATAGCAGCAGGTCCTATTGTGCTCATATTCTCTCTCTCTCTCTCCCCTTCTCTCTCTCCAATAAATAAAAAATATATTTTAAGAAAAATGACTTGAAAATTCCTTCATATTTAACAGTTTGAACAGATTTCCAGTGTTGCCAACCTTTTCCATCAGACATGAAATACTTGATAGGCCAAAGAAATAAGACAAACTGTAATGGAAACCACTTAAGCCAGTAGTTCTCAGGATGGTGCAATTTTGTCTCATTTCCCACCCAGAGGAAATTTGGCAATGTCTAAATAGATTCGTTTCAGTCACAAATGGGGTCCAAGATTGCTAGTCCTAGAATATTCCACAGGAATCAACCAGCAGTGCTACTTGGTGTCCTACAATGCACAGGAAACACACACAGTACACAATTATCAGACCCAGGATAGGTACAGGGTCCAGGGTGAGAACACTAATCTAAGCCATTACTACTCTAAGTGGTGTCTTCAAAAGGGCAGTTTGGGTTTCTTTAAGAAGCTTGTTAAAAGCTGGGAACATCAAAGAATATCACAAAAGACGAGATGGGAAGACTGTATGGAAGGAGTAAGTCAAGGAGCCCTGTGGAAATCTGGACTCTGGACATGAGAAGGCTACTGTCCTGATCTCAGTGCATCGTGGTCACCTGCACAACATGGGGCCAGTCATCATTTTGTTATAGATGGAGGAGGGGCATGGGAGGCCACGCCCCTCCCTAATGGGCTATTGATAGTTACAGGTTGGCAGAGGGGACAGCCAGTTTCTTCTGAGGCATAGCACCTAGCAAAAAAATGAGATGAAGAAATAGTGCATTAAAAATGAGGGGAATGAGGGAGGGTACTGTGAAAATATACGATGAAAGTGTAATATATAACCATGAAATTTCAAACATAAATCACATATCCATGAAGAAAAACCTGAAAAAGAAAAAGCCAGACCTATTCCAAAGATCCACTGAATTAGTCTACTAAGATCAACAATCTTTCATGCGCGTAGCGAAGCTTAAGAAGCATTGGCTGTACCCAGGCCATTTTTATATGTTCTAAAACAATCTTAGTTATGTAATTATAAAGAATATTGTTTCTTTAAAAAGAGTCCCTGCTACACCATCTTATCTTGAACACAATATTACCACTGGCTTCAGCAATGTTAGTATTCTACACAAAGTAAACAAAAGTCCATTGCTTAATTAATAAGGAAAGTTCTATGTGCAGTAAAGAAAAGGGTTAGAACCACTAAGATACTAATGTGACTTAAGAATCTCCAAGAAAGGGCTATTATACATAAAGCCATTCAGAATTATTTAATTATTGTATTTATTTTTCTCCAGAACATTTAGTATGCCTAGGGTTTACAAAAAAAAAAAAAAAAAAAAAAAAAAAAAAAAGCTCCTTTTCTCAGCATGGAAATGAAACAGAAACGGAATGAATTCAGACTCTCTCAATAGAGACTTGAGTTAATTATTCCTGAGGATGTATGTTGCTGTAACCAAGGACAACACTCAAGGCTTGCCGGGACACTGACAATGGGGTAAGAACCTAATAGAATTTCTAAAGAAAAAAAAAAAAAAAAAAACTCAAGTGTTAACACGAACCAACTGAAATCCTGCAGTGGGTACTTTCTTACACACCAAATAAACAAAACACAAAACAGATGAGAAGAATGCCCTGGGCAGTATTAGATGATGAAAGAACAAAACTAAATGCAGGAGATGAATTTTCCTCATTCAAAAGTCATATGATAGATGTATCCTTTCCTCAGAATATTTGGCTACTTCAGCAATATAACACTTCCTCCAGGGCTGTATGCAATGGAGAAGCAAAGAATTTGGCAAACAACTCTTGGGAAAAATTGCAAAATAGAAGTAAAAACACAAATAACCCAATATCTATGGAGATTTTAATTATGCACATAAATTATATGGAGTTGCAGGCTGTCTATTATCATCACTAATTATATTAAGGGTAATTGAAGTTTTACTTAATGAAGAGAACCACCTTGGTGTGGATGGCTTTGTAAAGCTGTGAGCATTTTCTTACCAATTAACAATTCCTCAGGGTTGTCACACAGACTCAGTCTGTGCTCCTGACATTTCATATTCATATGTAATTTTCTAAAAATAGGTGTAGTTTTACACTAACCTCCAAAAAAAGTAGCAGTAAAAAGTATTCCTGAAGAAATCAAAACAAGAATTAAAAAAACTCATAAAATCAAATGATAACACAACATACCAAAACCTTTGGAACACAATGAAGGCTGTTCTAAGAGGGAAATTTATAGCCTTAATTATCTATAAATTAGAAAGGTTGGAGATAAACAACTTCAGGCTTCACCTTAAGGCATTGAAAAAGAATATAGCAAACCAAAAATTAGTAGATGGGAAGAAATAATAAGGATTAGGGCAGAAATTAATGAAATAGAAACCAAAAAACAGTACATAGAATCAGTGAAACAAAGTGTTGGTTATTTGAAAAGATAAACAAGATTGATAAATCATTAGCAATCTTATAAAAACAGAGGAAAGACATAAATTAATAAAATTAGAGATGAAAAAGGCACCATTACAACAGATAACAAAAAATTCATAAAATTATAAGGACATACTTTAAGAACATATATTTCACTAAGTTTGAAAATCTGAAAGAAATGGATGAATATATATATCCTACCAAAACTAAATGAAGATGAAATAAACCACTTAAATAGACCTACAACAAGTACAGAGATCAAAGAAGTTTAAAAAAAAAAACAAAAAACTCCCAACTAAAAAAATTCCAGGTCCAGATGGATTCACTGGCGAATTTATCACACCTTCATGGAAGAACTAACATGAATGCTGCTCAAACTTTTCCATAAAATAGAAAAGGAAGAAATACTACCAAACTCCTATGAAGCCAGCATCACCCTGATATCCAAACCAGAGAAAGACAGAACAAAAAAAGAAAATTACAGACCAATCTCCCTTATGAACATAGATGCAAAAGTTCTTAACAAATATTGGTGAACAGAATACAAGAGTATATCAAAAAGACGATTCATGCTGACCAAGTAGGCTTTATCTGAGAGATGCAGAGATGGTTCAACATTCACAAATTCATAAATGTAATACATTATATGTATGTATTGAAGGACAAAAATCATATGATCATCTCAACAGATTCAGAAAGGACATTTGAGAAAATCCAGCATCCCTTCATGGTAAAAGTATTACAGAAACTGGGAATAGAAGGAACACTATCTCAACATAATAAAGGGTAGTTATGACAAACCTACAGCCAACATAATGCTAAATGGTGAGAAAATTGAAGCTTTTTCACCAAATTCAGTAACAAGACAAGGGTGTCCACTGTCCCACTTATTTAATATAGTACTAGAAGTCAGCCATAATAAGGCAAGAGACACACATAAAAAGGATGATATGATTCTATACATAAATGACCCTAAAGACTCTACTAGCAAACTGTTAGAGATGATGACACTTTTAACAACATAGCAGGACACAAAATAAACACAAAAAACAGTAGCTTTTCTATATACTAACAACAAGCATGCTGAGTATGAAATCAGTGAATCTCTCCCTTTCACAATTGCCTCAAAAAATAATAATGTACCTTGGAATAAACTTAACAAAGAATGTGAAGGATCTTTACAATGAAAACTTTAAAACACTCAAGAGAGAAATTGTAGAAGACACTAAGAAATGGAAAGGCGTCCCATGTTCTTGGACTGGAAGATCCAATACTGTGAAAATGTCAATCTTACCAAAAGCAATGAACACACTTAATGCAATCCCCTTCAAAATCCCAATGCCATTATTCACAGAAATAGTAAAACAATCCTAAAATTAATTTGGAAGCACACACACACACACACAAAAAAAAAAATCTTGAATAGTCAAAACAATTTTAAGCAGCAAAAATAAGGTTGGCTGTATTACCATAGCCTATTTTACAGAGTCATAGTAACAAAAACAGCATGGTACTGGCACAAAACCAGATACATAGTCAATGCAACAGAACACAGGACTCAAATGTACATCCAGGCAGCTACAGCCATCTGGTTTTTGACCAAAAAGCCAAAACTATTCATTGGAGAAAAGAGAGCCTCTTTAACAAATGGTGCTGGGAAAACTGGATATCTATATGTACAAGGATGAAAATAGATCCTTATCTCTCACCATGCAAAAGAATGACTTTCTGAATGTAACCCGAGTTTCTCAGGAAATAAAATGACTGATGAACCACTGGGACCTCATGAAATCACAAAGCTTTTGTGTAGCAAAGAACACTGTAAATAGAGCAAAGAGGCAACCTACAGAATGGGAGAAAATCTTTGCCAGCTATACATCTGACAGAGGATTGATCCCTAGGATATACAAATAAGTCAGAAAACTCAATAATGAAAAATCAAACAACCCAATTAAAAGGGGGCTATGAAGTTACATACAGAGTTCTCAAAAGAAGAAATATAGATGGCATATAAACATCTAAAAAATGTTCTACATCCTTAGCCATCAGGGAAATGCAAATTAAAACTACTTTGAGATTCCATCTCACTCCTGTCAGAATGGCTACCATCATGAAAACAAATGACAATAAATGTTGGCAAGGACGCTGAAAAAGAGGATCCCTTCTACACTGTTGGTGGGAATGCAATCTGGTCCAGCCATTGTGGAAATCAGTGTAGAGGTTCCTGAGACAGCTAAAACTAGGTCTCCCATATGACGCAGCTATATCACCCCTAGGATATATCCTAAGAACGCTTCTCACTGCCTTAGAGATAGTTGCACTACCATGTTTATTGCTGCTCTATTCATAGTAGTTAGGAAATGGAACCAGCCTACATGTGTTTCAACTAATGAATGGATAATGCAGATGTGGTACATTTATACAATGGAGTTGTCTTCAGTGACAAAGAAAAATGAAATTATCACATTTTCAGGGAAATGGATGGACCTGGCAAGGATTATGCTCAGTGAGGTAACCCAGGCCCAGAACGCCAAGCAGCACATGTTCTCTCTCATAGGTGGATCCCACCTACAAATGTTTAGGATTGTATGTGGGTTCTAGAAGGAAATTTTCCTAAGCTAGACAATCAAATACCAGAACATACAAAGAAAGCATTTAGAATATCAAACAGAAAAGACCAGTAAAGAACCCTAGTAATATTATTATTTTAAAATTACATATAGTGATTCAAGAGGTATACTAAAGGCAGTAGGAGTACCCAGTAACTTATAAAGGCAATCTCATCAGAATAGCTCATCAGATTGCTCAATGAGACATTAAGACAGAAGAGATAAAAATAACATATTTTACATTCTGAAAGACAACTGCCAACCCCGATTACTATACCCAGCAAAGCTACTTGTCATGATCAATGAAGAAAATGAATTCTTCATGATACAACCAGGTTAAAGGAATTAATAACTACTAAGCCAGCTCAACAGAAGCCAAAGAAAAGTCTGGATATGAGGACACAGGAAAGAATAAACTATGATTGAATAAAAGATAATTTATGAGAGGTATAGAAAAATGCCAAACACTACAAAATCAACAAGAATGACAGGGATTAACAAACACCTTCCAATAATAACTCTGAATATAAATAGTCTCAGCTCACAAATCAAAAGACCCAGATTTGCAGAATGGGTTAAAAGGTAGGATCCTTATCATTGTTTCCTCCATAAAACATAGAGGGCATCACTGGTTAAATAGACAGAAAACAGCATTTCAAGCAAATGGGGATAAGAAGCATGCACTCAGCAGGAGGCTGTTGCTTCCATGAAGTCACGGTGGCTGTTGTTAGCTGCATAGCACCTGTACAGCACTGTGTGCATCAACATTACAAAGTTCATGGCAGAAGGGGACAAAAAAGAAAAAAACTACTTTGAAATAAGGGGTTCTACGAAAGAGAGATAGAAAATGGAAAAAAAAAGAAGATAATGGAGGAAGAAAAATACATTATGTACACGTAATAATATATTGATAAAATGTTTAAAAAGAACCAACAATAGCAACAAAATCCAATACTGTTTTAAGAAAGATTATGATTTTGTTGGACCCCATTGATAGTCATTCTCTGTCACATGCAATCACTACTGTTATAGTTAGATTCCTACTTTTAAGAATGTATCTGCTCATTCTTGAGTGAAAAAAAACTTCATGTCCATCAGTCAAAGCCATTCTATTCTGAAGTAATAATGAGTCAGATCAAGTCTGTGGATCAATGAAGCAGTAAAGGCCAGAGCTATACAGCATGCAGAGGGTCACAGGAAAGGACTTGATGCTTTATGGAGTCTAACATTCACTCGGTACCATCATCCCTGCTAGCATGTATTTCATACATGGCAACGATGGGTTCAAAGTGCTACAAAGAGGTTGATTTAAAGAGAGCTGTGCATATATTCAAGGTCACTGAAGGTAAAGGATCTGGGACAGGATGAGCCACCCTGGCAGTCTATGTGAAAGGAGTCAGCTTCTTTATTTGATGGTATGGAAACATTAGATGAATACTGGGTTAGTTCCATTCTCCTCACTGTGAAAAAAATTCCTAACAAGAATCAGATTAAGGCGAAAGAGTTCACTTCAGTTTACAACCCAAGGTCACAGTCCGTCGGAGAGCAGGGCATGGTAGCATGATGTAGAGGTGGCTGGTCGCATTCAGTGAGGAAGCAGAGTCAAGACTGATAATACTCAGCTAGCTTGCTTCTTTTTATACAGTCTGGAATCTCAGCCCAGAGAATGGTGCTGTCCACTTGTAAGGTAGATCGCAAATCCTTCTCAGACCTGAGCAGAAATTTGTTTCCATTGTGACTCTAAATCCCACCAAGGTGGGAAGATTACATCACAACTCCACACATTTTCAAACTGACACTCAAATATATCACGTTTTCAGTTATTTCAAATATATCACTTTCAAGCAGTGACATTCTGCTCCTTGCCACAAGGGGCTCATGGACATCAAAATGCATTCTGTTCAACTTCAAAATTCCCCAACGTCTTTGTCAGTTCCAGCTCTGTATAAAAGTCCAGGAGCAGAGTCTCTCCTGAGCTTCAGGTCAACTCATGACTGTGAGCTCCTAAAATATTTAAAAAGCTTACAGGGGTTGGAGAGATGACTCAGTGGTTAGAGGTGCTGGCTTGCAAAGCTGGATCGCCTCCCCAGTTCACTTCCCCAGGACCCATGTAAGCCAGATGCACAACTAGGCACACGCATCTGGAGTTCGTTTGCAGTGGCAGGAGGCCCTGGCATGCCCATTAACCCATTCTCTCTCTCTGTCTTTGCAAATGAATAATATTTTTTTCATTTATATACATAAACATATATATGTAATTGAAAAAGCATTTACATGGGTTTGAGAGATGACTCTGTGATTATGGTTCTTGACTGCAAATTAAGGACCCTGGTTCGATTCCCTAGTACGCACATAAAGCCAGATACATAAGGTGGCACATGTGTCTGGAGTTCATTCATTGCAGTGGCTAAAGACCCTGTCATGCCCATTCTCTCTCTCTCTCATAAATAAACAGATAAAAATATAAAAAGCAGTTATATCTTTCCAACATAGATTGGCAGAGTAAGCATCACCAATCAAAAAAAGAGGAGCATGAGCTGGAGGGATGGCTTAGCAGTTAAGGCATTTGCCTGCAAAGCCAAAGGAACCAGGTTCAATTGCCCAGGACTCACGTTAGCCAGATGCACAAGGGGACACATGCATCTGGAGTTCCTTTGCAGTGGCAGGAGGCCCTGAGAGCCCATTCTCTATCTTCCTCTTTCTCTATCCTCCCTCTGTCTCTCAAATATATATATATATATATAATTTAAAGAGCAGCAAGTGAAGATCAGAACAAAGGAAGACCCAAACCCAGCAAGGCAATTCAAAATTGTGTGGCTGTTACACTTCTGCCACCTGTAAATCATGATGCAATCAGCTGGGCTCCAGAGGACTTTGGTAGCTCAACCTATCTGCCTTTGCTGCCTTTTCCATTCATGGCCTTTCTCTTGGGAAAGGTATTTGCCACTTACCTCAGGTAATGCCACATGGTTCAGGCATCTCCAGCCTCCCGGGGTTTCCATTACAGCTTACATCTAACCATCATAATTTCATGCAGTGGCCTCATTATACTTACTAGCCATGTATTGACCCTCCCATGCATTGTCTGGCCTCAGCAGCTGCAAACATGGTGCATGCAATACATGACTCCCTGATTCCTGCATCCTTCATGTCTCTAACACCATTACCAGCTGAAAAAAGAATGCCAAGGTCTGTTTCCAGCTTGGAATGAAGCCTGGGATGCTACCTCGGGTCAAAGATAATACACATTATTCTAACGGGGTAAATACAGACTTAAGTGAAAACAATGGAAATATCACTGGTTAATGAATAGGATAAACCATACTCAAATTTCATTTTTGTTAGATCTGTTTCAAACTGGATGACATATTTAATATCTTAGCATTTATTTCCTTCTAAGAACAAGAATAACAAAAGTATTTTTTCCTCACTTGGGAGGTAATCAAAAGGATTTATTTAGGTAATAAAAAACAATCTGTATGGTTAAAATGATAAAGTAGTTCATTGGTTCCATTACCTCCCTGTAGCCTTTCCTTTGTGGTACATAGCATAATCACAGGTGGCTCTCACAAGGCGTAGGGTAATTGCTGCTTATTTTTCTTAGTGAATATTAAATTGTATCCGTTTGGCAAATAAGTTTAGAGAAATGCTTTCTTTTGTTTGCATGTGATGTGTGCATGAATGCATGTGTGTTCATATATGTTTGGGAGCATGAGTATGCGGTATGCACATGGGTGCACATGTGAGTAGAAGCTAGAGTTTGATAGCAGGTGTCTTCCTCAATCAACCTCGTATTTATTGAAGCTCAGGCCAGTGTATCTAGTGAGCTTGTCCCACTGTCTTGGAACAGTAGGATTACTGGTGCCACACCCACACAACATTTATGTAGATGCTGGGTATATGAACTCTGGTCCTCATACGTACATGGCAAGCACTTTATCCACTGAGCCATTTCATCAGCCTCAATACTTCCTTTACTAAAGGTGTAAAGAAGCGATGCAAAGTTTTAAAACCAGTTTTATTGCCGTTACAGTAAAATTAAGTAGGTGGGAAAACTTAATAGCTCCACACAGAACACTGAAACTCTATTCCTATCTCTCACTCTGAACAGCAACCAACTCACAACTTCAGTGAAAGACCTGGAACTCTTAAACTAATAGAAGAAAATGGGACTTCTTGAAATATTATTATAAGTAATAGGTTTGTTTTTTACCTATGAGTAACCCCAATTAGAACAGCTACCATCAGAAAACAATACTAGCAAGAAAATGGAGACATCCATTGTTAGTGTGGACATAAATTAGTACAAATACTACAGAAAAGAGCATGAGGATTCTTCAGAAAAGAAGCAGACCCACCACGTGATCTAGCTACATTCCTTCTGCATAATGTCTGAAGGAAATGATGTCATCATATTAAACAACCTTCACCTATGAACGTTTATTGCACCACCATTCACATAAGCTATGATATAGAATCAAAATGTCTGTTAAGACGAGATGAAAAGACAGCTTGGTGGTAAAGGTGCTTGCTTACAAAGCCTAATGGCCTGGGTTTGATTCCCCAGTACCCATATAAAGACAGATGCACAAAGTGGTGCATGCATCTAGACTCATTTGCAGAATCAGGAGACCTTGGCATGCCTATGCTCATGTTCTCTCAAATAAAAATTAAATAAACATATGAAAATATCTGTTAGTGGATGAGTAGATAAAGAAAATGTTATAAAACATGAGAAAATTATTCAGTCATAAAAAGAACAAAATTCTATCATTTGTAGTAAATGGTAAGTAAAATAAATCAGGCACAGGAAGACAAGTGGAATCTATTCTCTCCCATATGTGGAAGTTAAAAGATTTAACCCAAAAGCTGAAATTTCTAGGTGTGATTGTTACTCTTCATGGTCAACTTAACTGGATTCAAAAGTCACCACAGAAATGCAACTTTGGGTATAACTAAGAGGGTTTTTCCAGAAGGTCTAACAAAGTGGACAAGTAAAGACCACTCTGAATGGGGGCTGGGCCCCTGCGCTCCTGGAAAAAGGAAGTGGACCATTCATCTCTGTCTCTGATTCCTACGACGCCTTCCCCACCATGATGGGCAAAAAGAATCCTCCTTGCCTTATGTTACTTGTGTCTGCTTCAATGTCACAGCAATGAGAAAAATAAGGAGCACACTAGGGAATTATGAAGATGACCACAGTATAGAGGGGATGAAGGGGGAGGATGGAAAAATATATTCTATTAGAAGAAGAAAACTATGTACTTTAAAGAAGAGCAGGGCTAGATAAATGGCTTAGTGGATAAAGTGCTGTTCTCAAAATTATAAGTGCCTGAGTTCAGATTCCCCGGCCAGATAGTCTGGTGTTTCCAGCAGTGAATAACAAGAGACCCTATTTGGAGCAAGGCAGAAGGTGAGTGCTGACACCACAAAGTTGCCTGCTGACCTCCGCATGCACCACCATGGCACGTGCACACCCATAGCCATACAACAACATTAACACAACAAAGAGCAGAGTGTGAGAAATAGGGAGAATGCCCTTTGACACAGAAGAATCACAAAGGTGACAATGAGAAAAGAACCAGCAGAGATGACGATGATGCTGCTGATGATGAAGAAGCCTGGCCCCCACCAGGTACCAGCAATCCTAGCTCAGGACACAGACACAATATCCCTTGACACCTGACTCGTTTCCTTCGCTGAATTCTCCACAACTGCTGTGAATGCTCAGAAGTCTCACTCCGAGAGCCTTTCTATCGTAGAACCTCCTGCTGTACAATCAGCCTAAAGACACTGGCTCAGCTGCCTGCGTTTGAGTCGGGGGAGCTAAGGATCTGAATTGTTTGTATGTGCATTGGGTGAAGCCTCATTACCTTGAGTCCTGGGGTAATTCAAAAACTTGAACCTAGATTAGAAGCAGCCGTGCAGAGACTGTAAGAGCACAGGAAGAACCCTGTCAGATCTTTTTCAAGCTCTCGGCCTTTCATTTCCCTGCGGACTAGAGATGCAGTCTATGGTCTCACCCGTGCTAAGCACTTGCCCCTCCTGAGCGATATCCCAAGCCTGCAGCCTGTTGACATTCTGTCTGTACTTCAAGTTTACAGCAGTGAAATAGGTGTCAAACCTTAGGTGCTGTTTTTTGGGTGTCTGCACTCAAATCTTAGTTCAAGCATGCCATATGATACCCATTTTCAACTATACCTTTAGAATATGAAATTGTAATTCTTAAATTATTATTCTTACATAATTTTACATGCTATTGAATTGTGTATTATACTAATTGTGAGAACTAAAGGTAATACTGTTTCTACTGTAATATTGCTTTCAATGGCCTGATTATATACATGTGTATTAAAATGAAATAAACTGTTCACGTGACTTCATGATTATTATGGGATAGCTATTTCACCAGAGGAGTAAGTGTTTAAAACTACAGAACAATCCTACTCCAGATGTCAAGTACATAAAATAGTCAATATTTGGAAGCTCCCTTGATTTTTTTCCTAAACAGTCAGTGCAGGAGGAACAATAAAATCACTTAGTCTAGGGGCTGACTTTATTACTTTTGGCACTCTTCTCCACAGTGGGAAAGTTTCATTAATAGGTCAATCAATATGTGAATCAATATGGAAAAGTGAAAACATCCTGGATAACGGCACTCAGAAGGCTGACAGGAACACAACATGCCACTGCCGGACACAGACCCCGAGGTGGCAGTTAACGCCCTACGTCTCACAACAAATCAACGTATTTTCCTGTTCTTAACATCCAGGATGTGTCTAAGGCAAATGAAAGTAATTATTCAATCGCCGAACACACTGATGCCTATAAATACGTAGCTCTTGAGACATGGTCTCATGTAGTTCAGGCTTCTTCAGACTTGAACTTTGGGTCCTTCTGCCTCCATTTCCTTGGATTATAGACTGTGCACCACCATGACCAGTTTATGTAGTGCTGGGAATTGAACCCAAGGCTTCATGCATATTAAACAGGCATTCTATCAGCTAAGCTACATTGCCTCAGCACTATGTATTTTTACCTCTCCTGGTTTTATAACAGGAGACGTTCCACATGACTGTCCATCTTGCGTACATTGTATTGGTTCCTTCAGGTATACAGTTGGAGAGTGTATGTTGGCACACAACAAATCAAACTGAAGAGGAATATGAAAACATCTATTAATAGACATTTTTTGTTAAGCAGAGATATGAGATAAATAGTTCACTTCAATGCCAGAATTGTGGATGTGGTCTAAAACCATCAACCAGCAAATTCTTGAACAAGTTTTTGGATAAACAATTACAAAAGTTAATCTGTTCTTGGCGTTCCTTCTCTCACTGGGTGTTTCCACACTCTTTGCGTTTTACTCAAAGGATGGACATAAGGTGCGAAAAAGTATTGAAGCCCAGGAAATCCTAAGAGCAACGCAGTAGTGAAAGTTTGCATATATTACCAAAGGGATTGTGCAACTCAAATGGAGAGAACCCAACAGCTCCAGGATATGTTGGTGGCTTCTCCTGATAGAATATTTTAGGGTTGAATGGATCAGCTGTTGTGAACATAGTTTGGGTGATTCTCTGGTTTGATTGGCAGATTTTTTTTTAATGTTTACTGTACCTGGTACTTCCCATGATGCATCTGATTTTAATAATATGTATGCCCAGTTATACACAGGCAAAGAAGGCGAAGAGGGAAAAGCAGTCTGCTGTTTACAGCAGGATATAAGGTGTACCAGCAGCTCAGTACAGGTGGTGGCTCCAGGTTCCCAGCAGGCTGCTAGGCACTGTGGATAAGGGCACGTTTACTGTTCGAGTCAGTGTCCCAAGCAGCTGATCTCTTCCCTGTGCTTCCTGCCTTAAGTCTATAGTGATTCATTCGACAGAAGCATTACATTAGGACAAGAGAAGATGAAGCAAGTGTGCATAACACAAAGCTAGATGCCAAAAATAGTTTGTCTTCACAACACTCTTAAAAAATCAGTGACATTAAAATCACTCTCAGAAAGTATTTACAGTAAATTTAACCACATATTAACAGTTTTTCACACACAGACATTTTATACGTAATAAATTGTATCATCTTCCCATGTATCAGTAACCTCCTTTAATACAATAATTAAGAAAGGGTCTATGGAACCTTCCAGTATCTTTGCCACATTATGCACACTCTTATAATTGTTCCCTTTCAAAAAGCAGAGAAATAAAACTCGCTTGTAATGACTTATTGTCTGTGTGTGCATTGTTATAATAAATCTTGTAAAAATAAAAATGATAAATAAGAAAATAATATCACTGGCAAAAATATACTAGATAATTTCATTCATATGTATATTTACAGCTGTGTGAAATTAATAATGTTCATCTTTTATTTTTTATTATTTATTTTTTGTTTAACATTTTTTTTATTTATTTATTTACAAGCAGAGAAAGAGAGAGAAGAAAGACAGAGAGAATGGGCAGGCCAGGGCCTCCAGTTACCGCAAATGAACTTCAGACGCATGCACTACTTTGCGAATCTGGCTTTATGTGGGTACTGGGGAATTGAACTCAGGTTGTTAGGCTTTGGAGGCAAGTGTCTTAACTGCTGAGCCATCTCTCCAGCCCAAGAATATTTCATTCATCTAGCTTTATATTTTATATTTTATTTAAAAACTATGCCCCACAATTGTTTCTGTCAATATGCATAAAAACACAATGGGGATTTAATATATACTATACATTTCACAAATACACTATATTCATCTCATAAATTACCTATGAGTCTTATTTTCCTCTCCTTCCTTACTCTTTTTCCTTCATTTTCCCTTCCTTCTTCAGTTCCTTGCACTCCTGTCTCTTCCAAATGGTCTTTTCCATTATCCATTTCAAAATGGCTATGATTAACTAACTAGCGTGTCACGTTCCAGCTGCTGGGTTCCGTTATCTGCACACTATCCCACTTCCACTCTTGACTTTCTGGAAGGCCATTACCAGGACATACATTATACCAGGGAATTTCCCAGGATCACTAAAATGGGAGACATACAACATGGACTTCAAAAGGAACATGAGGTGACATTACCACATCCAGATTCCTGAATATGTCACACTCTCAAATTTGTGGCATTATATTTGTGTGTGACTACTCCTTGGAATACATTTCTGTCAGTGGTTCTACTCACAGACTAATTTTTAAAAATAACACATAATTTCATATTATTAAATATGTTATCAGTAATGCATTGGATGTCCAGGCTAGCTTTCCATTTTTTTTTTTGACAACTTCTATACTTACAGACAATAAACCATGATATTTCCCTTCCCTCCCCCCATTCCCCTTCAGAACTCCACTCTCCATCATATCCCCTCCCTCTCTCCATTAGTCTCTCTTTAAATTTGATGTCATCATTTTTTTCTCCTATTATGAGGGTCTTGCTAGGCACTGCAAGGTCATGGATATCAAGGCCAATTTCTGTCTGGACAGTTGCATTGTAAAGAGTGTAAAGAGTGTAAAGAGCCCTTCCTTTGGCTCTTACATTCTTTCCACCCCCTCTTCCACAATGGACCCTGAGCCTTGGAGGGTGTAACAGAGATGTTTCAGTGCTGGACACTCCTCCGTCCCTTCTTCTCAGCACTGTGTTGCCTTTTGGGTCATCCCAGTGATCATCACCATCTGAAAAAAGAAGCTTCTCTAACCAGAAGTGAGAGTACCATTGCGAGGCCAGGGGAAGGGAATGTGTAAAAGAAGAGCAGGGTGAGGGTCATCAAAATTCAAGATATTGTTAATAAGACTTATGTAAACCTACTTTTTTGAATAAGGGCACATCCAGAAGCTATAGATTGTTACTAGAAAATTTTCAGTGCCTGGGATGGGATACTTCCAGGGAGTAGGTCCCTATTGCCTCCAAAACATTAAAGGCTATTGCCAAGGCCCTTGGTTTCCCTTGAGAAACAGATAGTAAGACCCTATTGCTGATGACATCTCTTGCCTGAGTGGCAAGGTCACTGAGAAAACAAGCTGGTGCTGAGCAGAAAACCTTCTCCCTGTAGATCAGCCAATCAGTGGAAGAAGCTGTACTGCATGCAGCTGTAGGGGAGACAGAAGTCATCAGCGGTGAAAACAGTGGACACTGGAAAACTCAAGTTTGGCCAGACAGGCCAAATGACAGAACGGGTGCAATAGCTTTCCATTTCTTAAACCCAATTGTTATTCATTATTTTAAATTTTTATCAATTTTATCTTATTTTTTCCTGTCTGCTAAGTTAGGAGCCATTTCTCTACCACCTCCAGAATCTAATCTTGAGCAGGGACAAGGAATTAGCCTGTGAGTCAGCTTCTGGAGGATGTTTTGGATGGTGAACTTACTCAAGCTCCTGGAATCAAGTGGAACATATGTCCTGATCCCTGGTACTCAAGAATCCGCTGATATTTGCATGGCTTAATAATGCATGTGTGGGTAGAGCACTCCCCCTCACAATTGTGTATCTGTTTCTTAAGAAGCTCACCTAACCACTTCGTGGCTGTGTAGTTCAAAATGACAAAAGCCATCTTTTAGGGTTGTGGGTAATTTATACTTAAAGTGCGATTGATAAAGTAATGTTGATACATAGCAGAGCTTCCTATGTGACTCCATGACATTCCTATTATCTACTTATATATTTTATCTTAACTCCATTAGTGACTCGCCCAGAAGAACACTACTTTCTGTTAATATGGATATGCAACCACTGGCATTTGTATATAAAGACAAAATGAAGGAGCCAATCCCTTTCTCATTCCTACCATAACTCATCCTTGCAAGGTTCCAAATATCATTTCATAGGAAATATTAATAAGTGATTTTGAGAAACTCCATGCATTCTGAACTCAAGGATGTCTGTGTTCAGTTGAAACAAATGACAACAAAAGGGCAAAAAGGGTTGTATATACTGCTTTATTATTTTCATTTGTAGCCTTCAAACTGAGAAATCCCAAGTGCATTAGAAGCAGCCAAAGTGTGATTACCCAGGAAATAAGCATGGAATACATCTGGAGTTTCTATCATTGACGTGGGATTTGCTTTTTTCTTTCAGTGATAACATGTGTCATTTTGTGTCTAATATAGAAGGAATGATGTCCAGAACCTCTGACTTATTTCCATTACGGAGATGTATCTGTGGCAGGTTAATCTGTGACTTAGGTAAAAATAGAATCAGTTTAGTTTTTGAAGTACCTCTGAGTAATTCCATTCCAAATTGGTTTCAGGATTTTAGGGCCCAGAAATAGTTACAAAAGATGAACATACTTAAAAGTAGGTGCCGGATTACAAAAAGTCAACAAAGAAGAAGCTACCAAGCAAGGAGAATCCAGACCTATTCATTTTAGTTAGACAAGTCTTTTCATTTAAATTGACATGACGGCATGCAGAAGTAGAATCATCAAGTGTTTTTATGTCTGTGCTCATCCCGTAGTTTTATTAGCAAGGTTATTCTTTGGAATTGTCTTATCAAATAGTCCAGCAAATAAAAACAGTGTGTGCCTTTAGAGACTTGTGCTTTAAAACCTCCAACTTTGATCAGCCCAGTTCTGTCTTTGGTGCTTCTAGCCCCTCTATTGTACTTGCCAGGGAAAAATTACAATCAGTGTGGATGATGCCCACTACACCAAACATTTGCTGGACACCCTGTGTGCTAAGCTGTATCGTGCCTTGACAACTGATGAACCTCCAGCTTTGTTTCAAGAGTTAACTTTGCTGTACGATGAGGAAACCCACAGATCACATGGCTAAAATCATTATGGCTAAAATTCATTTTCAACTTGACTGGACTTAAAATCACCAACAAAACACTTCCCAGGGTCGAGCTATGAGGGCATTTTTACAAATGTTTAACTGATGAGGGAAGACCAACCCTAACGTGGGCAGCACCATTCTATGGGCTAGGGTCCTCGAGTGAATTAAAAGGAAAAAAGAAAAAGAAAGTGAGAAGAGCACCAGCATTCACGTCTCCAGTACAATGTCACTGCTGTCCCTTGTACTGTCCTGAGTACTTCCCTCCAGTCAGGAGTGAAGAGAAAACCTTCCTCCCTCAGGTTGCACCTTCTTGGGTATAGCACTTATCTTCTCATTCCTGGGACAGAACACCCAACCAGAAGCAGCACGTGGGCATTGATTTCAGGCTTAGCATTTGCTGGAGAGTTTCCTTATGATGGAGAGAAGCACGGGACTAGTTCACAGAGTTGCACAGTCACAGCAGAGACAGAAAGAACAGCAGCTGTGAGCTGATCTGCTTCACCAGGAGGCTTGAATAATCATTCCAAAGTCGGCCCCCAGCAGCACACCTCCCCCAGCAGCACACCTCCCCCAGCAGCACACCTCCCCCAGAAGCACACCTCCCCCAGAAGCACACCTCCCCCAGAAGCACACCTCCCCCAGCAGCACACCTCCCCCAGCAGCACACCTCCCCCAGCAGCACACCTCCCCCAGAAGCACACCTCCCCCAGCAGCACACCTCCCCAGCACACACCTCCCCAGCAGCACACCTCCCCAGCAGCACACCTCCCCCAGCAGCACACCTCCCCCAGAAGCACACCTCCCCCAGCAGCACACCTCCCCCAGCAGCACACCTCCTCCAGCAGCACACCTCCTCCAGAAGCACACCTCCTCCAGAAGCACACCTCCTCCAGAAGCACACCTCCTCCAGCAGCACACCTCCCCCAGAAGCACACCTCCCCCAGCAGCACACCTCCTCCAGCAACACAGGCTCCAGTTCTCAAAGGCTCCACCAGCAAGACTAAGTAGAAGCCTGAATCACAAACAATTAAGGCTACAGGGGACATTTTACATTCAAACCGCCACATTGGATATTTAGATACATCAATGAGAAATGTGCAGCTCTCATTAGCCTCTTTGCTCTGCAGGTGAGCTTTCAAGGAGAATGTCAATACCATCTTCTAATTTAAATACACAAGCTAAACAGTAGACACCAAAAGAAAGGATTAAACAGTACATGCTAACAATTCTAACATGCACACTTTTCACATTTTCATGTTTCTGAACAACAACAAAATGCAACTGATGCCATAGCTAATTCACTTCAGCCAGTCCTACATAAGTGGGGATCAATCTATGTTTCATTGATAAAACACTGAGGAACTTACAGGGTTTTGAAAAAATATTATTATTTATTTATTTGCAAGGAGAGAGTGACACACACAGAAAGAGACAGAGACAGAAAGAGAATGAGAACAGGGGCACCCAAGTCTATTGGGGGACATACATTCAAATGATCACACTAGCCTTATGATTCCATTTATTAAAAATTTATAATGATAATTTTATAGAAGAAACATTCCATATCTACATGGGTCCAAGATATTTTCAATAAGAACAAAATAAAAACTTTGGTTCCAAAAGATATTTTAATGCATGTCCTAATATCTCTCCCCAATCTCCCCACCCTCTCTACCGCCTCTTTTCTTCTTTCGTTATTTCCTTTTTTCTTTCATCCTTTATTCAATTCTCTCTGAGACATATATAAAATAAACCTGTGTCTTAGCATTAAAAAGTCTCCATTTTTATAAACTTTTACAATAATTTAAACACTGGTAATGATTCTGATTATTTATCAAATAATTAACATAGTCCAATAACTGACAATATAAAAAGGAAATTTTCAGAGTCCTGTAAATTTTCACAAGTTTTATATTATTGTTTCAACTGACAACTCAGTTAACACTTTGATAAACTTATTGTCCTTAAACTTCAAATATTCTTCAACTTTAGGCTACAAACCCCATATGGCTTATTATTAGATTTTTATTTTTTTCCATATAGATGCTCCTAAGTACCCTTAAATTATTTGAGAATCATTTTCTTAAAATACTCATATAAGAAATTCATTTTTTAGCCAGGTGTGGTGGTTCACGCCTTTAATCCCAGCACTCTGGAGGCAGAGGTAGGAGGATTGCCATGAGTTCAAGGCCACCCTGAGACGACATAGTGAATTCCAGGTCAGCCTGAGCTAGAGTGAGACCCTACCTCAAAAAACAAAAAAAAATTATTTTTTATATTTAAATCAAAAGCTTCACCTTGACAAAAATTATTCTTCATCCATCTTTTTCAATATATTAGCTACATAAGAAACAGTCTCTTATGTATATCTAGGGGTTACAGAGCATGAACTCATCAACATTTTGTAGATTGTGAACCTCAAAGTATTACAACTTTTAACCAAATGAGAATAATAAATATTTTTAATTTTTTAAAAATATTATTTATTTACTTATTTGTAAGCAGAGAGAGAAAGTCTAGAGACAGACATTGGGCATGCCAGGGCCTCCAGCCACTACAAACAAACTCCAGTTGCATACACCCTCTTGTGCATCTGGCTAATGTGGGTCCTGGAGGATCTAGCTGGGATCCTTTGGCTTTGCAGGCAAACACCTTAACCACTAAGCCATCTCTCCAGCTGAAAGTGATAATTAATTTTTTTATTAGTTATGTATATAGTATATATACAGCCATGATGGTACCATTGTTAGCCTTCTCCCTGTCCTCCCCCATGGGTAATGTGGGTCTTCTCTTATGGGGGTAGCCATCAGTTATGCAGGAGAGGCAGTGACTCTGTGCATAATGACCCAACTCATGGCTCTAACAATCTTTCCACTCCCTCTTCCACGAATTTCCCTGAGCCATGTTGGGTTCATTTAAGGTCTATTTCAGTGACAAGGTTTTGTGAGTCTCTGTGTCTCTGGATATCTGATTTGGTAGGGCTTGCATGTTCTCTGTGTCTATCTCCTTCACCCTTGTGCTGGTACCAGGTTCACCAATAAAGCAACAGAATTATAAATATTGAAATACGTTGTATGAGTTTACATGGGTTCATATGGACACATCTTCATGACATCAGCCAAGTCCAACTAAATAAGAGGAGTAATCAATAATAAGTCTGTTCTGGGGACAGCTTCTCTGAACACCTACCTGGGCATTGCAGCAGAGGTGGTAGATGATGTTTCCTGAGTCTATCTGTTATTCTACAGGGGATCAAATGCAGTTAAGTCAAATTACCAATTACCAAATGCCAAACCAAACCCATTACTGGAAAGCTCTTCCTTCCTGACTTCCTGCACTGTCTGTCCGCATTGCCATATATAGAAGGAAACTCACTCCACCAAGGAAAACCTGACATCTGTCATCTGTGTCAAAATCCTAAGAGCCCCACAGCCACTGTCTTCAAGTCACATAAGCCCTCTGGCGCCAGCCACTCAGCTTGCGAGTTTTCCACAAATGACAATTGATTGCCAATTGGAGGAAGTGAAAGATTAGTGAATCCAAAGTACTCTCCCTAGCAATCAGCACTATTGGGATGCGAAATGAGCTTCCAGAAACGGTTCAGAAGTTGAAATCTGTGTTGGCTATGACTTACAATTTTTTAGATATATATTATGAATGAACTATTATCATAAAGCTGATTATAATGAGAAAGAACTTAGAAATCATTTAGTAGTTTGATAAAAAAAAAAGGCTAAAAAATCCTATCAGTAGAATCCATTAATAATAGATGGTTTCTTGCAAGTATTCTTACTATATGATGTGCAATTCAAATGAATCCTTAATTACTACAGAACAATAAGCTTTAGGCAGGCCTGGAGACCTCAAAGAATGATGCTCATGTTTGCCTCAGACATTATTGTTTTCAAGTTCTAGTGGGCATAGGATAGCATCTGCACTTTCAGATTATATAATACCAGGCAAGGGGGAGAGAAAGCCAAAAGCCACACAGCAGCACAGCACACCACAGGGACTCCAGCTAGGCACACTTTGCATATCTTTAGATTGAAATCTCAAACCCACCACCACACCTTAAGAGTGACATTGCTCCAGCTAGGAGGTTGCAGATACAAACTACAAACTAATAAAACACTGAATATATTAGGGACCATCTATTCAAACTACCACAAGACCTAACTGTAAATCCTAAAGTTTAAGGGGATAACGATATACACATGAGCCATGATTTAAGATCAAATCACAGCTTCCATGTCTGCCTGCATAGTTCATACAATGCCAAAGCACCTATGGGAAGAGGTGATCCAAGGCTGCAGTCTGACCCTCTTTATACCAGCTGAGGTGTGGACCCTGGTATACCGCTCCATCTGCTGAAGGGAAGGCCAGCCACATCAGCGGGTTTGTAACAGCCCTGAAATAAGGAAAGAATTATTTTCCCCAAAAACATCACTGCACTCTTCAAAGAGGTAAATTTAAAGAATTTTCATACATGGGATTAATATCTAAAGGTTATAAAATAATAATTGAAACAAAACTTCAGAACTAAGGAGATCGCTCAGACAATATACTATGCCTTACAAGTATGAGGTACTGAGTCTGATTCACAGAACACAATAATTCTGGGTGTGGTGATGCCTGCTCATAATCTCAGTGCGGGGAAGGTAGAAACAAGCAAATCCCTGAGGCCTCTGGCTGGCCCATCTAGCCTCATTGGCTAGTTTCTGGCCAGAGACCTTGTCTCAACGAAAGTGGACAGCACTGAGGAATGTCACTAGAGGTTGTCTACTGGACTTCACACACACACACATGCATGCACCCCATCTCACAGAGAGAGAGATGGGGGGAACCACACACAAAATCTCAGAATAAGTTGAAGGAATATGTATGTTTGGGTAGAAATAAAAGTGCAATGTAATGAAATCACAAGATGGAGCTAATTTTCCCTCATCATAGGCATTGTTTTATTTTTTGCATCTGAGGAGTAGAGCCACATCTTGCTTGTATTGTTACTGAAGGACACAGAAGCAGTACTTAGGAGTTTTCAATACTCTTTTATGGTGTAAAGTAAATGGATTCTTCTCAGCCTCAAATTGAGAGAAACTCATTTCCATGGGTGTGGTAAGTCTACAAACTTGCAGTGAAATGAAGCCCGGCTAAACGTGAGACCTGGAGATTGGGACCAGCGTTCTTAGGCTTTCAGGCAGGCGCCTTAACCGCTAAGCAATCTCTCCAGCCCTCCATTTCTATATTTTGATATAATTATAGATATAGGTGTGGCTAAGTGAATAAGCATATGAAAGCTGTTGCATTAGAAATGAATGTTTGTGGCTTACTGAAGTTCGAATGTTAAATGTTCCCCATATGCTTGTAAGTTTCAACACTTGGTCCCCATCAGGTAGTACTGCTAGGGAAGGTTGTGGAAAGTTTAGGAGGTGGAGTCTGACTGGAGGAAGTGTCACTGAGCATGGGCATTAAGGTTTCTGTATCCCAGCCCCACCTTCTGTTTTTCCTCTGCTTCTTGACTGCAACATGATGAGCCAGGACCTCGCTCCTGCCTCCATGCCTTCCGTGCCATAATGAAATGCATGCCCCTGGAGTTGTAAGCTCAGTTCAAGTCTTTTCTCCCTTTTATGTTGCTTCTGTTAGGTACTTGGTCAGAGCAATGAGAAAGTAACAATACAGAATATTAGCAAGGAGAAATTAGGTTACTGCTGAGATAAACCTGGCTATGTAATTTACAAGCTTTTGGAACTGGGAAGAATATGGAAAGGTTTAGAATTTTAGACTAGAAAAGTACAAGAATATTGTAAGTACAGCTTAATGGGCTATTTCTGTGAGAGTTTGAAAGACCACAATGCTTAAACATGTACAGTGGAGATATAGCTCATTAGGTCAGACAGCAATACAGACTCAATTAAGAACTTGGGTAGAGGACCAGAGAGATGTCTTAGTGGTTAAGGCACTTGCTTGTGAAGTATAAAGACCCAGGTTCAATTCCCCAGTATGCATGGAAGCCAGATGCACATGGTGGCACATGATACTGGCATTTGTTTGCAGTGGGTAGAGGCCCTGGTACACCCATTTTTTCTTTCTCTGAAATAAATAAATAAATAAATAAATAGATGAAAAACAACTTGGATAGAGGCAGTTCACATTATACTTTGGCAAAAAAAAAAAAAAGAGAGAGAGAGAGAGATATCTATATTCTGCTCTTTTCCTGAGAACTTGAATAAGACTGAATTTTAAAATAATGGACTAATGGCTTTGGTAGAGCAAATTTCAGGTCTGTGGTGTGGCTTCTTTTGAACATTCTGATTCAGATCTACAGTGAAAGGGAGCAACAAAGCAAAAAGTTATAACAATCCTGATTTCTCAGGCCAGAGGAGAAAGCAGCTCTCCCATCTGACCTCCACCTCCTGTATAAGGTCTCCTGGGCCCTGCCAGATGTGACAGAGATGACTTGTCTCATGCAAGGGATGGGCTTTCTTTTCTGGTCACAGGAAAGGGTCCCTGGTATTCACTGCACCTGCACAGAAGTAAATTCTCAAGCCGAGAGTGAGCGCAGCAGGGACCAAAGAGGAGATACTGGGAGACCTTGAGCACACTCACAACTAGTCACAGCAGAAAACCGGGGGAGCTAAGAACCCAGCACCAAAGGAGACGTGTGCTACCAGGCTCAGGGAGCACTGTGACCGAGAGGGTGGAAGGAATGTAAGAGCCATAGACTGGGGAGTGGAGCTGAGAACCCAGCACCGAAGGAGACGTGTGCTACCAGGCTCAGGGAGCACTGTGACCGAGAAGGTGGAAGGAATGTAAGAGCCATAGACTGGGGAGTGGTACTGTGAAGCAATGTCCATACCATGGAGATTGACTGCTGTGTTCATGAGTTCACAGGTTACCAATGACTCCATGAAGAAAGGCCCTCAGTGGAAGGCAGTCAGGGACAGAGAGGGACCAAAGAGTATAGCCCTATGGAAATATGACTGATTTGCAATCTGTTCATTTATTCAAGTTAACAATAAAAAATTTGAAAAAAATAATCCATTAGTATCATTAGATCCCTTCTGAGTTAGCTGGAATAATTAAATTTATGTACAAATGGACATTAATGTAAGTGTCCATTTTACTTGCCTTTCAAAGGGACTGAGAGGAAATTTTTGTGTGGTCCGCTCACAAATGATTTCAAATGACTGAAAACATTCTACTCATCTTCGTCAAAATGGTTTCATATTTTTGTTAAAAGGTATTTAGAAAACTTATGGGTACCTCGTTTCAGTAAGACGTGAGCTCAGGTTAGCCATAGGATGGGTGGAAATTGAGCAGCCTATTTATTTTTTAAATTAATTAATAAAATCTAATCTGTGTTCTCCTTCTGCTCCATGACTATGCATTCAATGTGACCAGCAGGCTCCTGCTCCTGCTGCCACACCTACCTCACCATGCTGGAATGTGTGCCTTGAACTATCAGTCAGAATAAAGCCTTTCTTTCCTTAAGAAATCATATATATGTTCCAAACAAGGAGACTCCAGCTACAAAAGCAGCTGCCCCTCTTAAAGTGAGGTGGCACCATTAAAGAGCTGTTTACTTTTCTGCACTGGGACAATAGCAAACACGCACGCCCTTAGGGTAATGCCTCCACAATTAAAGGCCTTAGTTTGGACAAGAGAAAATCTTTTTGACAGAAGAAGGCCAAAAGGGAAAATGCCACGGAAGAGGTTTTGCTGATCACAAACAGCTCCTAGAAAAGCTTTCCACGTATTTATCAAAGGCACACAAAGGAGGCCACCACAAGATGAGGTCCACACACACCAGACTCCACGTGAAGCTGACTGCAAAACTTGGCAACATTGTCTACATGGTGTTGCTTCCATAAGCATAAAAATTGTAAGATGCAGGAGCTTATAAAGTATTTCACCACTGTTCAGATTGCTGCTTGGGCTAGGCAATGCAAGGCAGGGTCACAGTTCCTGCATGGAGACCCCAAAACACTACTGCATGAAGCTGCATAGGTGACATCCAGTCACAATGGAGATCCCAAGATGCTTAATATACAAAAGTATCTGCCAAGAAAAGACACAGGCTTGGAACAAAGACTGCCTAACAGAGGTTATAGGTACTACAGACCACAGTCCTACAGAGACAAGTCTACTCGAGTCCTGTGGAACCCAGATAATCCCATGAGTTCCTGGTGGTAGACATGGACTTGCAGAGTTTCGAGTTTGCCTTGTTGGTTTTCAGTCTTGCTCTGGTCCAGTCTTTCGTTGCTTTGAGCCCATTTCCCCCCTTTGAAAGAGGAATGTTTACTCTGTGCCATTTATGCTGGAAGTTTGTAGTTTGATTTTTGATGTCACATAGATTCCTAATCAAGAGATTTCCTTGAGTCTCATAATGGACTTTAGACTTTGGATTCTGAACAGTGTGGTCACTATGAAAACCTATGAAGATCTTTGAGGTTGGGCTGAGTTCACTTTGCATCACAGCCTATGAAGGGCAGGGTTGGAATGTTGTGACTTGAATGTAAAATGTCCCCCATGTGTTAGATTACCTGGACCCCAGCTAGTTGTGTTGTTTGGGGAGGTTGGGTAACTGTTACTGGAGAAAGTGGGTCACTACAGCCAGTCTTGACACTTACAGACCAGCACCCTCTGCTTCCGGACTGTGATATAATGAGCGGTCCACCATACTTTTCCTCCATGACAGAATGTATCTCCCAAATTAAACCTTCACTTTTATTAAATTGGTTTTTCAGTTCTTTGGTTACAGCAATGAAATAAAAACGTGGGGATCCCAAGTCAGGAAGGGGAGAGCAGGGCTAGTGAGACACATTTACCACCATGGAGGCCCCGGGCGAGCTCATGGAAGGACAGGTGGAGATGCAGAGCGCGGAGACGCCCTGGGTAACTCCACCCCACACCTGCAAGCTTGGCACAGAAGACTTAACTGGCTAAGGGCAGAAATCATACCAGATTTATAAAAGTAAAACCCAAGGAAAATAAGATTTTGTAACTAAGAAAAGTATTTCAGCCAGGTGTGGTGGCACACACCTTTAACCCCAGCACTCAGCAGGCAGAGGTAGGAGGATCTCCATGAGTTCGAGGCCATGCTGAGACTACACTGAAAAGCATTTCAAAGAGGACAGAGCATGGGGACAAAGCGAGAAGGGAGTCATGTCCACGGGTGGCACTTCAGAAACACTCCCATGAGTGAACATGGCAGATTGAGATCAGTCTTATCAATTAAGAAACATTTTGAGATGTAAATGAAGTGTTCACATCTGTACTGACACGTTTCCTTCCTTTTCAGGTTGAGTTCATTCTTGTTTGGTCTCCTGAAATGCAGTTGATCTTGGCTTCCATCTTGCCCCTGGTAAAGATCTCACTAAGCAACTTAGACTCTTGGGGAAACCAAGCACATATCTCCCCTTCCCAACAAGCAGAGTTAGTGATAAATGAATGCAACACAAAGTATAAATACTGATTATTGTATAGACCAACAATATTCTACCTACACAGTGATCTTAACTATAGTCATCTATTACAATGCAATTAGCACTGCCATAGATAATATATATACTTTAATTAATTCAAATATTATAAAAAATCTATTATATTATTCTATTAAAATATATATTATATAAAATATTATAACTGTGTACCTAACTCCTTAAAACAAATTGGTTTACACAAACCTGTCCGAAAGGCTGAGCTTGCCAGCTACCTATGAGTTCACTAATTACCTGTTTGAAATCTACTGACCTGTCAGGGAAGGGTTAGTTTTTCTCAGCAGCATTTCCACCATCACTATTTGAAGTAATTATCATGGTGCAGTAAGACACAGACAAGCTGTGTACATATGAGATGACTGGAGCAGCATGCTAGCCTTCTGTATAGGTAAGTGCCAGCTTGTTCTCCCCCGGGAATCTGGGAACAGCAGCCAGCTTGTCTGTATCTGCCTACTTGTGAGCCATAGCACAAAGCCAGCAAGTATTTGACTTATCTCAAGCTTCTATGGAGAGGCCACGTGGATGCTGCACTCTGACTGATATTCTCACAAACACGCTTGCGTTTATGTTACAGTTATTCTCTGTACCTAGAGCCCTAGACAGCTCTATTGTGGAGGAAGGATATTTATTGGAAACAAACAGATGAAATCAAGATGATAGAGACAGGCCCAGGCTTGAGACTCCCCTTGCTGCTTAATAGGTGATCCATAGGTGATCAAACATATACTAGCCAACCTTGGTGACATGTGCTTGAAATTACAGGTACTAACAAGACAGAGGATGAGGACTGCAAATCCAAGGTTTTTCTTGGGCAATGCAGTGGGTTCAAGGTGAGCTTGATTAATTTAGCAAGACCTTGTCTCAAAATTAAAAAAAAAAAAATGAAAATGAAACTGGAATGTGTAGCTTAGTAGCAAGAACACTTGGCTAGCATACCCAAGGCTTGAGATTCAATGTATAGAACCACAAAACAACAGCAGTTTCCTTAGGACCATGTACATACACCAGTGACATCAGGACAGGTCCAGAAAGATGTAAGAATGTCTAATTTATACAGTAATCGTGGTCAAGACTGCATAAATGTATACTGGGAGGATTTCTGATTAAATTGAAGGTGAATATAAGAACCTTTTCTGAATACTAGTTTTTGTATTTATAAAGACATATTTCAGAACCAAACTAACATACAGGACTTGATTCTATCTTTAAACAACTTTTTCTTTGCTGTGTCACATCATATTATTAGAAAGTGTCTTTGAAAGGCAGGAAAGGGAAGGCCCTAAGAACGGCCTCCAGGCTTTTCCTCATTGAGAAAGAGAGAGATTTATAAAGACATATTTGAAACGAGGCAAGCCATACACAATATATAAAAGTCAAAAGGTAGGGAACAGTACTGTTCTCAATGACAGTATGCTAGTTACATGCAGTTAGCTTTTTGCCATAATAACAAATTCCTCAGTCCATCAACTTACAAAAAGAAAAGGTTATTTTGGATAACAGATTTGGAGGGTTTCAGTCCATAGTTGATTGGCACCATGCTCCCGTCACATGCAAAGGGGACCACATCCAGGCTGTAACATGCAGTACAGCAGAACCACCCACTCACTGGTTGCATTGTTGCTGGGCTGCAGCAGAGGAGAAAGGGTGAGGATCTTCAAAGGCCTGCCTACAGTAACTGTGGGTTCCTCTCCTCTTCAGGAGCTTACTTCCAACTACCTAAGAGTCCTCTGGTAGTCCCCATCATAAAAGCCCCAGCACCTCCCAATGGCACCATGGGCCATGATGGATGTTTTAACACCCAATCTTTCGGTAGATATTGTAAATAAAGTGACCACAGACCATACTGACATTACTGAGCACCTCAGTGTGCCAGGAGCTGCAATAAGTGCAGGCAATAGAAATAGTACTTGTCTTAGATGGCTAAGTTGTTAAGGCATTTGCCTACAAAGCCCAACTACACAGGTTTGCTTCTCCACTACTCACATAAAGACAGATGCATAAAGTAGTGAATGCATCTAGATTCCTTTGATGCAGCTAGAGGCTCGGGCTCACCTATTTTTCCCTCTCTCTCTCTCTCTCTCTCTCTCTCTCTGTTTGCCAATAAAAAAATCAAATTGAAAAATAAGAAATGGGGCTGGAGAGATGGCTTAGTGGTTAAGGTGCTGGCCTGCAAAGCCACAGAACCCATCTAAGCCAGATGCACAAGGTGGCACATGTGTCTGCAGTTTGTTTGCAGCAGCTGGAGGCCCTGGCCTGCCCATTCTCTCTTTCTCTCTATCTGCCTCTCCTCTTTTTTTATTTTATTTTATTTTATTTTATTTTTGGTTTTGCGAGGTATGGTCTCACTCTGGTCCAGGCTGTCCTGGTCCCTCTTTCTCTCTCTCTCTCACACACACACATAAATAAAATAATTTAAAAATAAGAAATGGTTCTTGCTCTTGAGGAGCAGTGTGACAATCAAGTAAAATGAGAGACTCCAAATCCTGGCACCCAGTCTACTGTTCAGATAAGAGGAGAAATAAAAATTCAAATGCTGTTGTGAAAATACCTGAAATAAGCAGCGACAAATATGGAGGAAAAGAAAAGTGGACATTACAGTTTGCAATAAAGTGTTAGAAAACATAGTAATGAAATGAGGATTATTATTAGATTTCTTGGTAGAAAATGCACAGCTCCAGAACATAAATCATACATCATGTCTTCCATATCACGTCATTGTCAGTCAACTATGTGTGTGTGTGTGTGTGTGTGTGTGTGTGTATGTATATATATACACACACAATATAGTATATATTGATTTATCATGTCTCTCAAATTTCTGGGCGGTTCAGTTTGCATTGACAACTCGTCTTACGGTTTCTTTCTTTCACTATTTCTAACATGTGCTAATCTTCAATTAGAAATGCACAGACACGGAGTGGAGGCTTAGGAATTTTAAATATCATTTTAAAAGTAATGCACTAAATAGAATAGGAAACTTCCAATTCACAATACAAGCTCCACTGAAGTGAGAAAACTCATCCAAGATAATTAAGTGTGCTGAGCTCATATGAGTCTTCAAATAGTAGGAAGGAACAAGTAGGTTTCATTTGCTCCGAACATTTATTGTTGCTTAAATCCTACTTTAAACCTCAATTCATAATCTATAATCACATAATAGGTAAAATTCAGCATGATACCAATGTTTGCTTCAAAATTCAAGTTTATCATCTTAATCATTCCTAGCACACTCACTGTCAGTTGTTCTGTATTCGTGTGTGGTCCATTGTGTCTGTGTGTGGTCCACTGTGTCTGTGTGTGGTCCACTGTGTCTGTGTGTGGTCCATTGTGTCTGTGTGTGGTCCATTGTGTCTGTGTGTGTGTGTGGTCCATTGTGTCTGTGTGTGGTCCATTGTGTCTGTGTGTGGTCCATTGTGTCTGTGTGTGGTCCATTGTGTCTGTGTGTGGTCCATTGTGTCTGTGTGTGGTCCATTGTCTCTGTGTGTGGTCCATTGTGTTTGTGTGTGGTCCATTGTGTCTGTGTGTGGTCCATTGTGTCTGTGTGTGGTCCATTGTGTCTGTGTGTGGTCCATTGTGTCTGTGTGTGGTCCCATTGTGTGGTCCATTGTGTGTGGTCCATTGTCCATTGTGTTGTGTGTGGTCCATTGTGTCTGTGTGTGGTCCATTGTGTCCTGTCTGTGTGGTCCATTGTCCATTGTGTCTGTGTGTGGTCCATTGTCTGTGTTGTTCCATTGTGTGGTCCATTGTGTCTGTGTGTGGTCCATTGTGTCTGTGTGTGTTCCATTGTCTCTGTGTGTGGTCCATTGTGTCTGTGTGTGGTCCATTGTGTCTGTGTGTGGTCCATTGTGTCTGTGTGTGGTCCATTGTCTTCTGTGTGTGGTCCATTGTGTCTGTGTGTGGTCCTACCTGGTAGGAAAGGATCAGACAATGGACCACACACAAAGACAATGGACCACACACATAACAAAGTAGCTCAAGATATTTACTGAGAAACGATTTCAAAGATAGTGCTTTATGGAACAAATGGGTTATTTTGAGCTGGGGTGGAATATTCAACAAAGCTTTCTTATTTGTATTCCTTAAATTATATCAAGTCCATTAAGGCATTTATGATGTTGGAAAATAATGATGACAAAGTGATCTCTCACACTTTACCTTCCACTTTGTTAATTCCTGGAAAAAATGAGAACTAAGAATTTGAGATCCTCTCCATGTGTGTATGAATAATGTATCTTTGTCTAAATGAGGCAAACAGATCTGTGAACAAATGAGATACATAAACAGGCTGGAGAGAGTACTGAGTGGTTAAGGAGCTTGCCTGTGAATCCTAAAGACCCAGATTCCACTCCCCAGTACCCATATAATCCAGATGCACGTGGTGGCACATGCATCTGGATTTGTTTCCAGTGGCTAGAGGCCTGGCACACCCATTATCATTGTCTTAGATTCTCTCTCTCTCTCTCTCTCTCTCTCTCTGTGTGTGTAATAAATAAATAAGTAAATATAACATATTAAAAAGTACACTAAACATAATGGTATCCTGTTTTGTTTGTTTGAATTTTGAGGCAGTCATGCCAGTAGCACAAATTAGCCCGGAACTCCTGATCCTTCTGTCTCATCCTTTTGCATGTTGGAATTAAAGGTCTCTACCATTGTGCCTTGCTGAGTAATATGTTGTGAATGGAGGGAAACAACCCTGTGTTACTTCAATAAGCAACGAAATGTGTGCTAAATAATCAGAAGCCATTAAATACTCAAGGAGTTATTTCTTAATAATAAAATCTCTGAACATATTCATGAGATGCTTTTCATTTTGATTTTCCATGACTCTCACCTGAATATCTTACATTAAGAGGAAGTAAATGATTAAGAAATATGCCCTAAGTAAAAATAAAAGTTATGTTCACAAAGGCTTCTGAGCTGTGCTGTTGTGTGTGGTGCTGGCTTTTGTCTGCTTGTTTCACGCGGATCCGTGTTTGACTGGCCGAGAAGAGAATGTCACAGGTGATGACATGTGTTGGTGGCTTGCAGCTTTCAGAGAGATGTGACCATCTAGAGTCTGGGTTTGATGCAATAATGCAATTCTTAGGCAGGCAGAAGTGTGTTTATTTCTCTTTTCACCCAGAAAGTACCTTTCTAATTATACATGTCAAAACAGGTTCTAAGACCACAGTGAAGTCTTCTTTACCAAACAAAGGAGGAGGCGTGGTTTGCAATACTTTTAGAGCTCAGAGTTTGATTTTGCTGAGTGTGACATGAAGAAAAGGACAACGAAAGGCTTGAGGAGAATTCCTTCTGTAGAAAGACAACATCACAACAAATACAAACAGGTGGAGGTGTTAGGCTTATGCTAAATTTCAAGCTATTGCACAAAGTGGGCTACAAACAGGCTTGACACTGCGGTGCATAAAACGAGTACTGTGGTGATTTCTCACTGGAGTATTCCGTTGCCTTCCCCGCCAGTGGCACGTGTAAATGCTGTGCACGTCCCCGTCCCCCGTCTCCTTAGTAAATGGTCTCACCAGCATTTCTCAAAGCTTTTATGTAAATTAGCTCCTACTTCATCTGTTTAATGAAGGAAGATGTCATTCCACTTCTAAAATCTTCATATTTTCTTCCTTCTTTTCCAACAATAGTAGTCAAATACATAGGATCAAAAGCAAAGACCCCTACCTTCTTACTTCTATTGGGTAATTTTCTCACTTACTCATTGTCCTCAGGAAATCATTACCTTGATGTTGATGGCTCCTAGTTTACCAACTGCATCTCAGTGCTTGAATCTACTCAAATTGCTATTCTGTAGTCTAAAACCATTTTGTGGCCTCTATTCTTCAGGTTTAACTAAATGAATTATAATTTTTTTAAAGTAAATTTAAAAAACAGATTACAAAATACAGGAATATTAAAAGTATGTTGGCCCTAAGAAATTTTTCTTTGTCTCTGCCAGACAACATAAGTTCAAAGAAGGGGCAGCAGATGAAGCATGTATGTGTTGGAAGAAAAAAGAAGCCACACAGAGAGGAGGGGGTCACATTCAGCCCACAGGGGCTCCATGGCGAACATGGTGTCAAATGTCAGCCCTTCCACCAAATCCACAGCTCACAGCCTCTCTCCTCCCACGGGTTTTCGTAATGAATATATACCTCTGAGAGCTTTAGTTAGGTGAATGGCAGATAATAGTTGAGAATATGTGACACATGTGACAAGATATCACAGTGGTGTAGTAACCACTATAGCAGAAAACTGTCTTCTGGAACTCTCTTTCACATTCCTTTATATGTATATTTCCCTGCCTGAGTTTATGTTGCCTTCAAACCATCTTAAACTCATCCTTTCTCCTCATTTCTGGTGTCATTCACCTTGTTAGCTAATTTCTTTATCATTTGTTTTGGCCCAGGATACTTTCCCTCATCTGACTTTCCAAATGCATTATAATTCTCCCATTTATTCTTTTTAAAAGCATATTTTTATTTATTTGCAAGGGAGAAGAGCAGAGAGAGAGAGAGAGAGAGAGAGAACACACCAGGGCCTCCTGCTACTGCATTCAAACTCCACATATACGCACCACTCCACACATCTGTCTTTTCATGGGTATTAGGGCATTTAACCCAGGCTCTGCAAACAAGCACCTTAACCACTGATCCATCATGCCAGCCCCACGCACGCACATTTATTCTTTATACTACCACGAGAGCAGTGGTTTTATCATGCAGCAGGTCACTACTCCCCTCAGAACTTCTTCAATAACTGTGGTGCAAACCAAACTTTAATGACACGCTAACACAATGCTGTATGACTGCCCACCTCACTGGTCTCCGTTCTTAGTACTCCTTAGCCACACTTAGCACACAAGTCATAACAGGCTACTGTCCTGTCCCCAATATACCATATTCCATTCAGCTAACATGTGGGCTCTAGCAAATGCTACTGCAAAGTCTGCCCACCATAACTCTGGAAGCTAGTTTCTGCTTCTCTTCCCAGAGACCATTGGAGACGGCTCCTCGGGCACTCACAGTTGGAGCCCTCCCAACTCTACACCAGAAGGTCTGGAACTAAGGTGAAGGCGTCATCCCAGGCTCCACCCCACTTCACGGCGTTTTCACCATGTGGAAATGGCCCCTTAAGGACGAAGTGGGGAATGAAGGAATGAATGAAAAGCAATGCACTTTGCGAAAACACACCTAAAAGGCTGGATGCCACAGAGAGTTGCAGATCCTCTGGAAGATTCTGGAAATAGTGATGTAGAAATGAGCACATGCCTTCTCCTAACATCATGCTTTGAATTTCAGCAATGTCAGCAACTCTAGGTTAAAACTATTACTTGCTAAAATTATTTCATCTTATAAATTTCAAAATTCTTACATATGCTATCTAATCATGTTTCAAAAACAGCTTTGCATTTTTTTTATTTAAATATCTCCATTTTCCAAATAAGGAAAGTAGGGACCAAAATATGAAGTGACTAATAGAAAAAAAAAAAAAAAAACAGTCCTCTCATGAGGAACTCACTGTAGTGAAGGGACTCTGATACTTCCATGGAGTAGCGCAGTGTCACATAAACACAGCACACCCCATCCAAATGCTGCAAAGTGGGGAGCCAAAGCGAGACCAGACTGTGGTGATGCAGCAAGCCTTGGGGAGGAGGGGAGAGGACATTCTCCATTCACTGATCACAGATGGAGCTGCCTGTTCAGGAACAGCCCAGCAAGAACCACCAAATAAGAATTGCTGCAACGAGATGCCAACATGATTTGGAATGAACAGCTTTGACACCAGAGTCACTACGGATGGCGTCTAATCTCCATATTGTACCCTGTCAAACCCAAGCACTTCAGCAATGGTGCTGTCAGCTTCGTACAGTACAACGCAGCACAGCCACACAGCAAGCAAAACAGAAGAACACTGGACCTGACCCAGGAGACCTTGATTCACTACATAGGAGATCTGTTGTTGATTCTGGACAAGACCCTGGAGATGCTTGATTCACTACATAGGAGATCTGTTGTTGATTCTGGACCTGACCCAGAAGACCTCGATTCAATACACAGGAGATCTGTTGTTGATCCTGGACCTGACCCTGGAGATGCTTGATTCACTACATAGGAGATCTGTTGTTGATCCTGGACCTGACCCAGGAGACCTTGATTCAGTACATAGGAGATCTGTTGTTGATTCTGGACCTGACCCTGGAGATGCTTGATTCACTACATAGGAGATCTGTTGTTGATCCTGGACCTGACCCTGGAGATGCTTGATTCACTACATAGGAGATCTGTTGTTGATTCTGGACCTGACCCAGCAGACCTCGATTCAATACATAGGAGATCTGTTGTTGATCCTGGACCTGACCCTGGAGATGCTTGATTCACTACATAGGAGATCTGTTGTTGATCCTGGACCTGACCCAGGAGACCTTGATTCACTACATAGGAGATCTGTTGTTGATTCTGGACCTGACCCTGGAGATGCTTGATTCACTACATAGGAGATCTGTTGTTGATCCTGGACCTGACCCTGGAGATGCTTGATTCACTACATAGGAGATCTGTTGTTGATTCTGGACCTGACCCAGCAGACCTCGATTCAATACATAGGAGATCTGTTGTTGATCCTGGACCTGACCCTGGAGATGCTTGATTCACTACATAGGAGATCTGTTGTTGATCCTGGACCTGACCCAGGAGACCTTGATTCACTACATAGGAGATCTGTTGTTGTTTCTGTACCTGACCCAGCAGACCTCGATTCAATACATAGGAGATCTGTTGTTGATCCTGGACCTGACCCTGGAGATGCTTGATTCACTACATAGGAGATCTGTTGTTGATCCTGGACCTGACCCAGCAGACCTTGATTCACTACATAGGAGATCTGTTGTTGATCCTGGACCTGACCCTGGAGATGCTTGATTCACTACATAGGAGATCTGTTGTTGATCCTGGACCTGACCCAGGAGATGCTTGATTCACTACATAGATCTGTTGTTGATTCTGGACCTGACCCAGCAGACCTTGATTCACTACTGTGGTAGTTTGAATATATGTCCCCCAATATATTCAGTGTTTTATTGTTTTATAGTTTGCATCTGCAATCACCTTGCTAGAGGCAAGGTCACTGGGGGCTGGTCTTAAGGTGTGGTGATGGTTTGAGAGTCCATTGTAAAGATATGCAAATGTGCCTAGCAGGAGTTCCTGAAGTGTGCTGTGTGACCTTTTGGCTGTAGTTTTGCTCTGTGTGCTGTGGTGGCTGGTTGGCTTCTCTCTCTCTGCTTGGCCTTGTGGAGAGGGCCAGCTTCTCCTGCCATTATGGAACTTCCCTGGATCTGTGAGCTTCAATAAATAATATTCCTTCCTCCATAACTGTGCCTGGTCTGGAAGTTCATCTCAGCGAAGAAGCTGTCTGCAACAGTAAAGTGGTACCAGGAGTGGGGTGAGATGAACCTGACCGTGTGGATATTGTCTCTTTGGAACCTTTGTTTTGGAGGAATGGGCATGGACTTGGTGCTTGCAACTGAAGATGCCTTCTGGAGTGGTAAGCCAAGTTTTATGGACTATTCTGATGAGAGTTTGAGAATGCTAAGTGCAGATAGTATTGAACTTCGAGGCTTGGCTTATGAGCTTTCTAAGGGAAGGAAAGAAGGCAGAGGACTTTGTTGGAACTGGGCTACTGCCATAAGGGATGGCTACGTTCCGCTATCCAGGCCCAGAGTGTTTGATCAAACTTAAATTTGTAATGGACTGATGTACTTGGCTAAAGATATTGGACTGAGATTTTAAGATTTTAAGTTGGAAGACTAGAGCATTGATTTAAATTGATTAGCAATCTTAGGAAGGTTGGAACTTGATTAAAACAATGAGAGATGCCTGAGGAAAGACTGTTAAAAATGCAAATTCTTGGAAAGAGTGACTGGAGAAGGAACCTGCTTTTCAAGGATGGTTTAGTCCCTGGATTTGAATATGGCTGTGCTGGTTTTTTGAAAAATGCTGGTCTGAGTTGTTCAAGACATGAGGCAGGGTTAGCAGGAATCTGTTGTTGAGCCTTTTGGAA